>CM070013.1:2288530-3488530 GCA_036247105.1 Cirrhinus mrigala | reverse complement strand
ATAATATAAACCTGTTTATCAGAAAAAGAGGGGTTTTGAAAACAAAATATCATGAAAATCTAAATTAAGGGGTTTGCTTAATTTTTTTGTTATGTCTATTTTAAAGTCAGTGCAAAATGAAATAGCATAAGGGCAATAGAAAAATAAATGTTCAATATCTGGACCTGATTATTTATTCAGTGGCTTTTGGTCAGAGTAAAGGTGTTGTCGGTGAACTAAAAGGTGAGTTTTTTGTTTAACATCCTGATCATATGATTCATTGGTCTTTTGGATATTATTAGACTAATCTGACGAATTACACACTTAACTGTGAAACGTTATTAACTTAATTGCAAATAAATATATAAATAAATAAATGTATGCAAATAAATATAACGTTTAAAGTTCACGAAAAAAAAAAAAAACCTGCAATGCTTCATTAATGGTTAAAATCAGGGCAAAATTCAGGTCCCAGCTGGGTTTGTCACTTTTTGAGGTCCCCCCCAAAACATTTCCATTGTGGTCCGTGCTATTTGCAGCACGTCTGTGTGATTGCAGTGCATTCCTGAGTTTGCAGCGCATTTGTGTGTTTGGTTGTGTTGTGAGAATTTGCAGCGCGTTTCCGTATTTGTGTTTGCTTTGTGAGGATTTGCAGTGCCTGTGTTGTCAAACTGATGAAGATGTTTTCTTAATTTGTTGTCGTTTTTTTCTGTTTGCATGTGTTTTTCTTAAGTTTCTTAAGTAAGCGCGTTGAGCTCTCTCGGCCACCGTATTATTGACTGTGTTTTTAATAACATGTGAAAATGCGGCTCACCTGGGCGATCTCCAAACTCAACACTCCTTCAGAGAAATCCAGTTTCTCATTGACCTTAATTTCTCGTCCATCCTTATACCACAGTGCCACAGAGTCTTTCTTCATATTAGCAACCTGCATCACAGGTTAATATGTCACTAATAAAGAAACAGGCAGCACTAGAGTTGAACTGGAGTGTTTAATCAGAGAGTCGGCTCACCTTACACTTCAGTCTCACACAGCACTCAGGTGTGACTTCATAACCAAGATACTCCACGAAGTGTGGACCTTACAGTGCACAGACATCATAATTAATGTACAAACACAGAGGATATACGATATCTAGTGCATAGAACACCATGTACTGCCTGTCTGCCTTATTTTGAAATGCAGATGAAAGTTATTTTCTGTGACTGTGCATGACTTCTGATTTAGAAAAACAAAGTACACTGAACAATAAAAGCATTTGTGCTACAAACCGCGTTGTTTATAATTGTTAATACATTAAAATTCTATAAGTTAACACATCAGTTTAGCGACCAATTCTCACTATTTACTAGTTGCTTTTTATCATGCATATTACTAACATGTTGACTGTTAGTATTAGTATTTATAAAGCACGTCTTATTCTGCATTACCATATTTTAGATCCCTAAATCTGACCTCATACCTAAACTTAAAAACTTATTAATAACTATTAATAAGCAGCAAATTAGGAGTTTACTGAGGCAAAAGTCATAGTTAATAGTTAGTTAATAGTGAGAATTGGTCCCCAATCTAAAGTGCAACCAAATATAATGATAAGAACTACCACTTAGCACAAAACGCTTTTTTGTACAGCGATTATAACTGTAAGCAATTGACAGCGGAAGCCTCAAACATTCAAGTTACAAATGGCCGCATCGACTTGTTGAAGGAGAAGTCCAATTCCAAAACAAGGATTCACATATAATGTACTCACCCCCTTGTCACCCAAGATGTTCATGTCTTTCTTTCTTCAGTCGTAAAGAAATTATGTTTTTTGCATACCTGTCAAGTTTTGGATTTGAAAATAAGGGAAATTTACCGGCGCCCGCCGCGAGCAGTCCCACCACCCCAACCAAGCTCCAGTATCCCTTACATTTTAAGACAGGTGACAAGAAAGCTAAAATCACCACTTGTCAACCACTTATAAACTACAATCGGCTTTATGCACAGCTGCACTACTTCCTGAACTTCAGGCAGCTCCTTTGTTTCCTGTCTGCCATTATTGGACAAACTGATTAATCCAGGTGATCAGTTTGTCCAATAATGGCAGACAGGAAACAATCGTCCATCATCTGTCTGTTTTTTCTTCTTTTTTCCCGCGTCGTCACTCATCAGGTGTGTTCGACTTAATGCAGCGCTGCGCAGCTCGATCAAATTCTGACTTGAAGCAGTGCATGCCGGTTAGAAATTTTGTCCGACTTGAGGCGGCGCCGACGCCTCGTGACTGTCACGTGTGGCATCAAAGTACCGCGATAGCGATTCGAGAGCAGTCGACTGACTCAGCCGGCGCAGTTTCTTCAGAGCGGCTGCAGGAGCTCTGCTGATCACATGACTGTTTCACGATTGGCCAGATTCACGGCATGACAACGATCACGTGTGTTTTGTGTTTATTCTAACGTCCTCAAGTCCGATAATGCTTACAAATCGTTTTTTTTTTTTTTTTTTTTTTAATAACACAGGTTAAAATACGGGAGATTTACGGGAAAATACTAATACGGGAGGACGGCGGGAAAGAAGGGTAAATTACGGGACTTTCCCGGCCAAAACGGGATACTTGACAGGTATGGTTTTTTGAGGAAAACATTTCAGCATTTTTCTCCATATAATGGACTGATTTGGTCCCCTGATTTTGAACTTCTAAAATGCAGTTTAAATCGGCTGCAAACGATCCCAAATGCGGTTGTAAACGATCCCAGCCGAGGAAGAAGTTTCTTATCTCGCGAAAAGATCGGTTATTTTAATAAAAATAATACAATTTATATACTTTTCAAATGGCAAACGCTCGTCTTCTCTTACTCTGCCTGGGCTGTTTTTTTTCCGGTTCATGACGGTAAAGCCCCATTCACACTACAAGCGTCAGGCAGCGAGAAAGTGACACAATCCCAATCATTTCAATGCAGAGCTGGCGATTTCCGGCGACAAGAGCAACAGCGACTGTTGGCGACCGGATGAGGCATGTCCAGCGACAACAAAGTTCAGAATCCCTCAACTTTATGCAAATGAAGAGCGACAGCCAATAGGAAAGAAGGCGGTAGAGCTCATGTGATCGTTCTCCTCTCAGCCGTAGATAAACATACGCAATGGAAAAATATAGACTTTGCTTCTCATTCGTTTTTGTTTGTATGTACTGTGACGAGTCGGCTGCCTCCCCCCTAACTATCAGCTTCACCCCGTCGGTAATCGCCGCCCTTCACCAGGCTCCCGACGGGAGTGGGCGTGTGGGAGGAGGAGGGGCGCTGAAACATCCAGGTCTGGCGGCGTGTGATGAGGCACACCTGATGTGAATGAAGCCTCATCACCGCCGCTGTTAAAATGCCGAGCGCGCCTCTCCTCAGGAGACCGGTCTCTTCCCCGTGCATGCACGCTGGTGTCCTCGTGGGTCCAGGAAGGGGTGAAGAGGGAACCAGCGCCGCCGTAGGACGAGCTGCTGGACCCCGCGGGTCCGGATGAGGATCGCACCCGTGACGGCTCACAGGTCAGGCCGGGCCGTTTCATCCCCCAGAAGTGCCGCAGAGGTGGAGGAGGACGATGCCGCTAGAGAAGCCGCCGCCCCTCGCACCCCGGACCTGAGCGGGGAGCGCGTGCGGCCGCCGGACTCCGCCCCTTACCTGGACCCTTCCCTTCGGAACACTACCCCTCCTTCACGGAACCCCGTCACGTCGAGGACACCAGATCCCCCTGTTTATTTTGGACACTTTTCCCCCTTTTTCTGGACACTTTCTTTTATTGTTTAATAAAAGCCTCTCCGAGGCCTGACGTCACGCCCACTGTGTCTGTCGTTTGCTCCGCACCCGTGACAGTACAGATTTAATTTATATTTATATTATATTTAGTCTTTTGCCTCCAAAATATTTGAATTTAGTGGCAAGAAACCTGATTCGCTGTCAAGGCAACCAGTAGTGAGAACGCCCACTAGCAACCTCGTCGCCACCCTCTGGCGACATGCTAGTGTGAACGGGGCTTTAGGGTATCCCGAAAAACTCTCATCTCGTGTTCTCCCTCAACTTCAAAATCGCCCTACATCGCTGTTTTACCTTTTCTGTTAAGGGTGTTTGATCTTCTTTGCATGTTCCTTTGCAAAGACTGGGTCGGTACTTCTGCAGTGATGTAGGATGATTTTGAAATGATTTTTGAAGTTGAGGGAGAAAATATGATCGGAGATTTTCAACATAGCCTAACTGTCTTGAGTCAGAATACACAGAGTTCAGGGAGAGCAAGACAAGACAAGATGACCGTTTGAGATTAAAAAGTATTTAAATTGTATATTTTTAATGAAAATAATCGATGGTTACACTAGATAAGACCCTTCTTCCTCGGCTGGGATCGTTTATAATCACATTTGGGATCGTTTGAAGCCGCATTTAAACTGCATTTTGGAAGTTCAAACTCGGGGCACCATATCAGTCCATTATATGGAGAAAAAAAATTAACCGTTTTCCTCAAAAAACATAATTTCTTTACGACTGAAGAAAGAAAGACATGAACATCTTGGATGACAAGGGGGTGAGTACTTTATATGTGAATCTTTGTTTTGGAAGTGGACTTCTCCTTGATGCATGGAATAGGTGAGCATTTGCCACAATGTGCATTATTAAATAAATACTTCAAACTCTCACTTCTGATCAGTGTAAAATTGATATGATATATTTAGGTTTGTTTTGTTTTTGACACATGCACAAATGTGAATGCACATTAAAAAAAAAATAACTGTGTTTTCCAGAATATGAGTTGTGTTTCTTATAATCTGAAACGTGTTGTGATTTATATTCCAAAATGCACTGTCAGGTGTGACTTATTTTCTGCAAAATAATAGTCTAACAGTCACTTCACATCAAGGGCTGGTTGCACCAGCTGTATAAATTAAAACTAAGCCTACGTTGCAATTTCTGCTACATATATGACTGTTGCACCATTAAGTTTAGTGTAAGCTAAATATTTTAATGAATGAAGCCTGCAACCAGACAGTTGGAATTAAAATGGCAGATTTAACGAATTCAGGACATCAGTAGCTGCATTTCTAAGTGAAGTCATATGATAATGATATATAATATTACTATTTGAAACCTTACTGTTATTTGTTCACATGCATTTTAAATAATATTGCAGTGCACATATAATCATACCTTGCTTTCTAATCCATTCTTTCTTCTGGAACTCTGATTCCTTCTGCAACTGCTTGAACACTGCAGGAAATGAGATGCCATTATTGGTACACACTTTACACCTGAGATGCACTTATGTACATGTATATGGACTTTTAGATGTACCATCTCCGATCAGCACTAGACTTGACTGATTAGTGGCTTTGCCATCCTGAAGCTGGAAAGTAAACGTTCCCTCGTCCTCTTTGCCCAGAGACTCCATGAACATCTCAATGATGCCAGTATTTTTATCAAAGTTCATCTTGTATTTCTACAACACAAAGAAAACTGTTGACGTAGAAGCAAGCCAAAGGACTACTTCCAGTCAGTAGCACGTGTAATGCTTCATGTGCTGCGTGTTTGTTTTTGTATTCCTCTAACCTCTCCCTGGTGGATCACATTGTCATTGAACACGTATTCAACTTTTCCGTTGGCAGAGATTTTTTCTGCCTGCAACCAGAAGCGAACTCTGCCCTTCTCCAGCAGCTCCACGGCCAGCTCTGTCTTCAGAGGGATGACTGGAGACGAGAGATGAAAAATTAAATAGGACTTTAAGAACAATAGAACAAAACATGAATTCAGTTCTGAATGATGTTTATTACACTAGAGACTTATTAAGGAATGGGAGTGTTGATACTTACGCTGTTTTTGTATTGAAACACAATGTCGTAACCAGGCATGATGCAATTGATAAAGTGACAAGCAATACATCTTTCATGCTAAACGGGTTTTTGTCTTAACCAAAGGATGTGTCATGCGAGACAAGATTTTGCCACTCCATCGACTGTTTGTAAATTCCTACATCACATAACTGTAGTTGTATTTTAAATGTTAAAAATTATAATTATTTTTTTTTTTTTCCAGTTTACATATTAATTTGCTTTTGTTTATAGGACAAAACAATTACTGGTTAATGTACTATTTTAAATACATTAAATAGAACTACTCTTGTGAAAAATAAGTGTGTTTAATTGTGCAAATAAATTATACCCTAGTAAAAGACTAATAGATTTAAAATGCATTTATTTTATACTAAGTATAGTTCAAGTCAACATATTTACTGACATACTGCTCAAGACTTGATATAAAAATTGTAATTAAAACTTTATTTGGAGTACTACTTGTGCACAATGCACATTTCCTAATATTAAGCCTAAAATATCTTTTAATGTCACTTTGGATGAGGATTGTGTGATCTTTAAATAACATCAGACTTTAAATGCAAAATATTTAAAGTGTACCTAAAGTATACTTGCAATAGTTCCATTTTAGCACAATCAAATATACTTATGTATATCTTTAGTTGGACTTCAGCACTACTTCCGCACAATTAAAGTCCATTAAATACAAAATTAGTTGTCCCAATTTAGCAGACTTTAAATATACCAGTTTAGTATACTAAAAGTACAATTGCAGGGTATTTTTTATTAAGTACATAATATGTAAATGTATTTGTAGTATACTTAGCATGAAATTAACGTAATTTAAATACATTTTAGTATATTTATTTTTCACTAGGGTATGTTTTTAGTATATTTAAAAAACTGCACTTGCAGATCATATAATTTTAATGAAATAAAAGACCACTTAAGTGACTTAAAGAGAGAAACTTTCATAACCATTTCAAGTGCACTTTGTAATAATGTCAAATTAACAGTTTCATTTTAATGTATTATTAATACTTTAATGTAAAAAAAGTATTATTTTTTATTTTAAATCATGTTTTAATAATCTTTGTCATGCTTTAAAAGAAATACACTTATTTATTATATATTATAACATACTTAAGCAGATGTGAAGTACCTGAATTTTATTTCAACTGTAGTGTAATACTTTGGTATTACATTTAAAGTTAATGTATTTTAAATGTACTAAATTGCAATTTCATTATTACAAATGAAGAGTTCAGATGCAAAAGTGCCATGTGAAATTTTCATCTAAAATTAGCATTTTTATCAGGCTCCTATATTTATGTTCAGTTATTTCACTTTAATTGCATAGAAAAGACCTATACATTGCCATTAGAGTGAAAATACTGAACCTAAATGGAGCCTGATAAAAATGCTCATTTTGGATGAAAATTTCAGATGGCACTTTTGCATCTGAACTCTTAAAATGTGTAATTACATTAAAGTGTATTTTAGTTTATGTAATGTAAAGATGTACTTAAGTGGCTCAAAAGCTAACTGCATTTAATATAAATTTAAACAATAATGCATTTTCATTTAATTGCAAATAACATGCAGTTAAGTGTCTTAAAACATTACATTTAGTTTGCACTTAATTGTATTATTTTAAAGTATTATAAACTCTTATTTCCCCAAAAAGTACTCTTAAAAGTATGCTAAAGTGCTCACACATTATAAATTGATTATGTGAAATGTTTCAAGAGTGGATATGATGTGATGCTGACTCACTGGGGAATTTGTGGTCATGGCTGATCTTCAGGAGTTCTTTAAGAGCTGTCAGAAACAGGACAGAGAAGTAGTCAGAATCAATAACCAGTGTTGACTTGGTAAAATAAAATAAATAAAAATGGAAAAGGTCAATTAACTCACTTTCCTCAGAGAGTGTGTAGCTAGCGGAGACTCCATCAGTGTGTGTCACAAAACAAGAGTAGATACCCAGGTCTTCTTCTGAAGGCGTTTTAAAGATGGCTTTGGACCTACAGACCAGTATTGAAGAATTACGAAAAAGATGATCCCATGCTAATCAGTTTTTTTTTTTTTTTTGTAGATGTGAAGAGATTGTTTGCAACATTTAATAGATTATATATTTTTGTAAATATTCAGCCCAAGATTTTTAGATATGATTAATCAGAATGTATACAAGTTGGTTTGAAAAGAATAGTTCAACCAACAATACAAAGTCATTTACTCAACCTCATGTCTTTCCAAACCCTCATCTTTAAAACAAAAATGAAGATATTTTAAATATTCTCTCATGATTTTTGTCCACCGATTAAAATGAACAAACAGAACCATTGAGGTTTGTTCTCACATGTCAGGCAAGCATATTTGCAGTGCTGGGAAAAGTTACTTTTAAAAGTAATGCATTACAATATTGCATTACTCCTTAAAAAAGTAACTAATTACATTACTTGGTTACTTTTTAAAATTTGGGCAGATCTTGCTTGTTTGTTTTTTAATATAAAAAGTTCTATTTTTGGCAAATATAAAAGCCTTTTCACACCAAAAGTGAAATGAATAAGCCTCATGCTGAAGGAAAAGTAATTTCATGTCTGTACAGTAGTACAGATGATGCTGAGGAGGTGAAACGGAGGCTTGCCTCTGGTGATTACGTTTTGGCAAAATTAGCCAGATCAGTACTATGCATCCCGGCCAGTCGCAGCAGCAGTGAAGGGTGTTCAGTGCGGCTGGACGCACCATCAGTGAGCGCAGGACCGCGCTGAAACTACAGTGGATTCAATAATTTTCCTCCACAAAATATGTAGCCTAATCTTGGTGAGTAAAGGTTTTTTAATTATAACTAAATATTAATTGAGTCTTAAATGCATAATGCAGACAGAGTATACAGTATAGGCTAAAGTTGGCATTATTCTCTTATTACATTTCAGCTGCTATTTACCGTCGCATTGAGGCCGGATTGTGGAGAAAAGTGGTGAAGCAAATCCCGCGGAGCCTTCATCTTAATTTCGTTATTGCCAAAAACCCATCTTAATTTAGAACTTATCTTAATTTAATTTAAGAAAGAGTCATTTTTATTGGCGCGCGGGCCTATTTATAGGCTAAGTGTACGCCTATTTAGAGTGCTAAGATGTTACGATGTTACAGAGGACTTATTTTATTTCTTTGTTCCAACTTCCAAGTGGCCTATAGCCTACGTTAGTCATTAATAAATTATGTTAAAATGTATAAATTACTCATTCTTGACAAAAGGCAAAAGAGCTGTGTGCTTCCGTCCATTTGAATAATATTGGGCTGTAAACGGGTTCGGGCTTTTAAAAAGCTGTCAATCAAAATATACTTGTTGGGCTCAGCCCGAATTCTGTCGGGCCTAACTTTTAAGGCCCAATTACAGCTCTAGCATGTTCACATTTATTCTTGAACTAAAGTAACATCTTACTCCTGATTTCTTTCAACATGAGGACAGGAGAGCTTTCAATCAATAAATGGAAGGGAAAAAGTAACTGGCGTTACTTATTTGAAAAGTAACCTGATTACGTAACTCGAGTTACTTGTAATGCATTACCCCCAAAACTGCATATTTGAGGCATATTGCTTTGATGTGCTCTATGTGAACTGGTCAATATTTATATGTGAATAAAAGCCTAAATTAAATCTGTTGACCATATAAAACGATTGTGTCTCTTCAGAAGACTTGGATTAAACTGCTCGATTCATTTGGATTACTTTTATTATGTCAGTATGTACTTTTTGAAGCTTGCAAATGTTGATTACCTAAACTTTCAATGGATGCACAAATATATTCATAATGGATTTGTTTCTTACAAACAGACATTAATTGGTGGAGTGGTGTGGATTACTTGTGATATTTTTATCAGCTGTTTGGCCTGAGTGTGAGGACATTTTCAGCACATTTTAATTTTTGGGTGAACTATTCTATTTAAAAAAAAATTCTAAAGAACAAAAGTCTTATGGATTTGGAAGTACATGAGGGTGGTTAAATGATGACATCATTTAAAATTTGATAATTAGTAATTTAACAAAACTCATTAGCACATACATACTTACTTGTTACCCTTTGTCTCTAAGGTCATGCGGTCAGGTTCTGTCATTTCCTCGTAGTTCTTGGACCAGACGAATTTGGAGTCAGCGGTGAGGTTAGAGCACTCAAAATTCAGTGAAATGACGCCATCATCGTCAACATTCACAACTATCTCGCTAGTGCCTGTGAGAAAGAAATGGGTCATTGGGTTTTGTTGTTTTGTGTTTTAAACCCAGATTTCAAAACAGATTCCTCACTTCCTAAGGCATCCACGGTAAAGATTACACATTTGTGTTGTTTTGCCCTTCCTGTTCACTTTGATATACCCGCATATGGTTTTGTTTAACATATACTCTGAATCAAGTTCAACATGGTCTGCTTCAGCTTAAAGTAAACAGTATTTACAATCCTTTTCACTACTGTAATAGCCGATTTCTCAGAGTGAAACAGGATATTCAATGGAAAAATGGCAGAACTGATTTCATCCATCGGGAATTGACTGGGTCATGAAAAGCAGTCTCAATACAACTTGTATTTGGAGGTCAGAGGTTGAAAAATGTGGTTCAGATACAGATAAGGAACATTTTCTAAGACAAGGAACATTTTCATTTTACATTGATGTAAATTTGATCTGCAGTAGCTATTTTGCAGTACAGTAATATGTTATTTGAGAAATTCTTGTTTAGTACCTGGTTTAGTAACTGCCTCAACCGCTTCTGTTGGATCTGATGCTTTTCCCACACCAGCCTTGTTCTGAGCACGCACGCGGAAAACATACGACTCCCCCTCTTTCAGATTCTTGATCTAGAATGAGAGAAACAACATTTAACACCATAAACCAACCTATCTGAAAAAAGAAGTGTACTTAATTGTATTAAATGCATACTTGTAGTGTACTTCAAATCTTAAAATTATAGTTTAAAAAACGGCACTTGCAGATAATCTAATATTAATAAAATAAAAGGTCACTTAAGCGACTTAAAGAAAGACACTTAAGTTCTTAATGCACTTAAGTACACTTTTAAAAAGTGCAGTTTGTAATACTGTGAAATTAGAAGTTATAAAGTACATTTTAAGTTATTATGTTTTAAGAACATTTTGCTGTGCTTATTTTGACATACTACAATACTACAGCCAGTGTTGGGGAAAGTTACTTTTAAAAGTAATGCATTACAATATTGAGTTACTTCCTAAAAAAGTAACTAATTACGTTAGTTACTTTTTATGGAAAGTAATGTTACTTTACTTTTGCGTTACTTTTTAAATCTGGGCAGGGCTTGCTTCTTTGTTTTTAATTTAAAAAGTTCTATTTTTGGCACATGTAAAAGCCTTTTTACACCAAAAGCCTCAGGCTTTAAGAAAAGTAAATTCACGTCTGTACAATAGTCTGCAGAAGAAAAAAATGTCAACTCTTCAGCAATAAAAAAGGAAAACAAATGTTAGATTATCTTGAGTAATTTTTGCTTATTAGTATGGTTGAATTGGGTCATCGATTGTCGGCAGCAAAGAGATTGGTTAATAAAATGGGATTCATATTCTGAGTTGAATTTCACTGTTTTTATTCATTTTGAGGAATACTGAATCTGTTTTTTTGTGAGTAAGATGAATTACTGCATGTTCACATTTATTCTAGAACTAACATCTCACTCCCGATTTCTCTCAACATGGGGATAGGAGAGCTTTTAATCAATAAATGGAGGGAAAAGTAACGTGTTACTTATTTGAAAAAAGTAACTCAGATATTTTCTTGTCAATTAAAAAGTAATGCATTACTTTACTAGTTACTGGGAAAAAGTAATAATATTATATAACTCGCGTTACTTGTAATGCGTTACCCCCCAACACTGACTACAGTACATGTAAAGGATAAGGTTAATATATATCAAATGTACTAAATTGCAATTATCATTTCAAATATGTAATTACAAATATATTTAAATACATTACATACAAGTTTCAATAGAAATTTAATTAAAGTATATTTGATCATAAATGCCTTTAAGTACAGTCAACAGCACTTTCATTCAAGAACCATATTTCAAAGACAATAGAAGTAATTGTGAAATTGCATATAAAAAGTACTTAAGTCCTACTTAAGTGTGTTAGAAATCACTCTAAAGTTCAGCTAACTGAATTTAATACAAACTTAAACAATAATATATTTTCATTTTAATTGCAAATAACATGCAGTTAAGTGTCCAAAAGCACTGAGTTCGCACAACCCTTAACAAACTCCACTGCCTCACAGCTTCCATATGCATACAAACCTTAATGAATGTCTTGTCAGTAGCTTTCTCATTGACTCCTCTCCACATCTCAAAGTCTGCGTCAGCCTCTTTGATATCAATGTAGTATCCATTGACAGGGTCACGACCCTGATAGACAGGCGGTTTCCAGAGCAAGACAAGAGTGTCCTTACGCACCTCCTGCACTTGGAGGTCATGGGGTGGTCCTAAAAACAGGTTTTTATTGTAGAGCATATATATAAAGTATAATGTTGCTGTTTCTTAATACACTTAAGTACACTTATAGTACACTTAAGTAAACTAAAATGACAGTGTGTAATGACATTAAAGTATATTTAAGCTTAGCATACATATTATTTAGCTACTTTAACCATATTTCAAACAATACAATTATGAAATTAGATATACTTAAGTTCTACTTAAGTCCCTCTAAAGATCAGCTAAATCCACTATAATAATATTAATATAAATTTTAACTATAATTAATTTTCATTTAATTGCAATTAGTATGCAATTAAGTGTCCTAAAATGTTACATTCAGTTCATACTTGAGTATATTCGCACTTAAGTACTCTTTTAAATGTGTTTTTTAAAAGAGTACTTAGGTGTAGTTTTTCACAAGGGTCACATTTATTAATTTATATAAATTTTAACTATAATTAATTTTCATTTAATTGCAATTAGTATGCAATTAAGTGTCCTAAAACGTTACATTCAGTTCATACTTGAGTATATTCGCACTTAAGTACTCTTTTAAATGTGTTTTTTAAAAGAGTACTTAAGTGTAGTTTTTTCACAAGGGTCACATTTATTGTAAGTAAGCTTTACAGCTCTGGAAAGTAAAAATATATACTTTTTTTTTTCAAACTATTTTGTGCCTACCTGGTACAGCAATAGTCCACTCCTCACACTTGAATGTCTCACTGGGAAGAGACGGGATGCCCACGCCAGCCATATTGGCAGCACGTACCTGGAACTGGTACAGCATGTTTTCCTTCAGCTCTGAAACCTAAACAGAAAGACAAGGTTGGAGGTCACAAATCAGCACCTTATGGTCTAATGTTTTGCTTGCTATTACACAAATCTCCTACTTACTCTATAAGCTCTTTCACTGACAGACTTAATATTCGCCTCATGCCATTTTCCCGGGACTCCACCGATGACCTCACGGTAATCAATGAAGTAACCAGTGATGTCAGCGCCGCCAATGAAAGTGGGTTGTTTCCAGGCTAGTACCATTGAGTCCCGCACACACTCCAACACGGTGATCCCGTAGGGTGGGGCGGGTGAAGCTGGCATAACAAAATATGGCAGTTAGGACTGAGTCACATTTAGAGTATAAAGGAAACTTATGACAGACTGAGCGTGTACCGGCGTATGTGGAGTAAACGATCCAAACCACACACAGAACTGTAAATATACAGACTGACACTATGACATTGCAAGGAGGGTATCATATAGTAGGGAGGTGTCCAGCATATTGCCAGTTGTGGCTGGTGGCATAAAAGAAGCCAAAACGGATCCCTTGATGCATTTGTGTGGATAGTGATGTTATTTGAGGGTTTAAAATGTCTGCAGCTGAGAAGACTTACCATATTAAAGATACCCAAATTGGAAAAACCAGGTCATACCAGTTTAAGATGGTCAGGTTGGTTTTTGTAACACTGTTGATGTTTCTGACTCAAGGTGCTCTACCAGGTCTAACCAGCTTGGTCAACCAGATCAAAACTAAATTAGCTAATCAACTATGTAGACCAGCAAGAAACCATTAGAAACTGGTTTTAGCTGGATTTTCCAATGTGGTTGACTTACTTACTTGCGTGTTGATATACTTATAACCATAGAATGATTACAAGGTCAATAAAACAACTGCAATATGCTAATTTCATGAGAGGCCTTGTGAAAAAGTAGTTCACTTAACTGTTCTGAATGTGAATTTGTAGTGTATTTCAAGTCTTAAAAGTATATTTTTAAAAACTGTTCTTGCAAATTATGTATTAATGAAATAAAAGGCCACTTAAGTGACTTAAAGAGACACTTTCACGACTGTTTTTAAACACACTTAAGTACACTTTGAAAAAGTTCACTTTGTAATAATGTTAAGGTTTTACTTTAAGTACATTTTACACCATTTTAAATAACTTAAATTAATGTTTTAATAATCTTTTGCTTTAAAAACACACTTAAGAACAATATTTAAATAAAATAAGCACGTTTATTTTATGCGTTGACAAACATAGTAAAGTACTTGAGTATAATTTTAACTGTAGTGTGTTATTCAACATTACATTTAAACTTAAAATATTTTAAATGTACTAAATTGCAACTTAATGCTTACAAATGTGTAATTACAAAAATATTTAAATACATGTCATATGTTCTATTTTAGTTTACCATAAATGCTTGTAAGTACATTTGGCATATTTCAAAAACAACTGAACTGAAGTAATTATAAAAATGTGATTAAGTCCTACTTAAGTAGGTCTAAAAAGCACTCTGAAGTTCACCTGATTGCATAAAAGTGCTTTTTACACTTAAGTGTATTAAATGTATTATGGTTTAAATCTGCATTTCATATTAATGTAAAACATACATTTTTATATAATTGCAATTAACATGCAATTACGTGTCCAAAAACATTACATTCAGTTTGCACTTAAGTGTATTCTTTTAAATTATATTATTTCTGTAATTAGTACTGTCTTAAAAAGTACTGTATGATCAAGTGTACTTCTTTTCCACAAGGGTCAATTTGACAATAATGAGCAAATACATGATTAATAAGTGAACTGGATAAACTGCAGTACACTAAATAAGTGTTTAAGTGTATAAAAAAGATACAAGATGCAAAAATGCAAAGAAATGAATTAAAAATGAATGGAAAAAACAACAGGAAAGGAGAAAATGGAGACACGTCAAATCTGAGGAGGGATGCCGATGGGTGACGTTCCAGAGAGATGGTTCTCTCTCACTCTTCTCACCTGAGCTTCTTCGTCCTCTTTCTCGCTCTCCCGCTTTCTCTTGTTCCGGAGAAGGGTTTACTGAGGACTTACAACTCTCCGGCAATTCTGTTGCCGACTCCTTTAGGATACAGTTGGGCTTTAACAATTCAGTGCTAGAGTTTACAACCTGTTTAGCATTTTCCTGCCCACCAGCAGGTTCTGGTGCCTGCTGACTGGTTCTCTCGCCCTGTTTGCCTTCATTTAATGCAGTTGGATGGCCTTTTTGGCCAGTGTTTTGACCCCCTCCCTCAACCCTCTCACTAACATTAGCTATGCATGTTAGAGGCGTGTCAGCAAGGGAGTGAGGCGCCGCATGCCTGCCCACTCCGCAAGAGCTGTGCTGGGTTAGTCCGACCCCATTACCCCCCGACTCCAGACACACACCATGAGGAATACCGCCCCCTACAGGAGTTAGCAGAGAAAACAGCAAAAGAGAGCAGACATGAATACAATTCAAACACATTCAGAATGCTTCACATTTAATTACTTTAGTCAAGCTATTCAAGTTCATCTCAGCAGAAAAGTAAAGTGGAAGCCTGTATACATGCAAGAGAAAATCAACTTTGCTTTTTCACTATTATATTCAAGTTATGAAAAGAGGCAATGAAAACAAGCAATGAAACCACAAGTTATTTTCAGGAGAAATGAGCAAAAGGAAATGAAGCGAAAGTTTAGAAAGATCATACAGGAGATGATGCAGTTATTTAGTGTAGTTTATGCATTTTAACATCACAAATGGGATTTATGCTGAACCTTTATGAAAAAAAGACAAAACATCACACTATAGCATAACATGAAGGCACAAAAAACTCAATGACATCAACATAATGCAAAAAACTAAATGTCTGCTAGTTGACCAGCAACCAAAAGAATAGCAAATAGTGAGTGCCTATGCCTTTTTTATTTTTAGCATTACTTTTTAAATATTAATTTTTAATTATGACATCTGAGAACTTACATCTTATTTATTGATTGGCATGTAAAATAATGACAATTACTAATTAAAAAAATAAACAGGCATTTGATCAGCTAAGAATGAAAAAATAAATATATGTACTTTGTACATATAATATATATATAATAACAATAAAAATATTTGTATTTTATTTTTTAAAAAAACTAAAACAATTGCATAATACTAGTGTAGTGTAAAATAAAATGTGAGTATTTAATAAAAAATAATAAAATTTGTAATTTAATAAAATTACAACACTTATAATATTTATGGTTTATGACTAGTTTTATATATTAACCAGCACTGATTTTTACTCATATCTGCAGCTGTTTTAAAAATAGTGTAACTTTTACAATACAAAACTACTTTTGCCAGTCATAGATATTTGTATTGCACCTTTACAGTCAAACAAACAAGCAAACAGAGACAATAATAAAAAAAACCACTCTCCTAAACAACACCCTCTTTGTGTAGTGTGGATTTTATTTTCTTTTTTTGTAATTTATGCTGTTCTATGTTGTATTGTGTTCTATTGTTTTATTTAGTGTAAATCCATATGTATGCATTGAGTTTTTGTGCCAGAAAGTACTGCTTTGATTAGAAATAAGATGTGCACTGTAAAAGTGTGTTACATAATGGATGAGTGAGCATGATGCTCAACAGAGTCATGGTTGTCTCATGGCTGTTAAAGGGCATGACAAGCGTGAAAGACATGCAGAAGGGACAGGTTTGAAAAGACTGAGGGAGTGGGAAGGAGTGTACGTGGGAGAGTGGGTGAACTGGTTTTGTAGTCACCACTATGTTGGATCAGTTGTGACCCAAACTAGAGGAGGTCTACAAGTCCTGACCCCTGGGAGAAATGCAGGGAGCGGAGCTGGAGTTTGGTAGCTGTGGCCTTGACGCTAACGTGTCATACAGGACGTGTGGAATGCGTAAGTCAGGTACAGTGATCAGAATTAAAAAGTGAAAGCTGGAAAAGTGAAATCATATTCTAAAGATCTTAATGACACCAACAGAAGTTCATAAATGACTCACCAATGGCAGCTTTAACTGTAATGGCTTCTGATTCTTGTGAGAATTCACTGATTCCTGCAGCATTGACGGCTCTTACTCGGAAAACATAACTCTCGCCTGTGGTCAAGCCATGACAGATGAATCTGCATGAACACATATGGACAGATAATAATATGTTACAACATAAAATGAAAGTCTCACACAAACAGCAAGGTTTGCATATACGTCACAATTTAGTCAGTTACCCGGATGTGCAGCCACACTGGCGATACTCGGACGTAAACAACAGCATTGATTGCACGGTTAATGTACTACTGAATACGTTGTTCTGCTAGTCTATGCTGTCTAAACTAGGGAAAAACTTGTGGAAGCTGCTAAATCATATAGAAAAGGACTTAGTAAGCAGGAAAGGGCTAAACTAAGGTTAACAGGCAGTAAAGATACATACAAGCGATATTAATAGGGATGTGACGAGATCCGATGTGTCTAGTCCGCGATATCCTCATTAAACATTTTGCAGTGTTTACATTAGAGCTGCACGATTAATCCTTAAAGGGGTCATCGGATGCAAACTTCACTTTTTCATGTTGTTTGAACATTAATGTGTGTTGGCAGTGAATGTACAAATCTACCCTATAATGATAAAAATCCATGCAGTGGTTTTAATTAATCTGTAAAAATAATATCCCCTTTTTCAAATCGAGCCATTCTCAGATGCCTGTCGTTGTGCCGTCACACCGACAGAAGCCACTCCCACAATAGTTGATTGACATGAGCATTTTACCTAAGATCAGCTGTCACAGTCCAGTAACCTTCCTTGTTTCGATGCCGAAGCAGGGATGTAAGTTAGACAAGAATATCTCCGATTGAGCGATTGAGGTGTTGTGTTGCTAGATGTAATAATAAACATAGTGGTCCTCATTTACTCCGGACATCTGAGCAGCTGAAGATGCAGTGGATTACGTTTTGTGAATGGAATGCGCCTCCCGATCTACATATATCCGTCTATGTTCGCGCGAATCATTCGTGATCCTGCTTCACTTACAGCAGAAGTGAGTATAAGCGTTTTTTTTATGAATCTTTGCGATCGCCTTTCCTTATAACGTGGTAGTTAGAAAGTTTAGCGGCTAAATGCGGCTAACCTAAACAAGCTCGTCATTCCACAGAGAGAAGAGAGGGGCGGGGCGAGCAGAGCTCCTTTGCATTTAAAGGAACAAACCCTTAGAAGAGATGAGCAGCTAGTAAAAGGTATGTTTACAAACCATTGAGATAATCAAGATATAGAGACCATTAAGACCCTAAAGAATCATATCAACTTGTGGATCTCGATTTAAACACCTACGCGATCTTATTCCTGAATGACAACGATTTAGCTATGTCTATTAGGACTGTTTCACATCACGAGTGTCAGTGGAGCGTGAGAAGCACATTTTGTCGCTGCCCATGTTAATGAATCAGAGGGTCGGGGTAAATGTGAACGCAGAAAGAGCAACACAAACAGTCTTTTCAACCACATTATAATCATTATTTCTGTGTTACAGACATTTAAATAACAGAAGTACTGGGATAAAAGTTTATAGTTTGGGTATAAACACTTATTGTCTACAGTAGAGATCAAAATGAAAGTATCTTAAAACTTGTATGTACTGTATAGTAACGCTTTATCCTCTTCCGCCAGGAGGTGGCGACAACTGCCGTTTAAAAAAAATATGTCATTGAATCATTTCAATAGTCAAACAAGTCTTGTCCTGCGTCCCAATGTGCATACTATCCACCATATCTGCCCTAAATAGTAAAATTATATAGAAATAAATTGAAAATTACTATCACATAGAATTTAGGATGGATAGTATGCATATTGGGATGCAGGCTTAATGAAGTGAGACACTGGCTTTGTTTAGATTTTTTTTTAAATGAATATATGTTTTTAAAAGAGTTAAGCAATGAACAATTTGTCAGAACCACTAGTAAATTATGTTATTTTGTTTAGTTTTCTAATCTTTTTTTCTCCAGAATCATGAGAGAATCATGGTCTCCAATTTATTAAAAACAACTGGGATTCTAAATGTATCCAGAATTGTGAAGCTCTTGTTTAAATGTTGTTGTTTTTTTTTGTTTTTTTTACTGCATATAATTCATTAAAATGGAAGTTTATTTTCATAAAGTTCACAATGCATCTACATTTTTTGCATTTTGTCTTTTCCAGTTGAATAAAAGACTATTTTCCCTATATATTTCATCATTGAGGATTTCTTAAGAAAAGTTTAAAAGTCTCGTCTCGTCTCGCTCTCGTGAACCCAGTCTTGTGTCTCGTCTCGTGGGATAAGTGTCTCGTCACACACCTAGATATTAATTAAGATATTAGCCTATTATTTCACCTAGCTGATTGGAAATGATAAGAACAAATATGAATGTTTTCAAGATTTTTGCCCTGGAAATCCTAGTTCAGTTTGGCCAACCACAAACGCCTTTTGTTCCTCAGACAGTTTTTTGCACTCTTCTCCTTGATTTGTTATAACTTTTGGCAGTCTGTAGTACTCCAAATGTTTTTCTGAGTCCGACCAATTAGTACAGCCCAAAGCATGACAATAATTGACTATTTTCAGTAGTAATAATCAGCAAAATATTCGAGTTTCAGACGGTTCAGTGGCATTGTTTACATTCAGTGCCACCAATATTTCCAATTGATGACATGTTGTGAAAACACTATTAGTGAAGCTAGCTAAGACAAACTTCAATAAATCTTTCAGCAAAGGCACATTTACACCAACATAAATGTTCGTCACAAAAAATTAGGTTCGATTTTCGCAGATGATTTTCCTGTTCAGACTAAAAAATAGCAGATGTCCTGAATGAAACTACAATTTCAGTCTCCAACAGTTTTACAGAAAGTCAGAAATATCACGGCTAACTTTTCGTTTCTCACAGAAAAAGAGGGAATGAACAGAGGGCTAACAATATTTTCATGCTTTCAAACTACTGTTCAAGACTTTTGTATTCTCTATGTTGTTTATCAAAAACAATACACAAATAAAAAGACAAAAGAGCCTGTTCTGGCTTCTTTCTCTGCTACTCATCATAGTTTGTTCTTGAGCACCATCAAAACAAAGCAGCACAGTGGCACTTTTATTGGCTGGCCCGATTTATTAATAGTTTAGTCATTAACAGCATTCATTTAATACAGAATAACTGATGAAGGGCCGTTGAATTATTGACAAGACAAGTTGAAGGATACTGTACGGTTGTTGGTAAATTTTTACAGTGAAGAGCAGGAGAAAGAAACTGTGCTTTCAGTCTGTAATGAAACATAATTTTTGTGGGAAATACTTTGTCATTTTCATCCTATTGTTTGTTATATTTATTGGCTTGGTCATTATATTTCTGAATTTTGGTTCGGCTTGGTTAGGCTGTAAGGACATTTTGTAATCGCACACTTTAGAACGTTCGTCAACCAATCAAAATAAAGCATTAAAACTTTGGAACTATTTTCGTCAGAGAAAAAGGAATCTACAAATCTACAAAAAAAAATGTGTCTGAAACGTCAGTTACTGTATATTAATCATAAAATATAGAATATTGCTTATAGAAATGTGACCCTGGACCACAAAAGTAGCATGGGTATATTTGTAGCAATAACCAAAAATACATTGTTCAGGTCAAAAATTTTGTTTTTTATTTTATGCCAAAAATCTTTAGGATATTAAGTAAAGATCATGTTCCATGAAGATGTTTTGTAAATGTTTGATTAGTGATATGCATTGCTAATAACTTCATTTGGACAACTTTAAAAGCGATTTTCTCAAAATGTTGATGTTTTTGCACCCTCAGATTCCAGATTTTCAAATCTCTGCCAAAAATTGTCCCATCCTACAAACCATACATCAATGGAAAACTTATTTATTTGGCTTTCAGTTGATGTATAAATCTCAATTTCAAAAAATTGACCCTCATGGCTGGTTTTGTGGTCCAGGGTCACAAATGTTGTATAAAAACAATATAACTTTTAGAATTATGCTGTTGTACTGAATATTAGACTGTGATAAATCTGCCTTGTGCCTGTATTGCCAAATTACAGCACTCTTGCTTGTGTGATTTAATTGATTACACTGTATGTCTCTTTATACCTTGTGCCTTTAACTGGTTTGTTGTTGCATGGCTCCCAAGTATTGCTTCCAGTAATGCTGCTCTCAATGTAGTAGCCCACCAGCTCTTTAGCATCACGTGACGCTTCCCATGAAACCACCACAGATGTGTCTGTATTGCGGGTAGGAACCACACGGCCAGGGGCTGATGGGATATCTAGAGGCAGGTAATGAAAAAGTCAATTACACCATTACACATTATGCTATCTGCATGCTGTAATTCCGTTAGTAAAATATACAATTGTAAATGAGGAGTGAATAGAATACTCAGATATGACATAAGGGCTTGTCATATATAATTAGATACAAAATATTTTATTTTATTATTTTATTGAATGTTTTATTAGCTCACTTATAAGAAACTCAAAGCTTTAGCAAAACAAAGCTTTAGCCAAAACAAACAAACAAGTTCAAACAAGACAAACATGTACAATCATTCCGCTTTTAGGATATATACACCAATCCGAATTACCGCAAGTATTCCAGAGAGCCATGTAATAATATAAAGAGGCCATACTCATAAAAACAAATATTCCTTGATCTTTTGTGCTGTTATTGAATATATCATACCCAGCTTGTCCCCAACCGTGGTGGCTTCGGTCGGTTCTGATGGTTCACCGACCCCGGCTGAGTTGCAGCAGCGAACGCGGAAGCGGTAAGACTTGCCCTCGGCCAGATCAAAAAGAGCAAAACGTGGAGATTTGACTGGGATTTCTGTGTTGACTCGCTGCCAGCTGTCTGTGCCAGATACACACTACACACACAAACACACACACTATTACTAAACCAACTAGCAAACTTGACAAACATAAAGCTTTATCAAATATATAAACTCCACTGGCAGTGGTTATGAAATACTCTGACCTTCTCCACGTAATACATAACCCCTTCATGGCCTTTATCGCCTGGAGGCTTCCAGCTCAACACCACATAGTTTTTAGTGGCCTCAATGACTGAGAGATCACGAGGTCTGCCAGGAACCACGCCCTCTACATGAATAGATATGGTTAAAATTAATGATAGTTTAAAAGATGGTTTTTAATCATTTTATAGAGATACAGATGGAAACTGGCTTCCATAGGGTTTTTAATGAAAGTGGGAAACTTAAAAAAGTAACAGATCATTTTAATGTGAAATTTCTCACCCACAGGCTCCTCCTCAGTCACAATGATTTGTCCAGTCCATGGAGCAGAAGGACCTACAGAAAGACAGTATATTGTACTGCTTGTTTTGTTTAGTTTTCATATACTTTCTGTGTTGATCTGGTTTTACCCTTTCTTGCACGGTCTGCAGGGTCCATAGCAGCTACTGGTTCAGACACACGTGATGGATGACTCATGCCCGCCTTATTCACCGCACGCACTCGAAACACATAGCTTCGTCCTTCCACAAGACCAGTTACAGGGAAACGGGCAAACTTCACCGGGGTGTCATTGCATTGTGCCCAGTGTGTCATACCAACTTCACATCTGCAGTGAGAAAAGATACGTTAAATACAATTTAATGCACCAACTTAATTCCACAAATTAAAGCCTAAAAATTCCTGAATTCGCAAAAAAATAATATATAAATAAAATAATATCTTCCTAAGGAGTTTGTCTTGTTTTTCCATATAAATATCTATCATGCTTAAATAAAGATACATTTACTTGCAAAATGAAGACATAAAGTGAAACTGAACCAAATGAAGTGAGTACGTGTACATACAACAAGAACAAATATCTGTCAGTGGGGAATTGAATTTAGCTGATTTTTCTGAGCCTGTTCACAGATATTTGTTCATTTTTAAACATAAACTATTCCTTTTTTAAAATCTTTTTGGTAAAATTAATTTAGAAAAAATTAAAATTAAAGGTAAATGACATCTGTTGGAAGTTGTATTTTAAAATTTTAAAAAGTCTCAAATGTACCTGCAAAATTATAAATACAATCAGAGGCTGTTTGTAAATAAGCAACAACAAGGCAGTCAAGAAATTGTCTAGAACCAGTGTAAACTTATGACACTCCTTTTAAATTCAAATAAGTTCTAAATGATCATTTACTTCACATCTGAAAGAAAAGAGAGGGAAAGACTATTTAATGTAACAAAAACTAAAAGGGTTTTGAATCGGCACAGAAACTCTTACATTTATTCCATTAAATGTTGCATGCATTGCAAAAAAAAAAAATAAATAAAAATTTGTCTTGCTTTCCCATACAAATATCTAAACATGTTTAAATAAAGATAAATTTACTTTAGATGCAAAATGCAGACATGAAGTCTTGTTTTCTGAGAAATTAAAAAAAAATGAAGTGAGTTTATGCTTACAACAAGAACAAATATCTGTCAGTGGGGAATGAAAACTTGCTTTCCCTTTGAATTTAGCTAATTTTTCTGAGCCAGTTGGCAGATATTTTCTTTTTTTTAAACATAAACTCTCTTGATTTTTTTTTTTTTTTTGTAAAATTAATTAAAAAGTAATGAGATCTGTTGGAAGTTGTATTTTAAAGTGTTAACAAGTCTTAAATTCACCTTCATAAATCCTGCAAAAACCGTTACAAATACATCAGAGGCTGTTTGTAAATAAGTAATAACAAGGCAGTCAAGAAATTGTCTAGAAACAGTGAAAACAAGTTGTAAATGCATGTTAGTTTTGCATTTGTCTAATAATGAAACTTAAACTTATGACACTCCTTTTACATTCAAATAAGTTCTAAATGATCATTATGCAATGAAATTTTAGAAAATTCTGCTAGAGAATCCATCTACAAATAGAATCCAAAGAAAACCAGCTTATGTTACATAAACTACAAAATGCTGGTTTTAGCTGGATTTTTTCATCCAGTGTTTGGTTCTGGTCTATATGATGTTTATTTGCACTATACATAAGATATTTATATAGCTAACATCTTTATTCTGTCTATTTTGGAGGTTTTTACATAATTTTGTGTGATGTTTAAATGCAGATGCAGTGACCTGTCAACAAAGTAGCCCAAAATGGGACTTCCTCCATCCACAGCAGGCTGTTTCCAGGTAACGATGACGTAATCTTTATTGGCATCCAGACTATGAACATCTAAAGGAGCAGCGGGAGCTCCTGCAACATCTGCATCAGAATCTAACAAACATACAAATAAAACAAAACCTGAATGAATCATTTAAACAATGACAATTAGTTTACATGAAGTAACAGCATGATATCCCTTGTGAAAAAGAAGTGCACTTATTTGTATTAAATATGCACTTGTAGTGTACTTCAAATCTTAAAAGTATATTTTTAAAAACATGCAGATAATATAATATTAATGAAATATAACCCACTCTCAATGTACTCAAAGAAAGACACTTTCATGACTGTTTCTTAACAGACAGCACTTTTAAAAAGCAAACTTTAATGTCAACTTAAAAGTCTTACTTAAAAGTACATTTTAAATTATTATATTTTAATAATATTTCATCATGCTTTAAAGAAGTACACTTGTTTTGATGTGTTGACTAACATACTAAAGCACATGTAAAATACTTAATTGTAATTTTAACTGCAGTGTGTTATTTGATATTACATTTAAAGTTAATATTTTTTAAATGTACTAAATTACAAGTGTGTATTTAAAATATATTTAAATACATGACACAACTTTCAATAGAAATGACATTAAAGTATATTTTAATTACCATAATTGTGACCCTGGACCACAAAATCAGTCATAAGGGTCAGTTTTTTTTTAATTAACGTATGATTTTTAGGATAGGAAAATATTTATCAGAGATACAACGATTTGAAAATCTGGAATCTGAGGGTGCAAAAAAAAAAAAAAAAAAAAAAATTCTAAATATTGAAAAAATTGCCTTTAAAGTTGTCCAAATGAAGTTTTTAGCAATGCACATTACTAACCAAAAAGTTTTGATATATTTACATTTTTGATATATTTACAGTAGGAAATTTACTAAATATCTTCATGGAACATGATCTATACTATCATAATGATTTTTGGCATAAAAGAAAAATCGATAATTTTGACCCATGCAGTGTATTTTTGGCTATTGCTGCAAATATACCCGTGCTTCTTATGACTAGTTTTGTGGTCCAGGGTCACAATATATGCTTTCACATGCTTTTACACTTGAACCATATGTCAGAGACAACAGAATTATGAAATGACATATAAAGATGTATTAATTCCTACTTAGGTGGATCATTAAAGTATTTTAAAGTTCAGCTAATTGCATTTGCTATAATTTTGTGTCTGAAAACATTGCATTTAGTTTGCACTTACATTAAACTTCTCTTATACACTTATACACATATATGTATCACTTCCATAAGTACTCCTTTTAAAAGTATGCTAAAGTGTACTTCTTTTTTGCAAAATGTAGTTCAGTGTTGATTAAAACCTAAATGTAAATGAAGTTTTATTAAGTGTATTGCACTAGTATTTTAACTAGAGGAGTGTTGAGAACTTCATTCGTCCAAGCAGTTTTACAGCCACTTCATCTGAATGTCATGACAGCATAGACACAGCATGACAGGGATAAATTTAGAAAGAAACACAAGCTGGGACGGGAGGCTTACAGGGACATGTAAGACTCACACACAGTACAAGCCAAAAGAGTTTGTTCAGTGCTCGTTTTCTTGTAAAACAATTAGCACGGCACTAATTATTATAATACGGTAACCTGTACCCTGGTAAAAAAGTAATAGATTTAAAATGAATTTTTTTAACACAAAGTCTATGAACATATTTACTGACATATCGCTCGAGACTTACTGATATAAAACATGTAATTTAACTTTATTTGGAGAACTACTTGTGCACAATGCACATTTCTTAATATTAAGCCTAAAATATGTTTTAATGTCACTATTGAAGAGGCTTGTATGATCTTTAAATGCAAAATATTTAAAGTGTACCTGAAGCATACTTGCAGTAGTTCCACTTTAGCAAATCAAATGTACTTAAGTATATGTTTAGTTAGACTTCAGCACTAATTTTGCACAATTAAAGTGCATTAAGTACAAAATGTTGTTCTAATATAGTCAACTTTAAATATACCAGTTTAGTATACTAAAAGTACAATTGTATAATTTTTATTAGGTACATAATATGTAAATGTATTTGTAGTAGGTTTGTCAAACAATTCATTAATCGCATACAAAATAAAAGTTTGAGTTTCAGTGTTTCCCCTGCCATTATACTAGGGGGCAGCCCGCTCCCCCAACGGCACCCCCCGCCACCCTTGAAGGTCAAGTTAATTTTATTAATTTTATTTACTATATAGCGCCAGATCACAACAAATGTCAATTAAGGTTACCTTCCCTATAGAACAGGTCTATACCTTGTACATTTATTAAAAAAAACTAAATGGTCTTATGTTATTCATCCTATTTACACGATGGCATGTCATTTCTGTCTCTACCTGGACGTGCATCTACAATTTCAGCGAAAACACGGACGGGATCGCGGAGTCCATTCATAAAAACACGGGTTTGTTTACTACGTAAATACTATAGCACACGTGACGCTCGTGGTGATTTTCGGCCTCTGCGTCTCACTATATGATGACGTGAACACATGAACTTCATCTCCAGAGTTGCTGTGAGAGTCATTTCATGTGAATTTTACCGTTTCATTTGAGAAAACTAGCATCATATCGTACTGTATACACATAGAAACTTCACGGTAACCTGTCAAAATAAAAGTACGGTTTCACGTGTAACAGAAATATTTTAATCTTGTTATTACTTTTGTATAGTATAATTTACGTCTTTATATATTTCTATTTAAATAAAACAATTAAATGATAAAAATAAATATTACAACCAGATTAACCAGATTAGAAAAAAATTCTACAATTGTTATTAAAACTTTTTTTAACAGAATAGTCACACAAATTTTCTTCCATGTATTAATTTTAACAGTAAATCTGTTTATTTGAAAAAATAAATAAATAAATAAAAGGGTTTAATTTTCATTTGATTAAAATTAAATAAATGTTTAATGATTTCATTTGATTATCAGAAAAAATGAAACTTTCAAATTTTGAAATTGAGAGGTTTTTTATTTCACTGTAATAAATGTTTTTGTTGTACCGTTGGGTACCGGCAACACATTTTTCTGCATTAAAAAATGTTTAAATAGTACAAAAGTGAAATCTGCACTTGATTTGGTACCAAAACAGCATATATTTGATCCAAGCACTTACACATTTTATATCTTGTAACATAGTAAACCATAAATATCCTTAATCTATCACAGACCAGCATGAATAAACTGACCTGTAATAACGCAGCAGGCTGAATTAGAAATAGTTGACTGTATTGATCCTCACCTCTGACAAAGACATAGGCTGAATGTGTCTCAAAGCCGGATTTGGTGATGACACGAAGTGTGTAAAGTCCTTCATCCTCCTTGTTGAGGTGTGTGAGAGTGAGTGTCGCTCTGTCGCCGCTCCAGTGCATCTGAACCCATTTTGATGGCACCAGCAGTTTATCTAAAACACACACAAACACAAACACTTCATGCATTATGTGTCACTAGGCAGAAAATACATTTTAGTACTCTTTCATTCCTTTATCAGTGAATCTCCTAAACTGATTGAATGCATTTATGTCTGTATTTGTTTCTGTGTCTTGTTATAGCACTTGCAATTGTATGTATTTTTGTATGTGGCAGCCTTTATGCCCAAGACAAATTTACCTAGGGACAAATTTAAAAAAAATCTTAAATCTTGATTTATTATTACTACTGGCTCACAGTCTTACCATCTCTGTACCACTCAATCTCAGGCTGGAAGCGCTGCAGTGACGGGTAGATGATAACAGAGCAGCCGAAACTCAACGTCTCACCCTCACGTCCAAAAGACACACCAAACTTCTCCACGATATGCGTCTCGAATGTGATGCCATACTCCAGACAAGGTGCTGCAGTACACACACATTTTAAACTGAGTTTTATCTCATGAAAATGCAATATTGATGGGTGAAACTGATTCCAGGAATCACCTTGTGGAAAATGATGCACACATATACACACATATTTATAATGAAACACATACAATTCATACTGTACAATGTACAATGAATTATTCTGCTGGGATGGGCTTGGAAACTTTTCACAAGAATGTCCTTTCACGTCAAGAACCGAAAGGAGACTGACAACAGGCATCATTTAGGTGGACAACAAATTCATAAAATACACAATAAGACAACAAAAGAGCGGTGAATGTTAATGAGTCTATGAAGACATTTGGATTAACAATGCTGAGACAAACAAAGAATAGAAAACAGAAACACTTCCATGAAGATAAATACAAATACACACACATAGAAACTGGAAATGGAAAGAATATACACAACATATTTATGTAAGAATTCTTATGTCCTTAGTGTGGAAGCTCGTTTTCATCATGTTTCACCCATATTTCACAATTCTGAGACAAAAAGTCAGAATTGCTAGATGTGAAATCTGAATTCAGAGAAAAAAGATTTAAAATTATGATTCTAAGAAAAAAGTCAGAATTATATTATTAAGTTTATATCTTGCAATTTTTACTTTTTTCTCAGCATTGCGAAAGAGAAATTAGAATTCTGAGTTAAAAAAAAGTCAAAATCGCAAGATGTAAAATCATGATTCAAAAAAAAAGAATTACGAGACAAAATAAAAAGTCAGAATTATAAGTTTATATCTTCAAATTTTTACTTTTTTTCTCAGAATTGCAAGACAGAATTTAGAATTCTAAGTATAAAAAAAGTCAGAATTGCAAGATGTAAAATCGGATTTCAAGGAAAAAAGTCAGAATTTCAAGACAAAATAAAAAGTCAGAATTATAAGTTTATATCTTCCAATTTGTACTTTTTTTCTTAGAATTGTGAGACGTAGAATTAGAATTCTGAGTATAAAAAAGTCAGAACTGTGAGATGTAAAATCATAATTCAGAGAAACAAGTCAGAATTGCGAGATTTAAACTCATGATTCAAAGTCAGAATTGCGAGACAAAATAAAAAGTCAGAATTATGTTATATCTTGCAATTTTTACTTTTTTTCCTCAGAACTGCAAGACACAGAAATTAGAATTCTAATTATTAAAAGAAAGTCAGAATTGCGAGATGTAAAATCAGACTTCAGAGAAAAAAAGTCTGAATTGTAAGATTTAAACTCATGATTCAAAGAAAATCAGAATTGCAAGACATAAAATAAAAAGTCAGAATTATAAAGATTATATTTTGCAATTTGTACTTTTTTTCTCAGAATTGTGAGACACAAAAATTAGAATTCTGATTAAAAAAAGTCAGAATTGCGAGATTTAAAATCATGATTCAAAGAAAAAAGTCAGAATTGCAAGATATAATATATAAAGGAAAAAATGTCAAATTATAAGTTTATACCTTTACATTTTTTCTTAGAATTGCAAGATGTATAAATTAGAATTCTGAAAGGAAATTCACAGGAAAAAGTCAGAACAGTGAGGCATAAAATTCAGAATTCATTTTATTTAGTTTATATTTTGCAGTTCTGACTTTTTTCTCAGAATTGTGAGGAAATGAAATCTGAATTTTGAGATAAAAAGTCACAAGTACCTTTTTGAGTTTTTTATCCCATGGTGGAAACGGGCTTCCATAATAACTTGTCTTCTATTTTTCTGTATTCCACGTAAATATAACAAACAAAAATATGTTTACAGTAATGCACTTTACAATAGATTTCTAAGGATACAGTTGACTCTATATTTACATTGCATGTGCATCACGGTAAACATACTTTTGTTTGTTTTTGAGAAGTGATGGAATTATTTTCTGTGACAATCATTAGAAAGTTGCATTTAATATTTCTTCGATAGTTCTGTTTTTTGTCGAAATTTGAGTCTGTCAAGTAATGATTGAATGTCTCCTTTTTCAAGAAGGGAAACAAACATGTAATGTTTGGATAATAGCAATTCAGTGTTTAACTGTGGATAATAATCCAGCACATTGTCAACGCAATCCTGAATGTTATCTAAATACAATATTTAGTCAAATTCATCACATAAACAAAGATAGAGAGGTAAAAGAATGAGAAGAGACGATCATGCATATAAGATGATCAGGAAAACCAGACGAGACTGAAACATTAAAAGAAGATTGTAGAAAAACCTTCACCAAGGTTACCTTCAAAGCCGTACTTTCTGCTTGCTGCACCAGCGAATCGGAAACAAAATAGCCATTAGCCAGCTTACATGAAAAACTTTTGCCTCATGCTCAAAGCTTTACACACTTACACAAAGCACATATACAGAAATTGTAAAAGAAGAGCAATTAAGTATCAGATTTTATACTGAAATACTTACGGAGTCTGGGAGATGGCAGAGACTCATCAACTTCTCCTTTGAATCCTAAAGCCACACAAAACAAACAAGATTTTTTTCTGTTTTATTAAATAATTTGACAAAGTTCTTTTTATGATCCTTTAAAAACATTCAGCAAGCAACCTTAACAACTCATTTTCCTGAACTATTCCTTCTAATGAAACTGTACAATTACTCACTATTCATACAATTTCAGTCACATGACTTTTTCCACCGATCTGCCATATTTATGACCATCAGTGGGGCAAAGTAACGGCAAATGCAAAAACACATGGACATAAATGACAATAAAAACTGTTTATCATTGGATTTAATCCATACCAGGTCATTTTTACACATTTCAAAAAAAAAAAAAAGAATTTGATTGCTTTACTGGTACTTTTAATAGACTACAATTTAGGACTTCTTTGTGAAAGCTTATGTTTAAGATATTCAATGAAAAGAAGTTTGTTGAAAGAAGTCTCCTCTGCTCACCAAGGCTGCATTTATTTGATCAAAAATACAGTAATATTGTAAAATATTATTACTATTTAAAATAGACATTTTCTATGTGAATATATTGTAAAATGTAATTTATTTCAGTGATCAAAGCTGAATTTTCAGCATCATTACTTCAGTCTTCAGTGTCACATGATCCTTCAGAATTTATTCTAATATGCTGATTTGGTGCTCAATTATTATGAATTATTATTTGCACTTAATATTCCTTAATATTATTTGATATTAATAGTGGTTCTTATTATTAGTGTTGAAAACTAATATTTTACATTATAAATGCCTTTACTGTCTCTTTTGATGAATTTAATGTCTTGTTGAATAAAAGTGTTGATGTCTTTGTTTTTTTAAACAAATCTCACCCCAAATCTTTGAATGGTAGTGTAGTGTATGACAGTTTCCCCAAAAATATGAAACCGCAAAACTGTTTTCATTATTGATAATAATCAGAAATGTTTGTTGAGCAGCAAATCAGCGTATCAGAATGATTTCTGAAGGATCATGTGACACTGAAGACTGGAGTAATGATGCTGAAAATTCAGCTTTGATCACAGCAATAAATTATATTTTAAAAATATATTTCTACGGAAAATGGTTATTTTAAATTGTAATAATATTTCACAATATTACTGTTTTTTACTGTGTTTTGATCACATAAATGCCTTGGTGAACATAAGAGACTTCTTTCAACAACAATAAGAATTACAGACTTAATTATTCCAGACTATTTGACCGGTAGTGCTGTTGCTATTATGACTGTTTAGTGTTCTCATTAGGATGATTTTAGAAGGATTTATTTCAGACCTACTTTTGACGACAACAGAGGCAAAAGCAGAGATCTCGCCCTTGCTGTTCATGGCCGACACACGATACTGTGCGGTGTCATCAAAGTCACACCTGGGATTACACAAAGACAGGTTACACACACGATCACTGCAAATCACTTCAACGGCTTCAAGAGGAATAAAAGTCCAAGTGTGCTTACTTGTTAATCTCCAGGGAGTGGACGCTGTAGCTGCTCTCCACTTTGTACTTCCCTGGCTTGGACATAGGATCAATGCTAACATTGTTCTTGTACCTAAGAGAGGAGAAGAACAGATTTAAATATTGTAGGATAATGTAGTGCATCAGAGCTTTTTGACTGAAAAGTAGAGGCCGAAGGCAACATTCACCCTCCAGAGCATCTCAATCCAAATGCACTGAAATTGCTGCTGAAACCAATTTCACTTAGAAATTGCTAGTGCATTTTACAAATATAACAAAGAAATGCCAAATAAAAATGACTAAAATGTTGCATTATGCATGCTAGACCAGTAGCTGGCGATGTTACTTTGTAAAGAACACGTAATATGCATGCACATGATGTCACTGATTTCACAAATTTGCGTTTTAATAGTTTACATGGAGATGATAATGCTATCATTTTCAAAAACTTGCACTTTAAAGCCTGCTTTCACAAGTTTTCAAACCCCTAAAATGCCATTATCATGTACACCAGCCAAAAACTTCTCAGTTTTTAGTTGAAATTCTGATTTTATGTTGACTTTGATGACACAAAAGGAGCAGTAAATTAAGTATACAAGGAGAAGACAGGGAGTTTTTCACTTGCCACCAGGGTTATAGTTAACTAAAACAAAATCCATTTCATTTCTTGAAATAAAATAAACTTTAACTTAAATAAAATAGAAAATACTCAAACATTTATTTCAACATTTTCATTTAGTTCAATTGTATGTGCTGAAACAACTTACAGTGAAATAAAAAAAAAATAATAATAAATAATAAAAATAACAGAAACACATGAAGATGATCAAAAGTTTAAGTAAAATCAAAACAGAAAATATTTAGAAAAATTCAAAATATTAATAATAATTACATTGTAAAAAACAAAAAACACAATTTGTTGAGTCAACTTAAAAAAATGGTACTGCTTCCTTAAAATTAAGTTTAGTCAACCTGAAATGTTAAGTTGTACTAAGTGACAACTTAGATATTTGGGTTGACTAAACTAAAAAATTAACAGCTGTGTTTGTTACCCAGCTGCCTTAAAATTGTAAGTTGAATCAACTCAAATATCTAAGTTGTCACTTAGTAAAACTTAACATTTCAAGTTGACTAAACTTTTTTTTGCGTGTACTGAACTTAAAATTTTAAGGCAGCGGCGTAACAAATTATTTTAAGTTGACTCAACAAATAGTTTTTACAGTGTATAATAGTGTCTCAATCATACTTAAATAGCACTGCTTATCACATTATAATCTTGACATCATGCAACCATCATACATCCGTAAGCATGTGTGTTTGGGTGTGAACTCACCACACGACACGCGGTTCAGGCCATCCTGAGACGGTACAGTGCAGCCGTACACACTGATTCTCCCAAACAGTGTGGGATCGTGGCTTGATCACAAACTCGGGCGTGTGCATCAGGCTGTCCTCGTTCAGACGCTTATGGTACTCTTCGTTATCATGGATCTGAGGACATGCGGCCATTCATATAATGTTTAGAAAGTGTCAATGTTCTTGGGTCATAAATGCATTATGAACGTGCAGAAAAACAAAACAGTGCATTTATGACCAAACGCATTACTATGTCAAAACTGCCTAAAGGAATATTTTGCTTTCAAGTTAAGCTGAGAAGATTTTGTCTAATCTAAAAACAACAAACAGCTGTATACAGTAATTCACTTGCAAAGTAAATCTAAAAGGCAATGGAATGAACATTAAAATAGATTGTTCTGAAAATATTACCACAAGAATCAAACATCATACATGTTACTAACCTTGTTTGTGCAAAGTTAAATATTTCAGCTCCTGTCATAAATATCCCTTGTCCAAAAGAAGTGCACTTTATTATACTTTAAAAAGAGCATTTATTATGGAAATAATATACTTTAAAAGAATAAACTTAAGTGTAAATTGAATGTAATGTTTTTACACACTTAACTGCATGTTAATTGCAATAAAAATGCATTGTAGGTTAAATTTATATTAAATGCAGTTGGCTGAATTTTTTTAACTCACTTAAGTAGGATTTGTGTACATTTTATATGTAATTTTTATAGCTACTTCTATTGTCTTTGAAATATGGTTAAAGTACTGCTGAATGTACTGAAAAGCATGTATGATAAACTAAAATAATGTCACTTCTATTGAAACTTGTATGTCATTAAATATATTTGTAATTATACATTTGTAATTATTCAGTTGCAATTTAGTACATTTAAAATATTTTAACTTTAAATATAATATTAAATAACACACTACAGTTAAAATGATAATCAAGTACTTTACATGTGCTTTAGTATGTTTGTCAAAATAAGTGTACTTATTTAAAACATGACAAAAGATTGTTGTTAAAACAATGATTTAAAATGTATTTTAAATTAAAATGTTTAATTTTACATGATTACAAAGCGCACCTTTTAAAAGTGCACTTAAGTGTGTTAAGAAACAGTGATGAAAGTGTCTGTTAAGTTAAGTGCACTTCCCTTTGACAGGGGATATTAAAATGATTTGCCAAAAGATTTACAAAGAGAAAATCCAAACAGAAGAATTACAGTAATGCATGATAAACATGAATGTAACTTTTTTCCCTTTACATCTTTCATTATAGCAGATTCACAGAATATCTGCACAAAATGTGTTAAGCATTTATTAAGTCTCAGTCTGTTCAACAGATCATTATAAGGATCAAGTGCCTCCTTACAAGTCATTGGTTTTTATTTGTCCAGTCATGTCAGTGTAAATATAATCTTCTTGAGGATTCCCTCAGCAATCAGCACATCACTTGTCGACAACAGTAGTTTCATAGTCACTTTAACACACACCACAGATTAACACACACCACACAAGCACATAAAACATTACAACCCTTGAAATCTGGCACCACGGTGGCACGATTTTTTGGCACCAGGATGAGAACTAAATAAAGTTTGTGTCATGATACTTTCTTGCTCTTTTCTATCTAAAAATAGGGAACATACAGTATGCATGAGTTTAACAGTGTTCCTCAAAGCCTGCAATCAAAGCAAACCCTTTCTCCTATTGCACAATTAGTTCAGACAATAAAATTCCCACCCGTCCACTCAATGGAGTGTGTATTTTTACCTTTGCGTTTAGTAACATGTGCCAAATCAGTTTGCAAATGTATGAGTTTGTTATTATAAGAGCTTAAATCATAAAATGCTGCAGCACTGCTAAAATAATTCTTATTTTCTAAATAGAATGAGTGTCTACGTGTGTCTACATGGGTTGTTTTTGACTGTTTTGTCATCCATCAGATGAACAATATGAGTTACCATTGAAGTCCATTGAGTTATACACTTAAGTTTAATACATAGGGTTAGGAGATCAAACAGTGATGCTTTTCTACCCTTGTGAAAAAGAAGTGCACTTAATTGTACTGAATGTGCACTTGTTGTGTACTTTAAATCTTGAAAGTACATTTTAAAAAACTGTATTTACAGATAAAGTAATACTGATGAAATAAAAGGCCACTTAAGTGACTTTCATGACTTTCATGTCACTTTCAAGACTGTTTATAAACACACTTAAGTGCACTTTTAAAAAGTGACCTTTGTAATATTAAAAGTTTTACTTTAAATCATGTTTTGTCGTGCTTTAAAGAAGTACACTTATTCTGATGTGTTGACTAACATACTAAAACGCATGTAAAGTAGTTGATTATGATTTTAACTGTAATGCGTTATTCAATTTTACATGGAAAGTTAATATTTACTTAGAAATATGTAATTACAAATATATTTAAAAACATGGCATACAAGTTTCAGTATAAAATACATTAAAGTTTAATTTAGTTAAAGATACTTAAGTCCTACTTAATTGGGTGAAAAAAAGGACTCTAAAATTAAACTATTTCCATTTAATATGCATTTAAACTATAATACAGTTCATGCAATTGCAAATAACATGCAGTTAATTGTACAAAACTATTTCATTCAGTTTGCACTTAAGTGTGTTCTTTTAAAGTATATTATTTCCATTCTAAGTATGTGCTTCTTTTTTACAAGGGTAATAAAGCAAGAAAGCTGTCAGAGCCCTGTTGCAGCTCAGTGAGAAGTGTTACTTGATAAATAGCTGTTCATTTAGAATTGTTATGAAGAAAAAAGTATGTTTAATCTCTAAACACAGCACGAGTAGTGAGTTATGTGTTTAGGAACAGCACTAGGATCTCCACTGACCCTCTTGCTAAGCGAGATGCGCTCTGCCGACTCCCTCATGACGGTTCTGCGGGACTTGTGTTCGATGCGCTCCGACTCCACGCCACTAGTGAAGAGGTCGCGGCGAGCCAGATAGCCGGCACTCTCTTTAGCACGCGCTTCCTCAGTGTCTGATAGGCCGGTTGCAAACTCATGACTGAGGGGGGAATTATGTAGCATCACATTCACACGCCTCTCGAATTCAACACAGCAGTGCAGCACAATACAACATATATTTTGTCCCATACAGAATATATACACAAGGGTTATGAACAAAAATATGCCACTTCACATCTGTGTTCTTTAAGAGAACTTACAATACCTTGCAGCCTTACATCCACCCTTAAAGGGACAATTCACCAAAAAATTAAAGTTCTGTCATCATTTACTCACCCTCAAACACAAAAGAAGATCATTTTAAAAATTTTGGTAACCAAACAGTTGCTGGTAGCCTTTGACTTCCACTGTATTGAAAAATACTAGATAATGGCTACCATCAAATATTTGTTACCAACATTCTTCAAAATGTTTTCCTTTGTGTTTGAGTAAATGGTGACAACTAATTTTCTTAACAAGAGCCATTCCGGTTGTACAGTTTTCCTAAGTAAGCTGAATGATTCTTCACAGATTAAAAGGGTTTTTAATGTTAAATTATAGTTTCTTTCCCTTGTGAAAAAGAAGTGCACTTAACTGTAGTGAATGTGCATTTGTAGTGTATTTCAAATCTTAAAAGTATTTTTTAAAAATATACTTGTACTTGCAGATAATATAATATTAATGAACTAGAAGTCTATTTTTCACTACTGTTTCTTAACATACTTAAGTACACTTTTAATAATGTAATAATGTCAGATGAAGTTTTATCTTAATGTACATTTTAAATCATTTTTAATAATGTATTGCTGTTCTTAAAAGTACACTTATTTTGATGTGTTGACTAACATACATGTTAGAATTTATATTTCTTAACACACTTAAGTAGACTTTTAATAATGTAGTAATGTTAGATGAAGTTTTATCTTAATGCACATTTTACATTATTTTTTAATAATGTATTGTTCTTAAAAGTACACTTATTTTGATGTGTTGAGTGACATACACGTTAAAATGTATATTTCTTAACACACTTACACTTTTAATAATGTAATAATGTCAGATGAAGTTTTATCTTAATGTACATTTTACATCATTTTTAATAATGTATTGTTGTTCTTAAAAGTACACTTATTTCTATGTGTTGACTAACACACGTTAGAATTTATATTACTTAACACACTTAAGTACACTTTTAAAAAGTACACTTTGTAATAAGGTAAAATTAAAATTTTTACTTAAAAGGACATTTTTAATGTTTAAATATTCTTTTATTGTGCTTTAAAGTGGAGTTATTTGAAGTGCTGACAAACATTGCAGAATATATAAAATACTTAATTATAATTTTAACAGTAGTCTGTTATTCAGCATTACATGTAAAGCTAATAAATTGCACTAAATTGCAACTTCATCATTACAGATGTGTAATTTCAAGTATATTTAAATCCATGGCATACAAGTTTCAGTAAAAATGACAAAATATATTTCAGTTTATCATAAATGCTTGTCAGTACATTCAGCGGTACTTTAACCACATTTCAAATGTAATAAAAGTAGTTGTGAAATTACATATAAAGATGTACTTAAGTCCTACTCTAAGTTCAACTAATTGCATTAAATATAAATTAACATGCAGTTAAGTGTCTGAAAACATAACATTCACTTCACACTTAAGTATATTCTTTTAAAGTATATTATTTCCATAAGAAGTACTATGCTAAAGTGTACTTCTTTTTCACAAGGGTTAAAAAGCAGTGCCAAAACATTTCCTCAATGGGATCTAACTGTAAACTCCTACAGTATGTGGAGACTTTTTTTAATTGTGAGTGTATGGCTATAAATAGCATATTATTGAAGTGCTTGCTAATACCAAACACATGCTAACAATAGAAAACATGACGTATGGAACAGCTGCATGTGTTTGTTCCAACACTAACAGAACCCAGACTGTTTCTTTACCTGCCCCTGAAGATGGGCACCACATAACCGATGATCTGGTTCTCCTTGTCCATGGCCAGATAGGTTGGTTTGGCTCTCTTGGGCAGAGGACTCAGCCTGCTCTCATCTAGAGCTGTGTATGTGGCAGCTCTGATGCTGCAATGGTGTAGAAATTGCAATATACACACACATGTTTGAGTATTAAGCACTTCGTTCACACACTATTATGAGTTTTGGAAGGGGTGTGGAGTTGTGAAGAAAGGATGTTAGGTTGAAAAAAGTCTATGATTGATGAAAGTTAAGGGAGTGAGTGGGAAGGAGGTTAATCACCTCAGTGGTCCTGAATTACAATAAATCAACAATAAAAGCTTCATCAGTGGTCGTATTTATGGAGTAGAATCTTGCGTCAAGTTCAAGGCACTGAGTCTACAACCTCCTGTATACACTCTCAATCTTAAAAATCATACAAAACTTTTACGTTCACTGTCTTTTAATGGGATGCTTTTTAGTTGACATCTCCATTAAACATTTGAGAAATTCCTCTACTTTTCTACTCCTTGCTGAACAAATCAACACAAAACAGCATTTGCAACCCATTTTGCTTCAATAATGAAATATTTCAGAATATAGTTACAAGATATTCAAACGCTGTGAAAAAGAAGTGCACTTAATTGTAGAAAATGTGCACTTTTAGTGTACTACAAGTATACATTTTAAATATAGAAGTATATATTAAATAATCAAAGTATAGATTATATTAGAAGTTTAAAAAAATAAATAAAAGGACACTTAAGTGTCCTAAAGAGAGACACTTTCATGACTGTTTCACAACACACTTAAGTACACTTTTAAAAAGTGCACTTTGTAATAATGTCAAATTAAACATTTTAAGTACATTAAATCTCGTTTTAATCTTTTGCCATGCATTAAAGAAATGCATATTTTGATGTGTTGACTAACATCAATATAACATAATATCACAACATAATATATTTTAAATGTACTAAATTACATCTTCATACAAATGTGTTATTACAAATATACTTAAATACACAATATACAAGTTTCAATAGAAATGGCATTAAAATATTTTTTAATTTACCATAAATGTTTGTCAGTAATTTTGCCAATGTACTTTTAACCATATTTTAAAGACAGTAGAGTAATTGTGAAATTACATATAAATATGTACTTAAGTAGGTCAAAAACCACCCTAAAGTTCAGCTAAATGCATTTAATATAAATAATACTATAATACATTTTAATTTAGTTTAATTAACATGCAACAATGTTTCCAAAAACATTACATTCAGTTCACACTTAAGTTTTTCCTTTTTATTATTATAATTTTATTATTTCCATAAGCACACTTTTTAGAAGTAAGCTAAAGTGTACTTCTTTTTCATGATGGTTAATAAATATTCAGCATGATTTTCAATGTGAAAGTAAATTTAGGGCATAACTTGATTTTATCAATTGGTCTTAATATGACAATTATAATATTAAATAGGTTGAATTCTGCTAAATGAAATGAAAAGCTTCAATTCTAAACTGTGTGCGTTCTATTCTGAGTAAGCAAACACAAATAAGTGCTCATAACTGAAAAAGCACATTCATTGCAACACCCAAAGCAATACCTGACGTTCACCACCAGGTGTCCCTGTGACCTGACTCACTCTCATCAGCACACCAGCTGCTCATTTGTTCGTTTATCTCTTGAGTGTTTAAACACTGGGTTATCCTCAGCTGTCTGACAAGTCTTGTTTTCCATGAGACTGTAAATCTGAACATTGTTTCCTTGCTACTTTTGTTAGTTATACCATCCCACCTGCTCTGCTCTTTGGATTATTACACTGCTCTAATTGTATGTGTGTTTGCATAGTGCGTTTACATCCTAATTCTTCTGTTTCTGGCCTGGCATTACACTCATACCTTTAAACAACATACACCCTTCATATACCCTTCACATATCACTATCTTCTCCATGCCTCTCACGAGTGTGTGTATAAATAGACATTCAAGAGTTCAGAGAGAGAGGGTGGGGGGTTCTTAGGACAGATAAAGTGATCCAAAACTGAAAGCAGGATTGGATAAAAACTGTATTCCCCACAGCATGGAAAAGCTTTCAGTTTGCCACATTTAGCCAAGACATTTGGGAGCACATATGTCATTGGATAACATGATTAATGTGGCCGAAACAGACACCTAAGAGCCAACCTGCCATCCTGTGACACTCCATATCCTGCCTAAATCCTGTACAGCACTGCAGCTCATAAACGAGGGATCTGTTCAGGCTAAAAACAAATGTTTCAACAAGGACTGTGTGTTTAGAGCATTTGTCCAAATTGGAACATAAAATGACAACAGCCAAACAGATCTGTCTATACACTCTTAAAGGCATCTGTGGTTCCATGAAGAATCTTAAACATCCATGGAATCTTTCCATGCCACAAAAGGTTCTGTATAGTGGAAAAAAGATTCTTTGGATTTTTGAATTTTTAAAATGGTTCTTTTTAGAATTGTTCACTGAACGCTTCTTTGAAGAACCAAAAATGGTTCTTCTGTGGCATCACTAAGAAAACTTTTCCCTTTAGGAACCTTTATTTTTAAGAGTGTTTCCTGGTTATCCACCCCACACTCTCAATGAATGCACAGTATATGTCCTTAAAAATGTCCAGGTTTTGTCCAATAGAACACAGACATTGTAAGAGGGCAGGATCTAGAGAGAACGGTCAAAGCAATGCAAACACTCATGTATACTGTAAAAAACAAAGTTCAGTCAACTCAAATAAGTTTAGTCAACTTAATATGTTAAGTTGTACTAAGTGACACCTTAGATATTTGAGTTGACGTAACAAAAATTTGGTTTATTAAACTTAAAAGCTGGGTAAGTTACCCAGCTGCCTTAAAATTTTAAGTTCAATCAACTCAAATATCTGTCTATGTTGTCAGTACAACTTAAAATTTCAAGTTGATTAAAATTATTTGAGTTGACTGAACTTAAAATTTTAAGGAAGCCAGGTAACAACTTATTTTAAGTTGACTCAACAAATTGTTTTTTACAGAGATGTGAGGACTGTAGGGAGCAAACTTGTCCAAGACAAAACTTGGACATTTTAGGCAAAAAAAAAAAACAAAAACATATGGACACCATAATGAATGGCCATTGGGATGGAGGAATGTCTGATTGATTTGGAAAACAGTGGTTAATCCAAACTGTGGTTATCCAAAGTGACTTACAAATGAGAAATATAACAAACTATTCATTCTAAGGAGAAAGTTTTGCCAATATACAAGCTTCCAAACTTGTTCCAGTTTTTAAATTGGGAGGACTACAGTCTAAGTTAACAGTTAAACTAACTAAATAAACCTGATAACCTCGCCAATTTATTTGTTTTCTTAATTTATTTATCTTTTCCGGTTATTTTATTTGGTACAATTATCAAATTAAGACTAAATGATTTTTTTATACTATAACAAAACCCAGAATAGTCATATTTACACATTGCATCTTTCTAAAAACTTGTTTACATCTCATTCTGTTCTTGCTTTGCAAGCGGATGTGCAAAATTTTAAGTTAACTGAAGAAAATAGATATTTGACTGAAAAATTATCAACATCTATACAACTCTGAAAAGAAGACAGTTTTGTGTGCATCAGGTAAGCTATTTTTTTTATCCTTTGAATGGAAGTAATTGACCATTTTTTGATACAATATAGTGGAAAACACTTGCGTATTTAAATAAAAATTGTGCATTGGTGGCCTGTAGGTGCCTTGCGTCTGTGTGTAAATAAAAAAGAAAATAAAAAAACTCTGCATAAGAGTATCTGTATCTCTAAATCACACGCACATACAGTGAATCAAACACGTAAATGCATAATGCATATGACTCACATAACAACATCTACTTCTGTAGCCACTATAAATACACCATGACGTCAAGAACACCAAATGAAGTGGCAAGTTATGAATGGTATTTATATTACGACATGAAACCAAGTGATAAAGAAAGCAAGAAACCAATTAAATCATGACTGAGCCTAAAGATTTCAGTTTGCACAAGATTCTTGAGGCTGCAGTTACATTAGTCCTTTTACAAGACACACAGATAACCTTACGTTCTGACATTCAGAGTGACCCAGTAAGCAACTAACTGCCTGGACAAAAATGAGCCAACAGTCACGTGACCAGAGGGAGTGAATCAAACACATACAGGCACGGATCCAAACCACGGAAAGGCCTAAAAAGATTTGCAGCAAGTTTCGAATCAAGAAGCACTCTAGGAACCAAACCTAAGTAAATGTGTGACTGTCCATCATTAAAACTCAACTTAAAGTCCTCTAGATTGCGATTGTTTACAAAAGTACACCAATATACCAAAGACAAAGCCAATATACAATATCTTAAAGTGAACCTGTCAACTGAAGAAATGATAAGTGTCAGCCACAAGCACACTGCATGCAAAAAACACCTATAAATCAAATTTTTTAAGGATGTTTTAGGTGAAGTGGGGGACATAGATTAGATAAAACACAAGGGGCAACTTTAGTGGGTCATTTTAATGTTCAGGTAAAGGATACAGTAAATGTATTATAAGGGCATAAGGAAGAGCTGGCTGCTGGAATGAGTTCAAGTTATGGGACTGGGAAGGATTTACGGTTGATGTGACAGACCTCGCCATGCTCTCTTACCCCTTGGTGCTTTTGCTGCTATGGGCAGAATAAGTACTAGAGCTCTGCTGGTATTGGCTGATAGCAGACTCCGTCTCCCGGCTACGGTAGCCGCGATCATAGTGGCGGTGGTGTTTCTGGTAGAAAGGTATCGATCCCGACATTGCGTCCTCTTTAGCTCAGATACTGTCTTCAGTTCTGAAGCTCTTTTAGTCAGAAGACTCAAAACTTTCTATCAACACATTAAATATGAGTGTTACACCCAGTGATTTTTCAGTAATAATTTCAAAGGCAAGACTGATCTGTGAAAATATTTGGTGCATTTTTTTAAATCAGACTGTGATATTTTAGTGAATTAAAAAACATATACAAAGTTCAGAATTTATAAATATTTTCTGAACCATGAAGGACTTTTAAATATCAGCTTTTACCACGCATTGTGTATAATAATGATGATGATGTTGATAGTAATAATAATTATTATTATCATTATTACATAATATTATTAAAAATACGAAAAACTATGGTTGATGTTATGTATGCATGTTGTCATTTCCAGTTGTGCTGATTTGTGATTGTTTTGATTAAATATGGCTATTTTATTAGCCTGCCATGTTGCTACCATATTTAGTTTTAAATGCTATTAACATTGTCTAGTATTAATTGATTAATTAATTTAGACCTTGATATCTGCATCAATCATTAATTCATGATTTTGTATTGATTAAATGTCACTAGAAACAGTTTATACCTCATTCTAAAAACATATATGTTGTGGCTTTTTAAAAGTTTTGCTTTGGATAAAATACTCAAAGCAGTGTCAAATCATCCTATTTCAACTGACACCCCATGCAATGTGACAACATGTCCCACAAAAGGTCAGCATATGTTAAATAAATCTGTTTTTTTCCGAGGGGGAAAGTGTTTAATCGCTTTGTTTGTTTTTGACAACTAACACCAGTCTTCTCTATACTAGCACGGATGTCAATTGTGTAATACACTAGACTGACAAAACATCCTCTGTTTCACCTGACAAAGTTCATGCGTACATGCAGCGGATCATCTCACCTTGTCAGAGGTCTGCAAACAGCTCAGCGCCGGACCGGAGAGCAGCGCGTCAGGAAGTCAACCAAGATCCAAATCCAAGCAAGACGCAAACTGGCGCGGCGCTGTGAACGGGAGCCGCTGTCCACACAACAAAAATAATATTGGCGATGGCAGGAATGTCCGCGCGACTCTCACGACCTTTTATGGCGACAGGGGCCGTTAAATATAGCCGTAGTGCACAGGAGTATCGGCGCATTTTACACTGCACGTTCTGTACCTCACGAAGTAGCCTCTTTGCGCGTTAAATACACTGGCGTTAGTTTACGGCTGTCATATAACACGCAAAAAGTATGAATGTTCAAAACGAATACAACATTTTGTCACACATGGTGGTTGTAATGGGTTAGTGAAAATGTCCATAGTTATGATGAACTACACCTATGATATTAAATATATTCCACTAATGTTTTGTACAGGTAAACAGCGATTTTCACATCATGTGGAAAAAGTCAGTACACCCCGGCATTTATCACCACATGAAGTGCCTAAGATTTGAATCAAATCAACCAATTAGTAGTCTAGAACATTATTAATAATAAAGGCTTGAATGAAAATCTTTGGCAACTCATAGAGCTGTTGCTGTAAATAGTTGTTAAAGAAATTGAGGAGGGCTGGAGCTTCAATCTGACCAATTTTGAGGTCTTTCAAACTCTCTAGCGCCATCAATGGGTCAAATATGCTTAAGCCAGTAGCTTTAGAGCTACTTGGTAAATAGTTATGAAAATTGGCACAAAGATATAAGTTGTTTGGAGCTTCAAAATGACCAGTTTTGGGGTTGGCCTTTTAAACCCTTTAGTACCACCAATGGGTCAAATATGCTTAAGCCAATAGCTTTAGAACCGCTTGGTAAATAGTTATGAAAATTGGCACAGAGATATAGAAGGTCTGGAGCTTCAATCTTACCAGTTTTGAAGTTGGCCTTTCAAACCCTCTAGCGCCACCAATGGGTCAAATATGCTTAAGCCAATAGCTTTAGAACTGCTTGGTAAATAGTTATGAAAATTGGCACAGAGATAAAGGAGGTTTGGAGCTTCAATCTTAACAGTTTTGAAGCTGGCCTTTCAAACCCTCTAGCGCCACTAATGGGTCAAATATGCTTAAGCTAATAGCTTTAGAGCCGCTTGATAAATAGTTATGAAAATTGGCACAGAGATAAAGGAGGTTTGGAGCTTCAGTCTGACCAATTTTGAGGTTGGCCTTTCAAACCCTCTAGCACCACCAATGGGTCAAATATGCTTAAGCTATTAGCTTTAGAACTGCTTGGTAAATAGTTATGAAAATTGGCACAGAGATAAAGGTTTGAAGCTTCAGTCTTACCACTTTTGAGGTTGGCCTTTCAAACCTTCTAGCACCACCAGTGGGTCAAATATGCTTAAGCTATTAGAGCCGCTTGATAAATAGTTGAATAGATGAAAAATAGCACAGAGATAAAGGAGGTTTGGAGCTTCAATAAGTCCAATTTTGGGGGCTTTCTTTCAAATCCTCTAGCGCCACCAATGGGTCAAAGATGCACTTATGTTTACACTAAAAACTTTTAAACCGCTTGGTAAATAGTTGTGAAATGTGGCACAGATATAGAAAAGGGTTGGAGCTTCAAATTGGCCAATTTTGAGGTTGGTCATTCAAACCTTTTACGCCTCTAATGGGTCAAGTTTGCACTGATATTTATGCCAATATCTTTTGAATCATTTAGTAAAACTGTGAATATTGGCACAGAGATTGGTTGGAGCTTCAATATGATCATTTTTGTGGTCTGTCTTTCAAAACTCTCTATTGCCACCAGTAGGTAGAATATGCACTGATGTTTATGTTAATAACTTTCTAACCATTTGGTTAAAAGTTTTGGAAATTTGTACAGAGATAGAGGAGGCTTGGACCAATTTTGTAGTCCATCTTAACCTTTTGGCACCACCAATGAGTCAAATTTGCAATGATGTTTACATTAATGACCTTCAAACTGTAAGGCCTGCAAGACAGAATATCTCTTGAGTAAAGCCAAAAGCAGGGCCACTTCAAGCGATAACAACTTTTCAGATACAGATAATAAGGGCTTGAGAGCACCTCTAACACAACTGACAGATCCCAAACAGGAATGCAGTTTGGGTGAATATGCCAAAGCCTGTAACACATGAGTGACAAAAGAGTGTTACCAGAGAGTTATCATTTACTCACTCACCCTCATGTTGTTCCAAACTCATAAGACATTTGTTCATCTTCTAAATACAAATTAAAATATTTTCCAATTTCAAAATTTCTGTTTCTGTCCATTGAAAGTCTGTTCACCCAAAACTGTGTGATTGGACACAATTGTTTTATATGATGAACAGATTTAATTTAGGCTTTTATGAATGTTGATCAACAGACATAAATAGAGAACATCAAATATGGTAAACTGAAGTTGAACACATACTTGTTTGACATGTGAGAAGCAATGAAAATTCTTCTCACATGTCAAGAAAGTACGGTTGAGTTTGGGCTCATTTGATGTCAGAGACCAGCAGGCCAGGTCAGGCCCGCTGTATGTATTTATATTAAACAAGCAAACTTTTTCCGCCTTGTCCATGGAGAAATGGTTAGATTACCTTCATAAGCCTCTGACCTTATAGTTCTCTTCCTTTGAAAGGCCTTCATCTCAGCTGTGGTCTGCACTAACAATAGCCGTGCTATTGTTATCTCCCTGCTCTCATACAACACATACCAGCAATAATGTGTGTGTGTGTGAGTGTGTGTTATTTGTATGTTTTTTTTTTTCAGTAGGCAGTCTGGCACCATTTATGCATATCTGTTAGACTTGCGTGAGACATTACAACATGCCTGCCACTCAAAAGTTTGGAATAATTATGATTTTGTAAGATGTTTTTGAAGGAAATCTCTTATGCTCATGAGGCTGCATGTACTGTATATGATCAAAACTACAATAAAAACAGTATTACTGTAAAATATTTTTAACAGTTTTCTCTTTTAATATATCTTAAAATAATACTTAGCAATCATTGTAAAATGCTTTAGTGGTGCATTGTGCTGAATTACTTCATTCTGAATAAAATGAACATTGTAAACCGAACATTTTGTCCAGTTTGTATCTCTGTGCCAAGTATAATGGGTTTGCTGTTGTCTTGTTCACTTGATGTCTTGTTTTAGCAGAGTGGGTGTTGCCTTTACATAATTATGCAGATGATGGGGATCATTTATGTAAACTCTTTTTATTAATAATCATGACGTTAACTGAATGGTACAAAGGTAAAATAGTATATTCCAACTGGTAAGAGTGAGAAAATATTTGTATACAAGATAGACGTCACTGAGTGAATGCTTTGTGGTTTACAATCATACTGTGGCTCATCTTAAATAGAATGCAACTCTCCTGAACACCTGGGATGATGCAATAATGGACAAAGTGCCAGTTATGTTGATACCAATCAAACTAGGCCAACTTTTCCTGGAAAAGCGCGTGTTTGTGGGTGTGCATGTTCAGACCAGTCTCCTGTTTATGAGTGTTGTAGTCATGAATATGCCTGTGTATTTTCGTCTTTGTAATAGTGTTTGGAAGAACACACGTTTGGCTGACCCTGGGATTGTAGCATGGGTTTAACACAGCTGCTGCACTGCGTCTTCTTCATGGGCTTTGTGAAACTACAAGCCTTTTACTTTGCTTTTGTCATAAAATAAATTGCACTATACCAAAATGATTTCATATAGATATTTTTTCATATGTCGTCATTTTTAATGCCTCCTTACATGTAGGCCTAAAAGCCTAAATTATCTGCAACTACTGGAAACATACAGTCTGGGACTAAAATATGAATAATGACTTAAATTCTAAAGGTGTGCAAAGTGGCTGCTGTAATAGTTTAAAGGCACTAATACTACAGGACAAGTTCGCTCTCTTGTGGCCTTACAGTATAATGCAATGCTGCATAGAAATCCTGATTATGAATGGTAGTGCAAAACAAATATCATGCCCTTGAGGAAGCGCGTACCCACTCAGATCTGTGAGACTGAATTTTGGATGCAGCTTCCAAAAATATATTTATATGTTGGTGGCGTTAACACTGTGGCAGAAATAACACATGCAGATCTATATTTACACGACTCTTTCCTGTGGAGCATTAAAGGGATTTTAAGCAAAATACAAGTTTACAGTAAAAAAAAAAAAAGGAAGAGAGAGAGATAAATTAAAGGAATAAATAAATAAATAAATAAATAAATAAATAAATAAATAAATAAAAACACCATATGCCAGATTCTTTGGACATGTATGATGCGTGCTTAATAGTTTATTAAAATGAACACTTTCATATACTTTGACTGTAAAATAAATAAATAAATAAATAAATAACAATAAATCCACATGAAAATCATTCAATGGCTTCAAGTTTCATGTACAAGTTGTTTATGCTAACGCAGTATTGGGTTCATTGGACTTTATCTGATCTATTTAAGTCTGTTTAAGTTTTTTTGTAAATATTAGGTCCATTGTACTTTATCTATCCTATTTTAAGTATATTTTAAGTCTGTTTTATGTATTAGGCTCATTGGACTTTATCTGATTTGAACTGATTAAGAAAGTCATGTTTAAACTCTATGAAGTATAGAAAGTAGACACATTTGGACCAAATGGACCAGTTATGTTAAATTAAATAAAGAGGTTGTTATAATGACAACCAATTTATTTGAATGCAATTTTAATAGTCATTAACATCTTAAGCCACCTTTGCCTTGCTCGCTGAGGGCTTACAGACAATATATTGAGGATTTTCAATGACATTTTAAAAACAAATATTTACCTGTAAAGAAACAATTTCCATTTAAAAAAACATTTTTTATTGTTTAATTGCTTTCAATAATGTAGTCAACAACAGTTGTACTGTTGTACTTTTACTTTTACAATTACACTTACAATTTCATTGTAATTTTCATTTGAAAATATTTTTAGAATTTTGTTTGTCTGTTTGTTTTTGTAAACGACCAGTTTTTCAGGCATGTATGATAACAATCAAATGTTTCTCTCTCTATAACTAACTATCAAATGAACTATTATTATGATTATTATTATTGTTATTATTATTATTATCATGAATAAAAAACAGTTGAGTACTTTTTTTCAGGATTCGTTGATGAATAGAAAGATCTAAAGATCATCATTTAGGTTTTCAACAGTAAATCTGAATATTAGAATGATTTCTGAAGGATCATGAGACTGGAGTAATGATTCAGCTTTGAAATCTATGTTTAAAGTGGCTTAAAGTGGCACATAACACCAGTGTTAATGGGTGTGTGTTGTCCTTGATGCATAAATCAATCAATAAACAGTATTTTATTTATTTATTTATTTTTTTATTGCACATACATTCATACATGTGTATAAATATTAAACATTTACAGATATTTCATTAAGCATATACAAATACTACATAAATGCTTCAAGCTGTCTGGTCCCAACTGTTGGTCTCTGGTTTTGTTGGCCTTGCGCTGCTTTTTTTCAGGAGGTGACTGATCCACACCTGCACCCTTCTGCTAAAGAACCAGACATAATGATGTAAAGCTAAGCAGATATAATGAGTGATTCTTACAGAAAATCTAGACATATTGCTCTTACTATTTTAATATGAGAGGATCTATGAACTGAAAAAAATGATACTCATCTCAGATTAAATTACATACTGAAATATAATACATACAATTTTAAACAGAGGATGCATAAAACAGTAGCTTCATTGTATAAGTTTTAAATAAAGATAGAAGGGACTTACCATCTTTTGGATGAGCTCTGAGATGGGCTGAATGCCGCTCTGAGCTCTCTGGTTCAGGTGAGACGTATTTACCTTAGGGGCTTGAATGTTCTGCCTCCTCAGTTTAGGCTTTGGCTGCACCCTATTGCTGATTTCTACACACAGTCTTTTGTGTGCAGGTGGCTCACTCATGTTAGCATTGTCTTGCTAAATGAACAGACATAATCATGCAAAGCTGAGCAGGTTAAATCTAAAGACATATCTTTCTTTCATTTACAGTAGGATTTCACATAGATGACCTAGACGACACAGTAGCTTAGGTAATGGCGGTGTTCAAGTTTTTCAAAAAAAATCTAAAAATAAGTAAAAACGAGATGGAAGGAACTTACTGAAGCCTTCAGCTGCATGCGTTGTCTCAACTGCTGTCTCCACTGGTCCCGCCGCTTCTGCCTCTGCTGCCTAGTGATCCTAAGGTTTGGAAGTGTTCCTTGAGGAGTCCCAGAATGCACAGGCGCAGAGGTCCTGGAGGGCATGGGTGATCGCAGAGTGGAAGAGTAGACAGGCACTGGTGCATTTTGCGAATGCTGTCCCGGGTCCTCAGCAAGCCTCCGTTTTCCTTTCTTTTTGGTCCTGGTGGCCACTGCTGGTCCCTCCGGAGTCCCAACAGGTACCTGTGCTGCATTTGGGTTCCTGTCGGGTGAAGGTACTTCCGGTGGGGACTTAGCAGTCATCGGTGCCCCCTGTCCAGAAGAGGCCTGAGGCTTCACCCGAAGCAGCTCTTTCCTTAGCCGCTCAGGAATCTTCAGCCGTTGCCTCTCTGGGGCCTTTTTGGGCATGGTTGTGCCCTGAGAAGGAGAGGCTTGAGCTGATAGCTCCAGAAGCTCTTGCCTCAGCGGCTCTGGGATCTTTAGTCTTTGCCTCTCTGGATACCTTTTGGACATGGGTGGCTCCTTCACTCGAGAGGCTCGAGCCGACAGCTCCAGGAGCTCCTGCCTCAGTGGGTTGGGGATTTTCAGTCTTTGCCGCACTGGGGTTTTCTTGGGCACAGGAGCTCCCTGAATAGTCGAGGCTCGAGCCGACAGCTCTAGCAGTTCCTGCCTCAGTGGGTCAGGGATTTTTAGCCTCTGCCTGACTGGGGTGTTGTCTAGCACAGGTGCTCCCTGAAAAGAAGAGGCATTAGGCTTCTGCTGCTGCAGCCCTGGCCTCAGTGTCTCAGAGAGCTTTACGTTTTGCCTCTCTGAGAACTTGTCAGGCACAGGCTCTCCCTGACGAGACGAGGCTCGAGCTGACAGCTGCAGCAGCTCCTGCCTCAGCCGGTCAGGGATTTTTGGCCTTTGCCTCAGTGGGGTCTTTTCAGGCACAGGTGCTCCCTGTAAAGAAGAGGCTTGAGGCTTCTGCTGCAGCTTCTGCCTCGGTGGCTCAGGGATCTTTAGTTCTTGTACCTTTGGGCCAGGCAGAGGTTCCCGCTGCAGAGGCTTGCTGGGCATAGATGATTTATGTGGGGATACAGTCGGCGCTGGTGCTCTCTGTGGAGCCCTTGCAGGCAGGGGTGCTGCCAGTTCAGAAGCAGCCTTTAACAAATGCTGCCTCAGAAACTCAGGGACCTTGAGTTTACCTCTATGTTTGGACCCAGTGGGCTCAAGTGGTCCCTGAGGGGTCCCGTTGGGCAGAGGTGATCTCTGTGGGGACCTGGCAAGCACACTTTTGTCCTGTGTCTTCTTCTGACTCGACTCACTTTGCTGCTGCCACCACAGCTTAGTAGCCTTTAGTTTTGGATCTGAGAATGGAGAGTCCCGCCGCTCAGCCTTCTCAGACCCACCAGACACAGGTGTTCCTTGCTGGATCTTCTTAGCCACAGGTGGTACTTGAGGCTTCTTCTGCCTCCACTTTCCCTGCTGGTCCATGGTCTTCAGTTTTGCATCTGAGAAGCCTGAGTATGGGGGCTCAGGCTTCTCCGATGCATCCCTGAAGTCCAGGGATGAGGTGAGGTCTCTCACCTTAGCAGGCGAAGATGTTCCCTGCAGCTTTTTTGGCCTCCGCGTTCTCCACTTCTCCGTGGTCTTCAATGATGCATCTGATAAGCCTGAGTGCAGAGACTCAGCCTTGTCAGATGCATCAGTAAAGCCCAGGGATGAAGTGCGGTCCCTCATGTCAGTGTGGGCAGGCACAGGTGCTCCCTGTTGGGACCTGGGAGGCACATGGGCAACCTGTGACTTCTTCTGCCTCCACTGCTTCTTGGTCTTCCGTGTTGCATCTGGGAAGCCTGAGTACGGGGACTCAGTCTTCAGAGATTCATCACGGAAGACCAGGCACGTGGGGCATGATGGTACTCCTGCCTCCTTCGTTCCCCACCACTCCCCTGAGGTGAGGTCCCCATATTCCGGCTCTTCAGATATGGGGTGTGAAACCTCCATAATAGCCCACCACCGGCCGGTGGCAAGGGCCGTGGTGAGCTCATCTGAGAGCTCAGGAGATGAAGACTGCTCACGCTCAGGAAAGCTGGTGGGCATCGTTGAAACAATCATACTGATGCTCGAGTTGATAATAAAAGATGATCCAAAGAGATTGAACAATACTGCCTTTTGCTATCTGTAAAACACTGTGACATGCATACATGCATATGTCATCATCCTATAAGATAACTATTAAAGCTTTCAGTATCAGATTTTAAATTCATCATAATAAAGAGTGGATTGAGTTTCTCAAATGCAGAGGCATAATTTATGGGTGTCCCCACCACTTTTTGCCAGGGTCGATATTGTCCCCACCACTTTTTTGAAAATCTCGTGGCACGGTCGACGTACCTAATGCTGATGAAACATTCATTTCTGTTAAAAAAGATGCGATCTGGCGCTGGAATCTTTTGTTTTTGAAATCATGCTGAATGTTCATTGCGTTGTTATTAGTGACGGAAAGTTCTCAATGCGGCTTCTTCAAACAAGAGCGCTTCAATCTATTTATCCAGTTAAATCATAAAACAAAATACACACAAACGTGTCCCTCAACTTGATATATGATTACTGATAAACATCTTTGATTTTAATAAGGGGGAAAAAATTATGCGAAGGCGGATTAGAACACAAAACCTCTAACTTGCCGGACAAATGTTTTACCACTAGACTGCTTAGAAATACAAATAATTAATGCGTATCTATTTATTTATACAATGACATTAATTATCTTGGGGTTAATAATACATACTATAATAGTACATAAAAATTAGTTCTATGTCAATACAACCCCCCCAAACAAACAAAAAAACTCAATCTTGTCCCAGCCACATTTTAAAACAAAGTTACGCCACTGCTTAAATGTACATGTTTAAAATGATCTCAGTAGATTTGTTCCATTCATTTAAGTGTTGCATCGATGGAGAGATTACAATGCATCAATAAGCATCAGGAATATAGAGGTATGGCTGCATAATTCAACAATTCAATCAACAATTATATGTTTTAAAAAAATCTAACACAATTTTCATTTGTTACTTTGTAACGTGCCTGGTTAGATTTCTTAATATACAGTGCATATAAGTCAACAACATTCAATTGATTTAGCAGATTTTTCTCTGAATTATGAAAACATTGATTAAAACTCAGAATGAATAAAGAGCATACTCACGATCACACGCCGACTCGCTACAAAGTGCAAGATCTCTCTACACTCATATTTACTCACCGAACGTTCTATTTTGGAGCAGCGAGTATTATGACGTGACGGCGGAACAAACAGCGCCGCCATATTGCTATTCCCAAATATTCCTATACATTTCTCATTCATTTTAATGAGAAACCATTAACCATTAATGAGAAGCAGGGGGAGTCATAATCTCCCCCTGCTTTCCCTGAAAAGTTACGTTTACGTTTATTACAGTAGCGACATCGGCGGATGGACGTGACACACTAATATATGTAAATGTTTATTCTAAAATCCGAGTAAAGATTTGTAATCTTGTCACATTTAAACTTCATCCGATTTTTGTTTTCACTGTGTTTATGTAATTACGTTTGTTGTAATATAGACGCGCTTAACTGTAAAATAGAATTTGCGCATCTTGAAGAGTCTGAAATAGACAATCAGGAAATAAAGTACACGGATCATAACCTATTCAGAGAACAGATGAAACTTTATTTCCAAGATGATGCATGGTAAACTTTGAATTTAATACATTATAGTCCAACATAGTAACAGAGGCTTGTAACCCTGATAGCACACATACATCTCGGAGACGTCTATTTGACATCTGCATTCACATCTGCAAGACATCTGCAAGACATAGTTTGCTCATCTGCAATACGTCTATTGGACGTTTCCTATCAGATGTCAAATAGACATCTATTAGATGTCTTTAAGATGTTTATGATTTAGAATGTATGTAAAACTGACATATTACAGATGTCTGCCAGGCGTTTGTACACAGCAGATGCTTTCCAGATCAAGAGATCTTTAACAGACATCTTGCAGACGTACATGTGCTATCTGGGAATGTAGCCTAATATTTATTTTATACATGTGTATAATACCATATATGTTCATATGTTGTATGTTCATGTTTAATATTGCCTGCATAATTATGAAATATATTTTGTGTTCACGTAGTTACCTCTAATGATATTATTATCCAATGATATTATGATCACTATTATCTTTTTTTTATTTATTTTTTTTTTTTGAGTTATATTTAATGTGTCACACTATGTGCTATGTGAGGACCAAACCAAATCTCCTGGTACTCTTATGAGAACCAGGCTAAAAAACTTATGTGCACCCCTGTAACTATAACAACTAACTAAATACATGCATACATACATACATACATGCATGCATGCATACATAAAAATTACAGTAACAATGGAATAAATGTTATGTCTCCTCACGATGAACGGGAATAAAATAGATTTTAGACCGTATATGGTCATGTTTAAGAACGATTACGCAGAGGTTGGTGGGGCTTGTCTGGAGAAACTAACGCTGAAGATAAAGGGGTTTAGCGTGTTTATAATATTTCATTAACGAATTTGTTAACATGAAAAACATGTATATATTGTATAGAGCGTTTTAAACGAATCTCCTTTCTCTTACTGCATGGTATAAAACACATTTTGTAAAACTTTATATTTCATCCGGTACACCCTGTCAGTTTTATGTTGGTCTGGTCGAGGTTTGCGGAAGCGACGCTGAAATCCGGAAGTTTGGGCGGTGGTTGAACGCGGCTGGAAACTGTCGATCTCAGTTGTTCGGTGAGACGTTTATTTTATTTTTAAAATATTTGATCTGTAGTGGCTATTCGTATAGACTAGTTGTAAGATTTAGTTATAAAGTTCTGTTTGTTTTAATAATGTCTAACAAAATTTAAACGGACAAGGAGAGTAACCGAGCCACAATATGCTCGCGGTTATGACTAAAAATCTCTAAAAATAATGCCTAGAAAATGTTATTCACTTGTAGTATATACAAGAGTTATTCATTTGTAGCTTTGAAATTAAATGCAAACTAAAAGTTATAGCCAAAGTGTAACGTTAGTTATACTTCCTGTCTCATTTTATGGTTTGTTTAACCTTGCCATCGAAAATATGCTAAAACAGTTTTGAGCATTTCTGTAAATAGCGTCCTCATTAACTCAAATGTGCTATAATTAAAACAAATGGGTCACTAATGTAGGCTATGATGATACAGAGGCGCTTGCCCTTCTTCCGCAGACTTCATTGCGTCGCGTCAGTTTTTCGTTGGGCTTTGAAATAAAATTGTTTAAGCAGCTGTTTAGCTTAAGATTCCAGCATAAGTAAGGTCTAAGATGGCTTATGTAATGCAGGAGGGCTTGCCGCAGCACGCCAGTCAAATATGCAGGCATTTCAGCAGATACCCTCATATAGCTCTTAGTGTTGTTATAATACCTGGTGTTGAAACTGCAGGCCTGTTATGTGCTGATATGAGGCTTATTGCTTTTAGAAAAAATATATTTACTATATTTTTATTAAAAGACGTTGATTCACATGTATAATATCCTGTTGCTCATGTAGAAAATGTTTATATTCTCAATAAGTCATGTTTGCTTTTACATGGTTTCTGGAAGTCTTAATAAGGTCTTAAAAAACTTAATTTAATTCTCCCTTTAACAAATTAAGGCCTTAAAAAATCTTAAATCGGAGCAGAAAGTCTTTAAATGTTGCATGCACTGCAAAAAAATGAACATTTTCCTCAGTTTTTTTTGTCATATTTTCCAATACAAATATCTTAAGTCAAGATACACTTACTCAAGATGCAAAATGAAGATAGTATGTCGAAATGTTGTTTTGAGATATTGAACATAATGAAGGGCGTTTATGCTTAAGACTGGAACAAATATCTGTAAATGGGGTGTGAGAACTTCATTTCCTTTTGAATTAAATAGATTTTTCTGAACCTATTGGCAGATATTTGTTCTTGTTTTAATCATAAACTCACTTCATTTTGGTCGATTTCTCATAAAATAAGACTTCTTAAGTGTATCTTGATTTAAGAATCTTTAGATATTTACACTGGAAAATAATAAAAAAAACTACTGAGAAAGAACTTCACTTTTTGTAGTTTGATCAGAGTTTGCAGTTAAATTTATTTCCATGTTCTGGCTATTCTAGAATTTCCGTATTCTTTGTTTTTTGTAAAATGAATTGAAAGACAAGTAGTTCTATTGAAATTGTATTTTCATACGTTTAAGTGTTGCTAATACACTTATGCTTATGCTAACTAATTTTGTGCTTCCTAAAAATATTGATAAATTGTTCAAATTATTCCTTAAATTTTCTTTGCTTGCTATTAAGAGGTCTTAAATGTACCTTAATAAAACTTGCAGAAAGGTAGTTTCACATAACCACTAAGACACCTGTAGATGTCTTTTTTTTTTTGCTTGATGCTTGTGGTTTTTTGAATGTACAGTTTAGTCTTTTTATAATTTGTCTTTTAGCTAAAGAGAATACTATATTTTGGCAAATGAATCTTTTAAGTTTTTAGGCTTCTTTGTGATGTGTCTTTTGTTGTTGTTTTTTAAAGCTTGTAGGTAAAACCAAATACAGCCAAAATGTCGAGCAAATGTCGTACCAAGGGAAAGATCACCAAGAAACGCCCTCAGCGGGCAACATCCAACGTCTTTGCTATGTTCGATCAGTCACAGATTCAGGAGTTTAAAGAAGCGTTCAACATGATCGACCAGAACCGCGACGGTTTCATTGATAAGGAGGATCTTCATGACATGCTTGCTTCTCTTGGTAAGATCTTACTAGCATTGAGGACCACAGTCTGCTACCTGATGGATTAAAATCATTGCTTTTGTTTTGCATTTCATTGTTTTCAATTTAATCATACTTTCTCCTGAGTACATAATGTAGATAGGAGAGGAAATGGTCACACTTTTCATGTTATATGCCTCTTATTTTTAAAATATGTGACTGCTGTAGGATTGATCCATATTACAAAAAAACAAAATGACCACAGTCTTATATGCAACAGTATTTTTTGATGATCTCACATCATGAGCATATATATATATATATATATATTCTTATGATGTGAGATCATCAAAAAATACAGTATGTATATAAACACTACAGAAGTAATTGACATTATGAGGACCATGTAGTTTTACTGCATAATACATTGGATGTGTTTTTCTACCGTCTTTCAGGGAAGAACCCAAAAGATGACTATTTGGAGGCAATGATGACCGAAGCTCCTGGACCAATAAACTTCACTATGTTCCTCACAATGTTTGGAGAGAAGCTTAACGGCACAGACCCAGAGGAAGTCATTCGTAATGCTTTTGCCTGCTTTGACGAGGAAGGAACAGGTGAACAGATAGTCTCTTATTAAATCCATGCAACACAATTTATACTACAGCCATCAATGATTGCCTTTAAAATGATAGCTGAATATTACAGCACTCAAAATAATCTTTAGGCCTAAATATAAGATTTATATCAAATTTCCCTTCAATTGAATTATAAAGTTTTAACAGATAAACAAATAAACTCAATGTGATGCACATTGGTCAGTCATACATGTATGAAATGTAAAAAAAAAATCAGCAAAATAAAATCATGGCATAGTTTATTATTAACTATTTGCATTTATTTGGTTTTAGTTAAGTTATAAAATCATATCTTCCAAATGCAATTCTTGGAATCAGCACAAATCAGTTCATTGTGAAAACAATTACATTTATTCAGTTAAAAAGTATGAACATGGTTAAAATAAGGTGTATAAAATGTAAAAGATTGAAACTAATTGGATTTATTAATGATAAATATGTGAACCTGGTTAATGTGTATTTAAAGCACATTCAGTTTATTTGTATTATTACCAGTTTCATTTGTGACCCTGGACTACAAAACCAGTCATAAGGGTCAATTTTTTTTGCAAACAAGATTTATACAACATCTGAAAGCTGAATAAATAAGCTTTCCATTGATGCATGAGATACAGCTGTTAGAAAATCTGGAATCTGAAGGTGCAAAAAAATCAAAATATTAAGAAAATCGCCTTTAAAGTTGTCCAAGTGAAGTTCTTAGCAGTGCATATTACTAGTCAAAAATTAAGTTTCGATATATTTACGGTAGGAAATTTACAGAATATCTTCATAGCACATGATCTTTACTTAATAATCTAATGATTTTTGGCATAAAAGGACAATAGATCATTTTGACCCATGGCTATTGGTACAAATATATCCGTGCTACTTATGACTGGTTTTGTGGTCCAGGGTCACATTTATGTATGACTGATAAATATAAAATACAGAAAATTTATGCAAGTTTATTTGATTGTTAAAACTACCTGATGTGGTTTAAATGCATAAATATTTTTGAGTGTGAAGAATTACGCTGTTGTGGACAGATATGATTAAGTATAACTAAAATATTGAACCACTTTCCCCTTTTTTTATGGATTTTCACAAAGATGTGATCTGTGATTGTTTTTCACAGGCTTCATTCAGGAGGACTACCTGAGAGAGCTGCTGACCACTATGGGTGATCGATTCACGGATGAAGAAGTCGATGAGCTCTTCAGAGAAGCGCCAATCGACAAAAAGAGCAACTTCAACTATGTGGAGTTCACCCGTATTCTTAAACATGGAGCCAAAGATAAAGACGATTAAATAAAACACCTGGCATCCTCTTAAAAAATCCTCCTTTAGGCGAGAGAAATCTGTGCTGTCTGTTCACCTGGATCCCCATGAGAAGCCAACTTTAACTTTAATATACTGTATGTGCGTATGAAAATTAAATGTTTACTCTGTTTAACTTCACTGGAATAAGACATCATATTTTGAATGGGTTATGATACAGAATTACAAAATCACTCATGGTATGAGCTGTTAAAATGCAAGATTGAACCATGCACTTTTTTTTTTTTTTGACGGTGTTTTAACTGGTTTCTTAGGTTTGTGCGCTAGTGTTTTGTTTTATGCCAACTGGAACAAATTCCACTTGATTTCCTCACACCTCACTGTTAACTGGTGAAAGTATTTTATAAGTACAGGGTTCATGGATCATGTTTTCGTATATTTTGACCATGTGTTAGGTTTTTGTAATGGTAACTTTAAAGTAGATAGATAGACGCACGCAGTAAGATATCTCAGACCTCTCAGACGAGTCTCATTTTTGTTGATTCAGACAGTAAAAAATGTGAACGTGTTGATATGTTTAGGTGCATTTGATCTCATTTGGTTTCATTGCCTAACTTTTTACACTTTATAATATTAAATATTTTGAATAAATCTCTCTTATTAAAACCTTTTCGTGTGCAAATTCCTTTTTTTTTTTGTGTAATGTCAGTGTTTTTGTAAATGCAGTCTATATGCAGTGTGTGTGTGTGTGTGTGTGTATATATATATATATATATATATATATATATATATATATCATTTTTGTTTATTACAGTGCTGCTGATACTTTATAAATCTGGTTTGACTGAGCAATTCATTTTCTGAAGAAACAGTAAAAATATACTTTATAAAATTAGTAGACTTAAGACACCAGCCAGCAACTATTTATTACTAAAATAAGCATTAGTAGTAATAGTAGCTAAATAATTTTTTTGTATATTTTCATTCAAGGATATACATACGATATTTTTTTTATTTATACACACTACCAGTCAGTTGGTTTTGGATAGTAAGATTTAAAAAAACTTGTGAATATTTGAATATATTTTAAAATGTAATTTATTCCAGTCATATGATTATTCAGAAATCATTCTAATATTCTGATTTGTTGCTCAAAAAAATAGTATTATTATGTTGAAAATAGCTGAGTAGAATTTGAAAAGAAAGTTCAGAAGAACAGCATTTAGCTGAAATAGAAATCTTTTGTCTTTAAAAATGTTTTTATCATCACTGTTTTGATCACTTTCAAGCATCCTTGCTAAATAAAATTCATCAAAGAATCTTTACTCAAGTTTTAAATATTGATAATAATAATAATAATAATTAAAATGTTTCTTGAGCAGCAAATCAGCATATCAGAATGATTTCTGAAGGATCATGTGACACTGAAGACTGGAGTAATGATGCTGAAAATTTAGATTTGATCACAGGAATAAATTACATTTTAAAATATATTCAAATAGAAAGCAGTTAGGATTTCACATTGCTGCTTTTACTGTATTTTGGATCAAATAAATGCAGGAATTGTGAGCAGAAGAGACTTCTTAAAAAAAAAAAAAAAAAAAAAAAAAAACATTAAAAATCTTACTGTCCAAAAACGTTTGACTGGTAGTGTATAATTGAAGAGAGCTGGTATGCAGCCAGTTTACGGTTATTCTGCATTACTTTTTTGCGACTTGATCGGTCTAATCAATGTGAGAAGCCTGATATTTAGGATTTAGCTATTCATTCAAGCGCTAGGTGGCGGTGTGTAGCGCGACCGCTGCGGATACGACAAAATAGCATGAGGACGAAGAAGACCGATTCATTTTCTGTTTACTTCTGATTAAAATTAGACGGTAAGAGCTCAAATACGAGTCTATGTCATTTTGGTCATTATGTTTAAGAAACACACAAATGGCTGAGTCAAAACATGCTAATGTTGCTCTGAAATACCGTTAAACTTGTGAACACCTTGCACGTGTTTTCCATTTACTGCTCGATACCCTTACTTTCTGTCACATCTACACAGAAACGCTTATACTGTAAACTTTTTTTACATGACAGTGTGAAAGACTGTAGGACTGATTAACTTATATATATATTTATTTATTTATTTTTATTTTTTCCAGCTAACACTAATGTATTTTTGTGGGGTTTTTTTTTCAACTTGAGACACGGAAATGTCAGTTTTCCCTCAGCTTTCCATGAACCCAGAAGTGCGAGAGCATCTTCGCAATGTTTATACAAATAACGAGGTGGGCAGTTTCAGTCAAATACCTGTTAATTTATCTCTGAGGTAATTTATGGAAATGTTGTACCTCATAACATGTGCAAAGTTTACAGTGTGGCTTTTGAAACTCTAGTGCTTGTCTCTTCTGATGTGTTTTTTTTTTTTTTCTTCTGTAGCTGGTATCTGAGTCTGGTGCAGACGAGGCTGATCTGGTATTTGAAGCTCTGCTGTCTTGTCTGTCTCACCCGCCCCTGTTCACCTGTCTGAGAGCCAGCACACACCTGCACTCACTCCAAGACATTCAGCACAGGCTCGAGCTGCATTTAGCACAGGTGTGTGTTGTTTGTGCACATACTACATCTGTAAATGCAGGACTCATTTTGGAATTATCACACAGACCCAAGAAATTTATTAAATAATGTCTTGCAAAACCTACAGTGGCTCCACAAAAAATAATTAGACAATGTGCATGTTTTTGTATGGGCTGATAAATAATATCACAATATGGCTTAGTGTGATTATCAAATTACAAAAGTCTGTGATCATTTTATTATTACATTTTAATTTTCATTTTTTTCAAACATTTTTGTTTTCAATATTTCACCAGATTCATGAAAAATAAACCTTTTGTCGACTAAACACGGACTTAAAAGTCTTCTTTCAGTTTTCTTAAAAAAAAAAAAGGGTAGTGTAACATTTGAAAGTGAATTTGTGACATTAAGTATTACTTGTAGTGTAAAAATAAAATTATTATTAACTGATCAAATATTTATTTTGAATTTTCAAGTGAAATAGAAGTATTATAATAGTAATATACCTCTGTCTGGAGCTTTTTTATGTTACTTAATAATAATAATAATAATAACATAAACTTTATTCTTCTTATTATTATTATTTAAATTGACTGGTTTCCTAAAAACAGTAGTATGAATATAATGTGGACTGAGACACTATCACAACAAAACACTAGAATGTAAATAAATAATTAAAAAAAAAAAAAAAGTTTAAATATTTTATTTTTAAATAGCAAATAGCACATATGCACATTCACAGTTCTGTATATAGACATTTTTTTCTGTATATTTTTATTAGTATTGTTATTTATAATCATTTATTGTCTATTCCTGTGGTTCTCAAAGTGTGGTACAAGTACCACTAGTGGTACACATGCTCCCTCTAGTGGTTCGCAGAGGAATCACAAAATTAAATATAAATTAATGTTAAAACACAACATAATACATTTAATCTTTGAGTAAAGTTTTATTTATAAATGTATTATTATTATTATTATTATTATTATTATTATTTACATTTAAGTAAGGTACAGTTTTTATTTAACTTTTAGGTAAAACACATTTTAATTTAATCATTATTTAAGTTTTTTATTTACCTGTTTATAAGCACTGTGCAGTGTTAATGTTCAAACCGTATTTACAATGTTAAAGTGTCTGACAACAATAAATATTCTTATTAGGATAATTAGGCCTACTATGCTGCTGTATTTTAATGTTGGTCATCACAAATCAATACAAAAAGTATTTTTGTACTTTCTATACCCGAAGCTCCTAACACCAAGACCAATTCTTTGTGTGTGTAAACACACTTGGCAATAAAGCTCTTTCTGATTCTGATTCTCATTTCTTTTTTATTTATTTATCTGTATGCCATCTGACCATTAACTGACATTAGAGAACCATCAACATATGACTGTGTCATATAAATTATTGAAATGTTAGCTTTTTATATCACGGATAGTAGTGATACTTCAAGTAAAATTTAATTATAAAAACTAATACTTTTGAATACTTAAGTAGTTTTGGGCCCACTGTATGGTACTTTGAGTCAACGATGAGTCTTGTGTATTCACATTTTTCTACAGTGCGGAAGTAAGTCTACTGGTGACTTCCGGTTCATTAACTGCTATAGGGAAATAAGGAGAAGAATAACAATATGCAGTAAACGGTAAAACTGTTTGCGCTATAAACCAGTGTGTTCATAATTAAGATAATACATTAAAATAATATAGTAAGACACACCAATTGTCAAGCAACAAAACCAACTGTTTTATACAGCTAAAAATAGCTGAACGTAGATGAGACCGAAAGCCACGCCCATAAAATTAACGAATGCCCGCGTCCACTCTTATGGGAAGAAAAATGTAAAGAGTGTTGTTTAAAATGTAAAGTTAAATATGTTAGAATAGTTTGCAGGACTTTTTTTAATGATCTCAATATCTCTTTGTAGCAGGATAGATCTCCATCTGTTTACATGCACCCAAAGCTTCCAGATGTTCTGCTGCTTCCAGTCCACGGCCCTCGGTACGCTCAAAATATATGTGCAATATTAGAAAATGTTTGTATTCTCACTTACTTCTATTGTTTTCAAATAGAAGTGCTATATATTATCCAACATGGCAATAAACGGGTCGCTGGACTGACATTCTGTTCTCTCAGAAGCTGAACTTTGTACAGTAATTGAGTGTCTTTTGATTTGTGTGCATGTGTTTGTTCTGCAGGCCCGTGGATCCGCTGGCCTCTGAAGTGATCGTTGGTGCTCAGTGTGGCAATGCTGTTCTTAGAGGAGCTCATGTGTTCACGCCTGGGATCCTCAGCACCCCAAAGTGTGAGCAACACTACATGCTCGTCACTGTGTATTCACACTAGTGTGGTGATTCTAGGGGTGTTGCTTGAAAAGTATTATATTTAAAGACAGGCAGTGTGAATACTTGTTTCTTTTGATAAATAATTAATGATCTAGTGTGGCCTAGCAATTTATTTCCAGTCTTTTTGGAGGGCTGTAGGATTATTGAGTTTGGAAAACCTTGATTTAGACCGAATAAATTGTTAAATGTTGAAAATCTGTCAAATCGGTCAGATATGAAAGTGGGCGACGTGGTGTCCGTGTTTTCTGATGTGGAGGGGAGGTGCACACGCGGAGCCAAAGAGTTCAAAGGCAAGAAGGTGTTTCTGGGTAACGGGATTTCTGAGGTGGATAGATCAGAAATATTCAGCTCAGATGGACCTGGAAAGTGAGTCAAGTTCTCTATGCAAGTCATTTTTACTCCGTTGAAAGCCAGTTGGCTTTAACATGCAAGGATCTGTGTCTCTGTCACTCAGGGGTGTTGCGATTCGAATGACTGAGCCTCTCTATGAGAGCCCTTCCTTTGATGGTGTTCTTACAGATCAACTCTTCCTACAGGTAGCACTCATGCTTCTGTGTCTCAAATAACTAACAATATATGAAAACACTTTAGTTTGGGGATCAATTCTCACTATTTACTAGTTGCTTATTAGAATGCATATTACTAGCATATTGGCTGATTATTAGTAATTATAAGGCACATATTAATGTCTTTAGATCCCTTTATCCATAAGCCCCAATACCTGAACTTAACAACTTCCTTACTAACTATTAATAAGCAGCAAATTAGGAGTTTATTGAGGCAAAAGCCATAGTTAATGGTTTGTTAATAGCGAGAACTGGGCCTTACAATAAAGTGTGACCGACTAGTGTTACCATATACACTGTCATTCAAAAGTTTGGGATCAGGAAGATTTTTCATCTTTTTTAAAGAAGTATTTTTTGCTCTTCAAGGTTGCATTTATTTGATAAAAAATACTGAAAAAATGTAATATTGTAAAATATTATTAAAATTGCATTATTAAAATTGTGGCTTTCTATTTCAATATTATTTTGTAATAATAAAATTGTTTGTTTTTTTTACCCTGTGATGCAAAGCTGAATTTTCAGCATTTAATTTGAAAATTCAGCTTCGCATCAAAGAAACAAATTATATTTTTAAGTATATTAAAACAGAATAATGTTATTTTAAATTGCAATAACATTTCATAATATTACAGTTTTTTCAGTATTTTTGATCAAATAAATGAACTAAATAAATTTGATGAGCATAAGAGACTTATTTAAAAAACATTAAAATCTTACTGATCCCAAACTTTTGAATGGCAATGTATATGTTATCTGATAGCTAATATTTACAGTAATATATTTCACAATATTCACTTCCAGGTGCTGTTGAATGAGCAGATAATATTAAGTGTTTTTTTTAAGGAAAAATAAAATCAATGGCGAATGTGAAAAAAGAAAACAAAACAAAAAAACTTTTAAACAAAACCAGAACTTATGCCCTAATAAAGGTAAAAAAAAAAAATGCCCCTAAAATCAGTCCCAGAGGATAAAATATAAATGAATTTATTAAATAAATAGATAAATAAATTAATTAATTAATTAAAAAAAAAGAAATTGACACTGATGAGGTGCTACCTACTTTTTAAACAGTATTGAAGGAGTTTCTATATGTAAAGTTGTTGTTTTTTTATCTATATTTTAATCTATGTTGTTTTTTCATTGTTTGGTTTAACATATTAATTCCAAAATAATAATAATACATTACAAGAAATTGTGTAAAAATTAATAAATTGTAAAAATAAAATGATGGTTTTACAGATAGCTATATATAAGTCTTAAATAAATTTAAGTATTAGTCTTTAGATTGCAAGTTTTGATAATAACAAGAAACAAAGTCAGTCAAGTTTATCCAAATGTTTGACTTATGAGCTGTTTACATTTGTCCAAATTGAGGTGTCTTTGCATTTGTTCACACAGAACCTGCCGTCTGTGGTCGTAGGTCATGTTTTAGGACCTTGTCCTGGAGAGCGAATCCTCGACATGTGTGCTGCTCCTGGAGGAAAGACCACACACATCGCTTCTCTCATGGGAAACCAGGCAAGTGTGTGTTATTATAATTCTGTAAGGACAATATATGATACTTGACTATTTGAAACAAAAATCCATTTCCTACAACTACCACAACTTTTACACTTATGTATTAAAATTAAAACTTATTACTTACAATTTGTTTTTTTTTTCTGCAACACTCATTTTACTACTGAATTATGATGGGTTCTTGAAATCCTTGAAAGTTTGTGATTCTGAAAAAAGGCCCTGGAAAGTTTTTTTTAAAATAAACATACATAGGATACAAGTCCTTAAAAGTGCTTGAATTTATTTTTTCTGGAAAAAAATCCATATTATTCCCTCCGGTCTGCTAACGTGTCATTTTGCTAACACGTCGTGCCCTATGTATACTAGCTTGCTTGATTTTTCTGTAGTTAAGGTGACCATGCGTCCTCTTTTCCCCGGACATGTCCTCTTTTTGGACCTAAAAAATGCGTCCGGCCAGGATTTTTAAAATGTCGGGTTTTTTGCTTTCTACAGTAGCCATTCGTTGTGTGTGTTTTAGTATTAAAGTCCTACGCGGGACGGTTTTCTTGATCCCGCTTCCGCTGAATTTCGGGCCATTACTGCCTGCTCACGCTATCATATGTGGAGTATTCTGGTATTTATTGCGATAACAATATCAGTGACGATAATTCAGGGAATCCTGTTTCTTTAGAGAAAAGTATTATCTTTCCTATTTTTACCCAAAATAGAGTGTTGTGAGCATTACTGAGTACACACGTAATGTAATGACTGTTTAATTCACTGAATTATTTTATTTTTTTTTTACTTTTTGTACTGAATAAAACTCAGATAAAGAAATAATAACTGAGGAAACTGAAGACAATAAACATACGATGGCTGCAATATATGGTTTTTCTGTGTTCTTGAAGCAATCTTGGTATTTTTATAAGGATAAAGTACATGAATACTGCAATGCTAATTGACATAGCCTTTAAATACTATAAAATAGTATGATTTCAGCCTCATTCTGTGATATGAAACCACATCTGATATCAAAAGGTTATTTTAAACACTCGACTGTGTTATGAAGTTAATTTGGAGAAAAAGCATGTCAATAAATTAAATCTTTGTTGGACAACAGGTTTGTAAACAATCTTATACACATGCAAAACTGCATCGCAGTCACTACGTACTGTCACACACAGAAATATGTAAACAACTAGACTTTATTATTATAGCGGGAAGACTAATTCTTATTGTGGAGAAAAATTTTGCTGGTATATCACAAACAATAAGATATCGCCCATCCCTAGCGGCTGTTCACTTTCACTTTCAATTTTGCGATCACACGTACTCTGTATAAAAGGGAGCACATCTTACAAGATCAGAAATTAGCACGTTATCTGCTGAGCAGCAAATCCTCCATCATGATTTGTCAGTCATCTCTCCTTACTCTTGTCTTGACCCTTGATCAGTTAAATCTGATTCCTGCAGCTTGTCTTGGATGCAGGGTGGCCAAATCCGCATTTTTTGCACGAAATTTGGCTGATTTTAAACTGTTGCGAAGGGTTGATTTTCTCCCGTGGGTGAAATGTATAAAGTATTGCATAAATTACATTTGACTGAAATGCTTGTATTGAAACATTTTGCATTCTACCTGCAAGATGTTAAGTTTTGAGATGGCCACTGTTAGGAAGTGTGTTTATGATCAGTCTGCCCAAGGGTGACTGTAAAATATACATTTTAGGTATGGAAATGAAATATTTTGAGATTTGATATGGGATATGGTCATTGCGCTACTTTGGGGGCTTTTTAATTAAAACAATTAAGATTACAAAAAATGGCTTGACAGAGATCCAAAGCGATCCATCACTTGCCCAGGTGCAGAGCTGAATATTCTTCAGTTTTATGCAAATCAGAAATATGACAAATAGAATATCAGATCTCTGTCATGTAGCATAGTGGGCACGTAGAAACTGTAACAATGTGTCTTACAAGGTAACACGATGCTCTCACTTGAAATGTGTCCCCACATTAAGTCCTTGAATTTGAGGGTATTGGACCTGGAAAGTCCTTGAAAGGTCCTTGAATTTGAAGTTAACCAAGGTGTGGGAACCCTGGAAAAAATAGTCCTAGGTGAAAACAAACATCTTACATCTTTGCTGTGTCCCCACAGGGTACTGTTGTGGCCTTGGAAAAAATCCGATCCAAAATGGAAAAGATCATTCAGAACGCGAAGATGCTAAAGTTGGACTGTATTAAAGCATATTGCTGCAACAGCATAAATGCTGTGAGCTCAGATCCCACTCAGTGCAGTGCAGGTGAGCCTCCAGAATCCAAAAGCAGCATTACAGGCTCTCTTTTAAATACTAAATTTCATGGATTTCATTTTATGTCAAAAATGAGACACAGTGGGATTTCTAGGCAACTCATATTGCACGCATATATACCAGTAATTAAAACAACAACAAACATTGTCAATGAAAATGTAAAGATAAATAGACACAATTTAAATTAATACTATATGCACAAATTAGCAACTTCTTTGTGATAATTCTGCCACTGAAATTAATTCATTATTAACTATAAATGATTTCCTAAAGGAAAAAAGCTGTGAAATCTCTGTTTTAATTACTTTAATTAATTGCAGATATGGTTTGTAAAAAGGTTTCATTTCCAGGTTTAGATCAGATTTTTAGCTAAGCATAACATTGTTTTTGTAGCTGTACTAAATGTGTATTTGTGTGTATTTGTTGACGGTCCCCCATATCCTGAGGAGAGTTTTGACCGGATATTATTAGATGCTCCCTGCAGTGGTTTGGGTCAAAGACCCAACATGACCTACAGCTGGAGTCTGAAAGAAGTCTCTTCCTACCAGCCTCTGCAGAGAAAACTCTTCACTACGGTAATACAGGATAATAAGACTCATCTACTCATCCAGAATGTGTTTTTTGCCTCTATGATTTCCACAGTAACGTGTGTTTGCAGTATTTCACCTCTACATGGCGCTATAACCATAGACTCTGCAAGTTAGAAAGTGACGCGCTTTCTGTATGATGGTTCAAATTTAAATTCAACATTTAAATTGGTTATTTACAAAACACAGTGACAACAAAGCTGAATGGAAGCTTGTTTTCGCCATGGGATAAAAAATAAAAAAGGTAATTTGACTTTTTATCTTACAGTTCTGACTTTCTTTCTCAGAATTGCAGAGTTATGAGATATAAACTCAAAATTGTGGAAAAAAATTGTTAGATTAAAAACTGATAATTACTTTTTACTTTTTTTTTTTTTTAATTCTGTGGTGGGAACAAGCTTTCACAAGAATAAAGGTCTTGACATTGAAGGAAAAATTAAGTATTATAAATGATTGTATTTTTAATATTTATTATTATTGATTTACTTATTATATTATTCATAATTTTTTATTAGCTTTTATTTTTACATTTTCAGTTTATTTCTAGTAATTTTGTTCTGTGCTTTTGTCTTTTTAAAATGTATCTATTTAGCCTTCATTTTATTTTATCTTTTAGTAATTTAAACTTTGACTCAGTTTTTTTTTAAATTTTAATTTAAATTTTTTTGTAAGTTTTTAACATAACGTTTTTTTTTTTTGTCTAATATTTATATCTTATTTCAGTTAGCAAAAATGTTTTTTAATAGTTTTAGTTAATAATAACACTGCTTGGAGTAATCTGTCTCATTTTGGTTAACTACATATTTTAAAGTTGTTAGAGTGTAAGTCTTTTACAGCTTCTAGAATGCGTTTTTACACTCTTGTTTCCAGGCTGTTCGTTTGTTAAAAAAAGGAGGTGTTTTGGTCTATAGCACCTGTACCGTGACGCTTGCAGAGAATGAAGAGCAGGTCGCTTGGGCTCTCAAGACATTCCCCTGTTTAACACTAGAGCCACAGGTGAGGATAAAAACACAGCTAAAACAACCTGCATTTTATAATCCAGAACTGTCAAAACAGAGTAGTGAATGCTTATGAGTCAACTCAAAAACTCAAAATACTCAAAAACTTGAAAACAATGAAGTTTCATTGCAGGATGTTTAGATGAAGCAACATACACTATATCGCCAAAAGTATTCGCTCACCCATCCAAATAATCGGAATCAGGTGTTCCAGTCACTTCCATGGCCACAGGTGTATAAAATCAAGCACCTAGGCATGCAGACTGTTTTTACAAACATTTGTGAAAGAATGGGTCCACAGTCAACTGTCAGCTGTATTATAAGAACGTGGAAGCGTTTGGGAATGACAGCAACTCAGCCACGAAGTGGTAGGCCACGTAAACTGACGGAGCGGGGTCAGCGGATGCTGAGGCGCATAGTGCGAAGAGGTCACCAACTTTCTGCGGAGTCAATCGCTACAGACCTCCAAACTTCATGTGGGCTTCAGATTAGCTCAAGAACAGTGTGCAGAGAGCTTCATGGAATGGGTTTCCATGGCTGAGCAGCTGCATCCAAGCCATACATCACCAAGTGCAATGCAAAGCGTCGGACGCAGTGGTGTAAAGCACGCCGCTACTGGACTCTAGAGCAGTGGAGATGTGTTCTCTGGAGTGACGATTCGCGCTTCTCCATCTGGCAGTCTGATGGACGAGTCTGGGTTTGGCGGCTGCCAGGAGAACGGTATTTGTCTGACTGCATTGTGCCATGTGTAAAGATTGGTGGAGGGGGGATTATGGTGTGGGGTTGTTTTTCAGGAGCTGGGCTTGGCCCCTTAGTTCCAGTGAAAGGAACTCTGAATGCTTCAGCATACCAAGACATTTTGGACAATTCCATGCTCCCAACTTTGTGGGAAGAGTTTGGAGCTGGCCCCTTCTTCTTCCAACATGACTGTGCACCAGTGCACAAAGCAAGGTCCATAAAGACATGGATGACAGAGTCTGGTGTGGATGAACTTGACTGGCCTGCACAGAGTTCTGACCTCAACCCGATAGAACACCTTTGGGATGAATTAGAGCAGAAACTGAGAGCCAGGCCTTCTCGTCCAACATCAGTGTGTGACCTCACAAATGCGCTTCTGGAAGAATGGTCAAAAATTCCCATAAACACACTCCTAAACCTTGTGGACAGCCTTCCCAGAAGAGCTGAAGCTGTTATAGCTGCAAAGGGTGGACCGACGTCATATTGAACCCTATGGACTAGGAATGGGATGTCACTTAAGTTCATATGCGAGTCAAGGCAGGTGAGCGAATACTTTTGGCAATGTAGTGTATTTCCTCAAAGGATATCAAACCTCAAGTGACTTATCCAGATAGGACTATTTATCAGTTAAATGATTAGTTCAGTTCCAGAACAAAAATTTACAGATAATTTACTCACCCCTTTGTCATCCAAGGTGTTCATGTCTTTCTTTCTTCAGTCGTAAAGAAATTGTTTTTTGAAGGAAAACATTCCAGAATTTCTCTCCATATAATGGACTGCTATGGTTCCCGTGAGTTTGAACTTCCAAAATGCAGTTTAAATCCAGCCTTAGAGGGCTCTAAACAATCCCAGACGAAAAAGAAGAGTCTTATCTAGCAAAATGATCATTATTGTCTAAAAAAAAAATGTACAATTTATATACTTTTTAACCTCAAATGCTCGTCTTGTCTAGCTCTGCAATGCGCATGCATAGTCTGTGTAATCCGGGTCAATGCAGTTAGGGTATGTTGAAAAAAATACCATCTCATTTTCTTCTTCAACTTCTTCAACGTTTTTTTTTTTTTTTTGTAAAGGGTGTTTGATCTTCTTTGCTATTCACTTTGTAAATACTGGGTCGGTACTTCTGCAGCGATGAAGGACAATTTTTTTTGAGGGAAACATTTCAGGATTTTTCTCCATATAATGGACTGATATGGTGCCCCGAATTTGAACTTCCAAAATGCAGTTTAAATGCGGCTTCAAACGATCCCAAATGCGGTTGTAAATGATCCCAGCTGAGGAAGAAGGGTCTTATCTAGCGAAACGATTGGTTATTTTCATTTAAAAAAATACAATTTAAATACTTTTTAATCTCAAACGCTCGTCTTGCCTTTCTCTCCCTGTGTATTCTGACTCAAGACAGTTAGGGTATGTCGAAAAACTCAGATCGTATTCTCTCCCTCAACTTCAAAAATCATTTTAAATTCATCCTATATCACTGCAGAAGTACCGACCCAGTCTTTGCAAAGTGAACATGCAAAGAAGATCAAACACCCTTAACAGAAAAGGTAAAACAGCGATATAAGGCGATTTTGAAGTTGAGGAAGAACATGAGATGGGAGTTTTTCGACATACCCTAACTGTCATGAATCGGAACAAAAACAGCCCAGGCAGAGTAAAACAAGACGAGTGTTTGACATTAAAAAGTATATAAATTGTATTATTTTTATTAAAATAACCGATTGTTACACTAGATAAGACCCTTCTCTCTTGGCTGGAATGGGTTTGGGATCGTTTAAATTTAAACTGCATTTTGGAAGTTCAATATCGGGGCACCATATCAGTTCATTATATGGAGAAAAATGTTGAAATGTTTTCCTCAAAAAACTTAATTTCTTTACAACTGAAGAAAGAAAGACATGAACATCTTGGATGATGGGGTGGTGATTACATTATATGTGAAATTTTTGTTGTGGGAGTAAACTACTCCTTTAGTTTCACTTTTTGCATCTTCTCTGGTGTGAAAATCGGTGTGAAAATTGTTGTTATACTATGTAAACTTTTGAAATTGGTCATTTTTATTATTTTATTTTATTATTAATTCAGCCGTTATTTTGTGTCTCGGATTGTATGTAAAAATATTTTATTCAGGACAGTACTAAATAAAAAATAGCATTCATTTTGTATGATTCCTCAAATAATTTAACATTTAGCTTTATGTAAATATTTTTTTCCCCAGGTGCCTCTTTTAGGATCAGAGGGGTTGCCTGGAGCGGGTCTGTCACATGACCAGAGACGACTTTTGCAGAGATTTCGCCCAGAATTAGCATGGAGAGGAGCTGGCGTCACACACTCCCCCGAGAGCCTCCTAAAAAATGCCAACACGGATACTATTGGCTTTTTTATTGCCAAGTTCATTAAACGATAGTAAGTAATATGAAGTAGTATGAAGAAAAATGACACTTTTAATCTGCTAAACAGTTGAACACAACAAAGGTATGTTGTGGGTCCATTGACTTTTATCATATGGACAAAAACCAGACATTTTTTTTTTAAATATCAGGTGATGTTTCTGTGGCAGGTTTTCATGTACCTGAACCACTTATTTAAAGGACACAAACTGACAAAGGATAAAAATATTTACTATTGCTCCGAAAGGAAACAGAAGGGGATGTAAACTTTTGAATAGGATGATCTGGGTAAATTATTGTGCCTTTTGGAAATATTTAATCACCCTTTAGAATGTATATATTTAACACATTTCACAAAATATAAAACAAAAAATATATTTAGATAGATCATCCTTTTCAAACATTTACTGATTTAATGTAGTGTGTTGCCTTAATGATGATCAAATGTTTTTTATTTTTCATAATGGCTGTAAATTTCATAATTGTCAGTATGTGCTTCACTACTCAGAGACTCATGAACAACCATCACAAAACATAAAAACAGTCACTGATTCTCAAGAAAACTAAAGACCATAATAAGACCCAAGGGGATGTAAACTTTTATAGTAACAGGATTGTATGTGCAAATGCAGTTATTTTTTCTTGTGCAATGTATGAAAGTAAAATTATTAATAAAAAAAACCAAAACTATTTTTATGATCCTTTTTTTTTTTTCAAACAATAGATGTTTTGCAACTTTATGAGCACCGTGAGACTGCATAGAGTTGCATAATTCACTCAAGAAAACTGAATAATTGCCTTGTAAGTCACAACTTGTGTGTATGACAACACTCTTTACACATTCGCTTGTGCAAAACTGCAGATTCTGTATTTTTCATCAAAATGCATGGGACATGCAAACACTATATATATAAATACAACAATAATTCATTATATATCAATAGTAAAACAAGTTCTCATACTTTCTGAAAGTAATTTTGATTGCATTATAGCAGTGAAATTAAAACTGAAGTCTACCAAATGGCATCAGTTTTCACATAAGGGCCAGAAATCAACCAGATTTCAGATTACTTCCTTTTTCTGTGTTTGGTTGTGTTAAGATGTTGAAAATATGAAAAATACTCAGAAAGGAAAGCTTGTTTCATGACTAATTTCAAGTCTTGTGTGTGAATAAACCAAAATTCATGCAGGACTATAAGAACAATAGTCTCACTGCTAAAAGGGCAATTTAGACCTCTTTACAGCTCAGATAACACATTTTTATATAGAAGAATTCATGAAAGTTGCTTTTACGAGAACATAAACCACTCATTTCTGTTTTAAAGCCACTTGCTCAATGCACTTTCTTTGTAAATGCAGCACACTCCTAAATCCTAAAATACTCTCTATGAGCATCTGTCAAATCTCTAGCAATTCAAAGACAATACAGATGAAAACAAGCCTTAAATAGTCTTCTTTTAATTGAACAAATTACCTGTTTTGTCAGAATGGTAGTTTAAAACAGCACAAGACTGCTGGAGAAACAAACCAAAACTATCATTGTCATTTTTGTAATGTCTTTATCCTATATGCAAGGCAATACACACCTTTGCAACATTAACACAGAAGTAATGAACATTAAATAACAATTTGAAATGACATCCACACAACATAAAATAAATATCTATTTTGTTTTAAAACTAAACAAAAACAGCAGTGAAGATGCAATCAAAAATCCAACCCTTTTTCCATAATGTGATGGGTGAAAAGAATATTTAATGACAAAAATAATAATAATTCTAAAAAGATTGTTTCCGCCATTGAATAAAAAGGTAGTTCAATTAAATTAAAAAGTAAAAGCTATTTTTTTCTTGCACTTGCAATATTGTTTTTTTTTTTTTTTTTTTTTTTTTGGCCAACTGAATAAAAAACATAAAAGGTAATTGCTACCTATTATCTAAAAATTCTGACTTTTTTCTTGCAGGTTTACATCTTAGTTATCCAACTTTCTTTTTTTCAGAATTGAAAGAAAAAAGTCACTTTTGCTTTTTTTTTTTAATTTTGTGCTAAAACATGCTTCCATAAATAATAATAATAATAATAATAATAATAATAATAATTTGAGTAATTAACTAGACCTAATGTATAATTTCAAGAAATATATAAGACAAAAAAAAAAAAAAAAACGAATTTCTATAGTTGGACACATTTTGCCATTTTAGGTGGTATTTTTGCTATAAACTTGCTTTGATTTCTGAAACGGTCATTCATATCAGCTGAAAACCAAGATTGTTTCAAAGGCAGAGCAAGTTATTCGATTTTGAATTAGACTTGTGAATTGTGACTCACAATTCTGACTTTTTTTTCTAGGAATTTTCAAAAAAACTTTTTTTCCAAAATTTCAAGCTTTTTTTTTCTTGAAATTCTGACTTTTTGACAATTCAGACTTTTATTTCTCGCAATTGTGTTCTGATTCCTCCCCATGATGTTTTGTCTTTCTAGGTGAAAAGAATATTTAATAACAAAATAATAATAATAATTATGGAAGATTGTTTCTGCCATTGAATAAAAAAAAAATTAAGGTAGTTCAATTAAATTAAAAAGTAAAAGCAACTTTTTATCTCACAATTCTGACTTTTTCTTGCAATTGCAATATCTTTCTGTTTTTTTTTTTTTTTTTTTTTTTTTTGAGCCAACAGAATAAAAAAATATAAAAGATAACTGCTACTTTTTACCTCACAGTTCTGACTTTTTTTCTTGCAAGTTTACATCTTAGGTTTCTATTTTGTGGTTAAAATAAGCTTCCATAAATAATAATACTAATTTGAGTAATTAACTAGACCTAATGTAGAATTTTAAGAAATATATAAGATAAAAAAAGACACATTTTGCCATTTTTGGTGGTATTTTTGCTACGAACTTACTTTGATTTCTGAATCGGTCACTCACAACAGCTGAAAACCAAGATTGTTTCAAAGGCAGAGCAAGTTATTCGATTTCGATTTAAAAAAATACAAACATTTTTTTTCCTTTGGGTTAACATGCATCTACAACGAAAAAAATAAACTGAAATAAATACGCAAAATTCTACAATCTTTAAAGAGAATTCCATCATTCATGCCATATTAAATTATATATAATAGTCTTTATTTAATTTGTCCACACTTGTAAAAGTCACGTATGGATACACGTGTCGTATACATTACATTGGCCTGTAAAAACACATAAGATTGAGGTCGGTGTGTATGTGGCACGCGTGTCACTGCTCTATGTAATGCTCTCTCGCCCATTCCTCCTCTCCTCGTTTCCTGTCCCGCTCTTGATGAGGTTCTCGTTGCAACCTCTGCTTTCCTCTTTGCCGTCCGTTCCTCTCGTTGTGGTCGTATTCCTTCTCTTTGTCGCCCCGGTGGTGGTGATGATGATGGTGGTGATGGTGACGATGATCTGGCGGTTCCTCTTCCTGCGTACGTCTGGGGAGAGGCTCGGGATACGTGGACTCTGACGTCTCTTGTTTGGAAAGCGTCCGCGTGGTGCGACTGTGATGGTGGTGATGGTGGCGGTGATGATGGTGGTGATGATGATGGCTGTGGTGTTTGTGACGGCTTCTCCATTCACTCGATTGTTGGTCGTTGTTAGCTTTAGCGTCTCTCTCCTCAGTGTTGTCATCTTCCAAACTTCCTTGCTTCTGAGTTTGGTAGTGATGATGATGATGATGATGGTAGTCTTCGTAAAAGCCCGTCCTGTCGTCCACCGGTCTCTCTGCTGTCTGCTCACCCACTCTGCTCTGTTTTAGCAACACATGCATGGAATAATGCAGTTATATGGATTGCAAACCCAACTGTAACTAACTAGTTAACTAATGTTAACAAATGCAACCTTACTGTAAAGTGGTTTTTTACAGTATGTAAAAAAAAATTAAGTTAATATCTCTGAAATCACTGCAAATCACTACAAAGCACATCAGATCTATATGGAAGCCTGTTTTCTGCCACTGAATACATTTAAAAGGTATTTGTGACTTTTTTCACAATTCAGACATTTTTTGGACAATTCTAAATTCTTTTCTCACAGTTTGGACTTTTTTTTTCCTCGCAAGTCTGACTTTTTGTTGCACAATTCTGACTTTTTTTTCTCGCAAATTGTAACTTTTTTTTCTCAATTCTCAAAATTGTTCCTCAGAGTTCTGACTTTTTTCTCACAATTCTGACTTTTTGACAATTCTGACTTTTTTTTCTCACAATTCTGATCTGATTTTTTTATTTTCTCGTGGTTCTATTTTCTTATAATTCTGTCAATTCTGACTTTTTTTTCTAGGAATTCTCACTTTTTTTCTTGCATGGCCGACCGTTTTTCTCAGAATTGTGTGATATAAACTTGCAATTCTGACTTTTTCCCCTCACAATTATGACTTTTTTTCTTGCAGTTCTGCAAGACTTTTTTCTTACAGTTTGGACTTTATTTTTCTCGCAATTCAGACTTATTTTACGCAATTCTGGCGTTTTTTTTTTTCTCACAATTCAGACTTTTTGTTGCACAATTCTGACTTTTTTTCCCACAGTCCCCACAGACTTTTTTTTCCTCACAATTATGACTATTTTTCTCAATTCTTAGTTTTTTCTCTAAATTCTGACCTTTTTTTTCTTACAGTTCTGACTTTTTCTCAATTGTGTGATATTATTACCATTTCCCACAATTCTGTCAATTATTACTTTTTTCTCAAAATTCAGATTTAACAATTCAGACTTTTTTTTTCTAGGAATTCTGACTTATTTTCTTGCAGTTCTGTTTTTTTCTATTCAGACTTACTTCACACAATTCTGGCTTTTTTTCTCTCAAATTGTAACTTTTTGACTTTTTGTTGCACAATTCTGACTTTTGTTTTCCTCACGGTTTCACAGACTTTTTTTCTCACAATTATGACTATTTTTCTCAATTCTTAGCTTTTTCTCGAAATTCTGACCTTTTTTTCTTACAATTTACGACTTTTTCTAGGTTGTGTGATATTATTACCATTTCCCACAGTTCTGTCAATTATTACTTTTTTTGTGAAATTCTTTTTTTTTTAACACAATTCTGACTTTTTTTCTTGAAATTCTGACTTTTCTCACAATTGTGAGATATGAACTTGCAATTGTTCATATCATACAGTTCAGTTCTGAGGAAAAACAAGACTTACAATTGTGAGTTTATATCTTAGAGTTCTCACTTTATGACTCGCAATTGTGTGATTAGAGTCAGAGTTGCAAAAAAATTGAAAAAATTTGGAGATTATTTTTATTCAGTGGCAGAAACAAGTTTGTATATATCGATTATCACTCTCTAGTGTTAAATAAATCCATATTAAAATGATTATTTCTATATTTAAGTCTAAAATTCAACAATTCTAAAATGATCAAAGGAGCAGTTCACCCAAAACTGACCTCATTTACTCATCCTTATGTAATTTCAAATCCGTATCATTTTCTAAAGCTAGGTACCTTAATAGTAGCTCATATGAACAATCTGTCTAGAAAACAGTAGCTTGAGAAAATTCTTTTTTTTTTTTTTTTTTTTTTTTGTGGAAGAAAGAGTTTGGAACGACATGAGGCTGAGTTAATTTTTCATTTTGGGGGAGTTATTGCTTTAGGCGAACTGCTAATTAAATTAGTTTTTACTATTCTGAACTTTGTCAATTGAAAGCATGACAGAGCTTCAGGGTTACACACACACACACACACACACACACACACACACTCACTCACCGTGACTGAGGCTACTCATCTGTAACAGGAGTGACCTCCTCAGTCTGAGAGGCAGCAATGTTTGTCAACAGGACGATAAGGACATTTGCAAAAAACATCAATATTATAATATGGTGTTATAATTTAATTCAGTAAGTTTAATTTGGCTGGGAATTTAGAGATCTGACTTCTTGAAACCCTTATGAAAAAGAATCACACTTTAGCATGCTTATAAAAAGGGTACTTATTATTGAAATAATATACTTTAATATTCCTAAGAGAATATATTAAGTGCAATATTAAGTGTAATGTTTTTTGGACACTTAATTGCATGTTTATTGGAATTAAATGAAAATGCATTATAGTTTCAAATTTATATTTAAAGCAATTAGCTGAACTTTAAAGTGCTTTTTCGACCCACTTAAGTAGGACTTAAGTACATCTTTACATGTAATTTCATAAATATCTCTATTGTCTTTGAAGTATAGTTAAAGTATAGTGCTGACAAGCATTCATGATAAACTAAAATATACTTTAATGTCATTTCTACTGGAACTTGTATGTCATGGATTTAAATATATTTATAAATACACTTTGCAATGCAAATTTAACATTTTAATTTTTTTCAGTGAAATTTTAACAAAGGGTTAAGAAACTGTCATGAAAATGCCTATGTATACTTAAATGGCCTCTTCTGAATATTATATTATCAGCAAGTATAGTTTTATTTAAAAATTTGTAAGATTTGTAGTACACTCCAAGTGCACATTGAATGCAATTAAGTGCACTTCTTTTTAACTAAAGAATTTGAATTCAATACCCTTTGTTATGTAATGCAACTAGATTCCAATGCTTTCTATTTTGTGAGTGGTGCTTGCCCGTGCAAAATGTGATAAATTAATGTTACTCTTTCCGTTTGCTAATATAAGTGAAGGCTGAAGTTGCATAGGCACCTTTAGTTGTGGATTTGTGAGTGAGTCTTTGCAGGCGACTGCGGCTGCAGCGACTGTGGTGAGTTTCTCCAGCAGAGGGTTTGTCTGCAAGACGCAGGGAGGATGAGTGGATTTCCAGTAGGCCTCCAGATAATCAGCCATGTGCTCACAAGCATCTTCCAGCTGATTCTCATCAAGAATGATGTCAAAAAGCTCCTGGATGGAGAACAAACAAGCGTGTGAACAGTTAGAGAGCAGAGAATGAGAGAGAAAGGGTGATAGTGTGGTTTATTGCAGTTAACTCACTGAAGGGCACTGGGCCAGTTTGTCTGCTGCCACCATCTGCACATTGAGATGTTTTGCCTGAGACTTTCCTCTAGACTTTATTAACCGCTGCAAAACCTGAAAGATGGACACACCAGAAACAAAATCCCAGTAAAATGTCAGTGTTGAACGTCAGAAAAACAATCTAATAAACAGTCAGAGGGACCACTGTGGACACTTGTATGTACTTTAAATCTTAAATACATTAAAAAACTGTACTTGCAGTACTTAAAAGTGTACTTAAGTGTGTTGAAAGAAGTCATGAAAGAAGTCACTTAAGTGGCCTTTTATAAATGTAATAAAAGGTCACTTAAGTGACTTCTTTCATGACTGTTTCTTAACACACTTAAGTATACTTTTACACTTTATACTTTAACAGACAGGGCTTAGACTAAGTCAGGATTACACTGTAAAAAAAAAAATATTTCAAAAAGTTGTTTCAACTTAATATAATTTACCCCGCTGCCTTAAAAAATGCCTTAGTTTAGTCAACTTGAAATTTTAAGTTACTTTATGTTAATTTAAGTGACAACTGGACTATTTTAGTTGACTAAAAACAGGGTAACAAATTTAAGTTGAAACAACTATTTTTTTAAAGTGTAGCCCATAGTTCAATTAGGACATTTAAGTAATTTTTAGAAACGTGCTTAGAAAAAAAATAAAAACATTACTGGTGTGCATCTTGAAACAAAACAAAGGCACTGATATGTTTTAAGATAAATAAAAGCAAGTTTCTTTCAGTTGAAACAGCTCAGACTTACATTTTAGTCTTAAGCCTTACCTGTGAAACCCGGGAATAAAGTCCTACTTAAGTGGGTCAAAAAAGCACTTAAGTTAATTTAATTATCATTAACATACAATTAAGTGGTTAAAAGAAACATTATATACACTTCACACTTTTTCACATATTTTTAAAGTATATTATTTCCATAATAAGTACTCTTTTTAAAAGTATGATAGTGTACTTCTTTTCACAAGGGATCTGAAGCCTAAGTGCAGTTTATTAAAAACTTTACTTTGAAGCGCATTTAAATCACTGTTTCCATAATCTTTTGTCATGTTTTAAAGAAATACTCTTATTTTGATGTGCTGACTAACATATTAAATCACATGTAAAGTACTTGATTATAATATTTATCTATAATATTTTATTCCATGATTTAAAGTTAATGCATTTGTGAATGTTAATGCAAATGTGTAATGACAAATAGATTTAAATACATCACATACAGATTTCAGCTGAAATGCCCTTAATGTACATTTTAGTTTATTATAAATGCTTGTCAACACATTCAACAGTACTATTAAAAAAGAAAAAAAGAAAAAGAAAACACTTAAGTAGGACTTAAGTTCAACTTTATGCAAAACTGTAAGCGTATGATTAAGTACATTCTTAAGTATATGTGTGTTTACCTTTGGAGAAGTGATCTTGATGTAGACAATAATTGGTGCAAGAGACGTTTTTCCCAATTGGGCCGGATGGTTTATTGTGTCGGCGTCAAGAACCACCAGCTGCAGCGTGCGAGCCAGTTCAAAGATCCTCTCGATCTCACTCTGAACCTCCGCTATGAACACACACGCACATGACAGTCAGAGAGTAATGCTGAAAATAAAAGAGATCCAAACCACTGGAAGCAATTAAGCTGCTATTACAATTCAGAAGGAATAATATGAAGTAACATGCAATGAATTTAAACAAACCAGGAACAACTTTAAAGCCACACAATTATGGAATCATTAAGAATCAAAAGAGGTCTGTTTCTTATTCTGATTTTGTTTACAAACTAATACAAAAATACAATTTAAAAAAAAAAGTTGAATGCAAAAAATAAAATTATTTAGTAAATCTCTCCATTTTAGATAAGATTTCCTTTTTTAGTCATTCACACCAAACCATCAGACTCTTTTAGTCAAACTCTTTCACTCACCTAAATTGGAGCGTGTGTTCGAGCGCTCGATGATGGCATGTTTACTGGGGTTGTTGAGCACAGAGCGCTTGGCCAAAGAAATATCAGCAGCTACTCTCGTGATTGAGATCCTGAATTAAAAAAAACATGTAGAGTTCACAGTGTAAAGCTCTTTAAATAGAACTGCAATGCACCGACATGTATGTGGATAAATATATTGTATTAAATGGTTTATGGTAAGATTTTTAAATGCTTTTTTCTGTTTTTATTATCGACATTAGAATGTTGTTGTGCAGCTTCATATTTTTGTGGAAGCTGTGATGCACTACCAAGTAAAATAAAAAAAATACTTTTTTATTTATTTTTATGAATCAAATATGCAATAAATTGATCAAAAGTGACAGTAAAGACATTTATAATGTCACAAAAGATTCTATTTCAAATAAATGCTGTTTTTTTGAACTTTCAATTCATCAAAGAATCCTGAAAAATTAAAATGTACAGTATCACAGTTTCCACAAAAATATGAAGCAGCACAACTATTTTCAACACTGATAATAATCAGAATGATTTCTAAAGGATCATGTGATACTGAAGACTGGAGTGATGATGCTGAAAATTCAGCTTTACATCACAGAAATAAATTATACTTTACAATGTATTCACATAGAAAACAGTTATGTTCAATTGTAATAATATTTCATAGTTTTCACCTCATTTTTGATCAAATAAATGAGCCTTTGTGAGCAGAAGAGACATCGTACTGATCCCACACTTTTGACATAGCAGTAAGGCCATAAAATATTATAGGTGTGACAGTGTTTTCTGATGGTTTCTTATAGTTTTAGACTAGTTGTCTAGTCAGTTACAAATGCACACATCCCTTCCCTCATGCAGTCCATTATTTTTCTTGTATATGCCTAGGAGATACTATAAGAAAGCATGATGGCATCCATTGTATGTGACATAACGTACATCAAGCAGATGAAAAAGACGTAAAAATATATAACTGAAATGCATTTCAATTGGGTTTCAAACCACATATGAATTTGCCCAGGTCTGAGTTTGTAAAAAAAAAAAAAATCAGAATATGAATCAGTTTCAATGAAAAGATATTTCTATATAATTTTATCTGGCATACTGTAAATCCATCGCAGTTGTGTTCAGGAAACTGCAGTCAAGGGAAGCTACAAGCATGTGACCCGTCTGTGTGCTTTATGGACCAGCATGGCCAATTAAGGCAATGAGATGTGACTATTTAAAGCAACATCATACACTCACGTGACACACACACACACACACACAAATATATAAACTATCCCAACGGCGGGTCAAGGAGGAAGAGAATGCTCAAAGACTCACCTCCCCTCAAAGCGGTGCTTCAGAAAGTCAAACAGCGCTTTCTGCATCATATCTGTTACCTGTTTACACACAAAAGGAGCATGTCAGCTTGTTTTGTTTTGTTTTGTTTACCTTAGCTTTGAATTTGGCACATTATATTTCCATAATCATTCATAAAGTCATCGTAAATCCAAATATGTTTTACAAGTAAGTGTAAATACAGAAGAATACTTAGTCAGAATAGAAGTACTCAAATAGTGTGCATGTCTAAAAACATGAGTATCGATAAGATATGGGGATAACATTTAACCCTTTAACTGTCACTCCCATTTTTAAACACAGACATAAAAAAATGCACTATCCAGACTTAAATTTTTATAATTCATGAATAAAAACATTTTGTAATATGATTTTGATGCACATTTTCCAATGTGCAATGCAATGTCTGATTTTAAAATGCCTTTCAAAGGATGAATTTTGAGAATTTAAGTTTTGAACTCATATATAATTTCTTATGATATCTAAAGCGTGAAAGGAAAAAAGGACACGAAGAAAGTCTTTTGTGACAAAGGTCAGAACTCATGTTATGATGTAGATTTTTTAAGTTGCACTCTTGACATATATTAATCTATTACTTTTCCTACATAATTTGTAACACAAAAATATCTATTTAGGAGTCTTAGACCTTTCCAACAATAGTTTGTCATGATTAGATTAGTATTTATTTGTAATATGGTGAAGTAAACTTCACAGAGTGGACAGTGACAGTTAAAGGGTTAAAGAGATAGTTCGCCCAATGATATCAAAATCTCACAATACGATAATATCACAATATGGATTCCAGGATGCTACATGTACATTTATTGCGATATTTAAAAAGACCAATGAAGATTTTGTGCATTTTAAAGTTAAATTCTTCTCTCTCTTGCACTTTGAGAGTTCAAAATTAAGAGCTCCAAGCCGTGTTCCTAAGAAAACTTCAAGAAAGTGAGTGGATTGACCTCTAAAGGGAACTCAACCGTTTTTTAGTTGTGATATACTGTCTTAAACTAAATTACATTCACACTGGTGTTTTAGAAGCCAAACAAATTATAATATAACAACAATAATAACCATTTTATATTACTGTAGTGGTGTCAAAATTAGCGCGTTAACGCAGGCGATTATTTTTTTTCATTTTAACGCGTTAAAAATATTTAAGGCAGGGGCGGGGCTAGGTCTGGCCACCTCACCCACAACCACTAAAGAATTGCGTTTATTTAGACGCAGAACGTAATAACGAGCACATCAAACAGGAGACTTTTCAGTCGCGCGCTCCAGCGTCACCTCAGCGTCAGGCGCGAGTCAAACGAGCACGGAAACGGTACCGGTGTCAGTCGAGCTTCAGTGAACATCAGTGAACTGCGGTCAGATGAGATGCTGTCAAATCATATGTTCGTAAAAACGAATCTTCCTGTCCTGTCAGCCGTTATACTGTGCCCGTAGCGGGTGTTCTTCAAGTGCACGCATAAATATTCCGGCGCGCGCTGTATTATGCTATAGCCTATTAAAGCGAAGTATCATATTCAAACCAAAAGAAAACTACGAGTATGTATGTAGTTAGTCGTAGTTATGTCGTCAGTTAAGCCATGAAGTTACAAAAAAGGCGACTAAAGTTAAAACTTTTTATTTTTTTAAGAGTCACATTTAAAGCAGTGTCAGATCCGCTACATGTCCAGCTGCGGCAGCTTTTAAAGTAACAGCAGTCAAAATATCCTAAAAACCAGCTGCTGTGATGTCTGTTAATCAAAGAACAAAATTAAAAAAAGAGGAAATCAATAACTTCTGTAGTTTTAAGCTTTATCTTTTATATAATTTAGATTTTAGTGCTTGATACCTTTATTAAATTTGGCTATATATTATGCTGAAGGGCATGGGTAGCTGTATGACTGTTATTATAATGGGTTTATGTTAAGATTGTTTTAAAGGAGAAGTCCACTTCCAAAACAAAGATTCACATATAATGTACTCACCCCCTTGTCATCCAAGATGTTCATGTCTTTCTTTCTTCAGTTGTAAAGAAATTGTTTTTTGAGGAAAACATTTTTGCATTTTTCTCCATATAATGGACTGATATGGTGCCCCAATTTTGAACTTCCAAAATGCAGTTTAAATGCGGCTTCAAATGATCCCAAATGCGGTTGTAAACCATCCCAGCCGAGGAAGAAGGCTCTTATCTAGCAAAACAATCAGTTATTTTCATTTAAAAAATACAATTTAAATACTTAATACTTTAAATATTTAATCTTAAATGCTCGTCTTGCCTTTCTCTCTCTGAACTCTGTGTATTCTGACTCAAGACAGTTAGGGTACGTCGAAAAACTCCAATCGTATTTTCTCTCTCAACTTCAAAAATCATTTCAAAATCATCCTACATCACTGCAAAAGTACCGACCCAGTCTTTGCAAAGTGAACATGCAAAGAAGATCAAACACCCTTAACAAAAAAGTTAAAACAGCAAAATAGGGCAAACATGAGATGGGAGTTTTTCAACATACCCTAACTGTCATGAACCAGAACAAAAACAGTCAAGGCAAAGTAAGAGAAGACGAGCATTTGGCATTAAAAAGTATACGAATTGTATTATTTTTATTAAAATAACCAATCGTTATGCTAGATAAGAACATTCTTTCTCAGCTGGGATCATTTATAACCGCATTTGGGATTGTTTGAAGCCGCATTTAAACTGCCTTTTGGAAGTTCAAAATCGGGGCACCATATCAGTCCATTATATGTTTTCCTCAAAAAACATAATTTCTTTACGACTGAAGAAAGAAAGACATGAACATCTTGGAGTAAATTATTTGTAAATTGTTGTTCTGGAAGTGGACTTCTCCTTCAAGTTCACTTAAATTACAAGTCTAATAAATGTTAAATTGAAAGCTCTCAATTATAATGTTGAATGGCTATAGTCAATGGTTCAACATTAGGAAAAAATTTCATAGAGACATCAGTTGGTATCAGTGATACTTGCCTTCAGTCATAAAAAAAAAGATGTCATTAACCAGATATCAAAAATATACTTCCTTTATGTTGTTTCTACATTAATTTGAAGATTGAATGTGAAATTATTGCAGTATAAAAGTATAATTAAAAATAGTAATGTTAGGGGGGATTAATCGTGATTAATTTCAGAAAAAAAATGTGTGATTAATTAGTTGGGTTTTTTTTAATCGATTGACATCACTATATTATTGTTATTCCTATGACAGTAATAGCCATATATTGTAAAACAATTGCATTCAATGTTCAATGAAAATGAATATTTCATAGGTATATTATTTTTGCTTTACACTACAGCAGGGAAATTACAATACTACTTTCCTAATTTCTACACTTGAAAGAGATGTTTTGAATTTGGACTGCAGTAACGTTACCCATTTAAACCGTTAGCTGTCAGCAATTCATACTGCACTTTTAAGATTTTATTTTGACGGAAAACTCCAGCTTCAGTGAAAACAGGCTGACAAAAACATGTCTCACTATGCTGTGAGCATCTGCCGCGAAATAAAGTATAACTGGTGGCCCTTGCGTACCCAAACATGCGCTAAATTTACAGCACATGCAATAAACGAGTTCACTGCATTCATTCATCTTTAACTGAGCCGTTCTGAGGCGCAGAAAATGAGCTGATCACGAGCTGATCACCTGAACGAAGTGTGCGTTTCGCTTTGAAATGTGCAGCGAAAACAGACTTGATGAAGGGATGTGCTTTCAGTTTTAGTTTGTTTGACAGATACTGTGCCAGAGCATAATGACCCAAAACACAACTTTAAAGACATTTTATGTTAGAATATTTTAAAAATACAAACATACAACAAAAGTTTATGGACATGTAATTTGTAAACTATACTGTAAAAGTAATTTTTCGAAGATTAAAACAAAGATTACTGGAGTATGTTTTACAAGAAACTACTATTACAGTTTTTGTACTTCAAAATGTACCATTTAATTCAATGTTACAAGCCGTTTCTTTGTGATTATTTTTACAATTGTTTCAAAGTATTTTTATTGCTTTTCATGGTGTTTATTTCCAGTGCTTCGCATTTAAAAACAATGTTTTGTTATTTTTAGACCCTGACGGTAGTTTAAATGTATGGAAAAGAGCAGCTTGGACATTCTACCAAATATCTCCAAAGAACCAAAACATCATAAGGGGTCTGAGTGTCATGCAGATTTAAGTTTTTTGGTGAATGTCACAATGCGTTTAGCAGCACCTGACCTCGTAGCCCTTGAGCGACGGTCCCACCAGCACCACCGGTCTCATAGACGGCACCACATCATACGGAGGAACGTGCTCTGTCTGTAGAGCAGCACAAAAACACAGCATTAACCTCTTGAGTGTGTGCACAGGATACAAACAGAACACACACAAATACAATCACAGCTAGGAGAGAGAAAAGAAGAGGAAAAACAGAAGATCTAATTGCAAATACTAATTATTGATATTAAGATCTAGACTGCAAGTGTCAAATTTAACATCAGCAGGCTGAGAATGTCCAGTTCTTGTTAAATAATTTAGATTTCAGTTAAATAGAGGCTCTTTGCATTTCGCTGGACTGTTAGGGACAATTTTAATGCATTTCTGTACTTAACTAACGTGATGCATTAGTTTTGCCTGAGCTTAAATTAAGTTTGACACCGACCTGAAAACCCAGTTTACATCCACACATCAGGTGTTTGAAATATATTGGGAAGTTTAGTAAATGATTGTTAATAATAGACTTTTATAACAGCACTGTGTTAAACAAATTAGAAAATTATTATTTATACAATTTTGTAAGTAATTGTACAAACAACAATTTTAATGTTTAAACATGCACACACAAACAAACAAACACAAATCTGAAGCTGTAAAAAGGAGAAAAGTCAGAAGGGAGACCCACACAGTGAAGAGGTTACTAAGTAGTGGCCATGCGATCATTCCTACTATGTTGTACATTTTCATGTCTCGTGTCTAGGATAAAATACGAAATGTACCATTTTAAAAGATCAGGGGAGTCCAGTCCTACTCTTGAAGCGCCATTAGCTACAGAACTAATTAAACACTACTGAACCAGCTAATGAAGGTCTTCATGATTACTAAAAAGTTGGCAGGTAAAGCTAAACTCTGCAGCAATTGTGGCCCTCCAAGAGGAGGACTGGACAGTCCTGTTAAAGATGGACTCGTAGTAGTTACTTTTCTTAAAATTGTGTAAATACAAGGTGTGAAATTACAATAATAATAATATTTAAAAAATTAAAATTCACTACTTTGGTTTGAACAGTATTAATTTGAGTTCGTTATTGGCATCGATGGTTTCATGAAGAACCTTTCAACATCCATGGAATCTTTCCATTCCACAAAAGATTCTTTAGATTTTAGGAATGTTCTTCACACTAAGAATAAAAAGGTTCTTTTAAAAACTCATCACTGAAGGATTCTTCGTGGAACCAAAAATTGTCTTTCTTTGACATCACTGTAAAAAAAAAACAAAAAAAAAAAACAGTTTTGGAACCTTCATTTTTCAGAGTGCGTTCACATTAGCTAAATTAAATGCATGAAGGATCGTTCACACAGAAGTCATGAGTTTCGTGAAACTCTCAATAGCCGGAATTCCTATTGAAATTACTGGATTTTATTTGTGAAATTTTGCCAAGCAATGGTAATTGTGACCGGACCTTTAGAGATGTAAAACATTATATTCCGGCCTGTATATGTTTTATAAAAAAAAGTCTCTTATGGTCACCAGGGCTGCATTTATTTGATTCAAAATACAGTAAAAACAGCAATAATGTGAAATATTATTACAATTTAAAAGAAATGCTTGCTATGTTAATATATTTAAAAATGTAATTTATTCCTGTGATGCAAAGCTGAATTTTAAGCATCTTTACTCCAGCCTTTAGTGTCACATGATCCTTCAGAAATCATTCTGATATGCTGATTTGATGTTCAATTATTATTGGTGCTCAAGTACTAATAATGTTTCTTATTATTATCAATCCTATTTTCAATCCACCTTTTCTGCTTAATATTTTTTGGATAATATTTTGGATGGATGGAAAGTCCAAAAGAACAGCAAAAGAATTCTTGTGTAACATTATAAATGTTTTTACTTTCACTTTTGATCAATTTAATGCATCCTTGCTGAATGAAAGTATTTCTATCACGGTTTCTGCAAAAAGCAGCAAAACTCTTTTCAACATTTATAATAATCAGAAATGTTACATATTAGAGTGATTTCTGAAGGATCCATCCATTCTGTTCATTTTGCCATTGTGTAAATAACAATAAGCTATAATTAATAAACTATAAGTACTGCATAACAGGAATGAGCCGCTGCAGGCCTCAGGAGTCCACTGACCGCACGGCTCTCAGTGAGGCCTGACTTACCGACTTATGCCTCTGCTTAGCTGAGGAAAGGAGGAAGGGAAACAGACAAAAAGAAAAGACCAAAGGAGTGTGAAAGATTGGGATACAGAGGGACAAGGACAAGACAGGGAGAGAGAAGGGAAAGAGTGAGTGGAATAAGCTGGCATGGACGTTCGGACGATGACAAGCGAAACAGGCTCTGCGCGATGCTGCTGTGACGGACAGAGATGCAGAAGGAGGGAGCGTCCATCGGCATGCTTTACCTTCTTAAAGAAAGGCATTCGTTTCTCACGGGCTAAAGGGGATATTACTGTGTTTGGGCTGGCTTTGGGAGAACGCTGATGGGGAGGAGGGTCGCTCTCCTCTGGATCTAACCCTGCAGCGTCTATGTCCACAGCTACACACACATATATAAACACGCACACGTACATATGAGCCTCGGCAAAACACAGCGGAACTCATACAGACAGCTGTAAATGCAGAACAGTCATTTATGAGACAACAATTTACAGTTATGCATTAAAGCACACAGCATTTTGTTAAAAATATGGACTGGTGAAAAAGAAGTACACTTTAGCATACTTAAAAGAGTACTTAAGTGCGTATGAACTGAATGCAATGACACTTAATTGCAATGAAATTGTATTACAGTATAAATAAATATTACATTCAGTTAGATAAACTTTAGATCTTTTTTTGGCTCACATAAGTAGGACTTAAGTACATCTTTACATGTATATGTAATTTCATAATTACGTCTGTTGTCTTTGAAATATGGTGAAAGTACTGCTGAATGTGATGAAGCATTTATGAAAGGGTAAAAATACTTTATTGTCATTTCTATTAAAAACTGTATGTCATGTATTTAAATGTATTTTAATTAAGTTGCAGTTCAGTACTTTTAAAATATAATACACCTAAATGCAATATCAAATAACACCACCATTGTTAAAAAAATGATCAAGTATTTTACATGTGTATGTTTGTCAACACATCAAAATAAGTGTACTTCTTTAATGCACAGCAAAAGATTATTAGAACTTACTTATTTAAAATGTATTTTAAAGTAAAATTAAAAATAAAAAAATAATCATTTGATATTATTACAATGTGCACTTTGTGTTAAAGTGTACTTAAGTGTGTTCAGAAAAGTAGTCATTAAAATTAGTTATTAAATCACTTAAGTGGCCTTTTATTTAATTAATTTTACATTTTCTGTACAGTTTATAAAAATATACTTAATATCCACTTTTGAGATTTTAAGTATACTACGAGTGCACATTCAATACAATAACACTTTTTTTCAGAAGTATGTAATGTATTTTAAATATATTTGTAATTACACACGTGATGATGAACTTGTAAATTAGTACATTTAAAATGTTTTTACTTTAAATGTAATATTGAATAACACACTAAAGTGTACTTTAAAGCACAACAACAGACACATAAAACATGTAAACTTAGAAATTTGTAAAACTTAGAATTTGACAATATTACAAAGAGCACTTTTAAAAAGTGTACTTAAGTGTGAAACATAGTCATGAAAGTGTCTCTTATTAAGTCACTTAAGTGGCATTTTATTTTATTAATTTTACACTTTCGGTAGTTTATTAAAAAATATACTTGATATCCACTTTTAAGGTTTTAAGTACACTATAAGTGCACATTCAATACAATAACCCTTTTTTCCGAAGTATGTAATGTATTTTACTTATATTTGTATTTACACACTTGTGATGATCTAGTTGATTAGCACATTTAAAAAGTTTTTACTTTAAATGTAATATTGAATAACACACTAAAGTGTACTTTAAGCACAACTCATAAAATGTTTAAAATGGACCTTAAAGTAAAACTTATAATTTGACAATATTACAAAGAGCACTTATTTAATCCATTTTTTCTGAAGTATGTAATGTATTTTAAATATATTTGTACTTACACACTTATAATGATGAACTTAAATTAGTACATTTAAAACATGTTTTTACTTTAAATGTAATATCGAATAACATACTAAAGTGTACTTCTTTAAAGCAGGACAAGAGGCTAATAAAACATTTAAAATGTACTTCAAAGTAAAACTTAGATTTTGACAATATTACAAAGTGCACTTTTTAAAAGTGCACTTAAGTGTGAAACATACAGTCATGAAAGTGTCTCTCTTAAAGTATAAAATTCTTCTCAAAGTGAATCCCATTCACATTCCTCCAGGATTTTTTTTGTTTTTAACTAGGGTAGAGGATGTGTTGAAACTGCAATATAATATAATGTACCAAGTATTTCACAAATTGTTTGATGTGCTGAATAATGTGAATAAAAACATATAGTTGAGATTTAAAGTGACACTCAGTGGTGATAACGTACCTGAGGATGGAGGGGTTGATTTACGTGAGTTTGAAACCACGTCTCCTAAACTAGATATAGAGTTTGCCCCTAATTTACTGTGAAAGAGAAGAACAACATATAATCATTACCAAAAATGACAGGGGTGTAGTTTTCTTGTTTAATGTATTAAAAAGTGCTCTTTTGAAGGAAAACAGCCTTGACGACCACAGTGGGTTCAGTGGGTGACTGGTTGAAATAACCAGTTAAAGCCATTTAAACCATTAAAACTTGTTTATTTTCAGCAAGACATAGCAAAAAGCTAAGATTAATTGAACTGTAAGCCTAAGTACATTGTGTAAACCACTGGCACCAATCATCTCTGCAATCTACTTAGGCTTCAGATCCCTTGTGAAAGTACACTAGCATACTTTTCAAAAGAGTACTTATTATGGAAACAATATACTTTAAAAGAATGTCATGCTTTTAGACACTTAATTGCATAATAATAAATAAATAGGTCATCTTTTAAAAGTGTACTTAAATGTATCATGAAAGTGTCTCTCTTTAAGTCACTTAAATTGCCTTTTTATTTCATTAATATTAAATTATCTGCAAGTACAATTTTTTTTTAAATATACACAAAATTTTAAGTACACTACAAGTGCACATTCTATACAATTAAGCGCACATCTTTTTCTCAAAGGATGCTTTAGGGTAGTGCAATCTAAGTCTAGTTTGTTGAAAGTGGTCATATTAAGGCTATATTGTCTGTTTTGTCTATATTTTGTTTAGTGAAGAACTCTGTTGTGCATTTGTTGATACCTTGAGTAAAATTTTCCTTGTTTTGCACGTTGCTCCTGGTGGATGCGAATGCTTTCAAGCTTAACTGGACTTGGGATGAAACCGATGTCACACCCTTCTTTCACCAAGCGACCAATCCACCAGTCGTTATTAAATTTCTGTCATTAAACACACAAAAGTCACCTACTGTGCATATTTGTCATCATTAAAATACCATTCCCACAGAACCTTACAAAGAAAAAATTCAAGGCCATAGACAATCTTAAATATATCAAGTACCATAAAAATGTCTTATCCTTTGCAGAGTGAAAACTGAAGTAAAAAGAAGAAAAAAAGTGAAAAGCTAATTTTGGGTATTTCCAGATATACTTTGTGTGCAATAAACTGTATTACAAGGCCAAATCTGTGATGCATGCTTTATTTTGAGTATGGTGTGTTCTTTTTGTTGTGATATGGACATACAATATTCATTTGATTTGTTCTGGTCTTTAAAAAACACTAAACTTATTTTAAGAGTTTGAGTTTGTTCTTGAATATCTTCTGTGAATATGAATATGGATACATGTGTAAATACATACTTCTTTAACATGAAGGAAATCTTTAGCCTCAAATGAGATTCCCATTCCGGGCACAGGGACGTCATCTTCAAGAGAAGCGCTGTAGCCAACATTAGTACGTACTGCAAACGCCACTGGTTTAGACTGTGTAGAAGGACAAAGAGTATGAAATATTAATGAATAGGTGAAGAGAAAGATTTCAACAACAACTCTCACGCATTTCAAACCTGTGGAAAACAGAAGATAAATAAATTATGACAGAATTTTAATTTTAGTAATATCACAGAATTATCCTGGAAAAACAAACTAAATGTCAACCTTTTCCCCAGACAAAACTATTGTTTGGGTTTAGCAGATTTACGAACTGTAACCTTTATGTTGCTTTTTTGTCATTTAAGGCAAGACATACAGGCAAAACATAATGCATTAGTGAAAGAAAACTACACTTTTAAGTATTGCACATTATCTATTTGTGTCTGTAGATTTCAATTACTATACACATTATTACAGGCTGTTTCCTCAAAAAAAAATTGTTTTTCCCCTACCACTTCAACAGTACTTAAATCAAACTTGGCAGTTTTATTACTATTTATATTCTGAAGATATTTACTGAGGAGTTTGCCTGATTTTATATAACATTTTATTCCTAAAAATGAGAGTATTTTCTAATTCATGGAGTAATGAAAAAAATCCCCTCAATAAAGCTCCAATATGTCAAAAAAATGAAACAAGAATTGTAAACCTGGCTTTATCCAGTGTTCAGATTTATTGTCTGAAAATGTATGCAAATTAATGCATGTTTAATTAGATAATGCATTATTTGCATACTTAAACATAGCATCCCATAAAACTTGTAATATAAAAAGTATTTGCAATTCGTAATGCAATCAATCGACTGGGGAAATATGGTTACACTGTTAATTTTCTACCTTCTTCCCATGGGCAAAAAAAAAAAAAACCTTGACAGATGCGTTCATCCACTTTCATTATATGGGAAAAAAAAATAGAGAAATACAAGAAAAAAGCAGGAACATAAGAGTTTGACACACAAGGGCAAAATCAGTATGGACTCAATGTAATTCACTTCCACATGATGGTGAATTATGGGTGTGCCAAACAGAGGACACAGTGTCCTCTAATGGTAATGGGGATGGTGGGTTGATCACATGCAAACCTGACTCTCCATGATCTGTCAAGACAATGCTGCTTTATCTTCCCTTACTTTATCTCAGTCTGTCTACCTTTATTTTCTAAGCAAATGAAAAGCTATGCAATGTATTTTTGTAATATGTAATATTTATTATAGGAGCTTTTTAAAATATTGTGCATTTTTGAACCCTTGTTTTGTTTTCACAGCCACTGTCTGCCTCTTACGTAACACGACTTTCCATTACACATGCAGTATTGATCAGACATAGTGATTGTAACCTTTTGTGTAAATGCCTGTTCAGACTGATCAGCATCTACAGCTTCATTCATTCACATTCACCAAACACACACACAGCGTTTATACTAAATCTTTGACTACACAGACTCTGGTTGAGTGAAATTATGTAATGGACAAATCTACTCTTTGGAAAAAAAAAACCCTTGAATACTATTGCAAAAATTCGGTCTACAGAATTTCAGAAAACAAAAGTTTGGAATGATTATGATTTTTTAATGTTTCTCGGGTGAACTGTTTCTTTAAGGCACTTTCAAGGGTGGTTTAAAGTGTTCAGTTTGTAAAACTGCACTGCAAAAAGTGGTAACGTAAAAATGGTAAATTAACTGGTTGTACCTAAATTAAAAAATATGATTTAACATCACTTAACCAAGCTATATGCATATAATTTATACCAACAAAACTACATTTTATATGTTAAATCAGGTAGAAATAACTATTTGAGGTAACAATTGCAATATGTGTGTGTGTGTGTGTAAGCGAGAGAGAGAGAGCAAGAGAGAGAATAGATGCAAATATTTCAAGAAACATGGTCAGTGAAGAATATTTGACTTATGTCTGCTCACTGCAGGCCATCTGGCTTTGTTATCAATATTTATGTGAGCATTCAATAAATAAATTATAAAATGTGATTGATGTCAAACACTAAAAATAGCTATCACCCCCAGAGGTGAAAGAGAGTGTGATAAAAACAAGATTAAACAGAAGAATAAAAATAGATGGGAAAGACTAACAGGGTGAGATTTCATAAATCGCCTCCAAACAGCTGCTTTAATTTATCTAAAAAAGATTCATTTAAATAGCATACATAACATTAGCCATTCTTAACACTGTCAAAATAAAAGTCCATTTGCTGTCAAAATAAAAGTTGCTTCCAACATTTATCAGCCAAACAAAAAGCTTATCAGCTGACTGTAATGACTTAAAATTGCCAAATATTGACCTTGGGAGCCTTTGTGATATTGGGTAGAGTTGGGGAAAACACCCCCCTACTGTTTTTCCCAAAATAACCACAAGATGAAATCAAGATACATTTTTATTGCAAATATGGACTGTTGACAAGAGTGATGTAGACGTTTTCCCCATGAAGCTTACACTGGTGATGTACCGGAGAGAAAATGGATTTCACAAAAATGATCTAATTTTCAGCAGTAAGTGTTTTAAAGCTTGTTGTTTTGTAGAACAGTTGATTATGATATGAGAACAGTAGTGCCTGTAGATAGGAAGTAAGTGTTGTTTAATAAAAATAAAATTGTTCAGAACAATTACTGTAGTTACTCTGTTCTGAACATCAAATCCTTTGTTTTTTCATCAGATGAATTCTAACTAGTTGGTTGAATAAAAACACTTGGATTTTATATTTAAAAAGTACCTCAAGTGAGCATCAGGTAGCTAGTTAGCTAGCCAGTTAGCATCAGCTAAAACAATGTTTCAAGTAAGATATTAAAATTTTGTAATTCATAATTTTTGTTAAAAATCTAATAACATGAAAACTCTAGACATTTTTCATACTTTGTTTATAATTTATGTCACTAAAACTATAATAACTTTTCTGAACATATTTAACTTTTGTTTCACAGAAAAAAAATCACACAGTCCTTAAGGGGGGTGTTTTCCCCCACTCTACCCTACTGGTTGACCACTACTGCATACTGAAGAAATAGCATTAGGTAGTATGCTATTTTGAAAAGAACACAATATTAGACAGAAAAACAGACATTCAGACAAGCCCTTGTCAAACTGCAAGTTAATCAGACACTCATTTATAGTGAGTAAAACATGCAGCAGTACCTTGGCCTTTTCGAGCTGAGCCTGAGCCTGTCTCTCAGCTTCTCTGCGTAAGGTCTCTTTATCTTCCTCCAGAGACACATCCGAGTCAGATGGCCGACTAGTATATGAGTCCCCTGAACCCTATGAAAAAACCAAAGACATTTTACGTACATTTGTATTTCTATGTGTGCATTTACTTCATTACTTTAATGAATTATGACACACGGATACTATTTGATTGTCTTAATTTGAAAGCATGACATTTACTGATTTGCTCAAGATAAATATATAACTTCAATACTTTGAGGTGTTGTGCGTAAGTTGTGCATAGCAGAATAGTTTCTCATATTTAAATAAGCAGAGAGAGAGTAAGCCTTTTACAGCTTGATTCCCAACATTTTGAAGAATGGTACATAGTTTTGGTTATTATTGAGTTACACTGTATGGAAAAATAATGTTAACACTTTTGTTTAAGGACCAATTGTCACTATTAACTAGTTGCTTATTAACTTGCATATTACTACAAAAGACTATAGAAATACGAAGACGATTCTCTCCTATACTTATGAATGGGAGAAACTGCAACGCACAATATGGCGGAATAGTCCCACCTTCTAAATGAAAGCCAGTTGCTGATTGGTAAAGTCACTGCATCACTCCAGCAGCCATTAGAAGTGCCGTTTTCCATAGAAACCTGAGGCTGGACCGGCCAATGCGCATGCGCAGTCATAAGTGCGTTGTGGCTGTGCATGCGCATTGGCTGGTCTAGCTTGAAAATGAGCTTTTCAATCGCTATTTGAGCATAGGAAACAACATTCATGGGGCAGTTCACTTCAGATTTTGTTGCTGATTTGAAAAATTTAATTTAATTGCAAGTTCAGCAAGCAGTTTTTCAGATTTCAGGATTCCCCCATTCATTTAGATAGGACTTGGTCTTGGATGAGCCGCCCGGTGGCATTGCAAATATGGCCGCCAAGTGAACAGACTTTCCTTGAAAGGGACTTTGTTACTACTTATAAAGCACATATTAATGCCTTAATCCACCCTATACCTAAACTTAACAACAACCTTAATAAATATTAATAAGAGGCAAATTAGGAGTTCACTGAGGCAACAGTTGTAGCTATTAGTTAGTTAATAGTGAGTATTTGTCCCCAAACTAAAGTGTGACTCAAAAATAATAATAATACTAATAATAAATCTTAAAATATCTTCTTTTAAGCTGTTATATGAAGAAAGTAAGTCATACAGATTTGAAAAGACATGAGAGTGAGTAAACAATGTTCATTTTAATTTTTAGGTGCTGTCCCTTTAAATTAACTTGCCATTATATTTCAGAAAACACCGCAGCGTACAGACTGATCCCTACCTAGCAACGGCCGCAAGACACAGGTAATAACGAAACACTTTGAAATAGAAATTAATAATAATAGTAACTTAATACAGAACCAGAGTACCACAAATGGGCTAACGTTACATCATTTCAAACTGTAACTGACGTTAGAAAAGTGACTAACAACTGACTGGCTAAAGAAAAGGTAGTATTTAAGTTAATCAGACATGGCGAAACATCACCATCACGCAAAAACGTCGAGACTGAATCCAATAATCTCCATTATCGATAAAGTATATATACATTATCGGTATAGTATAAGACAAAGAAGAAATATCGACGAAACGAAACAAAACAAAACATAAACAAGTAAACAACCTACATGCACCCAGTGCAATAAGTATAAAGTCCAAAACAGCTAGTACCATTTAGGATGGAAAAGCATTAATTCTCTAAAATAATCGCCTTCTAGCATCTGATCAGCTACAGTGCACACACATACAAGACATTTCACAGATAAAATAGGATTTACATTTAATTTAAATGTTATACACAAAGCCTTATGGCTGCATTTTTGGATTGATTGAAAAAATATTACAATTATTTATATTTTCCCATATAAATAAAAAATACTCTTTAATATACTCCTAAAAAAAGTATATGTGTGTGTGTGTGTGTGTGTGTGTAAGAGAGAGAGAGAGAGAGACCCTGGACCACAAAACAAGTCATAAAGGTAAATTTTTTGAAATTGAGATTTATATACATAATCTGAAAGCTGAATAAATAATCTTTTGTAATCTTCAAATAATCTTTATTGATGCATGGTTTGTTAGGATAGGACAATGTTTGGCCGAGATACAACTATTTGAAAATCTGGAATCTGAGGGTGCAAAAAAAAAAAAAAAAAAAAAAAAAAAGTTGTTTAATATATTTATTGTAGGAAATATACAAAATATTTTCATGGAACATAATCTTTACTTAATATCCTAATGATTTTGGCAAAAAAAAAAAACAAAAAAAAAATCAATAGTTTTGACCCATACAATGTATTACTGGCTATTTCTACTAACAAACCCATGCTACTTAAGACTGGTTTTGTGGTCTATGGTCACATATATACATTTAATAATGATTGTAAAAAAAAATTGAAAAATATAAATACATAAGTGCAAATTGAATGTAATGTTTTCGGGACACTTCAATGAGTTTCTAATGAAATGTGTTTGTCATATATTTAAGTTTTATATTTAAATATATTTGTGATTTGTAATGATAAAATTGCAATTCAGTACATTTACAATATATTAACTTTAAAGATAAAATTGAATAACACTGCAGTTAAAATCATAATCAAGCACTTTGTATGCGCTTTAGTCGACACTGTCAGTCAACAAATATAAATAAGTGTACTTCTCTAAAGCAAGACAAAATGATTTAAAATGTACTTAAAGCAAAACATTTAATTTGACATTATTACCAAGTGCACTTTTGAAAGTGTACTTAAGTGTGAGACAGTCATGAAAGTGCCTCTCTTTAAGTCACTTATTAAGGCACTTTTATTTTAATATTTTGTATTATCTGCAAGTATAGTTATACTTTTAAGATCTGAGGTACACTACAAGCCCACATTCAATAGAATTAAGTGCACATGTTTTTAGTATCAATAACACATAAATATGCTGAAATGCATCTTTGTATGTCATTTCCTGCACATGAAAAGCTATAGAGAGATTCAAGAGCATGTTTAAAAATTAAACCTTACCATACTTCATAGACACTATGTTTACTTGAAATCATGCTCACCTAATGTCAAACAAGGTCACAAGTGAAATGTGGGATTAATGTGCATCATTCAAGAACATATAAAGATTAAATCACAAGTAAAATACTCAGCAACATACTAGCATATCCTTTTGCTGTCAATTTCCACTCGCTCGCACACGCAAATAGTGTATATTAAGATGTATGGTTTCTTACACCAATGTTGTTCTTGACTCGGTTTCCTGTTGCGCGTTTCAGCAGTCGTATCCAGGAGGCCTTCATCAGCCAATCCAGTTAGAGCATTTGCTCTCCTCACCATACCAACCACAAACTTCAGTAAACTCTAACAGCAACTACAGTATACACCGCCAACCATCTACCAAATGATATGCAAACGTTATACATAAACCTGAGAGCTGCAGGTATCAAAAATGCAATTATAAGCAAGTTAAAAATCAGATTTTTCCTGTCGCTAAACTAAAACTGCTACATAAAGTGCTACCTAATATCTCGGCTGTTGCCCGGGCTAATGTTATCAATGCTAGATGTGCTGCTGCTGTTGTTGCTGTGGGAACGTAGAGTTCTGCTGTGTTGTTGACGATGGCACGCAATTCCATGTGCTTGCTCTCGATCCCTGCGCATAGTGGATGATGAGAGCTGCAACGGCCTGTGTAGACAGTGGCGGTGTGTTTTCTCCTAGAATAATGAATGAGACTCAGTCCATCCCGCCGCAGCAACACCAGCAAACCAGGCTGCCATGCTCCTCTTGAAAGAGCCCTTCCCCGCTCCCCAGAGCCCAGCTTGCCGATGCTAAAGACGCTAGCACCTTTGCTGCAGTGATTTACACCTCTAACTGCCGGTTCTTCTTTTACACGTTGTCCTTGCCGTCTTCTGCATAACCACAGTGTTCCTCAGGCATCCAGCTTTCTGCACGCTCTACAGTCTTCCTGTCTCTCCAGTATGTCCTCTGTTTTGCATCCACTTCATCTCCCCTCCCCTCCCATCCTCCTCGCTCTCTCTGCCTCTGCGTTGCTCTTCACAGTCGCTCCATCTGCGTGTCGTCTTCTGTGATTAAAATCCCACCGCACATTTACTTGTGTGTGTGTGTGTGTGTGTGTGGGAGCATGTGTGCCTATCTGTTTCTGCAAAACGTGCACGTGCCCTTGTGAAAAAAGAAGTGCGCTTAATTGTTTTGACTGTGCACTTGTAGTGCACTTCAAATCTTTAAAGTATATTTAAAAAAAAACAACTGTACTTGCATATAATATAAAAATAATAAAATAAAAGGCCAGTTAAGTGACTTAAAGAGAGACACTTTCATGACTGTTTCTTAGCACAATTAAGAACACTTTTAAAAGTGCACTTTGTAATGATGTCAAATTAAAGTTTTACTTTAATTTTAAATCATTATGTTCTGCTTTAAAAAAGTATGAAATTTTATATAAAGATGTACTTAGGTGGGTTAAGAAACATTCTAAAGTTCAGCTAACTGCATATAATATAAATTTAAACTGTTAATACATTTTCATGCTTTCATTTTGTGCTCTTGTGGAAAAAAAAAAGAAGTACACTTAATTGTTTTGAATGCGCAGTTCATATCTTGAAAGTATATTAAAAAAACAATTGTACTTGCATATAATATAAGATTAATAAAATAAAAGGCCACTTAAGTGACTGAAAGAGAGACATTTTCATGACTGTGTTAATACACATTTTTTTTTTAAATGCACTTTGTAATAATATCAAATTAAACTTTTACTTTAATTAAAAATTATTGTTTTAATAATCATTTGATTTGCTTTAAGAAGTACACTTATGTCAGTGTTGACAAACATACTAAAGCACTAATGTTCTTACTTGATATTGCAATTCAATGTAATATATTGTAAATGTGCTAAAACGCAACCATAGTTTCCATATAAATGACATTACAGTATATTTTAGTGTATTAGAAATGCTTGTCAGTATATTCGGCATCACTTTAACCATATTTTAAATGTAATGTCAGATTATGTACTTAATTACTATATAAGTGGGTGAAAAAGCTTTCTAAAGTTCAGCTAGCTGCATTTATTATAAATTTAAACTATTAATACATTTCCATGCTTTAATTTTGTGCTCTTGAGAAAAAAAGAATGTAGTAGTGCAATTCAAATTTTGAAAGTATATTAAAAAAACAACTGTACTTGCATATTAATATAATATAATATAATATAATTAATATGATATAATATAATATAATATAATATAATATTAATAAAATAAAAAGCCACTTAAGTGACTTGAGACATTTTCATGACTGTGTTTCTTAATACACTTAGGTGCACTTTTAAAAGTGCACTTTGTAATAATATCAAATTAAACTTTAACTTGAATTTTAAATTATTATGTTTTAATAATCTTTTGCTTTGCTTCACGAAGTACATTTATTTTAAAGGGTTTGACAAACATACTAACACACTAATGTACTTGATATTGCATTTAAAATTATATTGTAAATGTGCTAACATGCAACTTAAAATATGTTTAAAAACATGACAATTCAGTTTCCATAGAAATGACATTAAAGTATATTGTAGTGTACTACAAATGCTTGTCAGTACATTCAGCATCACTTTAACCATTTTAATTAACCCTTTAACTGTCACCGTCCACTCTGTGGGACGCCTAAGTTTACTTCACTATATTACAAATAAATCCTATACAAACTATACATAAAGGTCTAAGACTCCTAAATAGATATTTTACCATATTTTTGTGTTACAAATTATGTAGGAAAAGTAATAGATTAATATATGTCAAGAGTGCAACTTAAAAAATCTACATCATAACACGAGATCTGACCTTTGTCACAAAACACTTTCTTCATTTCCTTTTTCCCTTTCACACTTTAGATATCATAAGAACTTGTATATCAGTTCAAAACTTAAAATCTCAAAATTCATCCTTTAAAAAGGCATTTTAAAATCAGACATTGCATTACCATGGAAAATGTACATCAAAATCATATTACATGATTTTACATGATTGCATAATTGCATGTTTTCATTCATGAATTCTAAAAATTTAAGTCTGGATAGTGCTTTATTATGTCTGTGTTCAAAAATGGGAGTGACAGTTAAAGGGTTAATCAAATTATGACATTACATATAAAGATGTACTTAAGTGGTGCTCTTGTGAAAAAGAAGGAGTACACTTAATTGTTTTTAGTGTGCACTTATAGTGCAATTCAAATCTTGAAAGTATATTTAAAAAACAACTGTGCTTGCATATAACATAATATAATACTAACAAAATTAAAGGCCACTTAAATGACTTAAAGAGAGGGATTTTCATGACTGTGTTTCTTAATACACTAAAGTACACTTAAAGGAGAAGTCCACTTCCAAAGCAAAGATTTACATATAATGTACTCACCCCCTTGTCATCCAAGATGTTCATGTCTTTCTTTCTTCAGTCGCAAAGAAATTATGTTTTTTGAGGAAAACATTTCAGCATTTTTCTCCATATAATGGACTGGTATGGTGCCCCGATTTTGAACTTCCAAAATGCCGTTTAAATACGGCTTCAAACGATCCCAAATGTGGTTGTAAATGATCCCAGCTGAGGAAGAAGAGTCTTATCTAGCGAAACGATTTGTTATCTTCATTAAAAAAATACAATTTAAATATTTTTTAATCTCAAACGCTCGTCTTGTCTTTCTCTCCCTGAACTGTGTGTATTCTGGCTCAAGACAGTTAGGGTATGTCGAAAAACTCTGATCGTATTTTCTCCCTCAACTTCAAAAATCATATCAAAATCATCCTACATCGTTGCAGAAGTAATGACCCAGTCTTTGCAAAGTGAACATGCAAAGAAGATCAAAAAAGGTAAAACAGCGATATAGGGCGATTTCGAAGTTGAGGGAGAACATGAGATGGGAGTTTTTCGACATAGCCTAACTGTCATGAACGGGAACAAAAACAGTCCAGGCAGAGTAAGACAAGAAAAGTATGTATTATTTTTATTAAAATAACAGATCGTTACGCTAGATAAGACCCTTCTTTCTCGGCTGGGATCGTTTACAACCGCATTTGGGATCGTTTGAAGCCACATTCAAACTGCATTTTGGAAGTTCAAAATCGGAGCACCATATCATTCCATTATATGGAGAAAAATGCTGAAATGTTTTCCTCAAAAAACATAATTTCTTTGCGACTGAAGAAAGAAAGACATAAACATCTTGGATGACAAGGGGGTGAGTACATTATTTGCAAATTGTTGTTCTGGAAATGGACTTCTCCTTTAAGTACAAAATTTCGTGATTTGCTTGAAGAAGTACACTTATTTTTTAAGTGTTGACAAACATACTAAATCACTAATGTTCTTGATATTGCATTTAAATTTAATATATTGTAAATGTACTAAAATACATGACATTTCAGTTTCAATAGAAATGACATTAAAGAATATTTTGTTTATCATAAATGCATGTCTGTACTTTTATTATATTTTAATTAAATAATTAATTAATCAAATTATGACATTACATATACAGATGCACTTAAGACCTACTTAAGTGGGGCAAAAAGCACTCTAAAGTTCAGCTAACTGCATTTAAAATAAATTTAAACTATAATACATTTTCATTCAGTTAAGTGCCCCAAAACATATAATTCACTTAAAACTTAATTATATTCTATTAATGTTTATGATTTCCATAATAGGTACTCTTGACCTGTACTTCTTTTTCACAATGGCTCTGTGTCTGCCCAGTAACACTTAAACACTTGTGAACTGTAAACAGCACACAAATTCTTTCTCTCTCTCTTACATTAATACACACAGGATTATATGATTTCACTCTTAAAAGCACTTAGTTATAAATCTGAGTTGAATGCAGGTTATTTATTGAGTGCAGTGTGTTTAAAACTTGCACAACTAACACTTTAAACCTGTTAAATAATTTACAGTAATTCTTCAGATTTATATCATTCCATATTTACTTAAACACAACAGGTAAGGGGAAGATTCAGAGTGAATTTTAGACTTCTGAAAATGTTTCCGGTCAGCTGTCCTGCACTGACTCAGTGTCAGACTGTCAATTTTAAAATAACACAATTCATCTTTATGAACTGGCTTGCATCAAATCCAAAATATCTCATTGTGATTATCCATCATTTAGCCTATTTTCAAAAAATAATGACTTGCAAATGACCTGCAATTTTCAAAGCAATTTCCTGTGGTTACAGAGCTTCCTTGATAGTTAAAAGACTGATCTGAAAGGCCTGTTGAGTTCAGATTCGAAAGTATCTTACAACTCAGGGTCATTGGAATAAAGTGCCTGTGATTTGTGCAAAATGATATTATGGTGCTATTTGCATGTTTCCCAACACTTTCAAAGTAAAATGTCTACTAAGTGGTGCTAAAACATGTTTGAAACAGATTAATCTGGCAATGTTTTATTGTGTTGGTTGTTTTACATATTGCGCCAGTTCAGAAATGAAATGTCTGGTAAATTGTGCTAAAACTTTAGACACGTTTGAAAATAACATACCACATACACTAAAGCAGACTCTGAACATAAATATTGTTAACAAAAGCAAATGTGAGATTAAAATGCATTGCAGAAGGAACCATGCCATTTCAGCTTGCGTCTACAAGTCTTTGAGCTCTTTTATTGTTTTTTTTTGCACCGGAGCGTTGTTGTACCGGGTGTGCCACCAAGCAAGTTTACTATGATAGAACAGCCAAACATATGCCACTATATATGTGATGCAAACCTCAAAATGTGTTAGTTTACAAATTATACACTGTTGCAAAAGTCATAACATAATATTTTGCAAGCAATCATGCAAAGTAAGTCTTTGGTAATATGCCCATGTGATCGTAAGGTGTGAGAAGGACTAAAAATAGGTGTTTTACTGCTATAAGTGTTCATTTCAGCTGGAAACTGCAGTGAATTGTATGCATAGGTTTTTCCAATGATCCTATGTTGGTATTATTTTTTTCTATCACACACACACACACAGACACACAAAATCACATGGAGTCAACATGTCACAGCTGTGCTCCTCAGGCCGTTTAGCACACATTTTCTTTCAGAGAGGTCAAAGAGAGCATTAAAACACTTGCACAAAAACACAGATTCACTCTTGATGCATTCGATCATGTTCCTCCCTGTCATTTTAAAGTAGAACACCAGACATCAATATGGATAATTACACATATTGACTAAATCACAAAGATTTACACGCACACCCACACACTGGGACAATGTCACTAAATATTCTTACATTTAGTCACTTATTTAGGTGATTTGCTTGCGTTTAAAGTTTACAAGTTGTAATTAATTGTGTAAGTTATCTGTGTCTCTCTCTCTTACTCATTTATGATTCGTTTCATTTTCGTTTGTTGTATAAAGAGTTATTTGTCCTGGAGATGACTATCTCTGTAAAAATATTTACCCAGAATTCTTTGGGTCCATCCATCTAGAAAAACACATGCTACAGATGCACAAAAAAGAGATGGATGCATCACCTTTTCACTGAAGTACTTTGCTAATCAAGCAGTAATAATTATAATCAAGCAGTAATAATTAACCATTTTATTTTCAAATATATATAAATTGTAAACTAAAACTTTCAATACTGTATTTTCATTTATAGCCTCTTGCCGACCCCCAAGAGTAAACATGTATGAATGCTACGTATGGTACGTATTAAAATACTCTTATAAAAGAAAGAGCAAGTAAAGAAGTGATCCAGACATTACAGAATCCTTAAAGGATTTTCCGTTTATTATTCCTTGAGTTTTAGTTTACAGTAGTTTAGAAACCTAAAGTTCAGTATGTCTAAAAGCTGTTTCTTCCATGCTCATTGTTAACACACATCACATACGTAGTTAAGATGATCACAGGCTTGTAATGACACTTTTACAGTCTCTAACACACTCACACATCAATGCAAGACGGCGGAGAAAAAAAAGTTCAGGAAACTTTCAGGAAATGTGTTTTTCCCACCCACAAAATCCTAGCTTAGAAACTTCCCGAAAGGGAAGCATTGTTTGAAAGAGAAGAAAATGTATATCAAACATCGCAAAGAATGACAAAAAACATAAGATATTTGGAACTCACCAAATCAGACTCCTCGCTGGTTGAGAGGTACATGTCTATGAACATCTGTGTGTGTGTGTGAGTGTGTGAGAGAGCTCTACTCCACCCAGCTGCTCTACAAACAGTCCTAGTAAGAGAAGGGGGAGCGGGAAGAGCGGTTTCCTCTCGCTCCTGTGGGCTGAGTTTGAAGGGGCTCAAATATGTGCTTGTAAAATGAATGGTGTGTTCGTCTACGTTCTCTCTCCTCCCAAAAGTACGTCAAATTACTCTGTTATACGCAGAAATCTCTCTCTCTTTCCCACGCTAAGAAAAAAAACAAGATGGTCCATCCCACAAACAACCCATGCTCTCAGACATGCTCTTTACCACATGTCGTCACACACATACCAAAAAAAAAATATAGATCGGGGGGCTAAACTAACATGTTTACGTCACAGCCATAGAATTCATTAATGTTTAGTATACATGACTAAGATGTATTCAAATGCAAGTAACACATGACCTATTCAGAATCCAGCCTCTTTTTCTTCTCTCATTTTGACTATAACATAAGACAGATGTGAGTGAAAAAAAGTCTCCTCGCAATCGAGTGCGAAACGCTGTGCGTTTGTCCTCTTGCTCTCCTTCCCTAAGGCAGTGTTGCCAAACTCCTCCCCCTGAAAACGGCCCTCAACAGCTGATTTGTGAACAGTTTTTTTTTTTTTTTTACAAAAAGTCACCAAATATAGAAACTTTTGTTATGACATTTGTACAGTAGATGGAAAGATAGAAAAATACAGTTGCTAAATAATATTTAGTTTAGTACCATCTTGATGCTATTGTAATAATCAGTGTTGGGGAAAGACTTTTAAAAGTAATACATTACAATTTTGTGTTACTCCCTGTAAAAGTAACTAATTACATTACTTAGTTACTTTTTATGAAAAGTAATGCATTACATTACTTTTGCGTTACGTTTTAAATCTGGGCAGGGCTTGCTTCTTTGTTTTTAATATAAAACAATTCTAATGTAAAAGCCCTTTTTACACCAAAAGTTGTGTAAATGTTGTTGAAATGTTTTCACCTCAGGCTGAGAGAAAAGTACATTTATGCACGAGATCAGTCTTCAGCTATAAAAAAATGAAGCACAAATGTTAGTTTATCTAAAGTAATTTTTGCTGATTTGCATCATCGAAGGATAGCAGCAAAGACACTGGTTAGTAAAATGGGATTAAATACATAAAGGATATTTGTTTTAACATATTTAATTATTGTGGGGTTGCGTCATATTCTGAGTTTGCATTTCACTGTTTTTATTTATTTTGAGGAATACTGAATCTGGTTTTTGTGAGTGAGATGAATTAATGCATGTTCACATTTAGTCTAGAATACAGTAACAACATGTTTACTCCCAATTTCCCGACAGGAGACTTGTCAAGCAATAAATGGGCATTACTTATTTGAAAAAGTAACTCAGATATTTTCTTAAAAATTCAAAAGTAATGCGTTACTTTACTAGTTACTTGAAAAAAGTAATATTATTACGTAACTCACGTTACTTGTAATGTGTTACCCCCAACACTGGTAATAATAGTATGCAAATTTGAGTGTGTAGCAACGTTTTCTGTACTGTATGGCCTAACTTTGTGCAAAGATGTGATCAAGGTGGAGCATTCCTTACAAAAAAGTATTTTTCAGGTTTATTTTATTAAGTAAACTTAAGTAAAGTTCAAGTATACTTTATGTAGTAAGTGCATTAAATCTAGGGCTGTCAGTTGATTAAAATTTTTAATCTAATTAGTTATGATGTGTTAATTATTTTTTTGCATATTAATTGAAAAATAAATTTGACTGTGAAAATAGCCACAAAAGATTATTTAAATGGGAAAGTATCAAGTAGACATTACAAATTGTAGCTTTAGAAATAAATATTTTATTTGATTCAACATAAAATGCATTACACATAAACATCTCATTATTTTTTGTTCATATAATGAAAGTCATGGTAAACAAAACAGCTTTGTTACCAACAATCTTCGAATTACTTTCTTTTATGTTCCATGAGGGTGAGTAAATAATGGCAAAATTTACAAATTTTTGGGTGAACTATCCCTTCAATGTTATTATTATTATTATTATTATTATTGTTGTTATGATTTTATTTTTTTAATGAAATGATACTCTATATAAGAAACTAAATCTGCCAGCAGGTGGCAGTAAATATCCTTATGAGTCATTCACTCATTCAATTCAATTCGTTCAAATGGCTGATTCATTCAGAAATGAAGTAAATGGCTCTCTTTATAAATGGGCTTTTGAATCATTGATTTACAATGATTCAAAATGCGGATTCTTTCAGAAACTAAGCACCGCTGTGTTGCTCTGAGTCTCGCAACAATTTGCTATGGCTTCAAAGGTAGTATGTTCTCTGCAAAACTGAGCAAAAACACATAATATAGTGTTTAAAATAGTATCAACTTCTTATTCACTGAACTGTTGTATTAAATCACATTTGAGCATATGATAGATCGGGAGAAAAATCAGCACTCGTGTCATATTGCTCTTGCTGCTCGTGCGATATGTGATATATATAAATATGAGACAAAACACCAATATCTTAAATTTTTAGAGTTGTTGCCCTTCATCATATCTTTCAACAGTCAACTGTATGAAATATAAGATGATGTTCAGGTCTGGGGGCGGGGCCAGCGCGACAGCCCTAATTAATGCTGCATTCACGCAATGCCGTAATTCCGAGATGAAAACACGTGACATTATACTCTGAATTCAATCTGAATTATGTGTTTCTATGGCAACACCATCAACGCTAAAAGCCCTCATGTGTTCCTGAACTCGTAATTACAACTTGTAAACTCGGAATGTTTTTAGAATTACGACTTAAACCAGTTACAGATGTAGCACGTCACCGCCGTCAGGTTTATTTTGGCGCTACTTAGGCGCTAGCTCCGTGTCCGACAACATAGAAAGCTATGAGTAAAATGTCACGTGTTGTCATCTCGGAATTACGGTAATTACATGGCGTGAAGGCAGCATAAATCTCTTTACTACTAGAATACCTGTTAGTGTAATTCAATACTTTTTTTGCACCAAATCGTCCCACTTTTAGTGTAGAAAAATATACTTGTTGTAACAGTACTAAACTTCAAGTACCAGTTTACACAAGTTTTTCTTTTTTATATTGCAAATATATTGTGAAGTATACAAGTGAACTTATAGCTATACTATTTTTGTGTTTTTAGTCCACTTTTTAGTTTTTATCTCTATGTATGTCTAGGGATAAAAATGAAAGAAGTTCATTTAAGTGTGCTATTAGTATTAGTATTGCTTTCAGTCTACTTGTCAGACTTAACAAAATTATACTTAAGTATGCTTGGCTTATACTGACAAATATACATAGAAACCTATACTTGATCCTAATCATTTAATCAAGATACAATTGACTTGTAGATGTGTTTAATCTTTTGACAGAGTGACCTTTTTTCACACATGTGGGCTTTATTTAGTACTCCAGCATATGTTTTACATTACATTAACTTACATATTCAAGTTTATTACAGAATACTTTTCACCTTAACTTTGATTAAATAGTACAATGCTTGTAACTGACCTCATCTTTTTTTGTACACGGTGCTAGTAACCCACACAGAAACAGATTTGGCTGGCCTTATTGACAGTTCTTCTAAAGTATAAAAATATTAATATATGTGTAGTGTACATAACTTACTTGAAGTACAGTTTAAGATATATTTCAAGTAAAACAAAACAAAAGTCTAAATAGGAACATAGTATACTTAAAGTGCAAAATATATAGTAATATAGTAAATATAGTGAACTAAATAAAATAAACTATTAAATTAAATATAGAAAGCTATTAAACTAGTAGTTTACTGAGACTTTACTGTACTTTCATAAACTAAAAAGTAGGCTATAAATATATATCTAGTAGACCTATAAGTTCCTTTGTAGTATTGTTCACAGTATAGTTGCAATACAAAAGAAAAAGTAAAGTAGGTGTGTAATCAAAATGTACTACAGTTACACTTAAAGTTAAATGTTTACTTTTATAAAGTGAACTTACAAGTAGTAGTACATTGACTTACTATATGATGTATACTTCGAAAATATGCTTAAACTTGGCCTAAGTATTTAAATAAGCCCAAAATAAATATATTTTTATAAAGGTTTTCATGAACAAGACTTGAAAAAAAACTGTTCCACATGCACAATACTCATTTCATGTGAAAAATATATGAAGAGTTCAGATGCAAAACCAGCTAAAAGCCATCTCGGTCAAAAATGAGATAATGATACTGAGTGAATGCTCTTGAGAGATATTATACGTCCATCAAATAATTTTTCTTCAAACTCGCTAAAAGACCAGCCTCAGCCTAATCAGAAGTACCGGTACTTACATAGAAACCTATACATCTGAGCCTGGTAAATATGCATTTTTTAAAGAAAGACGTCAGATGGATTTAGCTGGTTTCACATCTGAACTCTTCATATTAGTTCAGAGGTCAAAAACTAGAAAGAAAATGGCAAATCATTTTTAATTCACAGTGTTTGATGTAAAATAAAATAAAATAAAAAATAAATCAGCACATGGTCTCTTTAAGTGTGGCAAGACCTTTTTGCCACCACTTCCATGTGTGACTTAATAGTACCTGATTCAACCAAAATCAAATTGCATCTAATAGAGAGATGTTTTGTTTCTCACTTTACAGAGTTTACTCTAAGCTGATATACTCCAGACACTACACTGACTTTCCTTTATAATCATGCATTATTTCATGTATGCTGTCTATGACAAAGAAAGCCTTATTCAGTAGATGAAGACATAATGCTGTACTCTTAACACACAAAGGTATTCATGTAGTTACCTGCACAATAACATAATAATGTGCAAACTCAGTTTCTCCTTTTCTCACCCCGGCCCTAATAAAAACTGCATAAAGTATGAATATAATGAAACCAAGAGCATTTCCTTACCTTAACTTTCTTAGACATGTTCACTGTGGCGAAGAAAGGATGCTTACTACTGCCACTGTCCTTCTGATCAATAATTCAGGCTTGAATTCACAATGACTACATGTAGTTTCCAATTACAGTTATCAGGTTAGTGACAGACACTCTGTTAACAAACAGCCATCACGAAAAGTTTGGATCAGCTGTTTGTAAATGTTGGAATGTAAAGTAACTAAATTAGCTAAATCCTATTGGCTAAAAGTTATTTTGGTGACATAATTTGTTTTAAACCACAGTTGTTGTAGTTGTAGTAAAGAGAGACACCTTCTGACTATATTTCTTAACTTTACACTTTTAAAAAGTGCACTTTGTAATAATGTCAAATTAAAAGTTTTACTTTAAAGTACATTTTATATCAACAAGTCACGTTTTAATAATCTTTTGTTGTGCCTCAAAGAAGATTTTTTTTTGATGTGCTGACTAATCACTTTTTTAGTCACCTTTTTTAATTTTAATTTTCACTTAATTTAAATTAACGTGCAATTAAGTGTCTGAAAACTTTACATTCAGTTCACACAGTTTTTTTATATTATTTCTGTAATACATACTATTTGCTTCTGTACTTCGTTTTGTCAAGATGGTACTTATTTTAAAAATGTTTGTGAACCACTAATCTGAAAGTTTGAAAAAGAGTGAAAAATAAATATAGAATTTAGAATAAAATGTATTTAAAATACATTTATTTCATCCAAAGTATACTACAAATAAATTTACATATTATGTACTTAATAAAAATACCTTGCAATTGTACTTTTAGTATACTAAACTGGTATATTTAAAATCTGCTAAATTGGAACTAATTTTGTACTTAATGCACTTTAAATGTGTGGAAGTAGTGCTGAAGTATATTTGATTGTGCTAAAGTGGAACTATTGCATGTATACTTTAGGTACACTTTAAATATTTTGCATTTAAAGATCATACAATCCTCATCAACAGTGACATTAAAACATATTTTAGGCTTAATATTATGGAATGTGCATTGTTCACAAGTAGTACCCCAAATAAAGTTTAATTACAATTTTTATATTAGTAAGTCCCAAACGATATGTCAGTAACTATGTTAATAGACTTGAACTATTCTTAGTATAAAATAAATGCATTTTAAATCTGTTACTTTTTTTTACTAGGGACCTCAACCTTGCAATCAGTGTTTATCAAAACTGCATCACATTTGAGAACAAATCTCAGATTTTATAATATGTACCACAAAGTGTGCCAGTGGTTTTGGATACAAATAATGCAGAAAATGCTCAGGTATAGGGCTCTGGTATGGAGATCCCTGTTATCAGCCATCTTAAATGATGTGGCTTAAGTGGCCTAAATCACTAAGACCCTCTAAGTCGCTAAAATAAATAAATCCAGTTCCTGGAGAAGGAGATCCTGTGACATGCATCTCCCTCTCCAGCCCACTAGAGAGAGCCCTCGCCTGAATATTAAGGTACCTCCATCAGTTTAGAGTAACAACTCTTGGTTGCTATATTTCTAGGGGTTATTCCAGAGAGCAGGTTATCTGACATAAACCGGTGGAGTTCACAGATAAGTAAACAGATATTCTTAACTTTAAGCTCCAAAACCTGAGGTTACATTCAGGGTATGTAGCAACAGCAAGTTGTTCTCTGAACAAAACCTGCTCTGGAAGGTTACAGGGTTAATGTGCTTCAGAGATGCTTTGAGACAGCATATATTCATGGATATTTCTCTCTAAGTTACTCCAAATGAGTATAAAAATATTAATAATAATATCATGCCTGCTTTAGTCCACAAATGGACTGATGTCTGAACCAACTAATCAAGGTCTTCAGACTTGCTGGAAACTTCCATGCAGGTGTGTTTGAGCTGGATGGAGCTGGTTTGTGCAGAGGATGCTGTCATGTCCCGGATGGAAATCAATGCATGAATAATGTGAACATGTCCTTGTGCGTCCTTCTTTTCAATTACTCCTGACTAACCGTCCCTGTGTCACATTCTGTGTGTTTTCAAGTGAGAACCAATATATAATATTAGTTTTCCACTAAACTATGCATTTTTTATATAAATGTATAACATTGTTTTATTAAGTGAAGCATGCATGTCTGTTATTGTCAAAAAATAACAATAATAAAAAAAAATAAATAATAATATTTTTGTGTTTCATGACCCAGTTTAGCTATTCTTTGACCATGTAGGTAATTTTATCAGCCTTCTGTAGTGTTGTTTCTTTGAGAAAGCAGACAACTTTAAACGAATTTCCAACTATTACTTTCCACTGGAGTTCTAGCTACTTTTAGTTGTTATGTCTTTAAGTTTTATTTCTTTTGCGATATTCAATAACATTGCTTTGAATCAACTGCAGAAAATACAATACATTTTCATCTATCAGGATCTCAGGCCATTGACAGGAATGTTTATGTTTATTCAGACAAGTAAGTTAAGTTAAAAAGTTGTTGGTCCCCACTGACTTCCATAGTATGGGAAAAAAAAATCTATGTAAGTCAATGGCTACTGAAACTGTTGGGTTACTAACACTGTTTAAAATATCTTCTTTTGTGTTCAACAGAAAAAAGAAACTCATACAGGTTTGGAACAACTTGAGGGTGAGAAAATGATGACAAATTTTTCAAATTTTCAAAACTATCTTTTAAATGAGCTAAGGTTGGGTGCAGGGTTATTACCAGTTATTATAGTAAATACATAATACATGCATGTTGAACGGGACTGTAACATAAAATGCTACAGAATTATTTTAAACATTGTGTCAGCACACCTTCACAGAGAAACAGATGGTGCTGCAGCAGTGTTCAATATTCATCCTGTGAATGTTATTCAAGTCTTTGCAAAGTAGTGGCGTGTCCTTGATAAAAACAGTTTAACAGATGGCCTCTGAATATGCAGTTCCTTCAAAACGCCTTGCAGACATCACTCGACAGACTGCGTTCAGTTTTAACCACGCAAAACTTTTGATTAACATCAGTCCTGAAATGGAGTAAGTAAAACTTTTAAAATTATGAACCTTTTGCTCAACATAAGCAGCGCAGTGTTTTGTGGGTGATCTTGGTTTCTTTGTTCTTTAAAACTTGCATGTGCACCAGTGAACCAAACCTAATTCTGTTTAAATAAAGAAAGTTCAACCAAAAATGAAAATGTACTCACCCTCGCCCTTCCAAGATGTAGATGAGTTTGTTTCTTCATCAGATTTGGAGAAATGTATAACTTAATCACTTTCTCACCAATGGATCCTCTGCAGTAAATGGATGCCATCAGAATGAGAGTCCAAACAGCTGATAAAAACATCACAATAATCCTCAAGTAATCCACTCCAGTCCATCAAGTAACGTCTTGTGAAGCCAAAAGCTGCATGTTAATAAGAAACAAATCCATCATTAAGATGTTTTTAATTTTAAACCATTGCTTCTGGCTAAAATACAAGTCTGTTATCCATAATACGGCTTCCTCCACTGAAAAAGTCCATCTCACCTGAATCAGGAGAGAAATCTGCACAGCTCAAGCTCTGTTTAGAAGCCAAAACAGCTCTAAATAAATTGTGGATGGATTTTGATGTGAGAGACAACAGGAGATGGACTTTTTCACTCGAGGAAGCATTTTTTTATGGATTATGGAGTTGTATTTTGGCCAGAAGAGATGGTTTTAGACACCCTAATGATGGATTTGTTTGTTACAAGCACATTTTTTATTTCACAAGTTGTTAATTGATGGACTGGAGTGGTGTGGATTATTTTTAGATTATTGTGATGTTTTTATCAGCTGTTTCGACTGTCATTCTGACGGCACCCATTCACTACAGAGGATCCATTAGTGACCAAGTGATGGAATGATACATTTCTCCAAATCTGATGAAGAAACATACTCATCTTCATCTTGGATGACCTGAGGGTGAGTACATTTTTGCAAATTGTTATTTCTTTAAATTTTTAACTATTCCTTTCAGTTTAAAGGGACAAAGAGGCAAAGAAAACTGCAAGAAGAGAAAATGTTTTAAAATGCATTAGTAGACCATCGCTACACAGTTTAGTGATAGGACCTGGTGCCATGAAATATTACATTTGCAGATAAACAAAAGATAGAAAGTCAGAATTTAGCAGAGAAACCATTTGCGGACAATATGGCCATCTGAAATTCTATTGAGTTTATAATGAGCAGATCCTCCTCTGGATGGAGTTGACATAAAAGGAAGAGAGGTTCTGCATAAACACAAGAAAAAAAAGTTGTTATTGATGTTATGAAATATTCATTGTTTGTTACCACAGTGTGTGCTTCACACAACCTTCGTCAGCACAACCAAAGTTGCTTTAATTTTGTTAAATCTGGTCATTGTCCTCAGAAAACACGGACTAAAATTTCCTCTACATTTCTTTTATGTTATAGATACCAGGAAAGCATAGTAGTTTAATAACTAATAAAGATCATCAGTAAGCATATAGCAGGGATATTGTAGTTAATTAAAACTAAAACCACATACAAAACCTTTCCCTTACTTTCAGGTTAAATGAAATAAAAAAAACACATAATTAAAATAAACTTAAGCTTAGACTGAACTAAAATAACTAAAACTAAAACTGAAATAAAAAAGAAAATATATATATACAGACAATTAAAAAATGAATAAAAATTGAATTACTAAAATTGAAAAGAAAATGTAAAATATAAAAATAAAACTATTTCAAAGTATTATTAAAATCTATAACATCTATATCTATAACATTACACATGGCATATAAAATAGTGGTACAGATTTGAGTTCATAAGACTTAGAAACACAAATTGCAATATTTTTAATAAATGATTTCTGTCCCTACATTGAAAGTCCATGCAACCAAAACTTCGATGCTTCAAAATGTTCATAAACACATTGTAAATCATAATCCAGAATTTAATGGTTTAATCCATGTCTTTGGAAGAGATATGGTCATTTCATGTGATTTATTTTAGGTATTTATTCACCTTGATCAATGCACATATAAGTCAAATCAATGCCAAATCCCTGTTGTCCTGCTTGAAACGATTGCGCAGTTAATCTGTGCAGCAACAGCACCAAGCTCAGCAATACGATTAGCAATGTAAAGGCACTCACTTGTCTGTGGGTGACCATGTATTTGTAGCAAATGAGACCAAAAATGTAAAAGATAAACGGGGTGTACAATGTTGTGGATGTTAATTCAGACATCTATATATATTTATAAGATAGAGAGCAAACATCTTGCCAAGATTTTTAGCTAGTGAAACGATCCAGTCAGTGCAGCGTCTGAGCAGGATATGGGTGTCAAATGAGTCATTCTAGTCATAATCAGATCTCTAGTTCTGTTATCTTGTCTTATCTGACATGGTTTAACCCTCTGATGCCATACTTAAATTCTGTAGAGGCTGTGCACAAAAACACTGCACATTTACCACACACAGGTGCTGCATATATTTACTTGTGAGACTTGTGAGAAAAGAGCAGGGAAAATCATGCATTGATTCATTTAATTGGCACAAAAACCATTTTTGATGGTTCAGAACATTTGAATTGGAAGTTGATTTCATTTTGAATTTGACTGAAAAGTCTTTTCATGAAAATAAGGTAGATGCATCTGGTTTTAACTGTTTGATTGTATCATTTTCACACAAAATCATCCAAACAATTTCTTTTTTTATATAAGAAATTTATATGCACCAGTGTTTCTTTAGTATTGAGATAATAGTTTTATATTTTTGTTTTTATTTAAATTTAATTTTAGTCATTTTTTTGTATTTTGATTTCAAGTAACAAAATGTATTTTTAAGTTTTACTTAATTATATTAATCCTGGAATGTATTTTATTGAATTTCTTGCATATTGTCTCTGTTTAGCTGTGCTGTACATAATGTTCTGTTGTAGAAGTTATTGTTTAGTGTAATAATGTACTGAATTTTTGGCAGGCTCTCTTCTCTAACGCAGTCCACAGCATGCAGTTAGAGTCGTTAGAGCCAAAATGCAATATTTTTGTAAAATTATGCAAGTAATGTTCAAGTTTAATGTACCTGTTTGTGTTTAAACATGCATTAAGAAAAACATACTGTATAAGCTGATTATACACAGACTGCTCTAATGGCTAGGGCTCTTTTTATGACAGATATTTAACACCCCAGAGAAAGCCACTGAAATGTTTATGAACTCAATGATTTTAATAATATACAGCAATTAGAGACAAGTCACCCAAAAATAAAAATTCTATCATCATTTACTCACCCTAGTGTTTTTACAAATCTGTGTTGAACACAAAATAAGATATTTTGAACAATGTTGGTCACCAAACAGTTGACGGTAGCCATTGACTTCCATAGTATGGAAAAAATACTATGGATGTCAGTGGCTACCGTCAGCTTATTTTCATTTTTGGGCAAACTATCGCTTTGAAAGACATTGGGCCTCACCTGGAGGTTTAAGAAAGACATTTAAGGGAATTTAGGGAAAGATGCCTGCTTAAGAACAGTGAATATTTACTGCTAAATATTAATAATATTTAATAAATAAACAAATAAATAGGCTAATGACTTTCATACAGCATTATGATGGCAAGGGTAAACTTAATTTTTGTGTTTCTTAACACAACACAGTGAACACTAAAAAGTGCACTTTGTCAAATAAAAAAAAATGTTAAAATGTTTGACTACTGTTATTTGACATATATATCTATATCTATATATATATATATATAGATATAGATATAAATATATATATATATATATATATATATATATATATATATATATATATAGATATATATATATTTATAATATATTTATATTATATATTTATAATATATTTTAAATGTACTAAAGTACAACTTCATAGTTACAATTGTGTAAATACAAATATATATTTAAATGTGATATACAAGATTCAATAGAAATTACATTATATTTTAGTTGACCATAAATATAATACCATATTTCAAAGACCATAGAAGTACTCATGAAATTACGTATAAAGATGTTCTGAAGTTCTATTTAAGTAGGTGAAAAAAAAAGCACAATACATTTCAGCTAATTGCATTAAACGATAATAGATTTTTATTTAATCGCAATTATAATGTATTTAAATGTCCGAAAACATTACATTCAGTTTGCATGCAAGTATATACTTTTAAAGTATATTATTGCAGTAATGCTCTGTTTAAAAGTCTGCTGAAGTGTACTTCTTTGTCACAAGGGCAATCTGAGGTCATAACAACATACATTAAAACTGATTGCAGTTTACAATAGGGAAACCTCTAAAATGTAAGACACAAAGCAGGATAGTAAACACAACTACAGGTATTAGGTCTATTTCGTGCGACTAAATAAATAGATATTGTTATATTAATTGCATTTATATAGCATTATATAAATAATTTGCGATTATTTTTTGTATTTTAGTAGTTGTAAAGCTACACTACCATCCAGTAAATGTGTTGTGCAGACAAAATGTGGTTTATTGAAGCCGAAAGTTAAAGGCGTCAGTAAGTACAGTCAACTGGCCCATTGACGTCTCCTTATTTGACTTGGATTGCCTCACTTTGTATTTAGAAGGGCCGCTGCATAGTCTCCCGTTTGAAAAGGGTTCAAAGAACTTCAAAGTTTTCGTGGCGAGGCACGAACGGCGCGTACTCCCAAAACCGTGTTACGGAGGAGTTGTTTTCATCGGACCTCCAGAGCAAATGCGAAGTTGGAAAAGTTTCGTACTCGCGAACGGCGATTTGCGATTTGTCCCCTCGGTTTGCCTCTAGATATCCTACACTGGAAGAGGAACTACCCCTGGAACACACATGGTACAACCCAATGCACCTTTTGATCATTCCAGCAGAAGCAGCAGCGACTGACTGTGGAACAACATTTCAAGGTTCTTGGTGGAGTTGCGGTGTCCTGATTTGAGCAGTGTCTGTACTTCAACTTAGCCCGTGTCCGAACGGGATCACAGACGCCTTAAACAATGGTGTTTAAAGAGTTATGCATCTAATTCAGTTCATCTGAAGGGTGCTGATACTTCAAAGAGAAACATTTGCGAAATAAAGCGAGAGAGGATTCTTCACGATGAGGCTCACTGCGGTGCTTTGTGGCAGTCTTTTAACTTTCACGCTTCTCGCCGAAGGTAAGTGTTTTGGACTTCTTCGCGTCGGCTTTGAGAAGTAAACACATCGTTACTTGTAAATACGGTCGCAGTTGTGTCTGCACAACAGTCTGGACTGAACCGTGTGATCTTTAAAGAGTTATAGCAGACACTTACACAAACACTAAACAAAACAAAACAGCGAGTCGTGATGGATCCAAAGCGCGTTCAAGCAGAAAATCTCTATCGGAGATGAAACTGATACTACTATCTAGTTGTTGCTGTGTATAAATAGTATTTGATCCACCGCGCAGAGAAATTCCCTCGATTATTCGCTGGTTGAAACCAACTTGATGCCTTTGGTTCGCGTAAGCGTGCGTGTTTCTACAATATAACACGTGAAGTCGGCTATCTTTTGAAAAGCACTCTGTCTTTTAGAAAAGACACAATCGCCACTTGGTTGGAAGTCAGCAGTCGCCGCTCACTGTATTCGCAACATGTTGGAACAGCCGCTGCACGCGGGCAGGAATGTAGCGACTTCAAAGCGCAGCTTCGGCCTTAATAAAGAAACGCACGGGCACCGCTTTGACAGAATTACACACGTAAACTGAGTGTTGCATCGGTGGAAATGCCGTGTACTAGATGGCTAGGCCTGTAAATGTCAACTAGATGTCTTCCCTTATATGTCAGGAAACAAAAGACCCTTGGAGCGATTGCAAAAAGCGTGCGTAAATGCAGCTCTGTGAGTTTCGTGATTCATTGTATGCTTTCCAAACAATTTCAGCGCTTACATAACACTAATTATATGCATCTATGTTAGTCATGTCTTATACATAGTATATTCACATTAGACTGACAAATCGTTCATTTTCAAATGTAATGTTTTGCTACAGCTGGATGTCATGTTCTGTAATATAGGTATATCTAAACTTTGACAGACTGTTTTCTATTGTTTGACAGTGCCATTTGAAGTACACCTCATTTAGGTGATTGTGCATGTAAATGAAACTGCACTGAGGCTCACACACTATTCAGAATGTAGATCATGTTTTATTTGGAGGTAAAACTTCTAGGTTTGGCAGGGCATTTCAGCTACTATTTTGTTCTGGTTAGTCGCATGGACATTTGGTTTTTTTTTGAAAAGTTTTTCTTTTTTCAAATCATTGCATATGAATTGACTACTCGTGCATATGCACTAGTACTATTTAACTGAGTTATGTATGGAAAGAGATTGCTAAAAAGCATGCTGTGAGTTTCGTGATTCATTGTATGCTTTCTTTAATTTCAGTGCTTGTGTAACTAATTATATGCATCTGTGTTAGTCATGTCTTATATGTTGTATGCACATCGTACAGACAAATCATCTATATTAAAATGTAATGTTTCGCTACAAGTTGATGTCATGGTTAATATACATTGCGATTTCCAGGATTTGACAGTGACATTTATTTAAACTGCACCTTTTTTAGGTGATTGTGCATGTAAATGAAACTGCGTTGAGGCTCACACACTACTCAGAATGTAGATCATGTTTTATTTGGAGGTAAAACTTTTAGGTTTGGCAGGACAATTCAGCTAATATTTTGTTCGAGTTAGTCACCTAGACATTGTTTGGTTTCTTTTTAGAAGTTTTTCCTTTTTACAAATCATTGCATATGAATTGACCGCTTATACATATGCACTAGTACTATTTAATTGAGTTTTGTATTGAAAGAGCTTGGAGAAAGCATGCTTAAGTGCAACGCTGTGAGTTTCGTGATTCCTTGTATGCGTTCCTTAATTTTAGTGCTTATGTAGCTAATTATATGCATCTATGTTAGTCATGCCTTATACGTTATGTTTACATCATGCTGACAAATTGTTCATATTCAAATGTAATGTTTCGCTACAGCTTGATGTCATGTTTAATACACACTGTGATTTCCAGGATTTGGCAGAGGCATTTACTTAAACTACACCTCATGTAGGTGATTGTGCATGTAAATGAAACTGGGATGAGGCTCACAAAATATTCAGAATGTAGATCATGTTTTATTTGGAGGTAAAACTTTTAGGTTTGGCAGGACATTTCAGCTGCTATTTGTTCGGGTTAGTCACATGGGCATTTGGTTTCTTTTTGGAAGTTTTTCTTTTTTGCAAATCATTGCATATGAATTGACCACTCATACATATGCACTAGAACTATTTAATTGAGTTTTGTGTTGAAAGACATTGCAAAAAGCATGCTTAAGTGTAGTTCTATGAGATTTGTAATTCATTGTATGCTTTCCTTAATTTCAATGCTTATGTAACTAATTATATGCATTTATGTTAGCCATGCCTTATACGTTATGTTTACATCATACTGACAAATCGTTCATACTGCGATTTCCAGTATTTGGGTGTGTCATTTACTTAAACTACACTTCATTTAGGTGATTCTGCATGTAAATGAAACTGCATTGAGGTTCACACACAATTCAAAATGTAGATCATGTTTTATCTGGAGGTTGACATTTTTTAAGGTTTGGCAGGGCATTTCAGCTACAGTTGAGTTAGTCACATGGACATTTTTCTTCCTTTGCAAGACATTGCAGAAGAATTGACTGCTATGTGAAATTTGTATTGAAAGAGACAAATTTCTGACCAGTTAGGAAACAAAAATCAAATCAAGATTAATGTTCCACAAATCCACATTCTGCCTGACTTTTAAACTTCTTGCTGTACGATATTGGTTTTACAATGTTGTCATTAACGTTAAAGGTGATTTATAAATAGTGGTCTAGTTGTTCCGAGATGCTGAAACCCATGATGATGATTCGTTGGTGTTTTCTTAAGCTGACACTTCCTTGCTGCGTGCTGCTTTTATAGTTACTGGCATCCATATAGCTCTATCAGTGTCCAGCTTACAAGTGTATGGGCTTTTTATAAAGTGTGTGAAAATGTGTGGCAATGTCTTAAGTTTCTCACAACCCCCCTGGGCATTAGATCTAATGTCGTGATCCCATTCAACTACTCGTACGATGCATATATATACGCTCCTAATTGCCGTAGGAGGCTTGCCGTCAAACACCTAAAGTAGAGCCAAGTAGCATTTTCAGAAGTGCAATGAAAAGATTTTAAATATTTGCAATAATTCAGTCCTTGAAGAATTAAAGATTTATTTTATTTATTTATTTATTTATTTTTTTAAATACATGGAGATTTCATTATATAGGAGAAATGGGTTTCTATTCTGAATAAAAGGTCAAATCAATTTTTCAAAATAGTAAATATTAAAAAAATAATAATACAGCAGAAAACGGATTGTCAAGGCTAGGTAATCAGTCAGAAATGAAAAACATTAGCAACATGTCATCAGGTGGTTTAGAAATATTTGCACGGATTATGCCGAGGTCATTTTTTGCATTTTCTATTTCTTCTTGGTTTGGGAACCCCTGGTATAGCCTATAAATAGATTTATTATCGAATCATCTTTTTTTATTTTTTTTTTTACCTCTCAAGGTAGTATTGTATTGTGAGGCCATTTTCTGTGCTGCTCTGTTTTGCTCTTTTACAACATATCACATTACAGAAATTAACTGATTCAGACTCATCGTGTTAAGAAAATGCTGTGAGCATTTTGGTAAGCATTATATTACAAGTGTGGAGACTAGAAGAGTGACTTATAGCTGCAAAGATGACAAGATTGAAACTTGGGCTTTTAGTTGAAAAGATAAGTTAAAAAGGCTTTTTTAGATCATGGTCTTTCAGTAAGGAACCTAGTTTCTGCATGTTAGGACATGTTTGATAGTTAATGCAGTAATCGACATTTATGGTGCACTTTTCTATGTTTGGTTTGGAGGGTCAGTGTAAATTATGGCAAAATGATCCTGTGTGTAGGGCTGGGCATTCACATAAGACGTAGTATAGAAATTGAATAAGCAAGTGTAAAAATAAAATACATGAATTAAATATAAATTAATTCTTGTTAGAGCTACAAAGGTTATTCAGGTTATTGTTGCTTTTTTAACTTCAAGGACACAGACAGCAGCAGGTATATTGGGTTGCTGTCACTTTAAGACCTCAAGCACAAATCCAAAATTTTTCTACATATATTGCAGATCTGATTTATCTTTCCCAAGCATTTACGTTCACTTAAGACATAACCATGTTTATGTGAATACCAACCAAGATGCCCATTTTTTTGATGGTGACTTTATGCTGCTCTGTGCTTCATGAATATGTTTATTCAGTGTAAACAATATAATATAAACAATATAAAATCTCTGTCGAGTCATCTCACACCGGGCAGTCTCTCACGTAACCGCTTGTAATCAAATTTAGAAGGGAAAGTTTCTTATTTTAACTCCATACATCATTCGCTTTGTCAGAGTGTCACAGAGTGCAGAAACCATAGAAGGTGGTGCAATATTTTTACACGTTTATGTGAGTTTAAATCCAGCAGCAAATGACATTTCTAACAGGATTATCAGTTATTTTAGAGTACCTGTGTTATCTGAACTTCGAGTGTGTGTTCTGTACATGATCTGTGTCACCGTGTCATATTGGGTGTACTGAAAAAGATATAGCATGAATTTTTTAACATGAATGTGCTTTCCAAATTTTCAACAAGATGGCTATTTAAAGAAACCCCTGTTTTAGCGCAGTGGTTGATTTAACAAGTGAGTAGGCAGTTCAAGTGCATGAGTGTTTATACTACAAGCACACTGGGGTTACATGTGTTTTTGACCACCTGTGAATGTGGGCTAAAGTGGACAGAAAAGTTAATTTCCATTCACGCTCACACCTGGTGTCTGCCGCTTAGCACAATTCTGTTTCAGAAAGAGGATGTGGTGTTGTGGTGATATTTTCACCCTGTGATTAGGCATTTTTATTTTGTTATCCAGTGCATAAATGCATTTAGAAGGATTTTCGATCCACACATCATACTAAAAAGCACATTTAACCATGGTAAAGATGAGCTATGTGGAAAACCGTGCCTGGAATGACATTTCTGCAAAATTATATTACGTTGCACGTTCCGTGTCAGTTTAAAAGTCATTTGAAGGCATCTGAAAATTAAATGTCCAGTGAGTGACGCTAAAAAGTTAATGCTCTGTCGCATTTGGAAATAATGTACCACCCACATGAAACCTTACTGATTTTTTTTTTTTTTTTTTTAGTTTTTTTTTTAAAAAGCAAAAGAGAGCTAAAACGCATTTCCTGAAGCAACCATGCCATTTTAGCTTGGTTTTACAAGTCTTTGATCACATTTATTGAGTGTTGTGACTCGCGTTTCACGGTATTTTTATCCAAGCACTTCACATCACAATTGCACCGGGTGCGCTACTGAGCAAGTTTACAACATCAGAACAGCCACACATATGGAACTGGTTATGTGGTGCAAATGTTAATAAGTGTTTATTAATCGACATTAAGTCACATCTATATGGTCAAGAAGAAAAAAATGGTAAAAAGACCATTCAAATGTGAGAAATTGTGTAATTTAAGAGAGTATGCAACATTAGTATGTGCATCGGGAAGGTGTTAAGTGTAATGGCAAATTACCCTTTTAATCGCTATCTGTTGTATTCATTAGTGTGTTCACAATGGCTGGCATTCCTGGTGTTTAAAGAAACCGTTCTGAATCTAGAACGGCTATAGAATGAAGCAGTAAGTAATTTTATTTACTGGGTGCATTGTGTCTAATGAACTCTCACTACACTTTTTCCCAGGCTGTTTCTGTCTTTCTTTTTCTCTGTCAAAGGCTTTCTGTGTCCTTGGCCTAGAAATCTTTCACTCATCCATGTCACGTTCCGTGGTCCCTCGTTTTCTAAACCTCTTCTCCAACCCCCAACACACACACACTCACACAGAAATACATTCACACCACTATGTCTGCATACCCTCAACCATCCAAGAGGCCTCAGCAACAGGCTCTATTAAAGAGACAATATGGGTTTCTAATAGTAATAGTCCTACAACACAAGGCTTTAAGTAGCAGTATGCAAGTTAAAAGCTCCACTCACTAATGAAGTCAGAGAACTTAAGTGGTCCTTTAGTGTTGGGACAAAATGTCCAAACAAGCCAGCCTCTCTGCCTAGAAGTATAGGATGTATGCAAACAATAGCTTTTGACTTGGTGTAGTGTCCCTGTTTGTTTTTTTTTCTGCAATCAATAATGAGGCGGTTAGAAAAGGGTTGTCAAACTAAAAAAAAAAGTGGTGTAGGATTTACTTTAATAAGTGATTTAGCTAGTAAAGTTAACAAATATTTACAAAGAAATGGCAAGGAACACTGAATTAAACAAATATTTTAAAATATTACTAATAGTGTGTCTCTAAATATTTAATAGCTGAATTTGCCAGCATTAAATGCATTAAACATTAGTTTTGGTTTGGATTAGCACTAAACTGAACTGTAAATATGCTAATCTGAACAAATATGCTGTTATTGTTACCATGTGTTAAGTGTCTGTTTTAGTGCATTTTATTTTCAAAGAGCTGCATTAAATGCTTTCACCCAAGTTTTTAACATTCAGATTGTTCCTTTCTCTTGCTTTGTGTGGGTTGTGATGGATATGTTTTGAAGAATGATGGAATGTGTGGGTTTTGAAAAAGTGTAATGAAAGCATTTTGAGGAGGATGGGGATTCTTATGATTCTCATATGCTTTTTGATGATAATTGCTAATTCCTGCTTCATGCTTTAAAAATTAGCTGGAGTTGCAACCAGTAATGCTGAAATGTCATTTGAATGGGAGGTTTCTGGGAAGATTAAGAGGTACTTTTAGAAAAACTAACAGCCTCAGGGAACTGAAGCGAGTGTGTTACATGTGTTGCATTTTCAATGGCTGTACGTATGATTGGATGGTTTGGACAACCATCGAGTAAATTAGCGATAAACGACTATCAGTTTCTTCATATCTATGTTTGATGTGAAACATGCATGACCCCTAAACCTAATCGATAGCATCCGTGTTAAAAGCAAAAGTGAAATAAAATGCATTTATTGAAGCAACCATGCCATTTAGCTTGTTTTTACGTGTCTTTGAGCTTTCATGACTCGTGCCTGAGCATTTCACATCTCAAGTGCAATGCTGTACCGGGTGCACTCCCGAGCAAGTTTACTACGTCACAAAAGCCAAACATATGGAGGTGGTTATGTAATGTAAAAATCAAAATGTTTATTTTAAAAAATCATGCTCTATGGTAAAAATGTTTTGAGGTCATAACATTGTATTATGTAAGAAACTGTGAGAAAATAAGTCCCTTTAATCATAAATTCTATGAAAAGGAATACACTTTGTTGGTGTTTTACTGCCTCTAGTGTTCATTTCTGCTGGAAACTGCAGTTAATTTTATCTATGGGTGAGTTTTGTATAAAGTAGGTAGGTGTATAATCTGTAAATTGTCCTAGGCATGAGAGCCCCTAAACAAAAAATGTCAGCATAACATTGCATCAAGTGTTTTTAATATCCCTTGATTTTAATGACCTCCTTTACAGCTGGTATTAAGATTTGTCTCAAGTCACCCAATCATAAGTAGACGACTCTAAATACAGGCCTAGAATGTGATCCAGTTACTCAAACCACATTTAGAGGTAGTCAGAAACACACGCAAATGTGGTGTAACTGCTCTGATGCGCCCTGACAACACTGAAGAACCGCCTACTCACCTGTCAATCAAGCGCTGAGCAAAAACAAGAGCTTTAAACTGTGACTGTTGTTTCTCTTTGATCATGTTCTCTTCTGAAGGGCCAGATGTAGTTAAATATCATTCATTCTTGGAGAGATTAATGTTACCTTTTGATGAGTTTGGAAATTGCAGTTACCACGCAAAGTGAGTTCAAGTGGTTTTGGCTGGAATAAAACAGAGAGGGCCGATTTCATATTTATTCCTCTTTCTTTTACTTCATTGTCGTTCTTTGAATGTTGTACGTGTGCCAGTAAACTATGGAAAATGTTGTTTTCAGTTTTTTTTTTTTTTCTAAATAATATTTTATTGTTAGAGGATTGGATCATTAAAATATGTTTTACAAGAAAACACTATTTCAGGCTTTCCACTTCAAAATTACATATTTAAAGGTGTTGTATGTAATTTTCTGACTGTACTAAAGCATGAAAACACCATAATACATTTGCAGGTATGCAGGAACCATGTAAAGTTCACATATTTGTCTCTCTCAAAACAATTTTACAGCCAGTTATTCCACTTGGAGAAAGTGCATGCCATGTTGGGAATGTCTGTTTTTGTTTTGGTCTGTGTGGTTCCGCCCACTAACAGTTTACCCAATAATATTTCGGCAGTCTGGGTTGCCAGTTTGCAGAAAACATAGCATATTGCAGCCATGGAAGTGAGCAAACGTCATGGGTCAGAGATCACAGATTCTACCAGACCTAAAAAGCCTCAGCATTTATTTAAAAAGCTCCTTGAACTTGGGCATAATAAAACATTAAATCACCTCATCAGTTTGCAGTGTAAGATTCGTCGCGGGGGGGGAATTTGGCCTGCAGTACCGATTTCAACCACTAGCTGTCATTATTACATACTGCACCTTTAATTGCATTTAATGTGTTAGCATTTTTATGTAATGACATTTATATGTAATTAGGTTGGCCTGACAAAGCTGCAAATACTAAAATCCTATTTCTTCTTATTCTAAACCTTCTATTCAAGCTACAACCACCAAACTCTGGTCAGACCTTCAGATTGATCTTTCTCGGGTTGCTATATCTTTTCTAACTGATCTGACTTACGGTTTTCATAAACTGAGCGATCAAAAGAAGGAAAAAAAAAATCCCATAAACTTTCATTAGGGGGGTGAACTTTTATACAAATATTCTTTTGCTAGCAAAGCTTAACGACTACCCTAGCACAACATGTTAAATCTTACTGGCAGCATGGTAATTCATGTTAGCAATGTGCTAATCATTCTAGCAACATGCTAAAACATGTAAACAATGTGTTAGCAACGTTAAATCATGTCAATGTAATAAATCATGTTAGCCTCATCATGCTAAAAGATGGTAGCCACATTTTAAATCATGTTGGCAACATGCTAGCACCTTGTGGTAAAACTTGCTAGCAACATTCATTTATGGTAACAGCATGTTAAATCATGTTTTTAACATTTCATCAATGCATTAGAACAAGTCGATAACATTCAAGTACAATCTTCAAAGCCAGTTTTGGCTTTATCAAGCCAACATCTAGGTTTACAAACATCTGTTCATCTGTTGATGAAATTCACTAACAATTTCTGAGTGAAATGTGCTTCAAGTTTTATTTGCTATTCTGCATCAGTACACAAAATGTGCAAAAACTAAACTGAACTGAATTAAGCTATTTATGGCTCTGTCATCTTCTGTAGAACTGCTTTACAATTGCATCTTGCAACATCAGAATCTGAATCTCCATAGATGAGTGATTCTGCTATTTCCCTGTTTATCTCTGTGATTCTGCTTTGGCATGATCTGAATTGTATAAAGCGCTATATAAAAATTGACTTGACTTGACTGATGATTTTCATTTTGACTATGCGTCACAAAAAAAAGTTAATTGGATGACTAAAAATGGTGTCTGTGCTATAGTCAGATCACTGTAAGTCTACAATTCGTTTCCCACTCTTAAATTTTGTGTTGTTTTGTCACTTCTTTCACGCTCTTGTTCCAGCGCTGTAGCTTTTCTTCCAGGTAGCAGAGCCTAAAGACCATGAAAACCATGGCAACAGTCTATTCTATGCCATTTTGCAGCAGGATTTCCAGTCTGCTCAGTAGTTTCTTCACTGGCACCGACTGCACAGAAAAGAAGTGTCAGAAGCACAATGTATTTATTAAAATATATTAAAGCAGCTGCTGGAGTCTTCGTGCTTTTTGTGGCTTCCTCGACTACTCATGAGCCATTTTTTAAGCTGTGTCACCGTATAAATGTAATCATCTAAGTTATGGGATGATTATTGCCGTGGTTGCTTAGCAACGGGCATATGAGATTTACAAATATGAAATCTCAGACTACAAACCAATTTGAGCTGCGGCCTTGGAAATTTGACACGTATGTTCTTAAGAGCACATTTGCATTTAGGATTCATGATTTTTAACCAATTTCCCACCTCTAAAGTCATAAAGTCACATCAAATGCACATTAAATCACGATCAAATGCTTTGTAGTGAGTAAAATTTGGTATTCACCAGTCACTATGAGTGATCGACAAAATATTGTTGTGCTCAAACTAATATTTCTATCTGTGCTTATTTGTAGTTTACTCTTATTTTGATTTCTAAAGGATCACTGGAGCTGTGTTGGGTGTAATGCATTAGTAAGTAATTAATTAATTACTGTAATTACTTTTTCCTTGGAAAAAGTAATGTAAGGGATTACTTTTAATTCTCCTGTGATTTAATTACATTTACTGATGTGATTATAGGCTATAGAAGAATATTATATAAACACAATAGAGGATTAAAACTTTAAAAGTTAACATCTAATGTATGTTTTAACACTCTCCCTTAAAATACATTGGTTAGTTAATTCAAGAGTAATTTATGCAATTTTATATTATTTATTTGAAAGAGTTGAAGGAGTATTTTCAACTCTATTTTGTATGGGATATGGGATTTAGAAATTAGTTATTAGTTAGAGAGTGTAATTAGCACAGTTATGTAATTACATTGTTGACTATTTAATTAGCTCATAATTACTTTTTTCTTTTCTTTTTTTTTTTTTAAAGAGTAACTCAAAACTGCACTTAAGTAATGATGCTAAAAGTCTAATTTGCATTACAGAAATAAATTACATGTTAAAGTATATTCAAATGTAAGGTAGTTATTTCAAATTGAAATAATTTTTCACAATATTACTGTTTTTACTGTATTTTTGAGCAAATAAATGCAGCCTTGATGAGCAGGAGGAGCAGGTTTCCAAACCTTTGATTTATATTGACGCTTGAGTACTCTTTGTTGCTTGACTTCTGTCTTTAAAGTGCCAAACTTTTCCTACGTTAAAGTTCTTCAAATTAGCGTCCTTTTTCCTACGTAATGTAATTAGATAAAATGATCTGAAGGCTCATGCACCTTTGCAAATGTCTCGAATTGCACATCTTCAGCCTATACATTTTGCTCTCTAATGCAACTTTTGCTTCACGTGTTGCTTTGGGTTTATGTCTCATTGCATTGACTGAAAACAAGGTTGTTTGTTCACAGAAGATTGCAGCTGACTCTGATTCTACAAATTTCCCATGCATGTTTGATAGTACAATACATTTTACAATGCCAAGTTGTTTAGTTTGTTGAATGAAGTTTTGTTCTTGCGTAGATGACACAAATAATGCCACGTCTTTGCTAGTGTTGTATGGTGTACTGGTTCTTGATAGTTTTGCGGTATCCAGACCTCGAAATACTGTCCTTGTCACGGTATTTTGAACTCAGTTGTGAGGCTTATGGCTCAGTCAGAAATGAAAGACAAAGCAGCATTCTTGAGATGCTTTTTCAAAGATGAATTCCTTTGACCTGACAGTATTTTAAAATGCAGAGGACATGAACTGATCAGTGGCCAAAAATGTCTCATTAATATGTACATTAACCAGCAAGAAAAGAGCATATAAAATATAAGGAAGAAAACTTATCTTAATGTGCATTATTTACCGCATTATTCAGAGTTTTAGTCCTAACCAGCTGCGACGGTGATAAGTGTCAAGTGACAGGTGATTTCTGTTTTTGGAAAGGTTTCCTTTTCTGGACAGCTGACAGCTCAGGTACTGATTGAATTTTATATAACATTAAAATGGCGTAATTTAATTTTGAATATCATTGTTAATGATGACATAACATAATGAAAGTGACAATGGATAATTTAACTCGGATTGTGAAAATAACAAACGTGTATTGCATGACAAAGATTGTATCTGTCAGTATGCATTTTCAGAAATAATAAAATGTTTTAATTTTTATTAATTTAATTATGTGCTTATGCATTTAGTTGCAAGTGATGTGTGATTCAAATTCGTCACACCTTGTAGCCGTCTCTGACAGGTTTTGTTTAAATTAATTTTTTATTTTATTTTATTTTATTGAAAAAAAGACAAAATGGTTTATCTGGAACTAGCTAAACTATTTTTAAATATGTTATTCCAAGTTTCACAACGACAACAATAATCACGATTCTAATATATGCCAGAACTAAAACGAAAACCATATAAATATTTTTGTTATTTGAAACAGTGTAAGCTTTAAACAATTTATAGAAATAAAAAAAAAATTACTATATTATTTTAGCTTGTTGTCATGTAGTTTAACTTGATCTACTAAAATAACAAAAAAATCTAAATGAATAAAAACTATATAGGCATATTTATTAAAAATAACTAAAATGCAACAAAGTTTAAGTTAAATAAGAAATATTAAAATGCAAGCAAAGTATTACCCTAAAAAAAAATTATAATAATAAATTCAAAGTATTAATAAAAACTACACTGTAATTTTTCAAAGTTGTAAATAATACAAATATTATTAGAGCATGTTCTACAAGAAAAAACTATTTTAAAGATTTGACATTTAATTCAGTGTGTTAAACGTTATTTCTTTGTAATCATTTATGAAAATACTAGCCATCTCTGAGTGAAAATTGTTCCTATACCATTTTTTCAGCGTACAGTAGTAACAAAAACTATGCAAACTGTAATGAATGAATAGGCTCTTGCAAACAGGCAGTATGGGTGGTATCATGATACCGCTTGGCATGGTGATCCTTCAGCTGCTATATTGCTGAGACTAAATGAAGGTGTCGTGGCACCCTTAGTCTCCAGTGCTTGGCCAGCATCGGGATACTGTATGTCTCCTGCAGGTTTCACAGTGAATCATGGGGATTTGGGCTGGAATGCTGTGAATGTGCCAGTGTTCCTCAGCCAGTCTCATACGTAAGCCTTCAGTTACAGTCCTGACAGGTGCCGTGGCTTTAGTGCAGCGTGTGCACACTTTTATCTCTGCGGGTGTGTGTTCGTCAGGCTCCGCTTTGTGTGCTTGCCGTTTGACATGCACAAACCTTACCGCATGTGTCCGCAGACTCTGTCCTGTGTGTGTAAGACAGGTGCATGGCGCGGTCCAGTTGCTGGGCAGTCGTGGCAGCGGGCAGAAAAAAATGGCTCATTTGGTGCCTGGCTTCATAGTCAATGGTCAGATATTTTCCATTGGCAGCTTGCCCTTACTTCCACCCACCCTCGGTTTTTATGTGGTATTCTTTGAACTCTTCCCACACAGTCTGACATACAAAAAGAGGGTTATACTTTTATTTCTAATTATTCTAAAACACTCTAAAATTAGTGTTTCTGCTCAGTTGCCATGGTATTTATATGCCCTATCGAATCCATCTGCCAGGCGTAGTTTTCTAGATTGCATCTCAATACAATGCATTTTATGGAATTCATGTTGTGCAGCACTTCCTCATTCGCTTTGGTGATAATGATTACAGGATGAGTTAAAATCTTAGAAGCTTCAGTGTGAATTGAATGCAGTGTCTTCAGACACTTAATTGCGTCTTTATTGCATTCAATGAAAATGTATTATAGGATACATTTTTATATACATATTATCTGTGTGTGTATATACATTTAATGTACTTAATGGGATGTTAATTAAATTAAATGAAAATGCATTGTAGTTTATACATTATAGAGTTTTTTGACTAAGTACACTTAAAGTGGCATATTTATATAATTTAAGATTTGAACTGAACTGTAATATTTTCAGACAGTTTAATTGCATGTTAACTGCATGAAATGAAACCATATTAGTTTACATTTCTTTTCAATGTAGTGCAGTTAGTTTACAGTATATTAAATACATTTAGTTGAACTTAAGAGTGCTTTTTGGACTAAGTACACTTAAATGCCTTTTATTTCATTTATATTCATATATATATGCATGTATGTATGAATGTATGTGTATGTATGTGTGTATGTGTGTGTGTGTGTGTATATGTGACCCTGGACCACAAAACCAGTCATAAGGGTCAATTTTCCTGAATAAACAAGCTTTGCATTGATGTATGATTTGCTATGCTAGAACAATATTTGGCTGAGATACAACTATTTGAAAATCTGGAATGTGAGGGTGCAAAAAATCAAAATATTGAGAAAATCACCTTTAAAATTGTCCAAATAAAGTTCTTAACAATGCATATTACTAATCAAAAATTAAGTTTTGATATATTTACAGTAGGAATTTTAGAAAATATCTTCATGGAACATGATCTTTACTTAATATCCTACTGATTTTTGGCATAAAACAAAAAATGATAATTTTGACCCATACAATGTATTTTTGGCTATTGCTACAAATATACCACAGCGACTTAAGACTGGTTTTGTGGTCCAGGGTCACATACACACACACACACATTTAACATGTAATTAATTGCACGTTAATTGCATTAAATGAAAATGTATTATAGTTAATACATTATAGAGTGCTTTTTTTGACTGAGTACAGTGGGGTATTTATATAATTTAAGATTTGAACTGAACTGTAGACTGTATGTTTTTAGAAAGTTGAATGTTAACTGCATTAAATAAAACTGTATTAGTTTACATTTCTTTTCAATGCAGTGCAGTTAGTTTTGCATGCATATTAAATACATTTAGTTGACCTTAAGAGTGCTCCAAGTACACTTAAGTGGCTTTTATTTTATTAATATTATATTTTATATTATATCTGTATATGAATGTATTAATTTAGCATGTACTTAATTGGATGTCAATTGCAATAAATGAAAATCCATTATAGTTTAATTATAAAGAGCATTTTTTTTTTTTTTTTTACTTTAAGTGCACTTAAAGTGGCTTATTTATGTAATTAAAGATTTGAAGTACACTACAAGTGCATAACTAATACAGTGTTACAACTGAAGTGAATGTAATATTTTCAGACATTTGTTTGCATGTCAGCTACATTAAATGAAGCTGTATTAGTTTAAGTGTATATTAAATGCAGTTTACATGTGTATTAAATACATTTAGTTGAACTTAAGAGTGCTTTTTGGACTCTAAGTACGCTTAACTGGCTTTTATTTTATTAATAGTTTATTATCTTCAAGTGCAGTTTACTAAATATATAGGAATGAACATGTACTTTAGGGTTTGGTGTAGGGTTAGTTGAATGTAATAATGCATAATTTAATGTTGCTTATATAGTAAGTACATGTAAGGATACTAAAATAAAGTGTTACCACACAAACTTTGAAGTATACTAGACATGCACATTCAATATAGCATATGTAATATGATATTTAAAGCTTCAGTGTGAACTGAATTGATTTCAGACACTTCATTGCATGTTAATTGCACTTATCCACAAATTTCTTGCGCCCCATGAGGCCTTGCGTCAAAAATGGGAGCATCTTCCGGTTCAGAGTAAACAAGCAGGACGTGATACTCATTCATTCAACAGTTGACAGGAGTGACGGGAAAATGAAGCCTCATGAAGCACCTAGACTTTCCTCTAACTGTTTCGGGAAAAGATTCAAAGCCTCGAGAGTGTCGAAAACAGCACGATCTGGAGGTTAGTAAAAAATAAAGCAGCCAAAAGACTAAAGCTCTGTCAGAAGAAGCATTCACCACAATTTCCATGGATCGATCCATGTTACATGCACAAATAAAAGCCTAACCGTGTGTGTGTGTTTGTTTGTTGAATTTCTGACTCTGATAAATTAATTTACCCATTGAACAGTGCCATTTAAATGTCAGTACGAATATCAATATGATGTAATAGAAGAATAATGTACACATATATTAATTGCATATATATGACATGTATTTAATTTTACTGAAATAATTTGTATTCTTCATTTTACTTGTATGACTGGGTATTTAAAAATGTAACTATTAAATAGGTCCCAATGAAAATGTACTCGCAAAGTAAGATCTGGCGGTCGAACATTAGGACACGCAAAGTAAATCGCGCACATGACTGGACAGAAAGTGAGGCTTCTACGAAAGTGATTTCTACGTTAACAAACCTTGAATCGAGGCTTCATTTGACAGGCCCTTTAACACAAGCTCTGATGTCTCGGTTCAAATATCATTTCACTAGTTGACAGTCATTCAAGATTTAGCGATCCAAACTTGCTAATGATGTGGGAACACAAATTCGAAAAGCATATGTTGTGCATATAAGAACGTAATAACATCTCTCATAAAGATGTGCATCTTTACAAAGTAAACAATGGTCTAAAAAAAACACTTAGCCTCTTCACTAATTAGCACACAAAATACCACTGGTATACTACGTCCGCAGCCTCACCGGAAGTTGTACCCACATTCTTTTTTATAGTATCGCCCCCCGGAAACTTGAGGATATTAAATGCAGTTAGTTGAACATAAGTGCTTTTTGCACTCTTTAAGTACGCCTAAGTGGGGATTTATTTTATTAGTAGTACAGTATGTAATCTGCAAGTGCAGTTTATTAAAGTATAGGGTTACATAGTAATGATAATTAACAGAATGTACATATTGGGTTTGGTTTAGTGTTAGTTGCATGTAATTATGCATAATGTAGTGTTGTTAATATAGTAAATACATGTAGCATGAAGGACACTAAAATAAAGTGTTGCTAGATGTACATTTAAAATTTGGAGTACACTAGATTTGCACATTCAGTAAAGTATGTTAAATGATCTGTAAATATGCAGTGCAGTATGAAGTAATTATTGATTCATACTTCACATCTTGGTTAAACTGTAACCGCATTTCTTTTTAATTATGAATGATCAACAGATCTTATCGCACATAACTTCAAGAGAATTTCACAACGTTTATAATTCTTAAGTATAATAAGGCATGAAATTATATTATATCCATAAACAAATAAACGCTTGCATAAAAAGCTTTTCTGTAGATATTCAAGTGGGGATCCGTTGCATGTTGTTATAGATTGTAATTGGTGAAATAAATCGCTCAGAACTGGTTTGACCGATTGTTCAAAATATTTGATTTAAACAATATGGAGCAAATCCGATATCATTATCACCATCCTGCAAATAGCTTAGATTTTTCTGCTAAAATTTTTTGTATTTTTTGTTGCACATATAACAAGAATCTAGAGAACTGTATTGGAGTAAAAGTGTGTTTTTTTTTTTTTGTTTTTTTTTTAAAAAGTGTGATTTTTATCATCTATATATAAATAGTCAACTGAATCATTTTAATAGAAATATCACTAAACTCCACTTAAGTAGAGTACAGTATTTCTACTTTAATACTGGAACATATTGAATTATTATTAATATACACCTCTGGCTTTATCATTTACAGGTCAATTACAGAATTTATTAGAGTAAAGTACAGTACTGCTCTGTTGTTGCTTGTTTTTGGCATATCAGTTGTTTTTGATCAACATGTTTGTGGTTCTTTTTATTTGGTTTCATGACTGTAAGTACTAATAGTGCAGAAAGAGTCATGCACATGACAGGCGAGCAGAGACAAGTGAGCATGCAATGCACTCTTTTGTGTCTTCACTTATTTAAACAGCTACTTTGCTTTAATTGTGAGTTTGTGAATCGTTTTTGTTGGTTTGTTTAAACACACCAGAACAAAACAAGAAAACAGTTCACTGCAGTTAATCAAACACACCAGTTCTACTTGTCTGGACAATGTAGTGGAAAAAGTTGGAACCATATTTGCTGAGAGTTTTTCTTTTCTCACAAAATTATAATAATAAAATTCAAATCAAATATTGTTTTTACCATTATGCTTTTAGCTATGTAAATGTAACAAGTTACAAGTGTGGAAAATGTATCAGAAATAAAAGTATTTATTTTCTCATCTAAATGCAGTGAAGTCAACAGAAAATCATGTTTCAGTAAAATAGAAATGTAAAAATTCAATTAAGTACTGTAAAGTATTTATACTTTTATTACTGTATACTTCTGGCATAGATTGTAGTTTGTTTGTTTGTTTGTTGTTTGTTATTTATTTATTTATTATTATTTATTTATTTATTTATTTATTATTTCACACAGTTATTGGAGCAAATCAGATATTGTTATCATTGTCCCATGTGTAGCTTATTTATTTATTTGTTTGTTTGTTTGTTTGTTTGTTACAAAAGCAGTGTTTTGGAGTAAAAACATACTTTTACGCTGAAACATTTCTCCAGACTCTTTTGTTACATTTCCAAAAAAATAAATAAAATAAATAAATAAATAGGAGTAGTAGTAGGAGTAGTAGTAGGAGTAGTAGTAGGAGTAGTAGTAGGAGTAGTAGTAGGAGTAGTAGTAGGAGTAGTAGTAGGAGTAGTAGTAGGAGTAGTAGTAGGAGTAGTAGTAATAATAACAGAAGAAGAATCTAATCTGCATGCAGAATGATAATAACTATATCTGATTTGCTCAGAATTGTTTGCATTTTATTATTATAATTTTGTTAAAACAAAATCATCAATCTACACCAGAAGTATACAGTAAAACAATACTTTACAAATATTTAATTAAATACAAATATTTAAGTGAAGTTTAACAAAATTCTACTTTATTGAAGTGTAAATGTTTGTTGACCTTTCCTTCACTACATTTAGATGAGAAAATAAATACTTTCTCATGTAAATGTAATGAAGTAAATATAAAAGTTTCTTTTTTAATTATTTGAGTAAGATAAAAATACCATAAATTTGTAAACAACCTAAAACTTGTTACATGTAGTATATTACAGCTAGTAGTCTTTCTACTTAATTTCATGCTTTTTTTTTGTCACTTGCAGTTTCCTTGTAATTATTTGTGAGATTTGCTTGCAAATCCTACACTTTATGTTTAGCGTACAGTATATTATTTGTGATTTATTACTATGTATCCCTGGTGTAGTTTGTAGGCAGAAATAATAGCAATAGAAATGTTTAATGTTGGATTATAGTTTGGGGTCAAGGACAACTGTGATAAAGTAGAAGTCTATCTCTGAGATCCTGTTTTGTGACTGTTTACCCATTAGTGTTATTACCTTGTGAACCGCTGGTAGAATGACTCTGCTAACAATGTTGAGCAGCAACAGCGAGCGATGAATAGAGTGCAGATGAGGGCCTTGTGTCAGGAGTCACATGATTTTGTAGAATAGCGCTAAGATCAAACAAACCCTTTGGCTTCTCCACAGAGAATTCATTCATAGGACTAAGTTCCAAGCATGCAAGATAAGACTTTAAAAAAAGAATGAAGCCCTCAATAGTGATAATGGGTGGATTGCCTTTGGCTTCCTTCCAGGGTCCCATGACTTTTCAGTGTATTATTGCATTATTTCGGTGACTATCAAGCCTGGGTTTTGTTTTCGGATAAGTTGTTGAGAGATGGTCAACGTTTCCATTCAACAGTGTTGTTTCAAAATGATCCCTGTACACAAAACTGTCAATTATTTGTTGATTTTCCCTGGGGAAAAAGAAATTGAAAGTGTATTTCAAATTGTAAAAGTATATTTAAAAAAAAATGTACCTAATAAAATAAAAGGTTACTTAAGTGTACTTAAAGTATTTTCATTAACAGGTTTCTTAACACACTTAAGTTCACTTTTAAAAAGTGCGCTTTGTAATAATGTAAAATTAAGTTATACTTTAAAGAAGTACACTCATTTTTACATGTTGACTAACATACTAAAGCACATGTAAAGTACTTTACCATCGTTTTGCCTGTACTGTGTTATTCAAACTTGTATTTAAAGTTAATATATTTTAAATGTACTAAATTGCAACTTCATTGCAAATGTGTAATTACAAATATATTGAAAAACATGACAAGTTTTAATGGAAATGACATTAAAGTATATTATAATTTAAATATAAAGTAAAATATAGTAAAATCAGCAGTATTTTAAGCATATTTCAAAGACAATAGACGTGTTTATGAAATTACATAAAGATGTACTTAAGTCCTAATTAAGTGGGTCGAAAAGCACTCTAAATTTCAGCTAATTGCATATTAATATACATTTAAATTATAATACATTTTTATTTAATTGCTATAAACATGCAATTAAGTGTCTGAAAACAATAGGGCTGTCAAACGATTAATCGTCTGTGTTTACTTAAAATATGTGTGTGTACTGTGTATATATAAATACACACACATACATGTATGTAATATAAAATATTTATATGTATACATATATTTTTATTTACATCAGAGGTCGCGTTAACTGAAAATTCTCCGTCATTGACAGAATTTTTTTTCAGTGACAGAAAAATCTGAAGACCGTCCGTCATTTTGACAGATTGCACTGAGGCTGATCTATTGTAAAATTGTAGCTGTAATTCCCACCCCTGTCCAGTTGGTGGTGAGTGCGCTCCAATGTTGCAGCAGAGAACTGGATCCAGAACAAAAACGGAACTGTCACGAATGTTTTGCTATGTATTTGATTAAGCACAGGCGAGTACACAGAAGCTACTACAATTAAAGATTTATTGCTTGAATTTCCTAATGAAATGGACAGAATTTGAAATCTGAGACTTTGTTTTATATCAAAAGTAACACAAAGCCTAGCCTATTGCTATTCTTTTGGAAGGAAGACGCACTATGCACTGTTTATTCATCAACTGAAAACAGCATAGACCAAAAGTTCGATTGTGATTTAAGAATCGATTTTGGTTCATTAAAATGAGAATCTATTAAAATCGAGAAATCATGTTTTTTTTTTTTTTTTTTTAAAAACACTGCGCTGTCATCCTGTAGGTTCATGATTAAAAATGAAAATATGAACAAAAATAAAAGCAATTAAATGTTTTATTCTAAGTAAAATATGAGTGTATGCTGTAAAAAATAAAAAACAGAATTTGTTGAGTCAGCTTAAAATAATTTGTTACCCTGCTGCCTTAATTTTAAGTTCAGTCAACTAAAATAAGTTTATTCAACTTGAAATGTTAAGTTGTACTAAGTAACGACTTAGATATTTGTGTTTGCTTAACAGATGGGTAAGTAACCCAGCTGCCTTAAAATTTTAAGTTGATTCAACTCAAATATCTAAGTTGTCACTTAGTATAATTTAACATTTCAAGTTGAATAAACTTTTTTTTAAGTTGAATGAACTTAAAAATTGAAGGCAGCCAGGTTACAAATTATTTTAAGTTGACTCAACAAATTGTTTTTTTACAGTGTATATGTGTGTGTGTATATATATATATATATATATATATGTATATATATATATATATATATATATATATATATATATATATATATATATATATATATATATATATATATATATGTATATGTATATGTATGTGTGTTTATAAAAAAAAAGACATTTTTCTTAAATATATCCATGCATCTGTGTGTATTTATATATACATAATAATTCTACGCAGTACACACACGTTTTGTGTAAAGACAAACTTTTATTTTGCATGCGATTAATCATTTGACAGCCCTTTACAGTATATTATTTCTGTAATTAAAAAAAAAAAAGTATGCTGTACTGTAAGTAAGTGTGGACACTATGGTCAAAAGGCTTGTCTACTCCTCTGGTTTGTTTGAAGGGAGTGAGTCACTGGCACTTTTCTCCCACAGGAGGTCAATCATTCACTTAAGCCATGTTCTCTAATGGCGTCTGGACGTTTTTCAAAATGCCTCTCGGCATCCCGGCGGAGCTGTTTAAGTATGCCTCCGTTACTCTGATTATTTTTTCATGAGCATGGCCATGTCCAGACACGAGGAGGCTGCGGATGACAGGACATCATGGCAAATCTGGGTCATAGTGCTTATCTGGCAGAATTCGAAATGCGGCTCCCTGCCGGAGCAAGAACTTATTTGTATGTGGACGGGTCTCTTTGCTGCTCTGCCCTTTTCTGTATTCCAGTCAAATGAAGGTGGGGGATTAATGTAGTCTGTCTCACACATCACAGCTTTTATATCCTGCTCAGTAGCCATCTGTTTCCATATGTCTGGAGCGATCTCTGAATGTCCCTTCTGAACATGGGACACCGTCAATGAGGAAAGAATAATCAGCATAACGTCACTCCAACTTGCGAAAACTAAAGCCGATGTCAAAAGTACAAAAAGTAGTGTTACTTCAGTACAAAGTTGATGCTAAAAGGTAAAATACATATGATACCTGTTTCTGCAATACTGGTAGTATGCAATAACATCTCAATTTGGTCTTTGTATGTACATTTTGTAGAGCTGGAAAGCCAGTTTACTAGCTACATCATCACACAATGGCGTCAATAATATGTAATACTATTATCCCAGCAGGTGAAAAATGCACACTCGAACACATTGAAATGGAACCAATGTGTAAATGCATATATCTAGTTTACTTAACTGAAGAAGAATAATAATAATGTTGGATAGGTTTTTCAACTAAAGCACCCAATAAAGGCAATGATGTCCAAAAGTAGATGCTTCACATGTCTAAAGCATATTAAGAAAATTGAGTCTTAGTTAACTAATCTTTTTACAGAAACCATAAAGAAACGTACATGTCACCCCCTCATTCAAGTCCTCGGTTTACTGTACTGATTATTTGAAAAGTTGTAAAGTTTCATAGATTTTTTTTTGTTGTTGTTGTTGTTGTAACTTTTAGCCTGTTAGCAAACTGCTGACTTGAGAACTGCTGACGAATCAGTGTTAAATTTCCAATATGTTTTATTTGTTATACTTTCAGCTGTTCAGCAACAGACTGTAACTAAATGATTTGAAGTCCTGCATTTGTCACCAGAGAGAAGTGTGCCATTTTCAACTGAAAGACTGAGACATTTTGATTAAACATGAAAAGGTCAAAAATTAATGAAGCATTAAGTGAAGCATATGCACGGATGAATAATTGATTATCTACAGTGTAACATCTGAAATTTTTATTTCATGCTGGCTTTAATTATACACTCTCATACAAGCCATACTGTGTTACGATTCAGATGTGATTTTTGATTATTATTTTTTTTTATTATTTTTTTCATAAAAAATAAAAATGCTGCGGCAAAAGCCTGTTTATTGTTAAACAGTAGATTTCCTTACTCTATACAGTGGAAAAACTCTAATTGATCTAACGGGACATGTCAAAAAACTGTTATAATTTTTACAGTTTTTGGAAGTGGAAAGTTTCTTTTTAGAGGACAAGTGATTGAGCAGTTTTGCCGATTAATCGGCACGATAACTGATTGCTGGAACGACGTGCTCCTGTAAATGCTGTAGAAGTATTGCTCATTGTTTAAACATCATTTCAACATTTACTAATACATTTTTCTTTTTAAAGCTGTCTATCCACATTAGTTAATGCACTATGAACTAACATGAATAATCAATGTATAATTAATGTATATTTTAAAAGTACTGTACATTTTCATGGTTCAGTACTGTTTTTTGCATATAAAGTTTAGCACTATTTTACTTGGAGTGTTATGTTTGTTTACATTCAGTATCACTTTATACACACATGTATTGGTTGATTAATCACTTATTGGCCAGGACTGTAGTTTCTTATTTTTTGTTCTGATTAGTTGTAAATTAGAGTATTATATGAAATGAATATTTGTGCATTATTTTAGTGTTGTGTGCTATTATTATGGCATTTTGTATATGTTAAAATTTTCCTCAGCTTGTAATAAACTTTGATTCATTGTGGTTTTAAGTTAGTTGTCAGTATATTATAAAGGTAAAAAACAGATTTGAGTTACTTTGTATATTAACATTAATTTTAAATAATGAAATATGCACTTTTTTTTTTTTTTTTTTTACTGTAAATTTTACAGATTTATTGTGTACAGCCCCACTTGCAGACTTGCTTTAATTATGATTTACCGACTGATTGTTGATATCACAACACAGATTTGTTGTAAAAGTAACTTGGTGAATAAAATTCAGCTTGTAGAAAAGCTACTTGCAATAAACTTTTAGTCATTATGTGTGTTTTTAAGGTGATTGTCAGTATAAACAGAATATAATAAACAGTATAAAATAGTTTGTATATTTATTTCATATTTTTGGTTACTAAAATATACTTTTTTTTTTCTACAAATTTAAGTTTAATATGTACTTTAAATTATTCTACTTTATTTAAGTGTACAGTTCTGGCAACCACCCCTTTGGTTTTTTTTTTTTTTTTTTTTTTTTTTACTGTAAATTTCACTGATTCAGTGTTAACCATCCTACTATAATTTGTCCTTATTTCAGACTTGCATTGATGGTGATTTACTGGCTGATTGTTGACATGTAGTTAGTGACTCACATTCACAACAGAGATTTGTAAAAGTAATTCGGTGAATACAAAAAAAAAAAAAAAAAAGTTTAGTATTTACCTCAGTTTGTAGAAAAGCTTCTTGTGATGAACTTTGATTCATCATGTGTTTTAAGGTGGTTGTCAGTAAAAATATAAATAGTCATTTTGTATAGCAACATTATTTTTTAGCTAATAAAATGTCTTTTTTTTCCTCTCCAAATTGAACTTCAATCTATTCTACCACATTTTTAAGTGTACAGTCCTGGCAACCACAACTATATTTTTTTTTTTTACTCTAAATTCCACTTATTTGTAGTCTTTACTGTCCTGCTATAATGTGTCATTTTTTTCAGACTTGCATTAATCGTGATTTACTGGCTTATTGTTGACATGTCGGTTTGTTGTAAAAGCAATTTGGTGAATACAAAAAAGTTTAACTTGGCTAGTCATTTTTTAGTTTGGTTGATGCATCTCTGCTTGTCTTGGTGTGGGTTATGACTTTCCCTCATCCCCGTCTTCTCATAAGGTTCACAGCAGCTGTTTGGAGAGTCTGGCCTAATGCATGTTCCTTGAACCATTGTCTGATCTTCAGCTCTCTTGGGGAACCCCTTCCCCCTTTTCTTTTCTCCGCTGACCCATCAGCTGTGCCCAGTCAATAGCCGTCAGTCCCTCGGGGACTCGCTTGAACTCGCTCTCTGTTTTAGCACGTCCTGTCTAAAGGACGCACGGCCTGTCTCCTTTTGTTCTTCTGCAAATATGATCAGAGCTTTATTTCCTTTGCTCTTGTGTCTGGAGCAAATGACACATGCGCTCCTCATAGGACTGTTGGTCTTTGACAGGTCTATCAATCAGAGGCCCCAAGAGCCTTCGCAAATACAGCTTCCATTCTGCTGCTTTAAAGTGTGTATCTCTGAGCCAGCAAGGGCCTTTTGTAGTTGTATGGCAGGTGGAAGTCTGTAAAAAACTCACATTGTGTAGTGTTTGAATACTGCGTTTTCTTTACTTAGCTGTTTGCCTCGTGCAGCTCAGAGTGAATTTATTAGGGATCGATTTTGGACTTTATACTGACATATCTTGGCATGAACTTTAAAAACTCAAATTTTTTGGTCAAAAATAGTACAAACATTTTTAAAGATGTGAAATCAATGAACTTCATGAACTGTAGATATGAAGTAGATATAACTACACTGCATGATTTTGCAGTTGTAAATAAAGTAAAGATTATTGGAGTATGTTTTACAAGAAAATACTCCCGTAATAATCTGTCTTTCTACTTTAAAATTGTGTGTTTAATTCAGTGTCTTACTTCTTGATTCGTTGTAGTCATTTGTGAAATCTGAAGTAATTTCTGAGTTTCTACACCAGTGTACATTTTACAGCCTGACAAATACAATTGATAATATAATAATATTATGCCTTTAATATAAAGCAATATGCAATTTATAGGCTAAATATTACTTGGCCCAAAACAGCAACAGAAACCTCTGTAATCTAAACATAACATTAAACACTAATTGATCTCCTACCGTATTAATTTTGTGGAAAATAACACTTAATTTCAACATTTACTCTCCTTAAACTTTTTGTCAAAGCTCAAAAATCAGATTTCCCTCTTTAATTGTGTGCAATTGTTAATTTTTTTCAACTTACTCAAGTTGTTGTTAAAGATAAATGAATTTGAATATGAATGAGTAATAATTTCTTAAAGCTGATTTGATAATTTCTCCATTCTCAAATGTTTTGATTGAAATATTAAATAAATATTAAAACAGAAATATTAAATATAATTTGAAATTTATATTTCATATATTTTAATGAAAGTATAAACATTAACTGTTGGATTTTTAGGTGTTTATTGAGACATCTTCAGCTCACACTATCACTTAAGTGATATTCTGAGATTTTATTTTATTATTATTATTATTATTATTATATGATTATATTATATTATTTATTATTTGTTATAGTTGCCTATTATTGTGACATTAGCAACAATTATGTATGTATGTATGTATTTATTTTATTTTATTTTTTTAAAGGTTTTAAAGAATGCATGCAGAATCACACACAATCTTTACTCACTGTAAAAAAAAAAAAAAAAAAAAATGTTCCAAAAAGTTGTTTCAACTTAAAATAATTTGTTACCCTGCTGACTTAAAATTTTTAGTTTAGTCAACTAAAATATTCCAGTTGTCATTTAAATTAACATTAAGTAACTTAAAATTTCAAGTTAAATTAAAACTAAACATTTTAAGTCAGCGGAGTAACAAATTATTTTAAGTTGAAACAACTTTTTGGAACTTTTTTTTTTTGTTTTTTTTTTTTACAGTGCGTAACGCTGTTGTAGAAAATTTCAGATGGTTATTTTGGATAAATTGAGTATCCTGCTTTGATCTCAACATGCCATTCACCATGGCACATTGATGTGACTGCCGTCTTTATCTCATGCAAGTGTATGTTTTCAATCAGACTTGTCAAAATCACTCTTTCTCTAAGTTTTAAACGTTTAAAAGGGGGAAAGGTGCATAAAAAATGCATAAAATCTGATCCCACAAACCAAAATGTCTAATCTTCTGAATGATCTTTCACTGACAATAGCAGTTTAGCTCAAACGGACCTTATTATCCTTCTCCAGGGGACAGTTTATCTCTCTTGCCTCACCACATTAAAGAGACACAGGAAGCAGGAGCTTGAGACGAATGGCTATAATAAGCTTGGCTTGACTCGTGAGTTCACAAACACACTGCAGAAACAAATCATACTCCTACAGGATTAGTTCAGCCGAAAATGAAAGTTCTGTCCTTGTTATCATGTTGTTCCAAACCCATATAACTTTCCTGCTCCTGTGAACCACAAAAATCAAGTTTTAAGTCACATACTTGCCACTCTTTTCCATATAATGACAGTTAATGAGAACTTGAGCTGTCAATCTTTAAAACAACTAAAATACTGTAAGTGGTCCACATAACTCACTATAACTCGCATGCTGTATTCCAAACCATAGAATAGCTTTGTGTGTGGAACAGACCTGAAATTTAAGTGTATATTCACTTAACATTTTAGCTCTACTTGCAGATGAATAAGAAGTAAGAATCTCTGTTTAATTACTCTTATAATGCAATTAAGGTAGCATTGCTTGCAAATCAGTGAGTCATTGAATTATTCATTTAACCGTTTTGTTCAAATGCACTTATTAAATTAGGGACGAAACATCATTAGCATGTTCTCTCATTTATAAGAAAGTTCTCTGCAGTAATGTACAGGTATGCAATCTGCACTGTTATACAAAACCAGTGGTTTTACTGTATTTTCATGTTTTTTGAAGCTGAAATGCACTGAGATTTCAAAAGTGACTTATATAATGCTATTAAGGTCAACCACACATTTGTATTCATACCAAATGAGAGAGGTACATGAGCCCAAGTTTATCTGTAGAGCTCATTTCCTATAATTTATGTTACTTTTTTACTTGCATTTTTCATTCCTGTTGTTCTGTTTGTTGTTGAGTGTGCAGTGAGGGTTATATTTAGCTGTATTTCACATTATTTCTCAATGCAATAATAAAATGTGACTTATCTGTGTTGTTTTTTTTTCCCTCTTAATAATGCAATCTTGCTCCAGTGCAACATATTTTTAGGGAAAGCTGGTAGTTGTGGTCAGAAGTTTACGGTATCTGCAGTAAGAGTAATCATAAAATTTGCATGTCCCATGTTTGTCTTAAACAGTTAAACTGCCAATGTTGTTCAGAAAAAACCTCCAGGTCCTGCACATTCTTTGATTATTTTTTTTTTCAGCATCTTCTGCATATTTGACTCTTCTCCAACAGTGACTGTCTGATTTTGACATCCGTCTTTTCACACCGAGTCATTAATCATCCAGGTAACGGCACACAATATTAAGAACCAAGCATGTGTAACGTTTTGAAATGAGTCATTTTTATACATTTCACTTTATTTTTCTTGTGGACTATTCTTGAAAACATCTGTTGTGTGACAATGCTTATTCAGGATAGTACTAAATAAGCAACATGCATCTTTTGTGATGGCTCTTATTTTATTAAACTTAACATTTTGCAAAGAGTATGTAACCTTATGACCACAACTGTATTTGGAAAAGCTGGGAGGCCGATGACTGACATATAAATACCACAATTCAATTAAAACCGGGAACGGTGGGCAATATGCATTTAAAGTGGTAAATATAGAAGGGATATGTCAAAGTCATTTATATGTGCCAAACTTCCTGCTACCAGGTGGTGGCGCTATGACTATAACTGGATATTGGCATGTAGATGTCTTCAGGCCAGCACTTTTATAAAACATATGAAGATTGGTGCAGATTGAACATGGTATGTTTGAGTCGGTGCAAAGCATGATGTATCCTGTTGCCAAGAGGTGGCGCTATGATTCTAACTGAATATTGGCCTTTAGGTGTGTTCAGGCCAGGACTCTTACCAAACATGTGAATTTTGGTGCTGATTGGACATTGCATGTTGAAGGTTGAATGCTTAAGTCATTTCCTGTTGCCAGCAGGTGGCGCTATGATTATAACAGATTATTAGCCCTTAGATGTCTTCAGGCCAGGACTCTTATCAAACATGATGTTTGGGGCAGATCGGACATTGTATGGATGAGCTACAACACCTTCTATTCCCATGGCAAAACATTGAACTTTGTCAGGCTGCCACAGACACCCCCTTTAACGAAAATTCAAGATCTTTGCAATTTAACATCGCAAAGGCCTTTAGATTAGACTGACTAAATATAATGTTGATGTCATTAAATCTCTATGAGAAGTTCATTAGAGCGTAAAACACGCCACTTCCTGTTGCCAGCAGGTGGCACTATGGCTATACCTGAATATGGTCATGGGCATGTGTTAAGTTCAGGACTTTTATGGAACATGTGAATTTTGGTGCAGATCGGACATTGTATGCCTGAATTATAACAACTTCCTGTTTCATGGCGAAACATCAAAGTTTGTTAGGCCGCCATGAACACTACCTTCAACGAAAACTCAAGATCTTCACAATTTAACGTCACAAAGGGCTTTAGATTACACTGACCAAATTTGGTGTTGATCTGTTTAAATCTCTAGGAGGAGTTTGTTTAAATACAACGCCTGAAAATGACCAAAACAGCACAAAACTTGGCAAGAAAATTCTAAATAACAGACTTCCTGTTGGGTTTCGGGCTTCGTACCGAGGGACTTTTTTGTAGGTATTGGTGTGTTACATGTGTCTACCGAATTTCGTACATGTATGTGAAATGTAGCTCGGGGCACTTCATTGAAATTTTATAGGTGTTGCTATCAAGTCATTTTGCCACATCCACTTCTGAAACCCATAACAGATCTAAATTTTCACCACTTTTGGTGTGTGCGCAGTTTCATGAGTGCAGTTTCGAGCATATTTAGGTCCTAAAAAATGCGATTCATTCTGGAGAAGAAGAAGAATCTGAGCAAATTGCACAATTGGTGCTCGGGGCCTAATGACAGCAAATGAGTTATACTCGACGTTTCGAAAATGAAATGAATACTTGAATTCAACATTTGAAGTGTCACTTGGCACTTGAATTTATTACACGGTTCCCATCAAAAATATACATGTGACATTGACTAAACTGTGGGTGTAGTTTGGATTTGATAAATAATTAAACACTTCTGTTACTCTCATAATGCTGAAATATTGTCTTGGATGATGTGCAGGTCCATTAGTAGCTCAAACAGGTTGAAAATTTAGACTAAAACATTGCAAACAGAGCTGAAAGATGTGACATTTGACCAAATATTGTCAAGTCTATTTGCGAGAGGAACCAGTTTTTGCCTTGTGACTGATTCATTGAGAGCTGTTCTGAGAATGAGCCATAATCACTTTTAATAGCCACTGTTTCATGCTGACGGGGAACATGAACACAAAGGTTTTGTGTAATCTTGGTGTCACTTTTCTGATTTCATCATGCTAACATGAAACCTTATCCTTTCACGGCGGTTAAATGTCTTTTGAAACGCGGTTATATTTTCATGAGAAGCAGCACTGGCTTTGTAACTCCCGTTTGTAGTAGCGATTCATGGTATTCGTGTGAGTGCACCATTTTGAGATCGTACCTTTGTAGTTACGGTAAATCGTACATTGTTGGTTCATCATCGCTCCTGGACGTTAAGTTTCTTTTTTTTGGTGCATGTGTGTGTGTGAAAAACCTTTCAGGGGTGCTAAGCTGTTTTTGAGTCCTGTGGCGAACTGGCTTTGTTAGTGTTTTGGTATGAGATTCAAGCATTTCCTACCTACAGCTTTCAATCAATCAGCCTCTTTCTTTTTGCTTCCTCCTTTTACCCCTTTTCTGTGGCTCAGGTTTTCTCCAAGGTGGGGGATGGAGGGACGCTGAAAAGAGGGATAAGAAAGTGTGAGTTTCACGACTCTCTTCTACTTTTAACTGCAGCTCATTCTGCCTATGGTGCTTTTGTTGGGCCCCTCGCACCCCTGCCGAGCATTGTGGGACAAACCCTCCCCAGTAAAAGCTTGTGGGAAAAGCTGTGGGTTCACTCATCAAGGCTGACAAAATCAAAAGGTCCCTAGGAATCTGCTTCACTCTGGAATAAGAGAGTAGTGAGTTTTCCTAGATAACTCAGAAAACTGCTCTTTTCTTTTCTTTTCTTTCTTTTAATTTTTTATTTTTTTTTAAAGCTTTTATTTTTTTTTTAAAGCGACACTTTGCATGAAATATATGCTCATCGACAGAAATGTTAGATACCAACAGACTTTACATAGGATTTTGTGTAGGACATGGCAATTATTCACTTTATTATTTTAGTTTATTACAGTTTAATCATTGATCATTTGATTCATTTTACATTGGACAGATAAATAGTGGCCTTTTAGGGCTCCGTGCTTAATTGAGTTGAACCCGTATTCGTAATTAATCAAACTGCAAAAATTTTAATTTAATCAACAAATGTGTGTGCTACGTGTTTCAGGTTGAAGCATGAAACTGTTCAATTACACATGAGCAGCATATGAAAATGAGGAAATCAAACCATAAATATAATTGTATATTTACAGCGTATATTTTGCATCGTAAACTTAAATGTAAAATTTAACAACAACAACAACAACAACAACAACAACAATAATAATAATAATAATAATAATAATAATAATAATAATAATAATAATTATACTCATTATACTCATTATTTTATTACATTAACAGTGTAGTGATAATAATGTGCTAAGACTAATAATAATAATAATAATAATAATAACTAGTATAATTATAACATTTTAGTCAAATACAGCTCCACAAAAAAAACACAACAAACCGGAAGATTTTTTATTTATCTATTTATTTATTTATGTATTTATTTATTTTAAATTGCAATTGTGTTTTTTTTTTTTTTTTTTTTCCAAATTGTGCAGCTTTTCTGCCTAGTGAGAAATTGTGATGCTATAACTGCCAGACTTTGTCAAAGTAATGCAATACACAATGGAGCTGCATGACTAAAAAAAAAAAATTAAAATTAAAATTTTTTTTGTTTATTTCCCTCTCGATCTAATATCGTTTGCGTGAAAATATTTCATATTTTTGTGTTTGGAAATTTCATGCCATATGCTTTATGTAGGCTGCACATTTAAGCTGAGTACCATTTCTGACTTACATTACTGCTTTTAAGCCTCAGTACATTCAGACATTTTAAATATGGTTGTCACTCTTGAAACTGGTTGTTTTAGCAGCATTAAAAGCAAAACTATTATCCAATAGATTGTATACAAAATGTGCACAAAGAATGCTCTCTTCATAATAACTAAAGCTCATTCAGCTAGTGTTTTTGATTAGTCATGCAGCTGTAAGACACAGGAAGTTGTAAATCACATAACGATAAATATAAATATTTTCACAGAAACGACCCTTTCACAACATGAAGTGATGAAGAATCACAGGCAAATGGTGTTCACACCAAGAGCAAAATTAAGTTATTTTTATGGTTTAATTTGCTCATTGAAGGTCAGCGCCAAAAACGTAAATAAAGTGAGATTAAATCCAGGTGCATTTGTATTGTTTAATCCATTAATTTTTGCAGTTTGCAAGATCAGTCTTTGTATTTCCCAGAGCATTTGTAGTAACTTTGAAGAATGTTACGAGAAGAGTAAAGGAGTAAAGTTGCAGAGAACGAAAATATTGGAGCATCAAGCTTTCCTTTTAAACTGGAAAAAATTCTGACCACGCAGGTTTATTTCTTAACTTTATTTGGGATCTTTAGTCTGGCTACATGCACTCTATTAAAAGCACGCCTGTCCTTGTTGAAGGAATTCTTATGGCAGATACTTTTCTGAGCAAACGGCATCACCATACGAACAGCTGATAATTTGGGCTATTTAAAACACAGTCTGACTGTCTATCTGTCTCTCTCTCCCCAACTCTCTCTATCTTTCTCTCTTTCCCTCTCAGGAAGAAAAATCAATCTGTCAATCTGTGTTTATTAATACAGCATCAGTTGTTTGATTCCACACTCTTGTGTTTTTAGTCAGCGGTTGAATTTTGTGTATCACATGAACGCAAAATGTGACTTTTCCATGTAAAGAGCAGAGGCCAGATGAAACCATGTAAACGTGCTTTAGATACACAAATTGCATTTAGTTTTTGTTTTTTTGTTTTATACTGTTCTGAATATGCTCTTTCACATAGCAGATGTTTACATATGTTCCAGAAAACTAAATATTAACAGATTTTACACGGATAGGTCAGTTCAAAAGTTTACACTGCCTTTGTTCTTATTATGGTCTGCAGCTTCCTTGATGATCGGTTTTGTTATCTTCTGCGTCTCTTTCAATGTTTTATGATCTTACGCACAATGGCTTTTTACACTTAGGATAACTGAAGAACTATTATAAAGGTGCAAACATTTATTGATGTTTAAAGATCAATGGCAGCATGTGTGGGCAGTCCATTGTTGAACATGCAGAATTAATGTTTTTTTTCCATCATTATGGTGTAAGAACTTCAACTCATTTTGTGAGTTACTGTAAAAGTGATTCTTTTGCTCCAGTATTGATTAGAAATGCTGTATAATGAAAGCCCTGCACTTTAGCACTTCATCAAAAGGAGATTTTCCTCCAAATTCACTGAACCCCTGCTAACAACCAAAAACATTTCATTTGGCCACATGGCCCCCTTCTATTGTGCACTGAGAGAAAATGAGAAAGACGCTTTAGGTGGAAAGAAAAGATATAGTGTGCCATTAACAGAGGACAATGACAGTGACTATTAGGCCTGGCCTAGCGGGAGACTATGCTTTATGCTACGGATGATGTTAGAAATGCTTAAAATGCGTTTGAAATACTGTGGGAACTCTACAAAGCAAGTTTACATAAACACTGGGAGAAAGCTTCTTTTCTCTACCCCCTGTGGTGAAAATCAAGTTTTTAATGTTGTTACATGTCTGTCCGGTGTATTTTAATATGCTTAAGGACAAACCATGTGCAAATTCACCAGTCAACACTATTTCTGAGCATTTTCTTCCTAAAACTGCTGTTTATGAAACAGACCTTTTATCATCACAGGGATGTAACCAATCACATCAACTTGTGGGCGGAGCTTTTCATATCATTAGCAGCAAGCGTTTCTACTTCTAATGAAGTTGATTTTCAGAAGCTGTCTGAGATGCCAAACAGAAATATGGTTTGTGTAATCTTAGAAAAATAGCTGTTTAATAGCTGTTTGGTAATGTAGTCAAGCCAAAGGCTAATCAGTTACCATTACGTGTCTGACATTGTAGATGCATTTCCACTCTGATAAATGGACTTGTAGATGACCCTGTGTTATTAGCTCTTCCTCTTCTCTGGAATCAGTTTCTGATTCTTTGAAATCAGTATCAAACATATATGGTTGAATTTATCCAACTTGCTGTTGTGTAATGTTTACTACTTTAGTTAAACGAGTGAAAGTGTGAAAGTAGAGCAGGTGTGAATGAGTGACTAATTAGCATATTCATGAGTGTGCGTATACTAAATGAGGTAAGGATCGAGTTACATGCAAGCTATTTTAAGGCTTATAGAAATTATTTTCATATGAGGAACTTATTAAATGTCATTTTGATTATCAAATATGAAGTTTAAGTACTCTGATGATTCTGATTACTTGCTTTCCAGAAACATGACTACATACTTGCGTCATAAAATATCACAACTGGTTTTTATCACAACAGACAGGACCAATATCTTTCTGGATTTTTTTTTAATGCTGTATAAAGGATGCCAAGAACTTTTAGTTGCAAGTTGCTTTGAATCACGTCAAATTGACTTTTGTGACAACTACTCCTTTTGTTGTACTCCAGCATTTACACCGAAGAATCTATAGGTTATCCAAGTTCAATTTTGAACTTTGACAATCTATGTGTCATCAAATTGCTGGGAACGATGCACAGAAAATGGCAAAGATTCATATATAATAAGGTCATTCAGGGTCCTGAGAACTCAGACATGTGTGCAACTTCATTCTCTGCCTTCCATTTCTTTTAATTTGTTTGTCTTTCACAAGACAGATTCAGTGCTGGAGGTAATGCTGATGCTGAACATGGTGGATGTATTGAGTGAGTCAGAGCAACAAGAATTGTTCGGAGCACACCCATAGCAGGCAGCATTGTTCATCTGTGTCTTTTGATGAAGACAGAAGCTTTCACACAGCGTGCTCTGATGTCCTGCTGGGCTGGCATGGGAAAGCCTTCTCAACGGTTTTAAATTGAATCTGGATGATAATGCTGAGGAAAATAGCAAAGACACACATATATATCTTTTTATTAGCCCAGAGTTTTTCTAAACCCTGTGTTAATATTCAGTTTGGTTGCATTTTCATGTAAGCCAGAAATGTAACTGGCTACATTTCTGCGTAACCTGAAATATGGGTACGTTTTTCTGGACTTTTCAGGTGACGTCCACAAGAGGTGCTGTAAGCCATATAATTTCCCCCCTATTGTAGGTGTAGGTTTATTAAAAGCAGCCTAGTGTCATGAAACAAAAACTTGCTTTTGGGACATTTTGCAACATGAAATGCTTGTAACATGTTTTACGGTAGTGAAATGTCCAGTCGATGGCACTAAAAGCATGTTAAATTTTTTTTCCAAAACAGTTAAACATGTCTGTGGTTGGCTACATTGGTTAAAGCATGTATCAAACATGCTCGGAAATGTATTAGCACTTAAAGGTTAATGCTCTGTTGCATTTGAAAATAACGTACCACCTACACTAAACCTAACCGATAATGTTAACAAAAGCAAACATGAGATAAAAACACTTTCTGAAGCAGCTATGACATTTTAGCTTCCTTTATACAAGGCTTTGAGCCATTTTGTGGAGTGTTGTGACTTGTGTTACACTGGACTCGCACCCGAGCGCTTCGCATCACACGTGCTTTGTTGTACCGGGTGCGCTACCGAGCAAGTTTACTGCACCAGGAAAGCCTTTTGGAGCTGGTTATGTGGTGCAAAAGTTAAAATGTGTTAGTTTACAAATCATCCAAAATGGTAAAAGTGTTTTGAGGTCATACCTTAGCATTGTGCAAGTCTTTATTAAAATAAGTCTTTATTAATTGATTGCATGCCCATATTTTGAAAGGCCGTGGTGTATTCATGTAGCTCAAATGGTAAAATTTCAAGGGAATGCATGAAATGATAGAATTGAGTTTGAATGTAAGCTTGGTAAAAGGGTCTTTTAAATGAATTTAGAATATAAAAAGGTATTGATGTAAAACTGTCACTGGCATCATGCTACGGCAATTAGTAAAGTTGTAAAAATGACAGTATTGGCAACACATTAGAAGCAATTGAATCCTTGACCTATAAATACCTCTGTTTTGCCTTATTTTGCTTTATTTACTTGTAAATTTTCAAATTTAAAAAAAAAAAAAAAATTTATTTTATCTTTATTATTACACTAGGGATGTCACAATACTCAATATAATATTGAACCGTTCTAAACCTGTTGTCTAACAAAAGAGAACATTATAACTTATTTTTACTTCTCAGCATCAGTCGAGTGTTTGAAATAACTTCATTTGTGATCTGATGTGGCTTCTTATCATAGAATGAGGCAGACAGTATATTCTGTATGTCAATTAGCAATGGCTTACAAATATACTTAATCATTATGAAAATACCCGAGATGGCTTGAAGAACTCATCCTATTTTGCGTAAAAATCGGCAAAAATAATACCTCTCCCAAATGAAATATTAAGCAGACATATAATAATCCACACTTTTTCCAGTGTGCAGAGGTTTACAGGAGTATTTTGTTAATTAGATGCAAAAAAAAACACGGATGTGGCAAGTGGTTAAAAACAGAGGTACGTATTGAACCGTGTACTAACTGTATTGTTGCATCCCTATTATGCACCCATACTAAATTTCACAGTTGATACCAATAGCTGATTATTTAGAATGATATATGGCAATACTGATAGTTTAGTTTTCTTAAGAAAAAAGTCTCTCCTAACCAATGCTGAAAACTATACAGGAAACCCCCTCATTTAGTACAAAATGTTAGAGGTTAAAATGAACAATAAAAAATAAGTCACACACAAATTAAAACGGTTGCACACAACAATTGCACATAAGGTGTTTTTCATAAAAAAAACTTGTCTTTATAAAATAATTTATTCAAACATGCATGTGTGACCCTGGAACACACAAACCAGCCATAAGGGTAATTGTTTTTTTTGTTTTTTTTTTAAATTGAAATTTTTACATCATCTGAAAGCTGAATAAATGAGCTTTCCATTGATGTATGGTTTATTAGGATAATATTTGGCTGAAATACAACTATTTAAAAATCTGAGGGTGCAAAAAATTATAAATATTAAGGAAATCGCCTTTAAAGTTGTCCAAATTAAGTTCTTAGCAATGCTTATTACTAATCAAAAATTAAGTTTTGATACATTTACGGTAAATATTTTTATGGAACATGATCTTTGCTTACTATCCTAATGATTTTTGGCATTAAAGAAAAAACGATAATTTTGATGCATACAATATATTTTTGGCTATTGTTGCTAACATACCCGTGCAACTTACGACTGGTTTTGTGGTCCAGGGTCACATATATATATATATAATTAACAGTAAATAAATGTTTCTAAACCACTTTTTCCTAAATCTTTGATCATTGGATAGCAAGCTGTATTTTATAATTAAAGTTTTTGAATCTTGAACTCACTAGTAACAGTTCTGCCACTCTGTAGCTGCTGCTCTTTCATTTTGTTGGTTTAAAGTTGGTAATCAAGTTAATGTTAGATATTTTCAGATACAAATAACAGAGGTGGAAGGAAGGATGGATTTCTTGAAATCACAGTTCCAGCCTATCAGAGCAGAGAGATGAGCTGTAATTCAGCTGAAACAAAAGTGTCTTTGTGAGATGAGCCATGACCACAAGGAAACAAGTGACCCTTGAAGAAAACAGCGCTGCTTCTTCCTTAAGGACAGGATGTTGGCGACTGTGGTCAGATGAGGGATTAGAAACAGGCATGCTAGATGTCTGTTTGGGCCCATCTGTGAATTTTTTTTTTTTTTTTTTTTTTTTTTTTCCAAGAGTAATGCAGGCATGCTATCTTTGTGTGGAAGATAGATAAAGAAAAAACAACTGGCAGATCTTTCTTTTCCTTTCATCCTACACAACATCAAAACTTTTGAATCTCATTAATCTTAACTTTTGTATGTGCGTCTCTAACTCCGTGACCTTCTTTGTCAGTTCAGATATCATCTTGCACTTCTCAAGGTGAATTCCTCCCTGCTGACGGATGAAGACAAATGAAACATCTGGCACTAAATACAAGTGATCAGCTTGAAAAGCCATGACTTTGGATGCAATGGCATTTATAGTTCTGAGCGGCAGGCTTAAAATGAAGCATTTTAAATGAAAAGTTGTGGCAAAGCAAATTGTTAATTTTAACTTTTAATATTTCAGTAAACTGCCAGGATTCACTGTATATTTTCAGCTTTAATTGAGAGAGATTTTTTTTTTTCTTTCCCTTAAGAATTAGGTATTATACCTGAAGTATCTAAATGAGTCCAATATTGAGTCAAATTAACATTGGAATTTGATCTAATATAGAGCATTTAAAAAGATATTGACACAATAAGACACTTGGTCTCAAGCTTTGTTTTTGAGTTATATCTGTGCAGTTATATCAGCTCATTGCTTTAGTGTTTCTTTCTGTGGTGGTATTTTATTGGCTGTATTTCAGATAAACACACCCATAAACCTCTTGTTAGAATCAAAACCAGCTATGGTTGGTTGCTCTGAATCAGTCAGACTGTCCGTCCCAGTGCCAAAATAAGCCATAAAGTGAACCAGACTTCATGTCGATAGTCAAGTTTGGCTACTCGAGATTGTAGGTTATCCAGACAAGCTACTTAAGCCTCAAGACAAATCATTTCAGTGCTGGAATTGTTTAGTCATTACATCTGCTTAGATCAGCTTGATCCAGATCTCTCTCTCTCTCTCTTTCTTTCTCGTCTCTCTCTCTCTCTGTGTGTGTGTGGAGGGATTGCTGATGCATGCGTCCTGTGAAAATCTCTCTGGGTGGCCTCACTTTCATGCTGGTGTATTTCTGAGCTGGTAGTTCAGACAATGTACAGCATATAGCTGTGACTGGACAACTGGAATGAAGCCAAACTCAAATATCACATGATAAAAGCATTAGAGGAATGTGGCAAACACTGAGCGACAGTAAAGAAAGGTCAGATGAGGAAGAGAAAGGGAACAGAAATGCAGATGAAATTGAAATGCAGTGTAATTTCTCTTAATGATCAGCATTTATTATCTGTTATCTATTGTAAGGTTAATTACAGTAATTTGTAGTACCTCTATGGGAGATTTGGATAACTAGTCAGCCGTGTGACCACAAGTTATTTATATTAATTTATTACAAAATATGAATGAATTTATTGCTACTAATATCCCATCATATACTGTTGGCTGAGACTAAGATGAGCCCATAACAGTGGTGCTGTAAGCCTTTTTTATTTTCTAAAAATCCATTTTCTACATGTTTGGTTGTTTAAATGTGGTTTATTGACCAAACAAGCTTATCCAGGCCTAATATATGGATAAGCTTGTTTGGTCAATAAACCACATTTAAACAACCAAACATGTAGAAAATGTATAATGTGAGTCAGTATTTTATTTTATTTTATTTTATTTTATTTTATTTTATTTTTAAGTGAAGATTAAACTTTTTTTTTCCACCCAAAATAATAACTTTTGGATAGTGCAATCTTTCTTTATATATTTCAGTGATTTAAAAATACCTACATTTTAAAATAAATATTTAATTTATTTCTAATTAATATTTTGCATTTCTTTAGTTTTTATTTAAAAAATGGCATGTTATTTATAATTTTAATGTTTCTAAAAATGAGAAACCAAAATTTTATCACATTTTAAATATTTAGCCTATTGAGCCTTTTTGATAACATTTGATATTTGAAAAAATGTGAACACTTTACAGCAAAATGCTTTGGAGTGTCATTGCTTTGAATTATTGCGTTGTTTTTGCATTAACAACACAATAATTCTATTTGACCCAACACACACACAAAAAAAAATGTTGTATAAACAATTTTCAGTCTAGATATTGCTAGTAAATTTTTTGTAAAAAAAAAAAAATAATAATAAATAAGATAAAGATCTTGTAAAACATAAAATAATCTTTGAAAAATCACCTTTTAAATGCATGTTTTTTTTTTTTTATTAGAGCATGAAATATAATTGGTTGTATTAGTCATTTATTTTAATATCCTGTCTCCTTTATTCTTGCCTAGAGGGCAACTAAAGTATAATGTGGTTCGGCTTACCCAACTCTGCCTTAATAGTGGCACAACTGATTTTGCATAGCAAATGTTTTAAATTTTTACCCTTGCTCATGGTGGTTTTACACAAGTTACACAAATCACCTCAGCTGACTGTAAAATGATCCAAGATTACCGATTCCTCTTCCAAACTGAGTTTGAATGACTATTGACTGCTGTGAATTTTAGTCCAATTTCTTTTCTATGGTGTTTTTCATAGTACATACTGTTCCAAAGCAGGCAAAAGAGACCGTTCCTACGAGGGCTTTGGTGTGATATTGAAGAAATCTTGGGAAGAACAATGACAGTTTCTCTCCCCCTGCCAACAGTTCTGTGGTTTTGTGTGAACAGATACGACTTCACAGTACAACAGTCTTTCTGTAAGCAAATTCCTGTTATGTCTGAACACACCAGCGGATTGCTTATTTGGCACAAACACAGCAGGAATTAAAATAAGAGAACCAAATGGAGCACAATAAAAAGATTTGATCTTTTTTATCAGCTAGGGATCATATGCACATGTTTTTACAAAAACGGGTAAAATGCCATGCGAGAGAATTTACTCACCCTCAGGCCTTCAGTATGTGGATGTTCATCAGATTTGGAGAAATGTAGCATTACATCACTTGCTCACCAATGGGTCCTTTGCAGTGAATAAGGTGCCGTCAGAATGAGTCCAAACAGCTGATAAAAACACAATAATCCACAAGCAATCCACACCACTCCAGTCCATCAGTTAACATCTTGTGAAGCCAAAAAGCTGTGTGTTTGTAAGAAAAAAATCCATCATGAAGACATTAACTGTCACTTCTGGCTAAAATATGAGTCCATAATCCACAAAAACTCCTGTTGTCCTTAAACATCAAAATCCACCAACGTATTTGTTTAGAACTGTTTTGGCTTGTAAATGGTGCTTGATCTGTGCAGATTTCTCTTCTGTTTCAGACCAAATGACTTTTGCATGAGTAGAACGTTATTATGCATTATATTTTGTCCAGAAGCAACAGTTTGTAGTTTAAAAACATCATAATAATAGATTTGTTTCATACAAACACATAGCTTTTTGCCTAACAAGACATTAATTGATGGACTGGGGTGGTGTGGATTACTGGTTTTTATCAGCTGTTTGGACTCTCATTCTGACGGCACCCATTCACCACAGCGTATCCACTGGTGAGCAAGTGATGCTACATTTCTCCTAATCTGATGAAGAGACAGACTCATCTGCATCTTGAATGGCCTGAGGGTTGGCATGACTTAATGTGAACTATTCATCCATGCATAATCATTATTTATTTATTTATTTATTGAGCTTGTAACGTTTAATCAAAATGTCTGGATCATCCGATGAAGCATCAGATGTCCAATGTCTCCAATCATTTATTCTGCTTTAACTCTGTCATACGGTTAACGGCTCATTCAGCTCTCATTCAGATCTGTATGGTTCAGATTCAAACTGCGGTTGTGATGTTTGAGTCGAAGCAGTTGAACTACTTTTTTCTCTCTCCCATTTTTTTACGTTTATGCCACCGTTAAACTTCCCCCGTCCCATTCCTTCAGCCCACTGACTCTCAGCTCTGCCTCAAATGCAGGCTACAACAGCCAAGTTCATTAAAAATGGCTGACTGTGATGGAAAAGAACCGACACTCAACGACAAGCCCTCGCTTTTTCTTTTCCAGTCCTTTTTTTAACCCTCTAAATACATCATAATCATTTCCCCTCTACTGTACCTCCATCATTCAAAGCCGCACTTGGCATCTGCAATAGGATACCCTTGTTTTAAATCGCAGACAAATGTCTCTTTCCATTTTTCTCCGGGGTCTTTAAAAAAGGGCTTATGTTACAGTTGTCAAGCAGATATTTTAAACTTGGTGAGGTCAAAGCTATTCTACAAAATGGTTCAGGTTATCTTTTCCAAAACTGTAAGAAACGTTGTGCATAAGGAGAAGTTTAATTAAATAAAAATGTAATAAAAAATTATTAACCCCCCCCCCCCACACACACACAAAAAATTACAATTACATAAAAAAAAAAAAAAAAAAATTAAATTAACCAAAAAAAAAAAAAAACATTTTTACTTGTTTAATTGGCAAACCTCAGATCTGTCCTGCCATATTAGTTAGCTTATGTTCTGCATTTGTTTTTCTTATCAATTTATGACTAATTTAAATTTGTTTCTTATATTCTTCAATTTCAACATTTGTCTGAAGGAAAACATTTGGCTTTTTCCGTCCATTCTTCAAAACGCTTGTCCTATGTAGGGTCTCGGGATGCTGGAAACTATCCAGTTGGCTTTTTTCACAGATAAATCAAGAAATTATCAACTTAATGGAATATTTGTTGAAAAAAAGTCATTTCACAATCAAACTTGAAGCCTCAAGACATGTCATGACCTGTTTGAAGGCCAATCTTGATTCACTGTTTGAATGTGTGGATGATTGACTTGGTTTTTGTGTTTGGTGACCCATTCCAAATTGTATAAAATATATCAAATATTATTATAAAATATTTTCTATTATAATTTTATGAATAACTTTAATTTGGTAAAAAAAAAATAATGTAATTTTAATTGTAATGTTTTAGTAATTTTGTTGCATTTTTGCATTATTTTTGCATTATTTTATTTTTAAATATGTCTACATAATTTTTATTTATTTAATGTTTAGTTTTTTTTTTTTTTTTTTTTTTTAGTACTTCCACTTAATCTAAATAAATAAATAAATAAATAAATAAATAAATGTTACCTTGGCTAGGTAAAAAAAAAAATAATAATAAATAAAAAAAATATTGTTAACTGAAATACAGATTTGCACCAGCATCCATAGAAATTGTTACTCTTTTGAAATGAGCAAAACACAAAAAAATGTCAGTGATTAAACTCGGTTCCATTTATAAAGCGAATGAATAGATGAGATAACCAACTTGCAGCACTGCTGAGCTCTTGTAAGCGAAGCTTTCATCAGCATTGAAGGACTTTTTAGATGTAAATCCTTTCTTTCGCTGCTGAAAGAGCGGCTCCCGTCGATACGGCCGCAGCTGCGCCTTCATTCTGCATCGGAGGGGTTAAGCTCGAAAGTCTGACAGCTTTCTGGAAAGACATGTTGATATATCTTTGTGGTTGAGGGGTAATTTCACGGGATAGAAATTAGAGAGAACGGCAGTTGCACATGCACACACAGTGAGGTATTGGCATTTTTTTGTTGCCAATGTCTGTAACGGAGAGCAAGCGTAGCCACAGGGGGGAAGAGGAGAGATTCCAGATGTGAGGGGTTTTCAGCAAATGGCAGGGTGGAATGGAGATGGAAAGCTGGAAAATCAAAAGATGATGTTTGGGATAATTCAAGTACAGACAGATCTGCTGCTCTTTTATCGTGTAAGTGATCTTACTTAATTGGGCTCTTAAGCTTCGCCGTATTTATCTGCTTTGAGCAAAAATACGGAAATGAGTAAATGGCTTCAGGAGGTGGGTATGTGGGTTCACCTTTGCACGACTTGACTTCTTTCTGTTTCCACTCTGATATCTTAATTTATATTCCACCTTCAGCAATTTACGATGGTGCTACTGGAAGCTGTTAACAAGCGTAACATCATAATGTGGAGAGATTCCAAATCTCAGTCATATCTTGCCAATCAGTGTCCTAATCTGCGTAGCAGCATTTTGCTTTCATGCATACACAAGCGTTTAGTTGGTATCATCTCAGATTGCAGATTCGTTTCTCTTCCACTTCAATACAAGTTCTAGCATGAAATAAACATGATTGAACATTAGAAAGCGTGTTGAAAGATACAGTACAACTTACAGAAATGAGTCACGTCTCATATAATTGCTCAGTCTGCATTGCATTTACCTCGGGAGAGTTCTCCAGTGTACACAGTTGGTTAGTTACAGGAGCTCTAATAAAAACAGCAGAGGGGGGTTATTAACTGTTATTTATACATGCATGTTTGAATAAATCTGACATGAAGATTATGCGCAACTGAGTTGTATACAAACATTTCAGTTATTAATTGACTGTGATTAATATATCATAAAATAAATGGCAGTTGAATATTACAGTTTGGCCTCTGTTCTAATTTTAACCTCTAATATCATAGTAATGTATCAAATGAGAGGGCTTTTTATAGTTTGCAGCATTAGCTAGGAAAGATTTTATTTATGTATTTATTTATTTTTCCTTAAGAAAATGAAATTATCGGTATAGTTATCGGCAGATGCATTCTGAATAATCGGGTATTGGAATCAGTGGAGAAATTTAGTATCTGTGCATCCCTAGTGGTTAGTGTGTTGGAACAACTAAATTGTATTGAGTAATCAGTATGAATGAATGATGCCAAACTTTTTAATTTTGATACTATACCGATTACTTTTTTTTTTTTTTTTGTTAATTTTACTGATACTGATTATTTCTTAAATGTGTATGTGATTTTTTTTATTTATTTATTTATTTATTTATTTTTAAATAATGTTCATTTTTAGAAAAAAATATAATTTAATTCATAAATTATTAATTAATATTTTATTTTATTTTATTTTTTATTATTTTTTTTTTACAAAAGTGAATATGAGGGTGATTTAAATAAAAATGTACTAATAGGTGAAAAAGTAATCCCTCATTTTACAGAAATTTTTACATTTTGTTTAAATAATGATAAAAGTATGTTTCCTTTATGCTTCTTTCTCCATCTCTGTTTAATGTGGAAATGTGTGTTTTCATGCAGATGCAGAAACCCACATTTTATATTACTATAATTTTAATATTGATTTTTTTTTTTTTTTTTTTTTTTAAAGGAATCAATGCAAAAGTAGTAGTTTGTGAGGATCGGTATATATCGGTACTGTGGCATCAACATGCCCATCCGTATAGTAATCAAATCAAGTTTTAAGTTAAGATTTGTGTTTTTGCTACATATTAATTTTCTCTAACTCAGTTTAGTTAGTTGGTAGAACATAATTTCATTGAAAGCTGTCTTAACTCGGAATATTTTATTTTATTTTATCCAAAACATTTGTTTTTAGAATGTAGAATGAAGTTTGAAGTGTATTTGTTATGTGATGACTCTAGATCAGTGGATGTAATTCATTTCTGTTTATGTTGCTTGCCACAATTAAACACAGAAAAAAATCTAATTCATTTATGAAAAAAAATTTTTTTTAAAATGATGTCTTTTGAAACCTTTTAAAATAAAGCTAGTGTAATTCCAGCAATTCTTAATTATTCAAAATGAATTGCAATGGATCTGGGAAAAAAAAAAAAACAACAACAACAGTATGCCCAACATATATTTGGTTGAGGCACACTTCAAGTATGAGTTTCATTGCATTAAATTTGATTTGTTTTAGGATGCATGATCCATCTAAATTTTTGACAGTGTATGTGTTGTTATACTGATAAATGCCTACTGATAGATGCATTATAAGGATAAAAAGCATCTGCTAAATTACTAAATTTAAATGTTTTAAAAACTAAAACTTAGTAAGTGTCTTTTTGTGAAAATGTTCCAAATGTCATGTTTAAAATGTCAAGAAATGTCAGTTTTGGATGCCCAAACATGTTTAGGACACTATATGAGCAAACAAACAAATCAATAAATCATTTAAAATAAAAAATAAGATTACAAAATATATTATTGTTTGCCTCAGCTGAGCGGCAAACATCAGGTCTATCCACAAATATTTTGTGCTTTAGTTTTTGACCTAATAAAACCTAACAATTATCTTTTTGTAAAAAAAATATTGCGATTTACAGCCTGCTATCTTTAAAATATGCAAAAAATGACATCTCTACAAGTGCCCGGGTATGTTTTGGGACTGTAATAAACATCTATTTAAATATTCTCTGTGACGTTGTTTGCTCCGTTTCGAAGGTATTAAGGCTAACAGTGTTTTTGACTTTGAAACAGAAATGGCAAGTCTTTAAAGCGTACATGATGAACGTCTTGCTCCATTTAGTGACTAAACATGGCATATATAACTTGATCTCCCACAAAAGAAGGGCTATAATTATTCCAGCTTGCCAAAAAGCAGCAGAGAACCATGTGGTGCTGAGCGCCAACTTCAGTCTACTTGATTCCTCACTTTTTCATTCGGTCACTCTCTTAAAATCCTGACCAGAGCTGCTCATGTTATCAGATATGAATCAGAGAGGAACAAATAGATGCAAATGATCTGAAATTAAGCCAAGTGCATCAAGTCATACTCATGAAACATACATGATGAAGCACATACTTGAAAGAAGGGTGGTGGGCTGGACATGGATATGTTATTAATAGACTTTTCCGGTTCCTTGAATTATTGAGTTCAGAAGAAATTGCAGGGGTTGACGTTTTCTAACATCATTTTGTGGTGAGAAGGAATTTTGGTTTGGAGCGAGCTGGATGAACTAGTATTGAATGTGTTTATCTTGTCAAGGGTCGTCTTTATCTGTTTAATAATTGGCCCCGTGTGATTTTGGGAACGTAAGCCAGTGGTGATTCTCACAAACATTCTTTGCATTTCTTTTGATAGAAACATGCAATCAGTCATTAGAAGCGTATAATAATCGGATGTTTGTGGTTAGTGACATTTTCTTGAACTTCAGATCCCAGATTGACAGCTAGGAAGTGAGATGCAGCCAGGAAGGGGTTTGAATTGAGGGGAAAAGAAAGTGTTTTGTAGATGATTCTTATTATTATTTGTTGGCGTCTTTGTTGAAATAAAAGCTGGATACATTACAGTGCAGTTATCACAGCATGTATTGGAATTTATTTTTACAGAGTTTTCAGCCAACCGATTTTAGAAGTTGAACAGCATGAACTAACATAATGTGTAATATTTAGAATTAAATGTTTAGCATTCGTGTCTTTTAATCAGTGTTGGGTATATTACTTGTAGTCTGTTGCTGATTACAGATTGCATGATGAAAAGTGTAATCTAGGTTACTCATTTTAACATTCTGACGACTTTTAGGTTAATAAAATATGTATAGAGAAAAAATATGTCAGGACTAATAGCCTAATGGGCAGCGCAGTTGACATACTGCATTGTTCTGCTTCGGGCACCCCAAAAAACAAAAACAAAAAAAAACTAAAAAAACAAAAAACATTTACTTTATACTTTAACATTAACATTGTCTGTCAAAAAACTATTTTAATAGATTATCATTTTATTGAACCAATATCAATTCTTAAATCCCGATCTATCTTTTGGTCTATGCTATTTTCAGTTGATGAATGAACAGTAACTTACATAGTGTGTCTTCCTTCCAAAAAATAGCAATAGGCTAGGCTTTGTGTTACTTTTGATATGAAACAAAGTCTCAGATTTCAAATTCTGTCCATTTCATTAAGAAATTCAAGCAATAAATACCATTTTGGGGCTCTTTAATGTGGTGTGATAGATTGTTGTAGCTTCTGGGTACTCACTTGAGAGTAATCAAACACATAGGAAAACATTCATGACAGTTTCATTTTTGTTCTGGATCCCCTGCTCTGCTGGCAGACTGGAGCGCACTCGCCACCAGCTGGACAGGGGTGAGAATTACAACAATAAATTACAATAGATCACCCTCAGTGTAATCTGTCAAAGTGACGGACGGCCTTCAGATTTTTCCGTCACTAATTAAAAAAAAATTCCGTCAGTGAAGTGCAGTTAGAATACATTTTCTCAAATTAGTTTTTGCTTGTACAATTCAATAATATTTACGTACACTGAACTTTGCAGTTTAATTCCCATCTATATTCTAAAAGTTTTTTCTACTTTTTTTTAAAAGTGAGGGGTTTTATAATATTCACCTGATTTATACAACATTTTATTCCTAGTAACGCAAATAATTAAATAAATACATGCATGATTAAATAAACAAAAACAAACAAAAAGCCCTTTAACTCCAATGTCAACAAAATGAAGCAAGAATTTTGAACCTGACTTTATCCAGTGTTCAGATTTCTGCTGAAAATATATGCAAAGTAATGCATACTTAATTAGTCAAAACGTCTCATTTGCATGCTTAAAGATATCACTACCTAAAACTTGTAATACCAAAAAAGTTAATGCAATCAGTCAGCTGGGGAAGTATGTTGATATGTTAGTTCAATTCATTACCCTTTTCACCTGGGGTGTCGTGCTTTAAATGATTAAATACCCTTGGCTAGTTAACTTCATGTTTGTTTATGTGTGTTTTGCAGGTGTTTTAGGTGCTGCCGAATGCTCGTGTGGAAGAAATCACTTCACGTGTGCGGTCAGTGCGTTTGGCGAGTGCACATGCATCCCGGCGCAGTGGCAGTGTGATGGTGACAATGACTGCGGAGATCACAGCGATGAAGATGGATGCAGTGAGTCTCAACACGCTCCTTTTTGAGAATACAATTACATTATATAATAATCATACGATTTATTTATTATTTCTAAAACTATCTGCTCTGAGGTAAAGCAAAAGTTATTCAGTTATTTTGAATGGTAGGGTACATGTGTATGTATGCTGGAGTGTCCTGTTCAATTGTTGCAGTATTGAGCACACTTCAAATGCATTTTCCACAGTCAAACGGGTTCGCAATTGAAATATTCGGAAGTCTCTTTCAATTTGTAGTGGTTTCACACTCCATAAAACAGCAACGTGATTCTTTAGAGAACAAAAAGAGTGCTGGATGAAGTGAGAATTTATCTACAATCAATTGAAATTGATTGTACGTCACAAAGTGCATTTACATGCACTTTAAAAGTCGATTTCAGTCAGGCTAAAACCATCATTTGTCTTCATAAAATGTCATGTAAATGCTTTAGCCTGACAGAAATTGTCATTTGTTTTTAGTGAAGTCTAACTAACAGACCTACATAATGCAGCGCAGCTTCTTGCATGTATATGCAATTCTTGTAAAAAAGACATTTTTGGTGTACTTAGACACTTGTATTTTTACGGAACTAAAATAAAATTAAGCAAAGTAAAAATAAGGGCTGTCAAACGATTAATCGCATACAAAATAAAAGTTTGAGTTTGCCTAATATATGTGTCTGTACTGTGTGTAATTATGTATATATAAATACACACAGATTATTGTGTATATTTAAGAGAAATATGTTATTTATGTACAAAATATTTTTATTTATATATAATATAAATTATATGAAAATGATAATAAATACATATACTTGTAAATATTTCTTAAATGTATACATGAATGTGTTTGTATTTATATATACATAATAATTACACATAGTACAAACACACATAGTAGGCAAACTCAAACTTTTATTTTGTATGCGATTAATCGTGAATAATCCTTTGACAGCCCTAGTTAAAATGCAATGTTTTGGATGCTTATTGCCATGCTAATTATATTATGCAATTAGCTGAATTTTTCACCCACTTAAGTAGGACTTAAGTACATTTTTATATGTAATTTCTAGGGCTGTCAAATGATTAGTCGTGATTAATCGCATACAAAATAAAAGTTTGAGTTTGCCTAATATGTGTGTGTGCACTGTGTGTAATTATCATGTATATTTAAATACAAACACATTCATGTATATATTTAAGAACTATTTATGGGTAAATGTATTTATTATAATTTTTATATAATTTATAATATATAAAAATAAAAATATTTAGTACATATTTAGAACATATTTCTCTTAAATATATACATTAATTTGTGTGTATTTATATATACATATTAATTACACACAGCACACACGCATATATTAGGCAAACTCAAACTGTTATTTTGTATGTGATTAATCTTTGACAGCCCTATTTCATAATTTCTTCTATTGTCTTTGAAATATGGTTAAAGTATGGCTGAATGTACTGACAAGCATTTATAATAAACAACAATATACTTAAATATAATTTCTGTTGAAACTCGTCATGTATTTAAATATATTTGAAGTTGCAATTTAGTACATTTAAAATGCATTATAATCAAATACTTTATATGTACTTTTAAAACACAACAAAAAAATATTAAAATAGATTTAAAGTGAACTTAAAAGTAAACTTAAGTGGCTTTTTATTTCATTAATATTATATTTTATGCAAGTACAGTTTATTAAAAATATACTTTTAACATTTGAAGTAAACTACAAGTGCGCATTCAGTACAATTAAGCACACTTCTTTTTCACAAGGAATTGTTCACCTGCATTCACAGTGTAGTTAAAAAGAGGTTCAGGAATTTCCTGGCTGTGTATCAGGAGATTCAGGATGCTTCCGACATCATTCTACAGCGGCACAATAGAAAGCATCTTTTTTGCCTCACAAACGGCACCTGACAGGACTGTATGACCCCACGGAGGGCGCTGTGCTCGGCTGAGCGTGTCCACCTCTACAGGGCCATACAGAAGACACTTTCTCCAGGAGGTGCAGAACAAGCACCAGGAAGATCATTAAGGGCTGTCACCACCCTAACAATGGCCTTTTTCTTAATGCTGCGGTCAGACAAACTCTAGCGTGGCCCGAGAACTCAGAAAGACTCAGGAGGAGTTTCTTCCTCTAAAATTCCATAGATTCTTAATGAGGAGCAACACTAAAGAGCTACTACACAAAACACACACCAACATGCACACACATTTCAATATATACACTGTTTCTGTAATGATTATCTTGTCCACTTATACTGTTTGTGTATGCATGCACGTTCAGCAAGATATTAAATGCACATTGTACCTTCTTAAAGAGAGTTGATTCACATGCATTGTTCACAACATTTTTTATAAACTTTTTGATTTGTTTTGGCTACATGAACTTTTAATGGATGGATTTAAATGTGTTGCGTTTGACTAAAAATATGTGTTTCGAAGATGAACAAAGGTTTTCAAATAACATGTTGATGAGTAAATGACATTTTTTCCAAATGCAATTCAAGTAGGGTCACAAAAAGGCAGAAATTGTTTGGAAAATTAACGAAACATTCCACGATTTTGGAAACTTTCCAGAAATTTTGGGAAAATTTCAGAAATTTTTAAAAAACTTTTTTTTCCGAAAGTTTCCAGAAACTTTCTGGAAATTATCCACCTCTTTGCAACCCAAAATACAAGTAATTATGAAATTGCATATGCTGTACAGATTTACTTAAGTACTACTTAAGTAGGTCATAAAAAGCACTCAACAATCAGCCAATTGTATGTAATATAAATTTAACCGATAACACATTTTTTTATTTAATTGCAGCATATAATCAAATTAAAAATGACATTAATTTGCACGTAAGTGTATTCTTAAGTATATTCTAGTTGGAGACTTTTTCAGTGATTTCTTACCAACCAGTTTATTTTATTTTTCCTGCATTCAGAGGAAGAGAGACTTGGACTGTGCTATTATAAGTGTATAACTGTTATCATAGTAGTATTTATAAACTGTCATAATATATATATTATAATATAATATATATAACATTTATGTTTTGGCTTTATATATATAATGAAAAAAAAAATTATATATATTATATATATATATATATATATATATATATATATATATATATATATATATATATATATATATATATATAATATAATATAATTATTATTTTTTTTTTTCATTTTAATTTTATTTTTAGCAATTTTAGATGGTTTAAGAAAAAAAAGTTTTAGTATTTTTAATACTTGATCTTCAGCTTATTTCAGTTAGGGTTAGGTTAGTTAATTTTGAGTTTTTATTACATTTTTGTTTGTTTAAATCTTTTATTATATTTATATTTTATTTTGGTTTTATTTAAATTTTTAATTGTTTTAGTTTTGGTTAACAATATGTATGTGTGCTGTGTGCATAGCAGTGTTTTCTGAATGCATAGCAGTTATGTTAGATAAACTCTTTTAGCCAAAATGTGCAATGCACTGAATACACCATGTTGTATGTTTATGTTTATACTATTTTACGTATTATATGTTTATCAAATAACTATGACCACTACTATTTTTCATAATAACAGCTACAGCAATAACTACTACTAAATAAGTCCAACTACTATTATTATTATTGTTATTATTAGTCAGATTTACTTATCATTCAAAATGTCAAAAGTTGAAATATGTATTTGTCTAATTGGTTAATTGGTTTTACTTTCCTCCATTCCTTCAGTATTGCCCACATGCTCACCGTTAGACTTTCACTGTGATAATGGAAAATGCATCCGACGCTCGTGGTTATGCGATGGAGACAACGACTGTGAGGACGACTCTGATGAACAAGACTGTCGTGAGTACATTTATTAATTATTTGTGTTATAGTTTAAAGATGAAAAAACTTGTTTGCATATTGTTTTTCCAAAACTGATATAAAGCTCTGCTAGCCTTAAGTTCTGTGTCACATTTTATTTATTAAAAATAGCATATTTATGAATAGCGTTTGACACAGAATGCTAGTACTCAATGAGCAAGTGCAAGAAAAAAAAGAAAATTCAGTTAGCTCTCATTATTGGGTCTCAAAAGGAAAACATTTGAACAGTGTCAGTAGATAGAGACCATCTTTTCAAGCTACAAAAAGACAAAAGCTATCAAAATGGGTTTTGAGACACATGCTGTATATTCTAGTGTTCTGAAAACATACGATAAGGTTTGGTGAGAAACACACCAAAATGTCATTTATTATTTAGTGAAAATCTTGACCTCGGGAGTTGCTCTCCTGTGTGTATTCATGAGTGCATGAGAGCAGCAGCTCTATCATAAATTAATTATGCTATAATTATTTTATGACACCTTTTGTGTCATTTTGAAGCTCAAAGATAATCACTATTGACTGCAACTCTGACAAGCACATGCAGAAGATTCAAGCATGTAATCACATCCAGGTCTTTGTACAGTTGTTAGTAAGTGCCATGTATTTGTGTACCCTTAAAGGGAGGATTCATCCAAAAAATGGAAGTTTTGTCATCATTTACTCACTCTCAAACACAAAAGAAGATATTTTGAAGAATGTTGGTAGCCAAACAGTTGCTGGTAGCCATTAACTTCCATAGTATTTTTTGATGGCTGCCAGCAACTGATGTGGTACAAGTTTACAAACATAATTCAAAATAGCTTATTCTGTATTCAGTAGAAGAAAGAAACTCGTACAGGTTTGGGACAACTTGTGTGTGAGTAAATGATGGCATAATTTTAAGTTTTAGGTGAGCTATCCCTTTAATAGAGGTAAACTATAACACCCTTAAATGTTAGACAGGGCTTGTGAACATACAGCCGCATGGTTTCTGATGGCCTTTAAGAAAAGAGAGGTCCACACAAGAAAATTATTGCCTCTTTTCTGTCTTTTCATAGGGTGCATTACAGTAATCAAGTCAGAATGAAGTAAAAGCTTGTATTAGAGTTTCCAGATCCTTGAATGACAAAATTGGTTACACTTTAATTGTCATGAGGTGGAATAAGACCGCAGATTTGATTGATCACATTTTAGTTCTGAATCAGAAATGACTCCTAAATGTCTTGCTTTTTTCACTCAAATTAGAGGTTTAGTATGAATAAAAAATATAGCTAAATATCCTATAGACTTTGAATAAATATAGTAACTCCACAAAGGTAAATAAGCTTGAGCCTTACATCTAAATGTTTTTGCCAGGGTCACGCCTGCCAATGATCGGTAAATTGGGAAAGTTTACTGACCGTAAATATTTGTTACTGGCCATAAAACCTCATTTCGCATTTGTTATTAAAATATAAATATGTTTAGAAAATGTGCCAGTCAGCGGTTGGTTTTTGGACTGAGTTGTGCATTTTCTGTCACACTTATTTTATGAACTCTTGTGCTGGGCTGAAAATCCTTTACCTCATTTGTGGTGCCTAATCAAAAATGACCACCCTACAAAAAATTGCTTGTAAATCTCTCATTATGCTATATTCAATCTTTTTATCAACTTGGTTTCTTTTCAATTAGCAAAAGGTTTTGTATTTCTCTATGGAACTGGTCGTAGGTCTTATTGATTCGAGCTTATGCACTTCAGTGTTTTGAGAGAAAAAGCATTATTTGTGACCCTGGACCACAAAACCAGTCTTAAGCAGCACAGGTATATTTGTAGCAATAGCCAAAAATACATTGTGTGGGTCAAAATTAATGTTTTTTCTTTTATGCCAAAAATCATTTTTGGCATAAAAGTAGACATTATTTGTCATTTTGATGAGTAATATGCATTGCTAAGAACTTAATTTGGACAACTATTTTCTCAATTTTTTTTTTTTTTTTGTAATGTAGGCAAATATTGTCATATCCTAACAAACCACACATCAGTGAAAAGCTTATTTATTTAGCTTTCATATTATGTATACATCTCAATTTACACTTTAAAATTTGTAGAAATTTACACTTATGACTGATTTTGTGGTCCAGGGTCACATTTGTGGGTAATTTTTGGTAATATTTACTCAAAACTGAAGTGCATAGCTCAGATCAGTTAGGCCTATGAACAATCAGGTCCAGAAAGAAATACAAAACCTGTGCTAATTGAAAGAAAACAAGTTGTTAAAAAAAATTGAATCCAAAGTTTAGTAATAATGTAGTGAAAGAAAGAAAGAAAGAGACTATTATACCCTCTGTGAGCAAAATCAGCAAGTTTTAGTCCAATGCATTAATATTAACTAGCATTTCTGGGAAAAAGAAAATCCTCTGGGTGAAAATGACCAGAACACAACATGAGGGTTCAATATTTAATTGAATATTTATTCTCCTCCCTCATGTTTAATCCATTTTAGCATCCCTTGCTTAAGTTAATGTCTACTTTTGTAAGGTTTAAGTTGTGTATGTATATGGAGCAAAATCATTTATTTCATAGCAGTCCGTACCATTGTAACACATTTTAATGCTGTAGAGGAGCAATACGTCTATTTGTGAGGCAGAAAACAGAAGCAACAATAGTCTTTGCATCTGACCCATATTTCTCAGCGCTGTACTCTTGAGGCTCGTCTCTTGATGGGGGGTCTGTCTGCCATAAGCTTTCCATGAATTTTTCATTCCTCCTTTCCACCACACTGCATCGTCTCTTACATTCAACATCTCCCTTTCTGCTTCTGTCTGTCTTTTTGGTTTATTTATCAGTTAAAATATCAATAGTGTGTGATAATTCACATTTCCTTTGTATTAGTGGCATGTAATAAAAGCAGCCCAATGACTGCTGCATGTGTGTTCTGATTCATTTTTTAGCATTTTTGTCTAAATGAGAGATTTGTATCTTGTGTTTATCTATGTGTGTTTTACTGGAGCTGTCAAACCAAGATGCACCTTTTAATGGGCAATACTGGAAAAAGCATGAGGGATTTAATTTGGTTTTTGCTTTTCCAGAATGCTTTGCAGCATGTGAAATATGATTTGTGCATCTGGCGGGTAAAAGAGCGGTGGTGCAGAAATACACCGGTGTGTGTCTGTCTGGCGCGGCGGGTGGTGTAAATACAAGCAGCATCACATTTAATGCCGCTGTTCTGGAGTCCCGTACTGGTGTCAATAAAATGCTTTGAGCACCACCAGTGCATTGGATTGTGTCGCTGCAGTGTGTGTGGGTTTTTTTTTTTTTTTTGTTTTTTTTTTTTTTTTAGAATAAGGGTAATGTATGTTCACAAACTACAAAAGCTTACAGGAAAAAGGAGCCTCACCCTCAGATCATCCAAGACATAAATGAGTTTGTTTCTTCATCAGACTTGGAGAAATGCAGCATTCATCACTTGCTCACCAATAGATCCTCTGCGGTGAATGGGTGCCGTCAGAATGAGATTCCAAACCGCTGATAAAGACTGGACTGAATTGGTGTTGATTACTTGTGGATTATTGTGATGTTTTTATCAGCTGTTTAGACTCTCAGTCTGACGGCACCCATTCACTGCAGAGGATCCATTGGAGAGCAAGTGATGTAATGCTACATTTCAACAAATCTGATGAAGAAACAAAGTCACCAAAATCTTGGATGAAAACAGTTCATATGTTTAATCCATGTTTAACCCATTACTCACATTTACAACATCTGTATGATTTTTGTTTTTGAGCAGCTCCTCGAGAATGCGAGGAGGATGAGTTTCATTGTCAGAATGGATACTGTATCCGCAGCCTGTGGTACTGTGATGGAGACAACGACTGTGGAGATAACAGTGACGAGCAATGCGGTGAGATCATTTGTATATATATAGCTCTATCAGGATGATTTATGGTTCTAAAGGTGTGGGAACCTGGTCTAGGCACGTCTTGCGTGTTGGAGGTGTTGAGCTCTAACCAATTACAACGAACAGGTCACCCTTGATTGTAATTGGGATCATCTGGTCTTAGTCACGGACCTGCCAGGACACAGTGGGAGCAGCAATACAGAGCAAAACAGAAAGAAGAAAACAGAACAGACACGCAAAGCATTGCAACAAGTTTAGCACACGCCCTTGGATGTAAAATAACCAATGTCATGCATCCCTTTGTGCAAATGTGCACTTGTAGGGAATTTTAAAATTGAAAAAGTATAGTTCAAAACTGTGCTTGCAGATGATATAATATTAATCAAATAAATTAAAAAGGACGCTTAAGACAGTTTCTTAAAAAGTGATGCCAAATTAGAAGATTTGAAGTTTCATTTTAATACGTTTTAATAATCTTCAGCATTGCTTTAAAGAAGTACACTTATTTTGATGAGTTGACTAACGTAATGCACTGAGTGCAAAGTACTTGATTATAATTTTACCAATAGTGTGTTATTCAGTGTTACATTTAAAGTTAAGATATTTTAAGTTTATTAAATTGCAACTTTATGTTAGTTAGAAAAGGTGCAGCACTCACTCTTGAACTTTATACATTCATTATTCAGGCCTTCATCAGGCTTGAAAATGCAACTTCATCACTGTATTTTACATTTTATCTTAAGTGCTTGACAGTACATTCAGGAGTGCACTTTAAAGATCCCTGCGCTTGTAGCAATGACAGCTGTGCAGACCTTATGTTTCTAGCCATCAGTTAATTAAAGTATTCACATGAAGTTTACAACACAAGGTTGTCTAATAAGCTCTTCAAGGTCTGCGCTATTCCTTTGTGCCATTTTTTTCAGATGGGGTGGATTTAGGGTGTATCTTGTTTTTAATTTCTGCTGAAATTGACTGAACTTTCTGCCAAGCAACCTTCCTCCATTCCCAGTAAATCAAATAAATAGAATTTTTCTCACTGCAAGAATTTCAATGCCTTTTTGTGCTTGTATGTGTGTCCAGATAAGAGGAAGTGCTCTGATAAAGAGTTCCGCTGCTCTGATGGAAGTTGCATCGCAGAACACTGGTACTGTGATGGAGACACCGACTGCAAAGATGGAACCGATGAAGAGAACTGCCGTAAGCTGATTTTGAGTTTCTGTGTGTGCTTTTTTGTCAGACGAATATCTCTACTTCTATCCATGCATCCATCCATCCATCCATGCATCGTTGTTGTTGTTTATGGTTGCATACATGTTTCCATCTATCATCAGTGCATCCATCCATCCATACTTTCAATCATCCATCAGTCATGCATCATGCTTCATCATGCATCCATCTATCCATCCCTTCCTCCCTCTGTCCATGCATTTGTTCATCCATACATCCATCCATCCTTGCATCCATGTTTCTGTCCATCTGTCCATGCATCCCTCCATCTATGCATCCATCCATCCATCCATCAATTCTTGAATCCATTCATCATGCATCCATGTTTCCATCTATTGTCTGTCATCATGCAGCCATTATGCATCCATCCAGCATGCATCCAATCATGATGCATCCATGAATTATGCATCCGTCTGTCCATCCATGTATCCATCCATCTACCCATCCATCCATCCATCCATATATCCAATCATGCATCACACATCCATCTGTCCTTGCATCATCATGCATCCATCCAGCCATCTATGATGTATCCATTTATGATGCATCCATCTATCCCTCCCTCCTACCCTACAATGCATTCATCATGCAAGCATCCATCCATTTTGTATCCATCCCTCCGTCCATGCATCTGTCCATCTACGCATCCATCCATCCATCAATTCTTGCATCCATGTTTCCATCTATTGTCTGTCATCATGCAGCCATCATGCATCCATCCAGCATGCATCCATTTATAATGCATCCATTTATAATGCATCCATTGATTATGCATCAGTCTGTCCATCAATGTATCCATCCATCCATCCATCCGTTTATACATCCATCCATCCATGTATCCATCATCAGTCATCCATTTTGCATCCTTCCCTCCATCCATGCATCCATCCATGCATCCATCTGTGCATCCATACGTGCATCTATACATGCATCCATCAATTTTTCCATCTATCTGTCTATGTATCCATCATCAATTCATCCATTTTGCATCCTTCCCTCCATCCATGCATCCACCCGTGCATCTGTACATGCATCCATACAAGCATCCATCCATAGCTTGCCTCTAAACAGAATGTACAGAACTATTCATACATGGTGGAAACATGAAATTTGGGCCAAAGGTTCAAAACAATGACAGCTACACATGGAATCAGTCATGCAAATTGTCATATTGGTGAAGCTAAAGAGAATAGATATGCTTTAGTCATATATCTTCAATTATTTTAGATTTTCCAGAATCATTTCTTCTCATTCTAGGCCGTCCAAAGCTGTGCATGTATAGTGTATAGAGCTGCTTGACAGAATTATATTTGTCAGCTCATTTTTCAGATGGCAGATGCCAGCCAAAAAATGTTCAGGCATGAATACAAAAAGATTTCACAAACCCATAGACTGCTACATTGCAGTGAAAAACACTTTATCAGAGTCTGGTTTAATAAAGAATTTCCTGACTTAAGGTGATCACAAGAAATTTGCCACCATTGACCAACATATGCACAGGGACTGTTCTGCTAAATTGTGGTCAATATCTCTTTTTTCATATGCTTGGATCCCAGTGTTTGCTGTTTGAGATTGTATTTACTTCTGTGTTGTATTTGTTTTTGTTTGTTTGATTTATAGCAAATAGCTGTTGAGAGGGCTTTGTTGGACTGTTTTCGGGTGCATGTGTGTGGGCGTGTAAATCATGTTACATAATTTCTCTCTCCAGCATCTGACGTGATGACAGCCACATGCAGTGTTGAGGAGTTTCAGTGTGCATATGGCCGCTGCATTCTGGACATCTACCACTGTGATGGAGATGACGACTGCGGGGACTGGTCTGATGAGTCTGACTGCTGTAAGGAACATTCGCTCTTTTTTTTTTTTTTGGTTTGAAATGCCCCTTTTCTTTCTTTGCCTTACAGTCATTATAATTATATATCAACTTACCTTGTAAAAAAGCACACTTTAGCAGACTTACTATGGAAATAATATACTTTCAAAAGAAGATTCTTAAGTGTGAACTGAATGCAATGTTTTAATCACAGGTTATTTGCAATTAAAAGAAAATGTATTATAGTTTAAATTTATATTACCAGTTAAGATGTGTTTTTGAGCCACTTAAGTAGGTTTTAAATATCTTTATATGTAGTTTCATAAGTCTGTTGTCTTTAAAATATTGTAAAATGTTGAATGGACTGACAAGCACTTATGATAAACTAAAATATACTTTAATGTCATTTCTGTTGAAACTTTAAAATGAAATATATTAACTTTAAATGTAATATCAAACAAAAGACTAGTTAATTATAATCAAGTACTTTACATGTGCTTTAGTATGTTAGTCAAAACATAAGTCAAATACAAAACAAGTGCACTTACAAGCATGACAAAAGATTATTAAAGCAACCATTTGAAATGTATTTTGAAGTACAACTTTTACTTGGACATTATTACAAAGTGTACTTAAGTGTGTTAGGAATGAAAGTGTCTCTGTCTTTAAGTACACTTAAAAAGTAGCCTTTTATTTCCATAATATTACATGCATATTGTTTTTTTTAAAAATATACATTTAATATTTGAAGTACACTACAAGTGCACATTTAGAACAAGCAAGTGCATTTTATTCAAGCTGTTTTACTTAAAGTAAAAACGTAAAAAAGTTCTCGTTACTGTAAATCTGTGTGGATTTTTTAAAATTTGCTTGTATCATTTTTTTGTTGTTGAAGTAATAAGAAGTACTATAAGGTATTTGATTATAATTCTGACAGTATTTTGTTGTTCAATATTACATACAAAATTAATATATTTTAAATGTACTAAACTGCAGCTTCATTATAAATGTGTACTTTGTGTAATTACATATAAAAATACTTAAGTCCAACTTAAGGGAGTTAAAAAAGCACTCTAAAGTTCATCTGATCGCATTTAATATAAATGTAAACTATAATACATTTTCATTTAATTGCAAGCAACATACAGTTAAGTGTTCAAAAACATTACATTCAGATTGCACTGAAGTTTGTTTTATTAAAGAGGAGTATATTTACATGAAGAACTCTTTTTAAAGTGTGCTTCGTTTCACAAGGGTTATTCAAGACGATTTTGTAATACAGATAAGTTTCATGACTGTGTGTGTGTTTGTGTGTGAACGCAGCCTCCCACCAGCCCTGCCGTTCTGCAGAGTTCATGTGCAGCAGTGGCATGTGTATAAACGCAGGCTGGAGGTGTGACGGAGAATATGACTGTGACGACCAATCAGACGAAAAGAACTGCAGTAAGTTACTGTTTTATTGTAGTGTTTGTGTGTGCGAGTGGATTTCACAACTGTCACACACCTCTTTCTCTCCATCAGGTACATCGATGTGCATGGCTGATCAGTTTCGTTGTACGTCTGGTCGATGTGTGCGCTTGTCATGGCGCTGTGATGGGGAGGATGACTGCTCTGATAACAGCGATGAAGAAGGCTGTGAAAAAACTGGTAAGGAATATAAAAGCCAATTTACACTTTTTAACTCTTTTTAACTTTTTATAAAATTAAAACTTGCTGAAAATGTACTCGCACTCAGGCCATCCAAGATTTAGATGAGTTTGTTTCTTCATCAGATTTAGAGAAATTTAGCCTTCCATCACTTGCTCACCAATGGATCCTCTGCAGTGAATGGGTGCCGTCAGAATGAGAGTCCAAACAGCTGATAAAAACATCACAATAATCCACAACTAATCCACATCACTCCAGTCCATCAGTTAATGTCTTATGAAGTGAAAAGCTGAATGTTTGTAAGAAACTAATCCATCTTTAAGATGCTTTAAACTTTAAAGCGTCACTTCCGTCAAGTCCATAATCCATAATAACGCTTCCTGCAGTGAAAAAGTCATCTTGTCTGAATCAGGAGAGAAATCTGCACATATCAAGCACAGCTTACAAGCCAAAACAGTCCAAAAAAGCTCTAAACAAATATGTGGGTGGATTTTGATGTGAGAGACAACAGTGGATGGACTTTTTCACCAGTGGAAACATTATTATGGATTATGGCCAGAAACAACGGTTTGAAGTTAAAACGTCTTAATAATGAATTTGTTTTAGAAGAGCATGCAGCTTTTTGCTTCACAAGATGTAAATTGATGGACTGGAGTGGAGTGGATTACTTGAGGATTATTGTGATGTTTTAATGAGCTGTTTGGACTCTAATTCTGACGGCACCCATTCACTGCAGAGGATCCATTGGTAAGCAAATGATGCAGTGCTACATTTGTCTAAAACTAAAATAGACTTGGTATAAATCAAATAGAATGGATTTTTTTTTATTATTTAGATTTAGTAAGATCTAGTAATGAACGCACCTACATGTGTGCATGCTTTGGGACATCAAAAGTTATAAAGTTTACTCATTTAAAAAAAAATGATAATAACTTTAAATTCCACTTGTTCCTTAGAAACTCCTCCATGTGCGTCGGATCAGTTCCTGTGTGGAAACGGCCGTTGTATTGGTCAGCGTAAGGTTTGCAATGACGTCAAGGACTGTGAAGACGGGACTGATGAGCATCCACACCAGGACTGTCGTGAGTCCACAAAATTAGTACACGAATGTGTGAAATATTACATAAGACAAATAGTCGTAGTTCTTCTGAAGGCATGTGATTCCCTCATTTTTCTTCTTTGTTAACATTGAGTTGTGTGCCTGTGTGTGTTTATAGGCTCCAAGTTGAGTGAAGAAAACTGTAATGTTAACAATGGAGGCTGCTCACAGAAATGCCAGATGTCTCGCGGTCTGGTGCAGTGCACTTGTCACACCGGCTACACGTTAACTCAGGACGGGAAGACATGCAGAGGTGAGGCCATAGACAAGGACAATTATTACACAAAAACAGACAGCAGAAAAGAAAGTTAAGAACCAAGGGGACAAACTTTTGAACAGGATTGTCTGTTATTAATTTCCTTATTGGTACCTTATCTAAAATAGATCTTTTCTCTCGTTTATTTATGTGAATTCTGCAAGGATTTATAAACTTAAAGACAAAGGGTATATGAATTATGCATTTGTGTATATGTACAGTATATATTCATATGTATTCATTTTTATAGATTTCTTTAAGTATCTTGGAGATGTTTCCACAGTTCTTACGGATATAGTCTGTCTCAGTTTTTTTCTGTTTCTGTCGTAATCCCAAACGGACTTGATGATAATGAGATCAGATCTCATTCTGTCTTCACCATACTTTGTTTACTGGACTCCTTGTATACAAAAAAATAAAAATAATACAGTTAATGCCAAAAGAAATTTAGAAATGTTTCACATATTAAAGCAAAATTTCACCTTGTGAAAAAGAACTACACGTGAACACAATTTTTTTTTTCTAAAGAGTACTAATGGAAGTAATATAATTTATAAGAATATACTTAAGTGTGAAGAACTGCATGTAATGTTTTTAGACATTTATCTGCATGTTATTGTCAGTGAAAATGTATTATAGTTTAAATTGATGTTAAATTCAATTAGCTGAGTTACCTAAGTAAGACTTAAGTGTGTCTTTATATGTAATTTCATAATTATTTCTGTTGTCTTTGAAATAAGTACTGCTGAATTTAAAAATATTTGTAACTACACATTAGTGATGATGAAATTGCAGTTTTAGTACAATTAAAATATATTAACTTTAAATGTAATATCGAACAAAACAGTGCTGTTAAAATAATCAGGTGCTTTACATTTGCTTTAGTATGTTACCCAACACATCAGAAATACACAACAAAATATTATTTAAACAATAATTTAACGTACTTTAAAGTAAATGTTTAATGTGACTTATTATGAAATTCTCTTTTTAAAAGCGTACTTAAGTGTGTTAAGAAATGTGAATATCTTTCTTTAAGTCACTTACGTGGCCTGTTAATTTATTAAAAAATTATTTTCAAGTACATTTTTTTTTTTTTTTTTTTTTTTAAGTACACTACATGTGCATATTCAGTACAATGAAGTACACTTCTTTTTCACAACGGTATAAATAACACTTAACTTGTTTTTTTTGTTTTTTTTGGAGAAGACGACTTTTGCACAGTACTGTATATTTATAGTACACAAACGCCAGAAAAAACTGAGCTTGTGTGTAAGAAATGACAGTTTAATTTCATTATTATGGTACAAGATCAGTTAGCAGTGTTTGCTTTTATTAAAACCTAATCCATTTGCTTCGTTAAGTGTAGAAATCCAGAGATGTCTCTGGCTTTTCTACTTCATTCACTGTAGTGTTGTTAGATATTGTTTGAAGTTCTAAATTGTATACAGTGAAGTCTTTTTGCATTCTGTCTGTCTGTGTTTGAACCATCATGTTACTCTAACGAACGATGAAGCTAACTAATAAATGTTATTTATGTTATGTTTTTAATCTCTCTAAACTTTCCTGCGTTTGTGGTCTGAACACAGATGTGGATGAGTGTGCGGATGAAGGCTACTGTAGTCAAGGCTGTACCAACATAGAAGGAGGATTTCACTGCTGGTGTGTGCAAGGTTATGAGCTGCGACCCGACAAACGCAGCTGCAAAGCTTTGGGTGAGGCTGAATATCTGCTGTGAAAGCAGCAAAACACTGGTGATTTTAAAACAAAGGTGACCAATTTAATACCAAGTGTTTTCTAATCCCAGGTCCAGAACCAGTTTTGTTGTTTGCGAACCGGATTGACATCCGACAGGTTCTGCCGCACCGCTCAGAGTACACACTATTACTGAATAATCTGGAAAACGCCATCGCGCTGGACTTTCATCATAGCAAAGAGCTGGTGTTCTGGTCCGATGTGACACTGGACCGGATCATGAGAGCCAGTCTGAACGGCAGTAATGTGGAGGAGGTCGTGTCCACGGGTCTTGAGAGTCCAGGTTCGCAGTCGTTTTCACTGTGTTCCTCATATACACTGCTTTCTTGTTTGAATTGCACTGTACAATCAGCTGAACAAATAATCCAGATCCTACAAAAATGAAAGCCGATTACAGTCAACAAGGCATAGACGCAGTGTAAATAAAAGTGTAGACAGCTGCATTGAGTATAACATGAAACGGTCTGAAGTAGTTAGTGACAGATTCACTGATTGTTAATGAAAGTTTTCTAGTATCATCATGTTGCTTGCTTTGAGTAAAATTTTATTCAAAATTTAAATAACAGCTTTGTTGTTTATGCTGCTTGGTTAAAGAAACAGTTCACCCAAAAATAAAAATCCTGTCATTATTTACTCACCCTCCAGTTGGTTGAAACCTGCAAGTTTCTTTCTTCTTCTGAAAACAAATGAAGATATTTTGAAGACTGTGTTGGTCAAACAGTTTCTGGTCCCCATTGACTTGCATAGTATTTTCCCGCTATTATGGAAGTCAATGGGTACCAGCAATTGTCTCCATTTGTGTTCAGCAGAAGAAGGAATTTCATACAGGTTTCGAACAACCTGAGGGTAAGTAAATGAAGACAGAATTTTCATTTTTGGGTGAGCTATCCCTTTAAACACTGAGTTTGATAGCTTAGGTTTGATTTACAGATGTTAAAAAAAGCAGTAAAAAATCCTCCAGGAACAGTTCTTGTTTTTTTTTTTTAATGCTTTTGTAGCTTAAACAAAGAAAATGGCATGCAGTTGCCCAACATAAAATAAGAATTTTATAAAAACTCAAATGATTGAAATTTAAAAAAACAACTAAAATGTCAAATGAAGTAATCAACAATTAGTTTTTTTGTCATAATCGTGCAGCCTTAATGCACTGTGTGTAACATAAATGAATAAATAAAAACAAATAAATAAAAATGTATAAAGAGTGATTTCAATAGTGAGTTTTCAATGAATGATAAAGTATGTAAAATATTACATATAAAGTATATAAAATGTAATTTTCATGCTTTTGCAAAGAAACAAAGAATAAATAATATAAAACACTTGTAGCAACAATAATAGTTAGTTTTAAAGCAGCAATAATAGTTTTTTCCCCACTTTCTTAGGTGGTCTGGCCATCGACTGGATTCATAATAAGCTCTACTGGACTGACTCGGGAACGTCTCGTATTGAAGTGGCCAATCTGGACGGCACACACCGTAAAGTGCTTTTATGGCAGAGGATGGAGAAACCCCGTGCCATCGCTCTTCACCCCATGGAAGGGTAAATATTCTGACCATAGTGTATTAAGTTATGCTATAATTTACAAATAATGCTGTTTTTTCAAAAGTGTATTTAGCACAAGCATTGCACAATAAACGCACAATGCTGTTTTGGGCTGGGTAGGAAGTCTTGCGTTCTAAGCATTACAGTATTTTCATAGTAACCCTTTATGAAAAAGAAATGTGGTTGATTATATTGCATGTTCCCTTGGAGTGCACTGCAAATATTAAAAGTTTATTTTTTTTTTTTTAACTGTACGTGAAGATAATTTAATGTTAATAAAAGACCACTCAAGTGACTTAAAGAGAGACACTTTCATGGCTGTTTCTGAACACACTTAAGTACACTTCTAAAAATGAATGGTTTTACTTTAAAGTACAATTTTAAGTCATTACGTTTTAATAATCTTTTGTTGTGCTTTAAAATATTTTAAATGTACCAAAATGCAACTTCATAATTACAAAAGTCTAATTAAATAAAAAAAAAATAATTAAATACATGACATTTTATCATAAATGTGTGTCGGTACATTTGGTAGCACACTTTAACCATATTTCAAAGACAATAGAAGTAATTATGAAATTATAAAGATGTACTTAAGTCCTTAAGCACTCTTAAATTCAGCTAACTGCATTTAATACAAATTTCAGCTATAATACGTTTTCATTTAATTGCAATTAAAATGCAATTAAGTGTCCGAAAGCATTACATTTATTTCACACTTAAGCATTTTTTTAAAAGCATGCTATTTCTAATTCCATTCCCCTTTATTTTATGTGAATGCAATTTTGTACATTTAATATTTTATGCACTGTAAATTGTCAGTCTTTGTTCTTTTACATGGGGGGAAAAATCCCCTCTTGTGACAGTAGTTGTTGTTCTGTAACAAGCAATGGTAAGCAGAGCATGAAAGCATTCTGGTGACTTCTAGTTAAACCTCGTAACTCAATTTGCTTCTAATCACAAAGGCTGGATGAAAATTTCATCCAGGGATTGTCACAAGGCTTGAGTTGCAGCCGACGCTTATCGTGGCTCTTTGTCATGAGGGACAAAGGGGTTTATGAAATCTGGCTTGAATTCTCCCTCTCCAACAAGATTTAGCACTTGTTTTCGACCGGCTGTGCGTCCACTGAGTCTTACACACAGATTAGGGCTGGACAATATGACCCAAAATCAAAATCTTGATTAATTGAAAGTTTCATTATGATTATGATTAATGAACTATTATTTTAATTTTATTATTGCTTATTTTTATGTATTCAGTAAAAATGTTGTTTATTCCCTTTTTTTTTTTTTTTTTTTTGCCCTCATAGTTATAGATGTGAATCTGACTCATGATCGCTGTTGCGTGTGATCTTAGTCTCAGCGATTTTGTCCTGTCACTCTATATACGCAAGTATTTACTCTAGGTTCTTACTGGCCTTTCACACAGAACGCATCTTTGCATCTAAAACGTGAGACGCAGTGCTCAGAAATGGTTTAAAAAAAAAAAAGCACAGCACAGAATGCCTACTCTGCCTGCCAACCTGCTACTGTAAACAAAAGCTTGCAATGGATTCCCCGCCTCCATGGTCTTCTGATTGGTCCACTGTTTTGGAACTGACATTGGAACTGACAAATTCTGTTAACTTGATATAGCGTCTTAAGTGCATCACTAACATTTGAGATGCAAGCGCAAAGGTCATACACATCCGTATAGTGCTGACTACACACACAGTAGTATGTTTTTAATGGGAAAGAATTGACAGGATTAAAATTACCTCGGTTAGAGGTTCTAAAATGCAGCTTCGATTATTTTTCGATTAATTGTCCAGCCCTAAAACAGATGCATCTCTTTTTTTTTTTTTTTGCCGTTCCCATAGCACAGTGGTCCTGTATGTCGGCGCACTGTGAATCTTGCTGTATGTGAAAAATAATAAGCCATATTCATTTTACTGGTGGATAAAATGCATGATGTTGTTCTTCCAAATCCCTTATTGCATTAGCTTAAAGGGGTCATCGGATGCCCATTTTCCACAAGTTGATATGATTCTTTAGGGTCTTAATGAAAAGTCTATAATATACTTTGGTTAAAAATTCTCAATGGTTTCGTAAAACGACACCCTTTTTACCTTGTCAAAATGAGCTCTGCAAAAATCAACCCATTCTGATGGATTGTTTCTTTAAATGCAAATGAGCTGCTCTTGCCCCGCCCCTCTCTTCTCTCTGTGGAGTGACGAGCCTGTTTACTTTAGCCGCATTTAGCGTGTTTAGTCGCGAAACATGCTCACTAGCCAGTTATTAGGAAAGGTGATTGCAGAGATTCATAAAAAAACCCTTATACTCACTGCATCTTCAGTGGCTCAGATGTCGGGAGTAAATGAGGACCACTATGTTTATTATTGCATCAAGCAACACAACACCTCAATCGCTTAATCAGAGATACTCTTGTCTATCTTCCATCCCTGCTACGGCATCGAAACAATGGAGGTTGGACTGTTACAGCTGATTGTAAGGTCTGAGGTAAGACGCTCATGTCAATCAACTGTCGTGGGAAGGGCCTCTGTCGGTGTGACGATGTGTACATACACTGCCAACACACATTAATGTTCAAACAACATGTAAAAGTGAACTTTGGATCCGATGACCCCTTTAAAAGAAGATCGGTAAAATCCTGAGGACAGTAATTCCTGTTAATTGTGTTAAGTCAAACTTGAGTCTAGTGTTAAGCCGTCATGAAAAAGAATATTAATTGTTTCTTTTGTTGCAATGAACTCTAACGTTTCTAACATTACTTATACTCCTTCTTTAGGAAGATTTACTGGACTGACTGGGGAAATATGCCATGCATTGAATATGCCAACATGGATGGCTCAAATCGCAAAATAATCGCAGATACGCACCTCTTCTGGCCCAATGGACTCACCATTGACTATGCCGGTCACCGTATGTACTGGGTGGATGCCAAACACCACGTAATTGAAAGAGCTGACTTGGATGGGAAGAATAGAAAGGCTGTCATCAGCCAAGGTAAAAAAAAAAAAAAAAAAAAAACATTTTTTTTTTTACCTGAAAGAAATCTCTTCTGCTTACCAAAGCTGCATTTATTTGATCAAAAATACAGTAAAACTGTAATGTGAAATATTATTACAATTTAAAAAGTTGTGTTCAATGTGATTATATTGTAAAATGTCATTTATTTCCGTAATACAAAGCTGAATTTTCAGTGTCTTTAGTGTCACATGATCCTTCAGAGATCATTCTAATATGCTGATCTGCTGATTTTCTGATTATTATCAATGTTAAAAACAGTTTTGAGTCATATTTTTGTGGAAGCCATCATACATTTTATTTTTCAGGATTTTTTCCGAGGAATAGAAAGTTCAAAAGAACAGCGTTTATTTGAAATAGAAATATTTCGTAACATGTCCTTACTGTCACTTTTGATCACTGTAATGTGTCCTTGCTGAATAAAAGTATTCTTTTTTTGAATGGTAATACATCATGGTTTCCACAAAAAAAGTATTACTCAGAAATGGTTTTCAACATAAAAGAAATGTTTCTTGAGCAGCAAATCAGCATATTAGAATGATTTCTGAAGGATTATGTGACGCTGAAGACTGGAGTAATGATGCTAAAAATTAAGCTTTACGTCTAATGAATAAATTCGATTTTACAATACATTCAATTATAAAACAGTTATTTTAAATTATGATAATATTCCACAACATTGCTGCTTTTACTGTATTTTTTATTAAATAAATGCAGGAACCAGGGTTTGCAACATATTAATTTAACATGTTATGGTCAAAGTATTTTAAAACAGTACATTAATTCTATTAACAGTTCAGTTTTTCAATAGCTGCACAGATTTGGAAAAGTAAATTAGGTTGGTGTGCTTTTTTTTTCTCTAGTGTTCTGTAGTATTTTAGTCTTCTGTTCATATGGGATAAGGAGTGTCTGATGAATAAATTCAGTTATCTGTCTGATGTGTGATGGAGTGCAACCAGCGGTCTCTCTAAATGGCACACTAGAAAGGAAGCCTAAGCCTCGGGGTTTGCAGGAACAAAATACCTGTGCACCTGGGAAAGGTGGGGGAATATTTAGACCTGAAAACCGAGCTCGAAAAAAATCCAGCGCAGATTTGCTTACAGTGGTCAATGACAGATTTACTAGGGAGGGAGGCACCAGCATTATATAAAATCAGGGTGCACACACACGGAGAAAAGATATGTTGACTGGAAAAACAAGATCAAAAGTGAACGATGATTGAGATGACAAGAGAAAGGTACCAGCAAGGAGGGGGACGGCAGATGGCAGCGGAGCTGGGAACAAAAGATAAAAAAGAGACGAAAAAGGCAAACAAGCCTTCTAACTCAAACCAGCCTTGATTCTCTTACAAAGATAAGATCACAAAACAACCCCACGCTGTGTGTGTACACCTGGAGAAGGGTGAAAGGTGCAGAAAAGGCGGGAGATCCAAGCAGAGCGCGTTACACGCCTATAGTCTGGCAGAACGCCAGGTTTAAAGTATAAGCCAGGATAAAACGCAATCTACTCTCTTAAAATAAAGGTTCCAAAAGGGGTTTTTTTCACAGCGGTGCCGTAGAACAATTATTTCTGGTTTCCTTTCTAAGAACAGTTCTTATTGTGAAGAACATTTTAATAATCTAAAGAACCTTTTTAAACCATTTTAAAATATCTTTTTCCACTGGAAAGCTTCCAGGCACTCTTAAAAATGAAGGTTCCAAAAGGGGATTTTCGCATCAGTGTTGTAGAACTATTGTTGTTTTACCAAAGAACCTTTCAGTCAAAAGTTCTTAAAAGAACTGTTTTTATTATTACTTAGGACATTTAAATAATCTAAAAAAACCTGGAAAGATTCCGTGGATATTAAAGGTTGTTTGTGAAACCATCTATCACAATAAAGAACCTTTTAGAAATTTTAAGAGTGAAGAACTACTTTGGAACCTTTAGAACCTTTCAGTGATAAGTTCTTAAAAGAACCTTTTTTTTTTTTTCTCTCTTAGTATGAAGAACATTTAAAAAAATAATCTTTTTCCACTCTAAAGAACATTTTGTGAAATGGAAAGATTCAATGGATTTTACATTTTCAATCAATGCCAATAAAGAGCCTTTATTTTTGTTTTATGGAGTGTAGGACAGAAAAACAATGAAGAGATTATAATGAGTCCTTTTGGTTATTGCTTTTGGTAAATTAAGTGCTTGCTTTTGCAGTTTTTTGAGAGATTTAGTGGGGTTGTTGGTTAGGAACATGTTTTAACCAGCTTTGAGAAAATCATAAATGTCCCGACCATGTGCAGTGAACTCACCCTCCCCCACCTCAGATTGACTGTTACTCGGAGGCAAAGAGTTTCTAATCCCTGATGGATGGAAAGTAGCTAATTAGTGGTTTGAAAATAGTTTACCTCTGCCAGTCTGCTTTATATACAAAGTCTGACATTTTCATGTCTAATTTTATCCCAAAATCCCAATAGAACTTTGAGAAAAAGAAGTACACTTCAGCATAAGACTACTTTTTAAAGTGTGAATGTAGAGTAATGTTTTGGGGCACTTGTACATTAATTACAGTTAAATGCATTATAATTTAAATGTATATTATATGCAATTAGACTTTAGACTGATTTAAAAAATGAACTTAAAAACTTAAGTTCAGCAGCTGCCTTAATTTTAAGTTAACACTGCTTAAAACTACAAGTCACTAACACATTAAAATAAAATGAGTTGAAATGACTTGTACTTTGAAGTTGATTTTAACTTCATTTTAAGGCAGCTGCTAAACTTAAGTTTTTAAGTTGAAACTGGTGAAAACTTTTTACAGTGTAGTGTGTTTTTCAATATTACATTTAAGGTAATATCTTTTATTATATCTTTTAAATAGCAAATTCATCAATAAAAATGTGTAATTACAAATATATTTAAATACATGATTAAATTCATAGTTAAAATTAAGATCAAGTAGTTTACATGTGCTTTAGTATCTTAGTCAACATCTTTGACACTTTGCACTTCTAAAAAGCATGACAAAAGAGTATTAAACATAATGATTGAAAATGCACTCTTAAGTAAAATTTTTAATTTTACATTATTGCAGAATTTTAGCTGCTTCAAGTCCCTATGAAATCAAAATTTAAGTTTTTTGGCTTTCAGTATGAATATGTTAGCTTTAATGTTATCTATAAGCTAGTGTGCTCCAAGACAATGACAAAATTGCATTGCATTGCAGAAGATATAAGCATTCAAAACTTACAGTCTGTAATTTCCGCCAATATGAGTAAATGATTTTGATGACATCAACCTGCACGCTTCTCATCAAACTTTCTGTCCAATCAGATGCTCTCTAGAATCTGAAGGGTCCCGCCCCCTACACTATAAATACACGCTGAAGCTGAAATCGGTCACTTGATCACAGAATTTTGTATTTTCTGTATGGTGAATGGCTGTGAGATAAATAAAACACTATTGGCTATTTAAAAAAGGGGGTGGGACTGCTGTATATGCCCCGCCCTGTCTTCCTGTTTCAGCTGAAATTACGTCAACGCATAGAATAACGCTGCGTGTTTCAAAGCAATTCATTGGACCTTTAAGTATTAATAATGGTGGTCATTAGACACTGACACATGCTTGGCACATTTAATGGGGTCACAGCTGTGTTTATGGAGTAATTTACCACAGCTTAGAATGCATCATAATCAAGGGCTGGAACTATCTGATTTATAATGAAAATTAATAAACACCTTAAAACAGCCAATCAGAGTAGAGAATTCTAGCGTGCCTTGATATAATTACAAAAAAACCCTTTGTTTGTGTGTTTAATGAGAGAACAGGATAAGGAGATGTTGTGACGCTCTTCACTCAAGAAAACAGCTGCATTGAAAACAAACATTATTTACCTCTGAGTCACATTTGACCTCAACAATTAAAGGTGTAGACTTGACATTCAGTAAAACCTATAATATGCATTTATTCAGTGTTGTGCAGAACCCAAAAGAAATTTGAGTAAAGATAACTATAAGCCTAATTCTTACTCTTAAACATAACGGGAGGATAATAAATCAGCTGAGGCCAATACTCCAGCTCTGCAGTACATGAGAAGAATCGTTCAGCTTTCTACAGTTTATACGGCACCTGAGTTGAAACCAACAAAGTATTGGTGAAAAACGGTTATGTCGTCTTTTACTGCTTGAGCTTTGGACTGCTGTTGTTAATCATTATGCTTTACACTATAAAAATATGCATTTTAGAGCACAGATGCTAAATATATCTGTGAACCTTTTGCTCTGCCAGGTCTTCCACATCCTTTTGCCATCACCGTGTTTGAAGACAGTCTGTACTGGACCGACTGGCACACCAAGAGTATCAACAGTGCAAACAAGTTTACTGGCAAGAACCAAGAGGTCATCCGAAACAAGCTGCATTTTCCCATGGACATCCACACCCTACACCCACAGAGACAACCTGCAGGTCAACTAACCGTAACCGTATATAATGTTTACAAATGCTAATCAAATTTAACTAAATGCCACCCAGACTCACTGGAAAAACATGTCTCTACCTGCATTGCTGCAAAACTCACGCACACACATATAACTCGCTGCAGTTTCCATCTGAAATGAACACTAGTAGCAGTAAAACACCAACAACTTTTGTTCCTTTTCACACAAATTATGTTTACAGATGCAGGTTATAGATTAATAAAGACTTATTTTTATGCATTTCCTTGCACAATACTATGTTATGACCTCAAAACACCATAAATCCAGATCCATATTTAGCTTTTCTGACATAGTAAACTTGCTCGATAGCACACCCGGTGCAACACTGCACTTGAGATGCAGCGCATTTGGATATGCGTTCAGTGACACATGAATCACAATAAAAGAGTTCAAAGACTTGTAGACACAAGGTGAAATGGCATGGCTGCTTTAGGAATTAATTTTTATATCATGTTTGCTTTTGTTAACACTATCGGTTAGGTTTATTTTCAGGTTTTAGTGTAGGTTGTATGTTATTTTCAAATGTGATAAAGTATTAACCTTGGACATTTCATTTATGATCAAATTTAAATTTGAACACACTTTTAGCGCCACCCACTGGACATTTCACTTTGAAAGTATTGCAAAATGCAAGAAACAACGAAATGTAATTTTGTAACAATGTTGCCACAGGTGCATTTTTATTTATTTTTTTTTCAGTGAGCCTAGGTTGAGTTAATAATGTAATTTTAAAAAGCATTATTAATTTTTTTTTTTCCTTCTGTTATGTTTAGGTGGGAGAAATCGCTGTGGGAGCAATAATGGAGGTTGCAGTCACCTGTGTCTTCCAAGCAATAAGACCTACACCTGTGCGTGTCCTACAGGCTTTAAAAAGGTGGACCACTATAACTGTGCCCAGAGTGAGTACTGCTTGTCTTAGTTATTTATCCTTGATTTATATTTATCCTCCTTTCGTGCTACAACAATATCCTTACACCTTAAGGGTACAGTAACATGAGAAGTGCAATACAAACTTCCAGAAAGTGACTGTCTGCATCTTTGTATCAGTATCACGAGGAGCCACTCACGTTCTGGGTAACTGACAGAAAATCAAATTTTAGGAAGGTTTGCTGATAGAACGTTGCTGAAAGAAATCACAAAAATTGTTATTTTATGGGTACTAGAGCTCATTTTACCCTTAAAGATGCAGCTTATCTAACCATAAAAGTGCATATTAGTACCTTTATAGTAAACTCTATAAAAAAAGTTTGAGGAAAGTGAAACATTCAGGGCAGCGTGATGCAATTAGATTTTTGTCGTCTTAATAATTAGCAGTTAATGTCTTAATAGCTGTACTAAGTAACACTACTTTTGTCAGTTAATTTGTTAGTTTACTAAATGCAAAATGCCTTGTTCAGGCAAAAATTTTGTCAGCAAATGAATTAATTTATAATGCATGCTGGGATACTACAAATCCTTAACATTTCAGCTGTAGTTGCTTTTATTACAGTGTAGTAATATGCATTATTTTGAACTGATACAAAAGATGAAAACCGCCACAGATGTAAATAACATTACAAACAAATCCATCATAAACTGTCCTTTCATAATAATCAAACTTCTGACTTTGTGACATGAATGTTTGTCTGTACTTATGAATTTCTTAAATCTGGAGAACTGACAGGAGACCTTTGGTCTTTGATCAGGTCTTGACAAGTTCCTGCTTTTTGCCCGAAGGACGGACATCCGTCGAATCAGCTTTGACAATGAAGACAAGCTGGATGACGTCATTCCACTGGCTGATATTCGAAACGCAGTGGCCCTGGACTGGGACTCCAGTGAGCGTTATATATACTGGACTGACGTCACCACTGATTCCATCAACCGAGCAAAATGGGATGGAAGCAAACAGGAGGTTAGCAGGAATTTAGCCTGAGACACAAAGATCAGATTTTAAGTTCAGATTAACACTGTTGGGCAGCGGCGTGTGTGTCTATATATGTGTACATATATGTGTAAATACATACATACATACATACATACATACACTACTGGTCAAAAGTTTGAAATAATTAAGATTTTGTAATGTTTTTAAAAGAGGTCTCTTGTGCTTGCCAAGCTTGTGTTTATTTAATCAAAAACAGAGAAAAATGTTGTGGAAATATTATTACATTTTAAAAGAAAATATATTATAAAATGTCATTTATTGCAGTAAACAATGCTGAATTTTCAGCATCATTACTCCAGTCTTCAGTGTCACATGATCCTTCAAAATCATTCTAATAGTCTGATTTGCTGCTCAATAAACATTTATCAATGTTGGGAACAGTTATCACTGCTTAATTTTTGTAGAAACTGATACATTTTTTTTTTTTAGAATTCGTTGATTAATAGAAAGTTCAAAAAGAACAGCATTTGAAATTTATATATAAATATATGTACACTTGTAACATAAATGTTTTTACTGTCACTTTTGATCAATTTCATGCATCCTTTGAGTATTTTTTTTTTTTTTTTCTCTCAACCATACTTACCCCAAACTTTTGAATGGTAGTGTATCATTAAAATATGAAGCAGCACAACTGTTTTTAACATTGATAATAATCAGAAATGTTTCTTGAGCACTAAATCAGCATATTAGCATTATAGATTTCTAAAGGATCTTGTGACACTGAAGACTGGAATAATGATGCTAAAAACTTAGCTTTGATTACAGCAGTAAATTAGTTCAACATATAGTCACATAGAAAATGGTTATTTTAAATTCTACTAATATTTCAAATATGTAATGTTTTTACAGTATTTTTGATCAAATAAATGCAGCTGTGGTAAGCATGAGAGACTTAAGAGTTTTTTTTGTCATCTTCATACATGGAATATAAAATAGAACAGAATTGAATAATTAGGGAGCAAATGGATATAATAATAAAAAAATGAAACAAATTGTATGTGTAAGTACTCATAATACAGTTTTAAGTGTTGTTTTAGTTAATGTGTTGTTCTTGCCTTTGATTAGGTCTTTTCATGCCACTGTTGTTGTGTGGCTAATGTATGAACTATGCATGGTTTGGTATATTATAGGGAGAAATGTGTAAAATACTGACCCCTGGAGAACAAACTAGCAAAAACAAACACATCCTCTCTTGTATAGTATGTGGTCATAATGTATTGTCATGTAATCTGACAGATGATATTCATGTTGCTTGCAGGTTGTGGTGGACACCAGTTTGGAAAGCCCTGCAGGTCTAGCTATCGATTGGCTTACTCATAAACTGTACTGGACTGATGCAGGTACTAATCTGTTATCAATTTATCTTTCAGATCCTAGCATCAGATCTAAGCTCTATACACCTTTTCATGTAATAATTTCCATTGTTTAGTCCATTTAAGACTAAGCACACACTACAAGACGAATGCTTTGTTTATTCAACTTTTTTGGTTCTCACTTGCCCTCTCCTCACTCCCTTTTCTTATAATTTCATTCCTACATTGAATTTCAATGAATGTAGAAACTATTAGTGCAACTACTATTAGAGCGGTGACAGGCATATGCTGCAGCCTGGAGTTTCATGCCAACTTAGATATTCATTTTTTCCAGTGTTATTTAGAACAGACTTGTTTTCATAACTTTTAGGCACAGATCGGATTGAAGTTTCAAACACAGATGGAAGCATGCGCACGGTTCTGATCTGGGAGAATCTCGACCGTCCACGGGACATTGTCGTTGATCCGATCGGAGGGTAGGTCAAGTACGGTTCAATATGCAATGCTACACAATGTCCTCCACAAATACAGATGGTAAATATGAGCCAAACAAGGGTTGAAAAAGGTATTTGCTGTTTGTCCGAAATGTTAGATGTTGTATATACAATTTGGCAGCCTTTTGAAGAATTATAAAGAAATGATACATAACCGTATTTGTTTTGCCTCACTGTAGATTCATGTACTGGACAGATTGGGGTGCAAATCCTAAGATTGAGCGTGCTGGAATGGATGCATCCAACCGTACTGTTATCATCTCAACAAACCTGACCTGGCCTAATGGGTTGGCAATCGACTACAGCACTGAGCGGCTGTACTGGGCCGATGCTAGCATTAAGACCATTGAGTATGGTAACTTTGATGGAACAGGCAGACAGGTAGATGCAAGTTTGTTTCTTTTATTTAAAGGAGAAGTCCACTTCCAGAATAACAGTTTACTGATAATGTACTCACCCCTTTGTCATCCGAGATGTTCATGTCTTTCTTTCTTCAGTCGTAAAGAAATTGTGTTTTTTGAAGAAAACATTTCAGGAGTTTTCTCCATATAATGGACTGATATGGTGCCCCGATTTTGAATTTCCAAAATGCAGTTTAAATGCGGCTTCAAGTGATCTTGGGGCACATTATATGGAGAAAAATCCTCAATGTTTTCCTCAAAAAAACATTTCTTTACGACCGAAGAAAGAAAGACATGAACATCTTGGATGACAAGGAGGTGAGTACATTATCTGTAAATTGTTGTTCTGGAAGTGGACTTCTCCTTTAAATTGGCTTGCAGTTCTCAGGTTAAACTTTCATTCGTTCTTCATTGAAGGTGTTGATTGGCAGTCAGTTGCCTCATCCATTTGGGTTGACGCTCCATGAAGACAGAATTTACTGGACAGACTGGCAATCCAAGAGCATCCAGAGTGCAGACAAGCTGACTGGTTTGGACCGAAGAACGCTGGCAGAAAACCTTGAAAACCTCATGGACATTCACATGTTCCACCATCACAGAACTACAGGTAAAACATCACCGTAGACTGTCTCTGTTATGTATTAATGATACTGGTAACAAATATACTGTACAATACAGCTTTGTCAGTAAAGCCATTCTTTATAACTTTTGGATGTTCTCCCAACCAAGATCATGAGGTTGCATCCTGGGTGCTTTATAATGAGTTCACTTGTTGGTTGCTTTACCTTCACTATCTAGTGCATTGAAGAAAGTAAAGCTTTTAAAGCTAAACTATTTTTAAACATTTAAGCTTTACACCATGTCCTAAGCATAAAAATTTAAAGTGAATTTTAAATCATTGTTTTAATAATAATTTGTTGTGCTTTAAAGAACTACACTTATTTTGATGTGTTGCCTAACCTGTTAAAGAACACAAACCCCTGGTTTCACAGACAAGGCTTAAGCCTCTAGTACTAGACTAAAATGTAAGTCTGAGCGGTTTCATCTAAAAGAAACTTGCGTTGACTGATCTTAAAATATATCAGTGCTTTTGTTTTGTCTCAAGATGCACACCAGTAATGCTTTTTTTTTTTTTTTTTTTTTTTCTTACACACATTTATAAAAATTACTTAAAATGTCCTAATTTAACTATGGCCTAATCCTGGCTTAGTCTAAGCCCTGTCTGTGAAACCAGGCCTTGAAGTACTAGATTGTAATTTTAACTCTAGTATGTTATTTGATATTGCACTTAATGTGTTTTAAATGTACTAAACTGCAACGTCTTTATAAATGTGTCATTACATAAATATATATATATATATATATATATATATATATATATATATATATATATATAAAAATGCATACAAGTTTCAATAGAAATGAAAATAAAGTAAATTTTAGTTTACCATAAATGCTTATCAGTATATTCAGGAGTACTTTAACCATATTTCAATTACATATGTGACCCTGGACCACAAAACCAACAATATATTGTATGAGTCAAAATGATCGATTTCTCTTTAATGCCAAAAATCGTTGGCATATTAAGTAATGATCATGTTCAATGAAAATATTTAATAAATTTCCTACCGTAAAAATATAAAAACTTGATTTTTGATTAGTAATATGCATTGCTAAGAACTTCATTTGGACAACTTTAAAGGTGATTTTCTCAATATTTTGATTTTTTTTTTTTTTTTTTTTTTTGCACCCTCAGATTCCATATTTATAAATAGTTGCATCTCGGCCAAATATTGTCCTATCCTAACAAATTTATTTATTTAGCTTTCAGATTATGTATAAATCTCAATTTTGAAAAACTGACCCTTATGACTGGTTTTGTAGTCCAGGGTCACATATAAAGATGTACTTAAGTCCTACTTAAGTGGGTCCCAAAAAACACTCTAAAGTTCAGTTGCATTTATTGCACATTTAAACTGTAATACGTTTTTGTTTTATTACAATTAATATCCAGTTAATTGTCCGAAAACATTACTTTTAGATTGCACTTAAGTATATTCTTTTAAAGGGTATTATTTTAAATTTTCGTTTTCAGTTTCTAATTGAAAATATTTCTGTGTAATGGATTCACTGAGGGCTGCCAATAGATTAAAATAATTAACAATAATTAATCATTTTTTGTATAAAAGTTGCAAAAGGGGTTTCACAACAATACAATAGAAGTAGTCTTAGTGTAAAAAACATTTTAATCTTCTAAAGAACCTTTTTCCACTATAAAGAATCTTTTGTGTAAGGGAAAGATTCCATGGATGTTAAAGGTTCTACATGGAACCATCAATGCCAATGCAGAACCTTTATTTTTTTAAATATATAAGAGTGTAAATAGGTATTTGTTGTATATTCAGCACATTAAATTAGGTTAGTGGCTTAAATGTATCCAGTAAATATGAATAAAATAATTTAAACACATAATTCATTTTCAAGTTAGCAGCTCTTCTTCTTTCTCCTGTTGACAACTGAAATTCACACGCATGCCTAGCAGATATGAGTTAAAGAGGAATGTGGGTCTCTGTCGTATCCGATGTCTTGGGTTTTCAGACGGCGGATTAAGGCCAGTGGTAACTGATCTTCGGTCTGGAGTCTCATTGGTGTATCATGATCCACCGAGACACCCAGAGGCCTGTTATCTGTTACATCTGATTGAACGGCCATTTCTAGCCCTTTCTCTCTCTCACCTGTCTCCACTCTTTCTGCTCTCTGTCTAAAGTCCAGACGCCCTGTTTGGTGAATAATGGTGGCTGCAGTCACCTTTGCCTCCTGGCTCCTGCTCCCAAAGGCTCAAGCTGTGCGTGTCCCACTGGTATCAACCTACAGGCGGACGGCAAGACTTGCACTCACGGTAATGCCGATAAGCCTGTGCTTCTCTGCCCGTCTCGGATATCTAAAGAACCAGCAATAACTTCTCGTTCAGTAGCCATTACTCCACAATTGACTTGAAATTTAATAAAATGGCCCCAGGTGTTTTTTGCTTTTGGGATTCCAGGTGACAGTTCAGTCCGTGGTTATTGTTGCAAGGGCAGATCTTTGAAATTTGAGGCTCGTTTTGAGTCACCTCAGGGGTTTAGGGGTCGCCGTAATGATGTGTCAGTGGTGATGATGTCATGGGGCACGTATGAAGGTGAGAGTCATCGCCTGACAGCCATTCAGTTTGGTTTCCAGTAAAATTCAGTGGGGATTTGTCTCTTTTGCTCACTTAATTGCTCAGGGGTGGGAAACTCTGGCCCTAAGGGGATATTTAGTCTTGGCCACTTAATGCATTTTAGATCGTGAAAATAGTTATCTGATTGACAAAGGCTATTTACACTAGTTCCACCCACCAATATTACAAAAGAAACCACGAGTTTAACTGGGTCAGTGGCGTGGAGAGTAAACGTGGTGGTGCTCAGTAATATGATATAATGTGGGAATTAACATGTGTGATATTGTTGTCAGGGGCACTTCAATATACTGTGAATAATTCTAGATACTTTACTACTAATTGTTTAGATTTTTAGAAATTTAACAGCACTGTGTATTATGATGCACAAAAGATACGCGTACACTCTGACATAAATAAACCCAGCATGGATAAAAAGGAGTGAAGGAGATGAAGAGGAAAAACTATTATACTTGAAGTCAAAATGAATGACATACTAAGGCATAATTTTAAGAGAAATGTTGAAGTGATGAGACTTTAGGAAATTTAAAAGAAATCAAAATAGATATGAATAGACTTATTTTGATTTTGACTTTTTATCTCATAATTAGAATTATTAATTAGTCATAATTCACAGAATTCATAATTCCGTATCAAAACTTACCTCATTTCGACTTTCTTGTAATGACAGTCATTTCAGTTTAATGTCATAATTTTTACTTTTTCAAAATTATAACACAGTTATAAGTCGGAATTATGAGAAAAAAAAAAAGTTGAAATTGTGACATTAAAAGTCGAAGTAGACATACTAAGTCAAAGTTATGACACTAAGTTATAATTATGAGATAAAAAAAATGTATATAAATAGTATTTTTTTCATTTTATTTCATAGTTTTGACTTCATAATTTTTATTTTTTTATTTTATAATTTGATCTCATCTTGCCTTTTTCTCATAATTGACAAAAATTGACAGTCGTTTGTTTAGCATGTCATAATTTTGAGTTATAATTGTGAGATTAAAAATAAAAAATGTATATAATTTTTTTTTGTCTTTTTTGTTTAATTATTTCAACTTATGATGTCATATGATGACTTTTTATCTCATAATTACAATTTATCTCATTTTGACTGTATCATAATTATGACTTGATGTGTGAAACTCTACAGTTGTTTCGGTTTAGTATGTCATAATTTTGACTGTCAAAATGATAACATTAACTCACAATTATGAAATAGCCAAATTAATGAGATGGAAAAAGTTCAAGTTTTGACTTTAAAAGTCTAAATTGACAAGTTATAATTATGTTAAAAAATCGATATAAATATTTTTTTTTTCTTTTCATTTCATAATTTCAATTTAGTATGTCATTTTTTACTTTTTATCTCATAATAACAGTTTCTAATTTTGTCTGTATCTCATAATTATGACTTAATATGTGAACAATTTTGACAGTCTTTTCAATTTAGTATGTCATAATTTTGACTTTGTCAAAATGATAACATTAACTCTAATTATGAGATAAAGTCCAAATTATGAGAGAAACCCTCAGATTTACAGACAAGGCTTAACCCTAGTTCTAGACTAAAATGCAAGTCTGAGCTGTTTCGTACGATGGCCAAGAAGTGCAAAACTAATCACAATTCAATGACAAATCTGAAAACAAAATAACAACTATAACTTTGCTCAAACTATACCTACATTTTCTGGTTTATCTGTTGTTGTGTTTTTTGATTTGTTATAATGTTTTCGGAATTGCTGTTGAGTTTTCTGAATTATTTTGTTTTTTTAGATTTGTGTTCGTGTTTGTAATTTATTTTGTTTTCAGAATTGTGATTTTGTTTTGCACTCTCTGCCAGCGTAGTTTCAGCTGAAAGAAACTTGCACTGACTGATCTTAAAATATATCAGGGACTTTTTGTTTCAAAATGCACACCAGTAATGTTTTTTCCTAAGGCATGATTATAAAAATTACTTAAATGTTCTAATTGAACTATGACCTAATCCTGGCTTAGGCTAAGCCCTGTCTGTGAAACCGGCCAAAAAGTTAAAATTGTGACTGTAAAAGTTAAAGTTATGACACCAAGCTGTAATTATATGTTTAAAAAAATAAAAAAAATATATATAAATAGTATTTAATTTTTTTTTTTTTTAATTTCATATTTTTGACTTAGTATGTCATGACTTTGACTTTTTATGTCATAATTTCATCTGTGTCATAATTATGGCATTTAAAGACTATTTTTTTACTTTTATGTCTTAAAAAGTGATAATTAAGACTTACCAAAGCATAATGTCGCTCAAAACTGCTGTTTTCACTTGGTGCAAATAGCCTCTGCCTGTAAAATTGACTTTATTAAGGTGTTTTCACTGAGTTCGTTAATGCTGAGAAAGGAAAGTGCAGAGCTCTATCAGGGAGGTTTGTGTGAAGAGAGGGAATCCAAGCCGTATGAGGAGAGTCTGGAGCTGTGGTTTGCGGAGGAGAGTTGGGCGGAAGGAACAGGTTAATGCAAAAATGTGATGTAGCGTGTGAACCAGACATCTGTATGGTGAGGTACTTTTGGAGCAGTAAAGCTTACATATGCAACCTGAACAAACAGATGTGTTTACACTTGACCAAGTCACGTCTGAAATGCATGTCAAACCATTTCCTAAAGAGGTTTGAGTGATCGGGTTGCAGTCTGTCTAGAATGCATCTCGGAAAGCCTTTTACGCTCTGACTTTTCTTGAATGAATAGCTGTCCAATGAGTGAAAAAGCATGAAGCAGACTAGTATATTGTCCTTTTTGGAGCTTGCAAATATACGTCACCTTCCACTTTTGTTGGGTGGGAAAAAAAGCAGCTCTCCACATAAAGGCTCCTTTTGTGTTTCACGGAATAAAGAATATAATATGGCTTTGGAACGTCATGAGGGAAAGTCAATACCTCTGTTTTTTTTATCCATGCATTTATGTGTCAATTTTGGGATACTGCATTAAAAAAAACATCAATGAATGTCAGTTTTTGAGAAATCCTTTGTTATTCTCTCTCATCTTACAGCAATGAACAGCTTCCTGATCTTTGCCCGACGGACGGACATCAGAATGATTTCTTTAGACATCCCATACTTCGCTGATGTGGTTTTGCCAGTAAGCGTGTCTATGAAAAACACCATTGCCATTGGAGTGGATGCAGTAGAAGGTGTGAGGAAATTCTTAATATATAGGCACTTTTGCTTATAATGTTTATTTAGGGAACATGAATATGAATATGAACTATGAATATTTTCATGCTCCTGCAGGTAAAGTGTACTGGTCGGACAGTACATTAAAGAAAATCAGCAGAGCCAATATCAATGGTACAGAACACGAGGACATTATTTCCACTGGTAAGTTGAAGCTACTTACAGTAATCGTATTAAGTTCTCAGCTTTTTCACTCATTTGAAGTGTTTCCTCCACTCTTTCAGGTCTGATGACCACAGATGGTCTGGCAGTGGATTCAGTGGGCAGAAAAATCTACTGGACGGACACGGGGACGAACCGCATTGAGGTGGCTAATCTCAATGGCTCCATGAGAAAAGTGCTTGTGTGGCAGAACCTGGACAGCCCTCGTGCCATCGCCCTGTTCCATGAGATGGGGTAAATCACTTGGCCTTTTCACTCTGTCATTTCATGTTGGTTCACTCTGCTCTTTTGAGGCCGTCTTCATAGGATTTATTTTTTATTTTGTAAGATCTGACAAACCTTACAGTGTTGTACTTCCAATTTTGTATGTAGTACATTATGTGTCATTCACTGTATACCCTTATAAATATAAATACGAATTGAATGTAATGTTTTCAGACACTTAATTACATGTTAATCGTAATTTAATGAAAATCTATTAGAATTTTAGTTTATATTAAATGCATTTAGCTGAATTTTAGAGTGCTTTTTGACCCACTTAAGTAAGACTTTAAGTACATCTTTATAATCACTTATATTATTTTTGAAATATGCCAAATGTACTGACGAGCATTATGATAAACTAAAATATACTTTAATGTAATTTCTGTTGAAATTTGTATGTCAGGTATTTAAATATATTTGTAATAATTACATTTTTGTAATTTTACTTGGAAATGTAATATACTATGAATGCACTACAGGTAAAATTATCAAGTACTTTACATGTGCTTTAGTTTAGTCAACACATCAAAATAAGTGTACTTATTTAAAGTATGACAAACCTTTATTTAAACACAATGATTTAAATGTACTAGTAAAACTTTAACTTGCTATTATTATAAGTGTGTTAAGAAAATGTCTGTCTTAAGGTCACTTAAGTGGTCTTATTTTACATTCAGAACAATTATGGGCACTACTTTTTTACAAATGTAGGCTTGAATGAGTAGAGGCAGTTTACAAGTTTACATGGACCTTGCAGAATCTGAAAAATGTCAATTATTTTACCAAAATATGAGTGATCATAAAAAATGCATGTTATTTTTTATTTAGTACTGACTTGAATAAGATATTTCACATAAAAGACGTTCACATGTAGTCCATGAGAAAATAATAGTTGAATTTATTTAAAAAAATGACCCCGTTCAAAAGTTTACATGCCCGTGATTCTTAATACTGTGTTGTTACCTGAATGATCCACAGCTGTTTTTTCATTTAGTGATAGTTGTTCATAAGTCCCTTGTTTGTCCTGAACAGTTAAACTGCCTGCCGTTCTTTAGAAAAATCGTTTAGGTCCCACAAATTCTTTGGTTTTTCCGCATTTTTTGTTTATTTGAACCCTTTCCAGCAATGACTGTATGATTTTGAGATCCATCTTTTCACACTGAGGACAACTGAGGGACTCATATGCAGCTATTACAGAAGGTTCAAACACTCACTGATGCTCCAGAAGGAAAAACCATGCATTAAGAGCCAGGGGTGAAAACTTTTGAACAGAATGAAGATGTGTACATTTTTCTTATTTTACCTAAATATATATATATTTTTTTTCATTTAGTACTGCCCTTCAGAAGCTACAGCAGATACTTGCATGTTTCCCAGAAGACAAAATAAGTTAAATTTACCCTACATCTTCAAATTCCAAAAGTTTTCACCCTCCGGTTTTTAATGCATTGTTTTTTTTTTTTTCTGGAGCATCAGTGAGCGTAAAAGCTAATAGTCAGACTAAAACATACATTTTCAAACAATTCTCTGCTTAAAAAAACAGCTAAAACCAGCATAAGCTGGTTGGCTGGTTTTAGCTGGTTTAAGCTATAAGTAGCTGGTTTGAAAGAAGTGGCCAAATCCCCTCTAAAACCAGCCTGCTGACCAGCTATGACCAGCTAAGAACAGGCTAGATGACCTGGCTGGTTTTAGCTGTTTTTTTCAGCAGGGTTGTAGCTAAGGATTTTTATAACTTAAGAGGCTTCTTGCAGCTTAGCACAGGTACAGTATGTGTTAATTAATAATATTAAAATTTGCATTTAGGTACATGTACTGGACTGACTGGGGTGAGCATGCCAAGCTGGAGCGCTCCAGTATGGATGGTTCGGATCGTGTGATTCTGATAAATAACAATCTGGGCTGGCCTAATGGACTGGCCATAGATAAAGCTGGTTCACAGCTGCTATGGGCCGATGCACATACTGAGGTTAGTATGACCTGAGAGTGTTTTTTTAAAGGCTGAAATACACTACAAAACTTTTGGTCGAAAAAATACTGGTTGCAGAAAATCAGAGTAAGATTGCATATCAGAATTGTCCAATTTCTCAGAAAATTGTATTGTATTACGTGCACAGACTCTGATTTTAAAACACATATTGATTTCATTTGTCATGCGTCTCCTAGCAACACGTTTGTAGTGTTCAGGATGACTTGAAAGTCCTAGTGTGTGTGATTTTTAGTCACTTAGTATATAATGACCAGTTTTTCCTCTGTAACCATTTATAAACTTACATAAATGCTTGCTGGTTGATTTAAATAAAATAATTTGTTTTTCTATTAGCGGATAGAAGCGTCTGATCTTAATGGTTCAAACCGGAGGACCCTGGTGTCTCCTGTCCAGCACCCGTACGGTCTCACTCTGCTGGGTCCGCACATGTACTGGACGGACTGGCAGAGTCGCAGTATTCATAGAGCAGACAAGGAAACTGGAGCAAACTCCATCACTGTCCGCTCCAACTTACCCGGCCTCATGGACATCCAAGCTGTTGACCGTGCAAGACCTTTGGGTAGGTTATAAAGTACATGTTTTATTATCATTTTTATTATTTATTTTATATTTTTATTCTTTAAACATTTTACATTCACGTTATTGCTGCATAGTGCATCAAATAGCCATCATGTTTTCCAAGGACAATAGATTATTAATCTAAGAAAAAAAAAACATTTATAAAACCAAAATTTGTGTTTTGTAACCAGTGTTGTTATTGTTCACTTAAACGATAACTAAATGAAAAAAAAAAAAAAATAAATAAGTTGAAGTGATGAAATTACTGAAACTTAAAAATTGATAAAAATTAAATCTTAAATATCAATAATTAAAAAATTATGACAATTACTAAGTCTAAATTACTTAATTAGCAAAATTTAAAAAAATTAAATAAACAAAATAGAAAAATAAAAACTAATACAAAATGTTCATAAATTATGGAAGCTTGTTTCTGCCAGAAGATTAAAAAAGGAAAAAAAAGTAATTGTAATCTCACATTTCTGAGGAAAAAAAGTCACGGTTATGTGATATAAACTGGCAAATCTGAGAAATAAGAAATTTGAGATATTAACTCAGAATTCGGACTTTTTTTTACACTGCAAGTTAACATCTTGCAATTGTGACTTTTTTCCTCTGAAATCTTAGTTTATTTACGGGTTCAAGCGTGTAGCGCTGAAACCCTATTGTAATTGTTAGAATGGTCACGGATGAGCGATTTCCACATAAAACTGATGCAAAACGTATACCTCAGATTTGATTGTGAGCCTGGCGGAATTTTCGGGTATTTCGCATTTTCTGCAAAACTTTCTTTTGCAAACTATCTGCCTGATTGGAACCAAACCAGTGCAGAAAGATTCCCAGGAGAGTGAATATCAATAATTATGAAAAAAAAAAAAGTTGAACTTTCAATTCACCGTGGCAAAGGGACGCCAAAACGTTCGGAGGGGGCGGGGCCACTTTTAGTAAAATGCCTATAATTCCTGAACAGAATGAGATATCTTCGCCAAACTGAGCACACTTATGTTAGAGCTCAAGCTGAGGTCACAGAAAAAAAATAGCAGCGATTGGCCACTTGGTGGCGCTATAAGAGGGAAAAAACCTAAAAACGGCTATAACTAGGCAACCATTTGTTTTATCAACATGAAAATCGCTGTGCACAGTCTTGGTCCGAAGTGCCACAAGTGTCTATGGGGACATTTGAAGTTTGAGCACCTATTTGGCCGATCGGAACGAAACTCGGTTGGCCTGTTTGACTCACAGCCCCAAAGGTCTGTGAGAAATTTGAAAGAAATTGGCCACTGGGAGGCAGTATCACATTTTATGAGGGCGAAAAAACAATTGAACATTGCGCGTATCATTGTATGATAGACCTCCTCGTTCCAAACAACTTTGCCTCTAGAACCACTGCTGTCAATCAAACTGTTTTTTAAATGATTAAGAAGTGCAATTCTCTGGACTCTCTAGGTCAATAATTATCAAAAACATGTTAAAATTTACCCTTTGGGTCCTTTAGAAAAGAGGCCTGTCCAAATATACCCAAAAGCCTATAAAGCCTAAATGAAAACTCGAAACCTCACGAAACCCGCTGAGCACATGCGAAAGGTGATTCTAAACGAGCATGCAAAGTTTCAGGGAGATCAGACCACAGTTGGTGCTATAACAGTCAGAAATGTTATAAAAACATCATATTTCTATGGTAAATCACCTGAATTTGACAAATGCTTTTTTAAATAATTGATTTAGGTGGTTACAGGCTTGCTAAATAATATGTAATGTCTTTTTCTTTATGTGCTTAGATTCCTAAAGCGTTTGAACCGTGGTAATAACTATATTTTATAACTCGCAATTGTTTTTTTGTTTTTTGTTTTTTTTGCCATGGAATCAAAAGTAAAAAGTAATTTGTAATTGCAACTTTTTATTTCACTTGTTCTTGAAATTGCATATATTTCTAACAATTTTGACATTTCTTTCTCACAATTTCAAGTTTATATCTCTTAATTCTGAGAAAAAGGTCTGAATTGTGTGAAGTGACATCTACCTTTTTCATTTTTTTTTTTTCCCCCCATGGCGGAAACAAGCTTCCATAATGAATACTTTAATTGTATATAAATAGTACTAAACCATCACTACACTCAGTTTTGTTACAGAATGTCTCTGCTAAATGTCAGGTAACCATTAATCACCGAGTCTTCTTGAACCTTTGTATCTATTTTCCAATAAACAATTACAATGATGTGCGTTAAGTACTTAAATAGTAGGTAATCAGTGAATAATCTTGTGCATTCAAAGGCTTAGCAGAGATTGGCATATAATGATACAAAAATGATGTAATTTTCTGGCATAATCGTCCTCCTCTCCCTGCAGGCTTCAATAAATGTGGCAGGAGAAACGGTGGGTGCTCTCACCTGTGCCTGCCTCGGCATAATGTGACGTCCTGTGCGTGTCCCACCGGTATTCTGCTGAAAAGTGATGGGAGATCATGTGACAATTTGCCAGAAACATACCTGCTCTTTTCAAATCGTGTCAGTGTTCGAAGAATCTCTCTAGACACTAATGACCATACGGACGTGTACGTGCCTGTGCCCGAGTTGCATAATGTGATTTCCTTGGACTATGACAGCGTGGAGAGGAAACTGTACTACACGGATGTGTCTCTGGATGTTATAAGGTATACCATCTAACGCGAAAAATGAATAATTAGTTTGGAAAAGTGCTTAATTGGACTGAATGTACAGTTGTGCACTTGTCTACTATTTTATACTGCATTAGTGGCATGTTATCATATATCCCACTTGTTAGTAATATTTGTGGAAATCTTCAATCTGACATTTCATGGTTAAAATAAATTAAATTATTGTTTTTTTTTTGTGTTTTTATTTGTTTATTTAACAAAATATTTCATTCTTTAAAGACGGGTGAATTTAGACGGCAGCAACATGGAAACTGTGATCAGTCAGGGCCTGAAGACGACTGATGGGCTTGCTGTTGACTGGGTGGCCCGTAACATGTACTGGACAGACACCGGACGTAACACCATTGAAGTGGCTCACTTAGATGGTACGTCTCGGAAAGTTCTGGTGAATAACAGTCTGGATGAACCAAGAGCCATCGCTGTGTTTCCTAGCAAGGGGTGAGAACAGCAAATTTTTTTCATCAGTTCATTCCAGTTGTGTTGCTTTGTGAATTTCTTTGAGAAGAGAAAAGTCTGATGGACTAAATTCATTTTAAATGGAGTGTTTGTATTTTTTTTTTATGTTCTATGTATTTTGTATTCTTAGATATTATTTATATTTATTGTATGTTTATTATTATTTTATATAGACAGGTGGTGCTGGGGAGGAGGAGGGCTAAAATATACAAAAATATAAAATTGGATTTGTTGATTCTTGCAGTGCAATATTTGACTGGACAGATAAAAATAATAGTTCATTTTAATTAGTTCTTTTGTCTATGGTAGTGCAGTAAGGTTGCATTTATTTGAATGAATGAGAGAGAGCCAGAGAGAATGGAGCTTGTTATATAGTTTTGTATTACTAATGAATGCATTTCATCATTTCATTCTTTGGCAAGGTTCTTATTCTGGACAGATTGGGGTCACATTGCAAAGATTGAGCGTGCATACCTGGATGGCACAGACAGGAAAGTGCTCATTAATACAGATTTGGGATGGCCGAACGGCTTGACGCTGGACTATGACACTCGCAGGTAAAAGAGGAAAATTCATTAAAAAACAGTGGAGAGTTTTTATAATGATTTTGTTGAAAGCTGGTATACATGTGCGAAATGGACCTTAAAACCATATTAACCAAATTTTGATTTACAGTTAGGCCTCAAACTCACTGCAGACTGATGGTTGTCACACACAGTTTGGTAATTGTGAGTGGCAACCATATTTTATGACCAAATTAACTCCACATATGTTCAAATTAAAAAATGGCAAGATCCATAAAACTGGAAAGTCTTATCAAAGTTGACACAACATGAGTTCAACCATCCAAAATACTCAAAAACACAAACCCAAATTAAGGGACTTGCAGTGCCAAAATAAGCCCAAATATGTGATTTAGTAAATAGGACCAGAAGAACACAACCCAAGGTTGGCCATATTTATATGCGCTGAAAATCTCCGTCATTATAATAAGTGGGATCTTTGGTTACTAGTATTACTTTGGTCAAACAGGTTGGCATTCATGTTTCTTGTTCACTGTCAATTTCAGGAGTGATGCACACCGAATGATTTTATTTTGGGATTCACTACCACATTTAAACACTCTTATCACTAGGTTGCAGTGTGTATGTGGCCTCAGAGGTAACATACACACGCACATTATTGCAGGTTTTGAAAATAATTTTCATTTGAAATTTTGTTGTCTTTTTCTTTTCTCTCTTCAGTTGTACACCTAGCTATACTTTTTCAATGCCACTTTACCACTAACAATATCTGGCTTTGACTGTTTGGGTACTTTCCATGAATAAGGCACAGTTAGTATCCCATTTTTGGGGAAAATTAGCAGGAAAAAACATTTGGTCCCAAAGTAGCTGGTAAAAGCTGAGTTAAAAATTTTAGATAGTTTGATAGATAGACAGGTGGTGTTGGGGAGGAGGAGGGCTGCGTAGATGGGAAACAGAAGCCATTTATTATATGTAAATGTTGTTTTTATATTGTTTATTTATAAAAGATAGATAGATAGATAGATAGACAGACAGGTGGTGCTGGGGAGGAGGAGGGCTGCGTAAATGGGGAAAGAGATTTATTCTATTTAAATATTATTTTGTTTTCATATTATTACTTTAGTTAGAGTTCAGAGTTTTAACCTGTTAACTTTTTCACTTTGTTCATTTGCTCCAAAAATGGCTTTCTTTAAGCATTTCAGACTCTATTTTGTACCATAATCATGGCAAGTACCTTCAAATATTTTTTGAAGAACACACAACTGAAATTTCACATGATTTCATGTGTAGGATCTTTTGGGTGGATGCACACTTGGACCGCATAGAAAGTTCTGACTTGAATGGCAAACTGCGTCAAATTCTCATCAGCCCCGTATCACACCCGTTTGCCCTCACGCAGGTACCTTTCCATATCTGATCCTCACCCTCACTTATCCACTTAATCTGTCACTCACCTGCACCTTCATCACCCCCTGCTCCACTGACCCGTCCTCTCTTTCACTTATGTCTCTGCATTTATAACCTTAGCATGTTGTTCTCCTCTTTTGCATCTTTCCATTTTCTGACCCTCCTTTTTCTTCCCATCTTTCCTTCCCTCCCCCTTTTTTTTACTCCCTTTCTTTGTCCCCAGTTGAAACCGGTGTACTCTCCTTTAACTCCTTTTTCCCGAATCTCACAGCAAGACCGTTGGATTTACTGGACGGACTGGCAGACCAAGTCTATTCAGCGAGTAGATAAGCATACAGGTCGTAGTAAGGAAACAGTGCTGGCTAATGTAGAGGGCCTCATGGACATCATAGTGGTGTCGCCACAAAGACAAACTGGTAAGATCGACTTGTTGGGACTGAACTGACGAGCACAAGTCTACTTTAATTCACTCTAATGCGCAACACATACATTGAAGGGATTATTTTATATACCTTTTGATTTATTAAAGCAAGACACTACAGGTGAATTAACTAATAGGTATTGCCATACTTCTCCAGTTGATTAATCACAGTAAATAAAGGCTGTTGTTTTGTATCAAATGTTTTCTGAAATGTAATGTTTAAATATGCAATTGCTGAACAGAAGCTGAAGAAATGTTACCATTGCATTTGAAACTAATGCATGCGTAATACATACTTACTGTCTTTCAAGGAACAAATCATTGCAGTGTAAATAATGGCGGCTGCACACACTTGTGTCTTGCGAGGGGTAACAGTTTTGTGTGTGCATGTCCTGATGAGCCTGACGGCAGACCCTGCTCTACAAGTGAGTTCAACGTTTTCAAGAAATAATTGTTGAACGTTAAGATGTTATACGGAAATATTCATGATGTGACTGTGTTTACATCTACCAGATTACTATTAGTGTTTTTTTAGGATTATTATATTTAATAATATTCTGGGGTTTTATTTTTCTATTTTTCACTATATTTAAATTTTTATCAGTTTTCTAATGTGCTTTTTATTAGTTTTTTAAAATATAGATTTCCATTTAGCTTTAATTTATGTTTGTTTTAGTCATTTTAGTACTTCAGCTTAAAATTATTTTACTCAATTAGTTTCTTTTTATAAAGTATTTATAAGTTTAATGTGATAGCTTATTTTATTTTGTTTCAGATTTAACAATTCAGTTTTAGTTAATTTTAATTAATTCAGTAATTACCATAAGCTGATTAAGACAATATTTTTTTTCCTTTTTTTAAGAAATCTGATTAAGAATATCCCTGTATCTTATGTAAATGGTCTCATTAGGAAAATCCATGGCAAGCGAATAGTCATGTGTATTTTCATGTCTTTATTATTAACTAATATTTTACTAATAAATTAGTATAAATAGTATGATATTAGTAATGTAATGTGCTTTTAGTATTTAAAACCATTTTACTTCAGTTAGTTTGCAAGGTGACATTTTTGAAGTTTTTTTTAATGTTGTAGGTGTATTTGTTATTATTATTGTTATTATTATTATTATTATTAATATATTTATTTTTATTATTTTACGATTTAACAAGTGCAACACTGATTGTCATAATCTGATTAAGCCAATATTCTGTTTTTTGTTGTTGTTTTTTTTTTTTAGAAATTTGAATAAGAGTATGCCTATATGAATCAGAATTTTGGCATATGTGAACATTCTCATTCAGATTATCCATTAAATGTGAATATTCATGTGTATTTGCATGTCTTTAATATTAATTAATTTCAGGTTTAGGTTTTACATGTAATATTTACATTTTCTTTCAGATTTATTTCAGTTTAAAATTCACAGTTTTTAAAAGTTTTATTGAATGAGTGCAATACTAATTATCTCAACCAGATTAAGCAAGTATTCTGTTTTCTAAAATTTGAAATGAGAATATGACTGTATGAATCATAATTTTGGCTTATGTAAACACCTTCATTCTGATCATCCATTGCAAGTAGATATTAATTGTATGTCTTTATGATTAATTATCAGTAAATTAGCATAAACATAGTTTGTAATTACTATTCCAATTCTGTTTCTGGACTAGTCTCTGGTTACATTCCCACGGCACCTGGGAAGGACACCAAAGGTACTCAAGCCCCCAAAAAGAACCCCACAGAGAAACCTCATCAGGGCCTGTCAGTGGTCAAGTAAGCCAGCTGCAACTATCCAGTCTAAAATAAGGTCTTCTTTGAAAATCAAGCGAACTGTTGTCTAGAAAATCCAATTATTTTCTCCGCACAGTTGTACAGACGCAAATCTCAATCTAGAGGACTGCATCCAGAACAATGTGGTGTCTGCACCGCGTGGTAAATAATTGCAATTCTGATTTTAAATAGTTGTATAAGTGTAAATCAAGCATGAATTGACCTTTTACATTTATCTTTATTAAGATGAGAGCCCTCATATCAGCTACGTGATTGGTGGAGCTCTGTCAATACTGGCCATCCTCATACTCATCGCTGCATTCATTATTTACAGGTAGGGTTTAATAAAGCACTTTATGAATCATTTCTTTTCGTTTTCTCAAAATAAGATGCATATTTTGTGCTTTCCAGGCACAAAAAATTCAAGTTTGCAGATCCAGGAGTGAGCAACTTGACTTACAGCAACCCTTCATACAGGACATCAACGCAGGAGGTTAAAATAGAAACCGCCCAGAAACCTGCAATAAACAACCAGCTGCGATATAAAAAAGAGGTATTGTTTATCGTTCTTTCCTTTGAAGATTTCACAGAACTATCATTTGGATGAATGTAAGTGCTGTTGATGTTGTTTGACATCAGCTGTGACTGACATAATTATTCTCATCAGGTTAAACTGGTTTTATATTTTTCCTGAGCAGTACTTTACAGAGACTCAGTCCCACTCATCTTTTTTTCCCATGTTCTCCATGACAGCTCAATCATCCTTACAACTCCCTTTCTCCTTTCATCTTTTGACATCCCCCTTTTATTTTCATCCGAATGGCAAACAAGGTAGTTCAACAAATTGGGAAAATATTGCTTCCCACATTTTAAGTCAGCCGTGTGATTTGTGACCGACTGCTTGATTGCAAATCCAGCTTCCCATCTTTTTCTTCTTGCATGTATTCAGATTTTTGCATGAGAGTGCAAAAAGATAGCATTTATAGTTGTACAATTTGTTAAAATGATAAAATGTTATAGGCTAAATTTTTAGTCTGTTCTGCCTGAAGTAGCATGAATTGTGAACATTGCCTTTGAAGTGCAGTGATTGCTGTGTTAGTGTTTTTTTTACGCTTAATGTCATGGAAAGAACTGCTGTATTGTTTTAAACTCAACATAAATTCCCTCAACCAGTACATAAAGCACATTATAAAAAAAAGTGGGTTGTGAGTTGACATGATGATTGTAAATCTAATTCCATGCATTATAGTAATTGTGCTACAGTATATACAAAAATAACTCCACTACTAACATACTCTTGTGAAAAAGAAGTGTGCTTAATTGCACTTCCAGTGTACTTCAAATTTTAAAAGTATATTTTAAAAAAAGTGTACTTGCAGATAATATTAACGAAATAAAAGGCCACTTAAGTGATATAGAGACTTGCTGTAATACAGAGAGACACTTTCGTGACTGTTTCTTAACACGCTTAAGTACACTTTTAAAATGTGCATTTTGTAATGTCAAAAAGCTTTACTTTAAAGTACATTTCATATCATTTTAATAACCTTTTGCCATGCTTTAAAGAAGTACACTTATTTTGATGTGTTGACTAACATGCTTAAAGTACTTGATTATAATTATAACTACAGTATGTTATTTAATATTGCATTTAAAGTTAACATACTAAATTGCAACTTCATAAAAATGTGAATTGAAGTACTTTTGTTTTAAACACATGACATACAAGTTTCAATAAAAAAATGACATTTAAGTATATTTTAGTTTAGCATAAATTCTAAGCATTCAGCAGTACTTTAACCATATTTCAAAGGCAATAGAAGTAATTATGAAATCACATATATATATATGTACCTAAATCCTGCTTAGGTGGGTCAAAAAAGCTGTAAAGTTCAGCTGATTGCGTTTAATATAAATTCAAACTATAATACATTTTCTACATTTAATTGCAGTTAACATGCATTTAAGTATATAAAAACATTACATGCATTTTGTTCTTAAGTACTCTTTTTAAAAGTATGCAAGGTGCACTTGAAGAGTTCATTTGCAAAAAACATTTTTAACAGTTTTTTAAAAATCATATTTTTTCATTGTGCATTTCAAGTAATCTCAATCAAACTGCAGTTGGGTTATTTTGATTAAGTAAAAATGAGAAAAAAATACAGTTAATTAGAACAAAAATGTAAGATAATTAAAAAAAAAAAAAAAAACAGTGTTCTGTTTTTGCAAATAAACTCTTCACTTCTTTTTCTCAAGAGTAAGCCACAGTAATCATTTCTGCCGAACTGAGTTTAATCTCACTTCTAATGGCATCTGTAGGTCCAGGGTGTTTGTGATGGAGGCTACACGAAAGAGAAGATCCGCATCGTGGAAGGCGTGTGTCTGCTCTCAGGAGAGGATCTTTACTGGGAAGACTTAAGACAGTTGAAAGTGTGTCGAGGAGCCGGGCTTCACGCCTGCATGCGTACGGATACCGTCTCGCTACAGGCCAGCTCCGCCTCTCTGAACGACGGAGAGACCGAACAGCTGCTGCAGGGCGACCAGTCGGAGTGCTCGAGTCTCAGCACCGCCCACGCCGTCACGGCTCAACATCACAGCGCTCATCCCGACACCGGCTGGGTCCCCAACCGTAAAGCCTCTACTGAGAGTGAAGTGTGAAACTGTACTAACACAAACACGGTCAACATATGGGAGAACAGAAACTTCTGACCAGAAAAAGGCTTGAATACACACTGTTATTAGAAGTAAAACAGGTAGGTACAGTCATACGGACCACATATACAGTATATATATATACTTAAGCAACTGGCACAGAGGAAAGCTAATGCATACATACACCAACAGCCAAATTAACTGTAAATAGATTCGAGACAGACCTCATACTTGAAAGTTTCCTTTGCATTACTCTAAACGTCAATAATACATATAAATAAAAACGGTACGGCGACATTCGTGCACACAAACCCTCCATCATCTTGCTCAGTTCATCTGGATTGCCTCTTCCGCCTCTCCTTTCGGACTACAAAAACAGCTTTTTAGGAGAAGGACGAAGCACGCTGGAGTCAGAGACCTTGTGAGAAGGAAAAAAGTACAACTGACAGATATTTTGAGCCTTTTTTTGTATACGAGAGAGAAACTCTTTGAAGTAAACTGCGTTTTGTTTCTAATGCAAGCTCATGTTATCAGTTCACGGACTGTCGGCTCGGTAAAAGCTCTCGCAAGGTGTGTCAGCATCCAGCCCTCATCTTGCCACGATGAAATGTATTTATGAACTTTCTGTACTTCGGATTGGGTTTTTAATGTTTTCTTCTGTTGAAGTAGTTTTAAAAGCATTAGGACTGTTGAAAGACTCGTTCACACAAGTTTGTGATGGTGCCAAAGGACAGAATTTACACACTCATGAAGAATCTGAGGGGTTTTTTTCCAGTTACACTGAATATTTCTAATAAATTACAGTTCATTTTAAAGAGTATTACAGTTGTGTTGTCAAAGATGAAGCCAGTTTTTAAATATATATGTACACTGTGGATCAAAAGGTTAGAATAATTATAATTTTTGTTTTTAATGTTTCTGAAAGAAGTCTCTTCTGCTCACCAAAGCTGCATTTATTTGATCAATAATGCAGTAAAAACAATAAAAATGTGAAATAATTTTGCCATTTAAAATAACTGTTTTCTATATAAATATATTGTAAAACGTAATTTATTCCTGTCATGCAAAGCTGAATTTTCAGTCTCACATGATCCTTCAGAAATCATTCTAATATGCTGATTTGCTACTCAAGAAACATTTCTGGTTATTATTAATGATAAAAACACTTTCTGCTTAATATTTTCTGCCATTCAGATGTTTGAGGTATAAGAAAGAGAAAAGAAATGAATACTTTTATTCAGCCAGGATGCCTTCAGTTGATCAAAGTGAAAGTAAAAACATTTATAATGTTACAAAAAACTTATAATTCATATTAACGCTGTTCTTTTTTAAATTTCTATTCAGCAATGAATCCAGAAGAATAAAAAGTAGCACAGCTGTTTTCAACATTACTAATAATAAGAATTATTATAAATATTTGAACACCAATAGTAATAGTAGTAAATACAGCCTTGGTGAGCATAAAACATTAAATAATCTCAATTATTCCCATCTTTTGACCGGTAGTGTCATTTATATGTATATAAATATGGTACACGGTTCTGGCATTTCTTTTTTGATGTTAGATGAGTTGATTTAGCAACCAAAACAAACAACAGTCAACTAGAATCTGTAAAGCACCTTGCACTTGCACATAAATTAGCCGTTTATGAAACGATAAGGCTATGCTAATGTGTAGGTGAATGCAACTGACTGGGTGAACGTCATAAAACCTGTCAGGATCATGTCCAGGTCAGGTTTACCCCAAAATGAAAAGAAATAAGACACTGTTTTGTTGAAAATTATAGGAGCAAGTCCATTTTTTCTCATTACTGTAATGCAAATAATAATAATAATAGATTCTCATTATTGTAATATATTTTAATTGTAAAGTATTTATACATCATGGTAGTGTTTTTGTATTGCCTTAATGCTGTTTTAAATAATTTGACTTGCTGTAATACCATAAAAAAAAAAAAAATACTGTATTTAATTAATTAGAATCCAATATTATTTAGGATAACAAGCTTGAGAACAATAACTGTTCATGAAAATAATCTCACTTTTAAAAACAGACTTTTTTTTTAAATGCAAAACAGTTTCTTTTTATTTTGGGTTGAGTTTGACTCGGATGTGTTTTTTTTTTTTTGTTGTTTTTTGTGAGATTCACCTCTATATTTGGAACTGTTTATGATGCTTTCGAATTTGTTTTGTACATGTTTATTTTCTATAAAGATTATTTGAGGATTGTTATGAACCCATATGTGTTTGAGTTCTCAAAACCACCTTGGAGGAAGTTCTCCAGGGTTCAGGACTATGTTTTTGCTGCTAAAACACATGGCGCATTCAGGCCACACAGTAGTTTATTGGTCTTGGCAGCTCAGATCGTTGGTTGACGAGGCGAGCGGAGATGATCGCTGTTTAGTTCCCTTTCCTCCCCTCCTTGTGTTTCAGAAAAGATGTCAGATTTTCACAATGTATACAGAGTCTTTTGAACAAACATGCATTAATTTTATTCATTTAAATTATATAACCACTTCATTTGTTTGTAGGGTTGGTGCCAGTTATTTAACAGAGTGCTCTTTTTTTTTTTTTTTTTTTGTTCCAGTCACATGTAACTGCTGTAAGTTAACTAAGATATATTTATAATTTTCATTGGTTGTAACTTGTATGTAAATATGAAGATGCTGTATATGTAGTTCTCCTTTGCAATACTAACAAGCTGTGTGTGACAGTGATTTACTTTGCTTTTTTCTATCTTTAATATAAAACTGCATTTGCTTTTGAATACAAATATGCTACTTTTTGGTCACTTTCTTTTACATCACAATTCGCAGATTTCTATAAATCTACCAGCCATCTTTTGAGGAGATGTGTATGTGTTAGAAATAGTATCATTAATATAGTGACGTTGTGAAAAACGACTTCAATTTAACAATGTAATTCAATTTTAAGATTTGAGAGTGTTACACCTGCCTGTTATGGGAGTGACTGTATACCTAAGCATACCTCGATGGAATAATATTAGTGCTTTAATATTACTGAATTTACCTTACTGTGTATGCAATAACGTAAATTCAGTAATATTGAAGCACTAATATTGGAGCCAGTTTCTTCAAGTTGCCATGAATGTTTAAAGCTAAACTTATACAACTCTATTAAAACAATTTCTCTTCACTTTTAACAAAATGTGTATTAGCTGATAAGCTACGAACAGTCTTCAGACAGGTACTTTAATGCAGTGATACAGTAAAGATTATAAGTATTTTATAAGTATTTTTTTTTAACTACAGTTCACTTAGAAAATCTAGTAGGCTAGTTGTAAGCTTTTGTTCATGTTAATAACGCAGGGATGAATCGTGATTAAATGTAAAGTATTGCTGGAATGAGTGAAGATGACAACTACACAGTTTTTTATAGTGCTGGTAAGTAATTCATTCTGTTGAATCGCTTTTAAAAGTAATGGGTTATTGTTACTTTCTAAAAAATAATTGTTAGTTACTTTTTATAAAAAAGGTTGTGTTGCGTTACTTTTCCTCATATGGGCTGGGTTTGCTGGGTTTGTTTTTAATATAAAAAGTTACATTTTTGGAAAATGTAAAAGCCCTTTCACACCTTTCACAAAGTGAAATGAATAAGCGTCATGTAAATCCAAGTCTGCACAGTAGAGGGCGCAGCGCAAACAAAACTTCCAGCTGTGCTGCCATTCTGAATTCTAAAACACTACAAACTCAAATATTATGTTTATCTAAATTAATTTTTGCTTAGTATGGTTGAACTGGATCATTGAAGGTCAGCAGCAAAGACATTATTTAATAAAATGGGATTAAAAACATAGTCTAAAGGACATTTGTGTTATTTAACATTTAATTATTGCATGTTTGTGTCATATTCTTAGTTTGCTTTTTACTGTTTTATTCATTATGAGGAATACTGAGTCTGTTTTTGTGCAAGTAAGATTAGTAAATGCAGTGGTGTTATCCACCTTTTTCTGCAACGTGGAAGTAAGCTTATGGGCGAGACTTCCATTCATTAGCCACTATAGAGAAATAATTAGAAGAATAACAACATGCAGTAAATGGTAAAACAGTTTGCACTACAAACCAGTGTGCTTATAATTAGGATAATACATTAAAATAATATGGTACCACACTAATTTGCAATATCAAGCAGCAAAACAAGCTGTTTTGTGCAGCTAAATATAGCTGGATGCAGATGAGACCGGAAGCCACACCCATAAAATTTACAAGTGACCACGCCCACTCCTAGGTTAATGTGGGCTTCAAAGCTCATTATTGTTGTCTTTTTTGAGGTAAATCACATTACTTGATTATTCACAAGCTGTGAATGCTTGGAAATAATATTTAACGTTTTCAAGTCTATTCATTATTTGTAGCATGCCAGCCGCCCAATAATTTGAATAAATTAACTGTAGTGCAGTAACACCACATCTTAACATTTCCGAAAAATTATGTAAATCATATTCAAATAATAAATACAGAAATTGTTTATTTTATCCTTTGTTTAGACCATAATTTCCATTCTATAGTTAACTGAATGTTTGAAGAGTAAAGAGTAAAAGAATAAAAACTACAGTATGCATAAATGGCATTCATGTAGTAAAAGATGTGATTAAAAAGTTTACCATTTACAAAACAAACAAAAAAACAATTCCAATATGACTTTCACAAAAAAGGGAATTTATTACTTTTATTAAAAAATTATTTCTTTAGAACCCACCATAAATACCCACCTTATTCTTTAACAGAAGTAAGCCTATGGACGAGACTTCCGGTCCATTTGCCGCCATAGGGAAATAACTAGAAGAATAACAACATGCAGTAAAAGGTAAAACTGTTTGCATTACAAACCAGTTTGTTCAGAATTAAGATAACACATTCAAATAATAAGGTAAGACACACCAATTTGCAATATCAAGCAGCAAAACGCAATTGAGACCGGAAGCCAGACTCATAAAATTTACAAATGGCAGCGCACACTCTTACGGAAAAATAAGGTGTACGGTCTGTACTTATAGCTAAATATGACCCCCTATAACACCACGTGTGCAAGTGTTCTTGGTATTTATGTTCGTATTTATGGACAAATATATCAGGAGTGTGAGTCCAGGTGAGTCCTTAAAATTGGACACATTACGTATTTTTATTATTATTGCAAGTATAAAGCAGAATGACTACAACAATTAAATACAACTTTGGATGACAGTAAATAACAAAATAATACAGGAAAACAATAAAGGAAATTAAAAAAAAAAAAAAACGTAAAACAAAAGGTAGTAACTCAGATTACATAACTTTCATCAAATCATTTTCACAAATTTTACGCTTTTTTTGTTGTTAATGTTTTTAAGTGAAGTCACAAAGAAAATTATGTAATTTACTGGGTAATGTTGATGAAAATGTACATTTTTACAGTTTACAATTATGTAATATTTTGCCCACTTTACATTGTATGTTATGTTTTCAGTGAGAAAAATAACAGACTATATCACACATAGTGAAATCAGTGTCTAAATTGGATTTTGAAGCAAGGAATTTTGACAATTCAAACCAAAAAAAGAAGAAGAAGAAGAAAAAAAAAAAAAACCTTCCGAGACGACTTAATATGACGTCATAAAGCGATATGGAAGGAAGCGTTCTAAATGCCTCTTGCTAAGTTCAAAGTTTGGCGGACGTACCTGTTCTCCTCACGGGGTTTCTGACACGTTTCTCTGTTGTAACTCACATTGTCAATGTAAAAGCACGTTAGGGCGGTGTATTTGCCCCCCCTGCCGGGCTGTGGTGGTTGTAGGTGTGCAGGGGGGGCCGTGTAGAGTCGTAAATGCCCGGTGTGGTGTAGTGCGTTGTGTGTGGTGGGGGGTGTGACACGGTGACTCACAACAGGAGCGCGGGGTGGTTATTCTCTCTAACCAAAATAATATTTTATGGTTTATAGCAACCCCACCCGACCCCGCTCTTCCTTGGTAATCATTGTTAATCACTGTCAACACCTGCTATAAACCATATTTATGAGTAGGTTGGAATCAATTACATATTCAAAGTAATGAGGAAAATAAATCACTAAACAGTTCAAAATACATTAAATAATATTAAATGAAATGCAATAAACTCAGAGATGAAACTGAATGACTCTTGTGTTGTCTTGATTTAAACACTTCAAACTCATTATTCAAATCCAGATGCAGCATCCAAGACTTCAGTGAATGTTTTACATGAACTTGAAAATTTAGTAGACTGAATACAGACTGGACTGCTGTGGGCTATAGGCCAACGATAGACCTGTGTTCAATGATGTAAAAAATGCACTCATTTATCACATTGATTTAAATCATCTACCATATAAAAATGCAAAGAGTAAGAAAATACATTACATTTGCTGTTATTAACAACATGAAGTGCATTAAACATTACATTATGTCAACACTCTAAAAACTGCTGGGTTAAATACAACCTAGCGCTGGGTAAAATATGGACATACCCAGCGATTGGGTTGTATTGACCCAGCTGTTGGGTTACTACCCAGAAGGTTGGGTTAAACATTTGTAAATATTAGAGTGAAGGTTTCCCAAACTGGTGTTTGTAAAGAAACTGCAGGGGGTTTATGAGTTTAATGAAAAGCTAATAATTAATTAAATCATAAAAATTGTTATATTAAAATAATTTAAAAATCAATCAAAATAAAATTTAAAAAACTTACTAAAAAAATAAATATTTTATTTATTTAGCTGCATGTCATGTCCATAACCAACATCAGAGAACTGTAAACATGCAAATGTGATAATTAGTAAAATATTTATTTTAAAATCTCAGGGGTACTTCAGGTAAATATATTAAGTGAAAGAGGATCAGATGATAAAAACGTTTGTGAATTTGTGCATTTTAATGTGTTTGAAAGACAAAAACCAAATACATAGAAATACAAGGTTACATATCATACAGAGTGATAATTCAAATAAAATTCAGTGTGTTCATCAGTAGTTGACACAATATTGAAAAACTTCTTAAACATTCTTAACTAATTTTTTTTTTTTTTTAAATCAGTGGCCAAATTCTGTGTAGCCACCTGACTAATGACTGGTCTGTGTGTGAATGGCCACAAAACTGGACTTTCTGAATGTATGTTAGCGTAGGCTATGTACGGGGTTGTAATGTAATCCATAAAAAAGTAACTGTAGTCTTTAATTGACTTCCATATTCCATTCAATTGACTTTTTTCCATGCTAGACTACCATCAACTGTTTGATTACCAACATAAACATCAAAATATCTTCTTTTGTTCTCAGTAGAAGAAAGAAACTCAAGTGGAGGGTGATTAAATGATGACAGATTTTTCATTTTTGTGTCAACTATCTCTTTAAGATTTATCTTGTGTTTTTCATTTTTTTTTTTTTTTTTTTACATGTCATGGATTCACACTCCGGCACATAGATGGCAGTAAAGCACGTTTTTAGTTCGCTTGCAACCCCGCAGTCAATCCACTGAAGAAACTGGATTTGTAACTACTTTACAGTTTTGGAGTGAACGCTTAGAAGATTAATTGAAAAGAACACATAAAATCTGTAATTAACGAGCACTTAGATATTACTTTAATAAAGAACATTCCTTTGCTTTTTGGCAGCACTTGTCATGAAAATGACAGAGGAAAACAAAGCTGTTGAGCCAAGTGTTACTGAAGAGGATGTCCGACTGCTAATAAAAAGAAAAGATGATATTGAAGAGCAAATTAAAGCTTACTACGACATGCTCCAAACCGTGAGTTCAAACCATAGATATTAATATTTATGAATTTACATATGTTCCTTGCGTAGCTCGTTTGGCTGCATTTGGAGAGCGTTTATCTGTCTCAACATGTAATGTAAACAAGAACGATAAGCGAAATACATGACGTGATGGCGACTTATATTTATATATAAATGACATTTAACGTACCATACAGTTTGATATTTTTTAAAATAGTTCACTACGAAAGTGAAAAACGGCATCTTAAACCAACTGATTTGTATGGAGTCAGAATAGTGTCAAAATTACAAGTTTATAAGGATACAATATATAGGCTAAATATGACGCATGTATGCAAAATGAATGTAACTCACATGCACAAAAACTAATTTACATGCATAAAGTGAAGTAATACATTTACAAAATCTGTCTCCCAAATGAAAACAAATATACAGTGTGTGTACAAAGTTCAAATGTTGCAAATTCTCCAACGGATTAAGTCTGCGTTTGCAGTTCGATTCTATTTTGATTGTATATTTTATTACATTTTCCCCAGTGCTTTATGAGATTATGTGTTCTTGCATTAGAGATGTTAAGTACACAATCCTGTACTTTTATCTTTTTATTCAATTTTCAAGTACTTCTTTTGCATTATATAAAAGTTCTCTGTATTACACCAGTTCCTGCTCCCACAATTCAATTTTGAATAATAAATAGGACTAAAATGTGTCATGTCATTGACCCATGGCCTTATAAGGCCAGTCTTGACCTCTCACATGTGCAAATTTGATTTAATACTCTCTTAATTTTAAGATTTTTCAGATGTCAATCGGAGTCAGTCAATCTGATTAGACTGTAGTTGGTCAGCTGGATTTTGGCACAGAGTTTCAGCCATAGATTTGTAAGTGTTTAATATAGCCAGTTTATCGCCATGTTACTTGCTGATATGCTTTAGTTTAATTTTGTGCAGATGGGACCCAATCCTTCAGTCTTCACATGTCTCTTCTAAAGACATTTTTTCATGTGGTTTGTGTGTGTTTGCATTTCAGGCTGGTGTAGGTATGGATGCCCCTCTGGTTGATGTCGAAGGCTTTCCTCGTGCAGATGTGGATTTGTACAAGGTTCGAACAGCAAGGCACAACATCTCTTGTGAGTTCATTTTCACATGTGTGTTAAATTATTGTGATGAACACAAAAAGTGCCATGATAATAGCACTGACATGTATAAAGGTATATAAATATGTTAATCATCCAGTAGCATAGTATACATCACAGTACTATAGTTTTACCACCACTACGCCATGTTAGTGCCACAGTGTTTCTTGTAAGGGAATGAATGTTAGCTTAATTTCCGTAAGGAATTGGTAATTTATTTATTTATCATATATATATATATATATATATATATATATATATATATGTATATATATATATATTAACCCCTTATACTCTAATTTTGGATTTCAGCCTGAAATCTGACATTCTCAAGTTTATGCTCACTTAACACATGTACAGTGGAAACGATGTCAAATATTGGTGACATTGTACAGAAAAACCCCTCAAAGTTACAAAATCTGATTACAATACTTCATAAACAAATTTCTCTCTATATACACACACTGTCAGTCAAAAGTTTGTAATAATTAAGATTTTTGTTTTTAAGCCTTATATGCTCACCAAGGCTGCAGTTATTTGATTAAAAATGCAGTACTAAACAGTAATATTGTGACATTTTTTTACAATTTGAAATAACTTCTTTATATTGTAATGTGTTGTAAAATGTAATTTATTCCCAAGATGCAAAAGCTGAATTTTCAGCATCATTACTCTAGTCTTCAGTGTGATCCCTGAGACATCATTCTAAAATGCTGATTTTCTTTTCAGTTATTAATTACTGTGCATATTAGGGTGCATATTTCTAATAATGTGGCATTCTTGTAACTCATCAATTGCTTAATTTTTTATGTATATATATTTTAAGGTTTACAGAATGATCACAAAGCTATCATGGTGGAGATCGAGGAGGCCCTTCATAAGCTGCATGCGACAGCAAGGGTCAAAAATGAGAAGGATGAGACAAAGATGGAAGTCACTGAGCCGTCAGCGTCTCTGCCAGCCCCGTTTGCACTGGTGGACGCCGTAACACAGGGCTCCCCTGCTTTTCAGGCTGTGAGTTTGTGCGCCACTTCTAACTTTTTGAAACAAGGCTCATTTTCCAACTCCTGTAGAGTTAAACAGTTGAGTTTTACCATTTTCCAATCCATTCAGCTGATCTCCGGGTTTTTCCAGTAGCACTTTTAGCATAGCTTACCATAGCTAATTGAATCTAATTAGACTGCTAACATCTCGCTCAAAAATGACCAAAGAGTTTCGATATTTTTCCTGTTTAAAACTTGACTCTTCTGTAGTTGCGTCGTGTACTAAGACCGACGGAAAATGAAATATTGCCGATATGGCTAGGAATTATACTCTTGTTCCGGTGTAATAATCAAGGAACTTTGCTGCTGTACCATGGGTGCAGCACGCGCAATGATATTAAGCAGCGCCTGAAAATAGTCTCCCTGTGCAAGCAGGTGTTCACGTTGTTAAGTTGACGGAAATTAGCCTATTTTCAGGCGCTGCGTAATATCATTGCACCTGCTGCACCCATGGTACGGCAGCAAAGTTCCTTGAATATTACACCGGAATGAGAGTATAGTTCCTAGCCATATCGGCCTAGAAAATCACAAATTTTTTTATTTTCCGTCAGTCTTAGTACACAATGTAACTACAGAAGAGTCAAGTTTTAAATAGGAAAAATATCGAAACTCTTTGGTCATTTTATAGTGAGATGCTAACGGTCTAATCAGATTCAATGATCTATGCTAAGCTATGCTAAATTTGCTACCATCAAGCCTGGAGATCGACTGAATGGATTCAAAAATGGTAAAACTCAACTGTGTCAAAATGAGCCTATTTTCAAAAAAAAAAAAAAAGTGGAGTGTTCCTTTAAACTTTTAAAATAATTATGCAACTTTATGGAAGTAAAATAAGTTGCAACTTGTAAATGCTGTTTTTATGTTGACTTTGAGATTTTGTATATTTAAAATGATTACATTATATTGATTACATGTTAGCTGTGTTCATATCAAGCTTTATTTCATTTCATAGTAGTACTTAAATCTCTTTTTGAGCCTCTACACAAACTGATGATGCAACTACAGATTTAAAACAGATGTACAGCATTTACAAAGTGGCTCACAGTTGATTTTTTGTGAAGAGACACGTTTCACTGATTATTGTTTTCTTCTGTTTGTAGGGTTTGCGAGTCGGTGATGAGATTATAGAGTTTGGGTCCGTAAACACACAAAACTTCAGGAATCTGCGTGACATCGCTTCTGTTGTACAGCATAGTGAAGGGGTTTGTTGTAATTCCAACTGTTTTCCTTTTAGTTAAAAACTGTAGTGGACTTACTTATTCTTTTTAATACTTTACATTCCTGTTTAAATATTGCATGGCTCAGTTTAATTTTGTCTTGATGGATTATTCTCCTATTTCTGTTTACTGTAGAAATCCCTACGTGTTGGGCTACTTCGAAGTGGACTAGAAGTGCATCTTAATTTGACTCCGAAGCAATGGTCTGGTAGAGGACTACTAGGGTAAATAATGTGATGTCGTATTAAATCATTTTAATTAGGAAAATATCAAGGTTTTGATTCACTCTGATAAATTGGTGGTGTTGCTTTTGTAAGTACAGAAAAAAATCATTACTAATGGCATTTTTATTCTTCTGTCAATAGGTGCAACTTAGTACCTCATCAAAGATGACCAATGAAAGGGCAAGGATCATATTTCTACCAAACAACACATCTTTTGCACTAAATAAATTTGCAGTGGGTTAAAGTTAGTTTTACTTTTGCATTCATTGTAAAATAAATTTAAATAAATTACCAAGGAAAAATGACAGGCCATTCAGTATCAGACTTAATGTGTCAGAAAGGATGAACAGACAATTTTTTACTTTTCTCTCCTTTCAAATTTTTTTGTTTACATTTTTATGTTTAAATTCTTGTTGTAAAAATTGGTGCATTATGGAACAAATCTGTTTCTTAATATTTTAATGTTAAAACAACTGAATGGTAAGAACCGAGTCATTCTGAAGAGACTGGGCCCTCATGTATAAAGGTTGCATAAGCTGCATATGCTTAATGTTACAGTTTCATTAGAACAATAGCAGGGTGAGTAAATAACATCTGAATTTTTGGGTGAACTATCTTTTTAATATGCGTGATAAACATATTACAGTGTTTCAATCTTTTTATTACATGAAAATCAGATTAATACAAGACTTTCTTGGAAACAGAATCCTTTTACCATTTTTCCCTACTTCTCAAATGCCTTATAATTTCATATAAATATGAATTATTACATGCTTTAAACTATGATAAAGTAAATAAAGTATGAAACAGTAAATCTATCTATCTATCTATCTATCTATATCTTTTTTTTTTTTCCTCAAAAAGGATGGTTTCACAGTTGTGATATCATTTTGACCACATGAGGTTTTGAGATATCTTGCATGGAATTTTGACTAGTCAAAATGTACTTGCAGATATTTTGAACCATCTTTTTTACTAGTCAAATTAACTGCACATATCTATAATGACCATTTTGACTTGTCAAATTTTTTTTTTAAATATCTAAAATTTAATTACAGATGGTCAAACCAAAGCATTAAATGATACTTCAGCTTGCCATATAACATCTTACTCATAGAGGTGTATGACTACATAGGGTGTGGATTTTTTTTTTTTTTTTGTAAATGACAAAAAAAATGACAATTAATTGGTAGTTAGAAGTTTTGACTACTCAAATCAAATTCAAGATACCTACAAAGTTAAGCTATTTTAAAAAGTAATGTATTAGTTTCAGGTATCAAAAATACGTTCTGGACATCTTTAATAACAATAATTAGGGATATCTCATTAGGAATTTTACTAATAAATCGATTAGACATTAAATTACAATTCTACATCGGCTAGTAAACTCACTTGTAGATAGACCATTTTAATGACAATTTCTACATCTAAAAACTAAAATATTTTCAAATGGAAATATGAGACTGGTCAAAATAGCATTACTCACTGTAAATTATTAGAAGTCATAATTGGATTACAAATATAAACTACCAGTTCAAAGTTTCTGAACGGTACATTTTTTAATGTTTTTAAAGAAGTCTCTTCTGCTCACCAAGCCTACATTTATTTGATTCAAAATATAGCAAAAATAGTAATATTGTGAAGTATATTTACTATTTGAAAATAACTGCTTTCTATTTGAATACATTTCAAAATGTAATTTATTTCTGTGATCAAATCTGAGTTTTCAGCATCATTAATCCAGTCTTCAGCATCACATTTGATCCTTTAGAAGTCATTCTAATATGGTGATTTGCTGTTCAAGAAATATTATGATTATCAATATTTAAAACGTCTGAATATTTTTGATTTTTTTTTTTTCAGGATTCTTTGATGAATAGATCCAAAGATCAGCATTTATCTGAAATAAAAAAGCTTTTGTAACATTATACACTATACCATTTAAAAGCTTGAAGTCAGTATGTTTTTGGGGGAAAGAAATTATAGAAATTAATATTTTCATTTAGCAAGGATGCTTTAAATTGATCAAAGGTGATGATAAAGATATTTATAATGTTACAAAATGTTTCTATTTCAGATAAATGCTGTTCTTCTGAACTTTCTATTCATCAAAGAAACCTGAAAAAGTCTACTCAGCTGTTTTCAACATAATTATTATTATTTTTTTTTTTAGCAGTAAATCAGAATATTAGAAAGATTTCTTAAAGGTCATGTGACTGGAGTAATGATGCCGAATATTCAGCTTTGAAATCACATGAATAAATTATATTTTAACATATATTCAGTTAGAAAAGAGTTATATTAAATAGTAAAAATATTAGAAAATTTTGACTGTTTTTATAGTTTGAATCAAATAAATGCAAGCTTGTTGAGCAGAAGAGACTTAAAAAAAAAAAAAAAAAAACACTAAAAATCTTACTGTTCAAAAACTTTTGACTGGTAGTGTATTAACTTGTCATAATAGCAAACAGATAGCTGGAATTGAAATTGTGACCAGTAAAAACTAATTTACCGCTACTAAAGCTTAACACGATTAAACGTTTTTTTTTTTTTTTTAATTTCCCTTTTTGGTACGAACGTCACAAAAACCAAGCAAAGCCGTTTCCACGTCCGTCGCAAAGGAAATGCGCAGGAGTCGCTGAGCGAATCGAGCGAATTTCCCGGATGGAGTTCTGTCGCCATATTTAGAGCAGGGTCAGTCGCCGGTAGGATACGAGGATTTTAAGCTGCTGTTGCTGCACCAAGTATCCCAGTATAAGATATTTATTCACTTGCCTACACCCCTTGCATCCGTCTGCACAAACAAACAGCGTCTCCTACCACCCTTTCCATCTCCTCCCGGTCCCCAGTAACCATGGCAGATCGAGAGCACTTGGTTTACCAGGCTAAACTAGCAGAACAAGCCGAGAGATACGATGGTGAGTTGAAATTTTTGGCGATTTGTGTTGTCACACATTAAATTACAACAGAGGGACTACAGTGAGCAGAGGGATGTCGTATTACTGGTAAAATTGTGTGATGAACCCAAAAACTAAGCGCTGTCCATTTACACGTGTCTGTGTCGCGCACCTCCAGGAGAAATGGGAAGAAAAATCCAGGAGAGCTGTTGTTTGGGCCTTGACTAACTCAACCACCATTGCATTGTTCATAAACTAAAGTAGATGCTCTTCTGTGCTCACATTGCTAAGAACTGTTGTGTGAAATCTATAAAAAGGTTCATTTGATATTTGGACCAGCTAATAGAACTAGTTGCATTGCTGTTAACTTTGATCTGAAAGCATGAGATTCAAAGAATATGCAGCATTTAAAAACATTCTAAATCATACATCGTTTTCATTTCGCTGCAAATTGTCTGAATAGAATTAGTCTGGGTTCTGATTTTAGGTGATGCAATAATGACTAGGCTGAATCCAGCTATTTGTTCTGCAGGAATTGAATGTGGGTTGATCAAATATGTTGAATATTTTTACTGTATCAGTATTTTTTATGAACAATACATGGTATTTTTCAGTCATTTTCATGGGTGCATTGAATAAGATACAAATGATAATAAACTGCTATTCTCCATTTGTATAAAAAAATATAATGCATTTAACATTGTGTTCTGCACTTTTTTTATGGACCATGACAAAACCTGTTAAAATGGTTTTAAATTTGAGTTTGGTTTGAGTTTCAAGGTTTTTACAATCTATTCAGTTAGTCAGTCAGTCAGATGGAATGACAGACAGAATGGTCAGGTAGACAGTTACGTAAACCAACAGATAGATAGATACTAAAAGCATTACCAAGTATAGCAGGCAACATAAAAACATCACAGATGATTGATGAGATGAAACAGAATTATTGCACCGTGCATAAAATCTTGCAGTTACAAATTTTTGTTTATTTCCTCAAGCAGTTCCACATCACATTTCAGGTTAGAAGTCTAAACAGTGTTTTAGTTTATACATATAAATAAATATATGTATGTATGTATGTGTGTGTGTGTGTATAGATAGATTTATGTTTATATATATTTCAACAGGAATGTTGTTGTTTCTTAGGGCCTAGTTTAAATTACATATCAAGCATTTATGCAACATGACTCATTTGTGCAATAATGGTTGTTAAACAAAGATTATTAATTAAAGCATAACCAGTGATTTTATAAAAATCTTAAGTGAGATTATCCAGAAGCCCACAAGATGATGCCATTAATCAGTGGATCTGATATTACAAAGCCAATATCCGATTACGGAAAAATACCTAAATATGAGGAAAAATACTGGTAAAACCATTTATTGGTTGATCTCTATTTATGTGTATACCTTAATGCAAATCAAAGTATGGAAGAGAAGATCTGTCACTATTTCTGTGCCACTGAGGCTTTAACAGGTACTCAAAAGTAGTTAAAAAAAAAAAAAAAACCCTCAAAAGTAAAACATCTTGAGCTAAATGAGTGTGTACTTTTCCAAACCCTGAAACCCTAGTATTAAACTAGCATCTGCTACAGGCATTAACGATACATTAGACATTAACTTTCTTGTTAAACCACTCACTACCCAGTCTGTGACATTTGATGTGGTTATGTACTAAATTTATGTATTTTTTCCCCTTTGCTCTCGAGATCTTTGATGATGGGTTTCGTTAGGGTGATTCTTCTCTCTGTGTTTCAGAAATGGTGGAGTCTATGAAGAATGTTGCAGGAAAGGACACAGAGCTCACAGTAGAGGAGAGAAACCTGTTATCGGTGGCGTATAAGAACGTGATCGGAGCTCGACGAGCTTCCTGGAGGATCATCAGCAGCATTGAGCAGAAAGAGGAGAGCAAGGGAGGAGAGGGCAAACTCAAAATGATCAGAGAATACAGACAAACGGTGAGACTGCATTGAGCCTTAACTTCTGAGCATCTGGAGTATTTTACCAAATAGGCAGAAATGAAAATATTCATCAACTGAAATACTATTAAATGAATGGGGAAAAAATAAAACTAAACCACTGACGGTTCATGTCAGGTTATTATTTGTCTGATCTAAATTCAGGTAATTTTTTCAAATGCTAGACGTGCTTGATTTAATATATCAAACTAATATTTTGTAATAGTAGAGGTCAGGACTAAACCAATGTTTTATAATTAATGACAGAGGTTCTAAAATGTACCTTTCCTAAATATTATATGGAAAAAGGGAAAAAAAATAGTGCAATAATAGTTAAAACCACAGAATTACAGAAGAGCCTTAAAAGTTTTAAGTGAAACAAATTTTTGTTATGTTGTGTTATCTAGAGCAATCTAGCATTGTTGAAGTGCATGATGCCATAATTACTCTGCGGTTTCTCTTCTTACCTTTTGCAGGTTGAGAACGAGCTGAAATCTATTTGCAATGACATACTGGATGTACTGGACAAACACCTCATTCCTGCAGCCAACACAGGAGAATCCAAAGTTTTCTACTACAAAATGTAGGTGTTTGGGACACATGCAAAGTACATGCATTTAGGACTTTAGACGGGTGAGGTTCTGCTGCGTGTTAAATATGACAAAACTGGCTTCATTTCTGTAGAGCATGACACTGTTCTCTCATGTAGGTCATGCATTTGATTCCCTAGAAACATGCATAATTATAAAATGTGTACCTTGAAGCGTACTAATCATGCACACTAAACTGCTTTTGATACAAGCATCTGTCAAATGCAGATATATTTTAAAAGTGAACCCCTGAATTGTTTGCATTTTATTTTTGTCTGTTTCAAAAAGCAACGCATGCTTAAAGTTTAACCAAAAATGAAAAGTAGCTGTTAATTTACTCGCCCTCAGGCCATCCAGGATGTAGGTCAGGGGTGCCCAACCCTGTTCCTGGAGATCTACCTTCCTGCAGAGTTTAGTTCCAACCCTGATCAAACACACCTGTCTGTAATTATCAAGTGCTCCTTCAGATCCTAATTAGTTGATTCAGTTGTGTTTGATCAGTTGGAGCTGAACTCTGCAGGAAGGTAGATCTCCAGGAACAGGGTTGAGCAGCCCTGATGTAGGTGACTTTTTTTTTTTTCTTCAGTAGAACAGTAAAGAAGATTTGTGTAAAGAAGTGAATGGATACCATCATTTTGAGTTAAAAAAAAAAAAAAAAAAAAAATTAAAAGTTTGTTTCAATGAGCTGGTTCAAATAACTGGTTCACCAATTCGTTTAGATAATAACACAAAGACATAACATACATGCAATTATATTATTAAAGCACCCAATAATGATGCAAAAAGCAGTTGTTTCACATGTCTCAAGCATATTAAGTTAATAAACTGGACTTAATTAATTCACCTGTTTTTAAACCATTAGATGCCATAAGAAACATTAATTTGGCCCCTCCATTCAAGTGCTCTGTTCACACGTGAATATCAGCAGCTCGTAGATCTTTGGTACGTTTTGGACAAAAAAAGGCATGTGAATACCTGGAAAATGTGCATAGTGTGCATTTTGATGTTCCAGCATACAGTAGCCTGGTTTATTCATTTTACTAGTTTTATGTTTGTTTTGTTTCTTTAACACAATTTTGGCAGTAATAGCACAGAATACTCATTATAGCTAATAAGAAGATAATGAATCTTTTCACCCACGCTTGTTTTTGTGTTTGCAGGAAGGGTGACTACCACAGGTACCTAGCAGAGTTTGCCACGGGTAATGACAGGAAGGAAGCAGCAGAGAACAGTTTGGTCGCATATAAAGCAGCCAGTGACATCGCCATGATTGAGCTCCCACCCACACATCCCATCCGACTTGGCCTCGCACTCAACTTCTCCGTCTTTTACTACGAGATCCTTAATTCCCCCGACCGCGCCTGCAGGTTGGCTTTTTCTCCTCAAAAGAAATGTGTTTTTTGTTTGATGTTAACTTGCTTCTGTCCCATATTATTATGCATAGACACCCATGGATAAGCAGGGTTAATTGTTAATTTAGTATCATTGAGATACCATTATATTAATATTTTGAATTAGTTTTTATTTTAATATTTTGTTTTCATTTTAATTTAAATGTTTGTATGGTTTATTAATCTTTAAGTTACTTTAAGTTTAATACTTCATGCTGCAGCCCCTGGTCGAGAACCACAGAAAACCCCTCTGAAAAAGCCAGTCTGACTCTCCTCTCGCTCGACCAACAGGTTGGCGAAGGCGGCGTTTGACGATGCGATAGCAGAGCTGGACACGCTGAGTGAGGACAGTTACAAGGACTCGACGCTCATCATGCAACTGTTACGGGACAACCTGACGCTGTGGACCTCAGACATACAGGGAGACGGTGAGACGTGCATGTCTTAAAGAAGCTAAGGAGCTGTAATATTGAATGCACAAAGTACTGTGCACTGCAAAAATCGTTTTCATCTAAAACTGTATTTTTTTTTTTTTTGCCATGTTTTTCAGTAAAAAGCTCAACTTCAAGTTAACACGGGGCAGGGACCATAATAAGGCCACAATAATAAAAATACATTTAATTTGTGATTCAATAAAATCACTAATTAATATAAATCTTTTGATAACTTTAATGAAAACTTTTTCAATTTAAATTCAGAACGATTTATTGTATTGTAATATTTCTACTCCTCTGAGGAGGCATACCCTTGAATAGGTAGTTGATCCAATTTTAATCCGAACAGGCCTTTACTTTCAATTTCTATAATTTTCTAAAATTTATACCTTGTGCAATTTTTAATACAAGCATGTTTTTGTCATGAAAAGAAGCTGGCATGGTGTTAAACAACTTATTAAATGGAAAAGTTATTCATTAAAAAAATTTTAGACTACAAATATTGCATTGATTGAGTGCAGTTATTTAGTATAGCACTACTAACAAATTATTTTACTCTGTTGATACACTTCAGAAGATTTTAATCAAATTATTCCAAATTTAGTTTTAGAATTTTTAGAAAAAATATCTTTAGTTTTTATTTCTATAATTTTCTGTAATTTTTAATAACACAAACATGGTTTTTGTTGTGAAAATGTATATGGCATGGTGTTTGAAAAACAAACAATTTATTAAATAAGTTGTTTTTCCAAAACAATTAAATTCGGTTAGAAAAGATTGCATTGATTGACTGCAATTTATCCATAAATATATAAATATATATAACCTTGAACAGGTTTTAATCAAATTATTCCACATTTAAAGAATTTTGGAAAAATTAATCTTTTAGTTTCCATTTCTGTATTTTTTTTTTCTTTAAATGTGTAGTTTGTCATTTTTAATAACTGAAGTATGATTTTGTCATTGAAAAGAAACTAGTGTGTTGTTAAAAACAATGTTTTTAATAAAAAAAAAAAAAAATTAATAAAAAAATAAATAAATAAATAGCTGCAATGACTTGTCCATAAATTTAGCATTATTGCCAAATAAGCAGTGGCTCCATTGTCCCGTGTTCTTCCTAATAAGCAAAAATAAACTAAGTTTGCTTTTAATCTAATTTAAATTTAAATGCTAGCTTCAGTGTTCCAGTAATAAATCTAATTGAGTCGTCATCTCTCAAGTTTGATTGGATGAATCCTGCTACATACGTTTTTCCCATCTTAACATGGTCACACTTCTCTAACCGCTCCAATCTCTCCATTCTGCTGATGTAGATTTGTGATGATAAAATCTGCTTCATTTCCTCTAAAGCTTTTCTGTGTAAGTCCACGGCTGTCCTTCAGCTCTTCCTTCTTCCCTACCATCCTTCTTCACACTCTTCCTCACCTGTCTGTCTGTCTTCATTCACTCTGCATGGCACCCGGTTATGGCTGTGAAGCCACAGATTGCAAGGAATAAAACAAATCATGTTCTTTACAGTTCTTGTCTGCCAATGTGTAACATGCTGTATTCACACAGAGGTCTTAATGTTGCCTTCTGGGTGTTTGTTGATTGCTAATTTCTCACCACGTGTGGTTTGTGGCATGCGGATTAAAGAAAACTGAAACCCCTGTGAAAGCGTCTGTAGTTGCATCAGTTGTCATCCACAGACACGTCAGATGGCACTGACATGCTTTTGTTTAATAACGATAAGAACGGTTAATTATGTAGGCTGTTTATGGTTAATGTGCAACATTTTAACACTGTATCTGCATTCAACTTTCAGCACGGCTTATCCAGTCAGAATGTAGAATCGGAACTATTTGTCTCCATGTAATAACTCATGCTGAATCATACACACAAAGGGTCTGTTTCAATATAACTTTTAAGTGCTGTTTCAAATTGTTTTCTTTTTGCAACAACATTTTATGTCTAATGTTTGCACTTTTTCACACAAGACAGAAAAATGGATAAAACTGTGTTTGAGAGATATTTGCACTCTCACTAGACGGTGCACCAACCTGAAGCCTGCTCAACCTGTTGTAAACCGGTTTGAAATGGGTTTTAGTGTCTGGAACTAGTGTCTCACAAATGCACTTACTCAGAGTGTTTGTGTGGTGTGGTCTGACTTCAGCTTTGTTTCAGGCTTAAAACATGTTTGTCTTATAGTGTGTACCTTAAACTGTTAATGCCACTGTAATAACAAAGACTCATTCTTTATTTTTTTTTTTTTTTTAGGTGAAGAACAAAATAAAACAGCAGTGCAAGATGCTGAGGATGAAAACCAGTGAGATGTGATCGCCAACATGCTAAACCCCCCTCTCTCTCACTCTGTCTGTCTGATGCTCTCTCTTCTCTCTCTCTCTCTGTCTCTCATTGCGTCCCTGTCCCTCAGGGAAGCTCACGTGTCATAGAGAAGAGTTCAGATGATGAATGCTGGTTCTGTCCATCCCTGTCTATCACTTAATCTGTCTGTCTTTCTTCTGCTTCTTGTTTCATACCTTTGCTCTTACCTATCTGACCATCTACACTAGTTTGGAATAATTAAGACTTTCAGTGTTTTTGAAAGAAGACTCTTCTGCTCACCAAGGCTACATTTATTTGATTAAAAATACAATAAAAACAGTAAAAATTTGAAATATTATTACAGTTTAAATAAATGGTTTCTATTGTAATACATTTTAAAATATAATTTATTTTTGTGACGAAAAGTTAATTTTTCAAAATTGTTACTCCAGGCTTCAGTGTCACATGATCCTTCAGAAATCATTCTAATATGATGATTTGCTCAATTATTGGTGCTCAAGAATGCGTTAAATTGCTCAAAAGTGACCGTACATGAATTTCTAATCTTATAATAGATTTTTCCCCAAAAATAAATGTTCTTTCTATTCATCAAAGGATTTAGGAGTTTGCACAAAAATATTAAGTAATAAAAACTTTTAAGCATTGATGATAATAAACATTTTTAATAACTGAGCACCAGTAATATCTCACCAGTAGTAACAAATCAGCATATTAGAATGATTTCTGAAGGATCACGTGACACTGAAGACTGGAGTTATGATGCTGAAAATTCAGCTTTGATCACAGGAATAAATTGGATTTCACAATATATTCAAATAGAAACGTTTTGTTAAATTGTGATGATTCACAATCTTACTGTTTTTCTAGATTTCTCATCAAATAAACACAGCCTTGGTAAGCATGAGAGAGTTCTTGTGCATACAATCCCAATTATTCCAAACCTTCGACTGGTAGTGTATATTTTTAGGGGGCTTTACGGTTTTATTTTTTATTTTTTAATCTTAAGTGTTTTTTAATTAACTATTCACTTAGATCTTATATGATTATATGAGGCCAGAATGGAGAGTTTCCTCTGTAAGGTTTGGTTTCACTACCTGTTGCAAGATCCTTGAGAATCACGTTTTTATTACATAAGGTTGCATTTGCATATTTGTTTATCAGTGTTGTTCTGACAGTTGTTGAGCTCAGTGGTCATTATTGGAGGCGTTTATTTGTATTTTCTTGAGGAGTAGAAACTCAAGCTTTATCATCTATTCAGAAAACATTTCCTCAAAAGTAAAGTTTTTTTTCTTTTCTTTTTTTTTGGTCATCAGGTTCTCTGACTGTGGTATGGTGTGATGTGGTTTGTGACAATGGGTCAAAACTATAATGCTTTTCAGGCTTTTAGGAAGTGAATGCAACCCTCGCCTCACTGTTACTCAAAGGCTGCTGCTGCAGAAATATTGCTATAGAGCCGTAAATAGGATGGCTTTTTGTGTTTTAAGGGAGGAGAAACATTTCTCAAGATCAGATGCAAAAAAAGCAAGATGCATTAGTTTTCCTTCAATTGAATATGAAGTGAAACTGTAGTTAGGGATTTTGGTGGTACTTCACTTTAAGGTTTTATTTGTTAACATTAGTTAACATTAGTCAACAATGAACAATATGAAACAGCATTCATTAGTCGTAGTTCGTTTTTAACACTTACTAATACATTTTTAAAATCAAAAGCTTTAGTTAATGCATTTAAATTAACATGAACAATCATTTAAATAATGCTATAAAATTTTAATTACACAATTTTAACATGTCCTTATTACATTATTATGCAATTGAGTACTGTGTAGTATTAACATGTATTCACTATAGAATTTAAGGTTAGTTGCTTGTAATTTTGCACTATGCTATTATTACTAGAGTAAGTACAGTAATGTGCAACAAGGACATTGTAAAAGTAAGCAAGTTACCAAATATTCTGCTAATTGCTGGTTCATGTTAGTTAATGCATTAACTAATGTTAACAAATAAGACTTGTGTTCCAGTGTTGCCAGGAATTCTGTCTACTCTAGGTCTGACTCTTTCTCTCTTCTGTCTGCATCCTCATGTATTTCTTCTGTTTCTTCAGTACATGTAACTTGAATCTGATTTGTACTACTGTTTATTCTGCCTGAAGCCAACAAGCACCCGTCTACTCATGGAGACACAGCATGGGATCGACTCAACCTTGCAGATAAACCAAGACTAAATAAATGAACTAATAAAACACTATCTTTACCTTTCTCTTCGTTTTAATTAATTGGAGTCAAGGAGAATCATTTGTAATAGCAGGAAAAAAAGAAATTTCCTTGCAATACAGAAATTTGGGCAAACAAAAAGGAAATTTGACAACAAATTACAAAGGAATGACAAAAAACACATTGAATAAAAAAAAAAAAATATATATATATATACTTATATATATAAAACTTTAGTAGTATTATTTTGCAACATATACTTCAGTATATCCATTAATTGATTTAAAACGTTTACATTTTTATTCATTTTTTAATAGTAACACATTTACTCCTTCACTAGTGATTAGCCTGAGTTGCAAATTCAAAGGCAGCAGAAATATATAACAATATATGTAACAAAAATAATTTAACTTTCTCACTTTTACAAGAAGAAAAAAACTCACTGGCAATAATAAGAAAATATTGAAATTTGTATGTTGCTGTAGTTCTTGTTTATATATGTGTAGCAGCATCTCTCAGCTGAGGCTAACTGACCCACACTAACTAGCCAAACTTAGGGCATAGTACAGTAGGGTTAGTAATGTTATTAAAATTAACTTGTTTTAGTAACTTAAATTACCTACGTGTTGTTCTGCATCCTGTCACTTTTTTGGGTAGTTCACTCAAAAATGAAAATGTTTCCATATTCAAATTATGTTGTCTAAACGATTAACTTGTATGGACATAACTGTTTGTGCATACAGTTAAAATCAGTGGGGTCCAAAACAACACTGGACTCTACTGACTTTTGTCCTCACCAAAAACAAAAACTTTTTTTTTTGTAATTATTTATTTGTGTGCAACTGTCAGCAGCTCCATCAGCCCAGGTCACTAGGGGGTGCTAGTGCATTTCAGTGCATTGGTGTCTCAAGTGTCCTAAATGTGTGCAAAATATCCAGAAGTTTCTGCAGTAGATGCAGATGAGTATTTCAGTCCTGAGAATTATGCTGTCCTTACTCTTAAAACAAGAAGTTAAAAACAGTTTTTGCTGCTTAAAATTTTTGTGGGAACTGTGATTTTATTTATTTATTAAGAATTAGCTGATAAATAGAAATTTAGAATATAATTTATATGAAATGGAAATCTTTCAAAACTATAAGTGTTTCTAATAATAAAAGTTCTAATTTCTTATTAAAAATAAGTAGATAAATAAAAAACTTACCCCAAACTTTTGATTGGTAGTGTATCACAGAAGGCCTGTAGAGAATGTCCTCATCCAGCATCCAGCACTTTCGCTCTGACAGCGGTTTGAAAGAGTCCAGTTGAACTGTCTCAACACTGATGATTCACAGAGCTGTTCATGTTCCTGTGTTGATCGTCATCTGATCTAGGTGAAATCTGGCTGTCAGACCTCATAAAATGTCTCTAATGTGTGTTGATGCTGTTGCTTAGCTTCATGTGTTTTTAAAACACAGAGTGTCTCTTTCTGTTGTCAGTTTCTCAGGGCTGTGTAGTGTATCATCACCTTGTGACATCCAAGTATTTTAGAATAAAGTCTACAAGTTGCCTTACGAAAACAGTCTCTCGCATTGCATGAAATACTTTGGGGAAACTCCTCTTTACTCTGAGTACTGAAGCCTGATTTGTTCATGTTCGTCTAGCTGCATGAACAAATGACATTTTAGCCTGCCAAAACGGGCAGAGCCGACTGCCTATGTAAGTCGCGCGCTAAATGCCATTTCATTATAATTGTCTCCTTCAGCGCAAAGATCATCTCTTTGCTAGAGTCTGAAGAAGAAGAACAAAGCAACCTGCTTTTGCTGTAGAACAGCCCCAGCAGCAACGCTTCTCTTCAGACTTTGCAAGACAGTGGGTCCCCAGGAACAGGGTTGAACACCTATGTCCTAGAGCAAATTTCTTAGGAGTGAATTTCTGTGGCATTGTTGCAAATGTCTCTGCAAGCTTTAGACAGGCCGACGCTGAAGCTGCACTGAGACAGACTGCTATCACTGTGAGGGCATAAGTCTCGCCTCTTCAATGAAGGTGGCACTTCCTGCTGTCCCGTTTCTCCCCTCCTTAGAGCCTCGCAGGACAGAACAGTGGAGTCATAAGGTTGAGCATCCGGGCTCAAGTGATCTCATGCCGGCACAGTTCCTGCATGTTGCACTCTTGCCACAGCAGTTTGATTTGCCGGTGCACTTCACATGTGAGGATCGGCATGTGTGGATCATCGTTGATCTCTTTCGGAGGATCGAGGGATACTCCATATCACTAACAGCTTCAGATGCAGAGGATTGGTTGTGCTCCAGAGAGGATCCTGGCACCCTTCCCTTCAATGAGTCTGTGGGCTGTGGAGGTACTCAGCTTGGAACAGTCGGCTCCGGAGGAGCCTGCCTGCAGCCACTTAGATGAATGGTACCTGCCGGGACATCGTCAATGAACCTCCCACCAAACACCGGCGTTGCACACTACTAAGGCTACTGTCACCTTCCTTGACTCCACCATCTCCCCCATGGGTTATATGGCCTTGCTGTAGACAGATTTGCAGAGCGCTTCACTGCAGCACAAAAGTCTTTGGAGGCCATGCGCCACTTGCTGCCTAAGTGCTTAAGCTTGGTGGGTGGTTCAAGTCTTCCAGCAGCCAGTGAAGCCTGCTTCGTCTCCTGCTCAGTCTCAGGTCAAATCAGAGTCTGAGCTCAGACAGCTCCCTCAGGCAGCTTAATGCTATCCCTTTACATGGAAATAGGCCCCTGCTCCAGAGTCATATTGGACCCTCAGCCGCACAAACCATCCTGACCTCAAAGCCGAGAGGGAGAGGAGAGTGTTCCTCAAAGAAGTCTTATGCTTGCTCTACGCAATGAAAGCTCTGTTCATGCTGGGCCTGTCCTTGCTACTCAGCACATGCCCAAGCAAATTACCACTACAACAGTGAATCCACTTACTCAAAAGATCACTTCTCTTCTTCAGAACAACATGAATGTTGGATCCCTGTCCCCACGAAGTGAACTGCCACTTAAAAAACTCAGACCACTCAGACCACTAGCTCCAGGCTTGAAAAACCATCCCGGGCATGTCAAACGTGGTTCTACAGACCATAGAATGAGGCTACTCACTCCAGTTTGCTGAGAGACCCCCTCGTTTCAGAGGTGTCATTCAAACTTTGGTATAGGACTACAATGCAAATGCTCTCTAGTCCGAAGTACAAAGTCTGCTTGCAAAAAGGCAGGCTTTTATAGCTCCTATTTCCTCGTCTCCAAGAAAGGTGGTGGGCTCAGGCCCATCCTCAATCTCAGACACCTGAGCAGTGCCCTAAATGAAATGCTTATTCAAGATGTTAACTTTGAAGCAGATCCTCATGCAAATATGCTCAGGGGATTGGATTTATCAGTGGATCTGAAAGATGCTTACTTTCACATCCATTCTTTCACACGGACTGTTTTTGAGATTTGCTTTCAAGGGAATGACTTATCAGTATACAGTCCTGCCTTTCGGTCTGTCTCTGGTCCCACGCACTTTTGTAAATGGGTGAATGTGGCTCTTTCCCCTCTTAGTCAGATCTAAAATCCGCATTATTAATTACCTTGATGACCTTGAAAGCTCTATGTCTCTCAGTCAGTGGGTGGTCTTCCTGGGAACAGTTACCGATGCGGCCCAGATGCGGGCCTGGCTTGCACCTGAATGCTTACTGGCTATTCAGCAGCTGGTGGCGTCATTCACATCGGGGGCTTATCGCCCCCTCAAGGTTTTCCAGATGATGCTCACCCTCATGTCTCAACTCTGGCACATCAACGGTCTTGAGATGATGGTTTTTCTGGCTCTAAAAACCTTCCTGCCAGCCTTGAAGGGGCGCCACGTCCTCATTCGTTGCAACAACGTGACGTAGGTGGTCTTTATAAATTGCCAAGGCAGTCTTAGATCACACTTCCACAACAGGATGGCGAAACTCCTCCTTCTGTGTCCATATTGCAACCTGAGTTCACTCAGGGCAGTTCACCTGCCAGGCACACTGAACCATGGAGTGCACATGCTGGCCCGGGGCAATGTATCTTCTGGAATGGAAACTACACCCCCAAGTGGCTGGTCTTCGAGAGGGCAGAGGTGGACCTCTTTGCCTCAGAAGACAACTCTTATTGCCTAATTTATTTCTCGAAGGAACGAGATGCTGCGTCCCATGATTGGTCCAGCACTCGCCTCTATGCCTTCCCTCTGATTGCCCTGCTTCCTCAGGTCATCAGGTGAGTCAGGGAAGTCAGATGCTCGGTTCTCCTGGTGGCCCCACCCTGGAGGAACCAGACTTGGTTCCCCGAGTTGATTCCCTTGGCCAATCCCGCTGAGGAAGGACCTCCTCTACCAAGTAAGAGGCATGATCTGGCATCCCCAGCTTGAGCTATGGAGCCTTCATGTTTGGCCCCTTGACGAGAGTCTTTACAGCTCTCTCTGAGGGTAACTAACGCCATTTTTTAGACTAGAGCCCTGTTTACGAGATGCCTCTACGCAATTAAGTGACCTGTTTTTTTTTTGACTGGTGTGCAGTCCAGAGTGAAGACCCGTCCTCATGTGACATGTCATCCATTCTAATTCTATCCATCTATCCATTCCTTTCTGCAAGAGCTGTTAGATAAGTAGCTGGCCAGTCAGTCTCCAAAAATGACCTTGTCATTAATTTCCTGAGGTGAGCTCGGAGATTGAATCCATCTCGTCCTCATACTGTGCCTGTGGGACTTATGCACAGTCCTCAGGGCCCTTCGAGATCCCCTCTTTGACAGCTTACGGCCCCTGTCGCTTAAGATCGCCCTCCTTCTGGTTTTAGCATTGGTGAGTAAGTGGCCTGCAAGCATTTTCAGTTTTCCTGTCTTGAGTTTGGACCTTACTACTGTAAAGTTGTCCTCAAACCAAGGCTATGTGCCCAAGGTGCTTTCCACTCTGTTCAGAGCACAAGTCATCACCCTTCTAGCTCTTCCTAATTCAGAGTACAAGCAGGATCCTAATTTACTCTTTAGTAAATTTATTACCCTTAGAGTTTACATAGAGAACTCTAGCCACTTTAGGCAAAGCTGCTCTTTGTATTCTTTAGAGGCTGCTCTAAAGGACTGCCAGTTACAAAGCAGTGACTATCCCACTGGACAGTAGATGCTGTAGCCTTGGCTTATGCCTCAGAAGACTTACAGTGTCCAGTTGGCGTAAGGGCCCACTCCATCAGTGGAATGGCCTCCTCCTGGGCATGGTCCAACAGAGTTTTAATTGGTGATATCTGTGCGGCAGCCAGATGCTCTTTGCCATCTACCGTCACTACATTTTATAACCTGGATTACCCTGCCCTTCAGGCACCGATCTTGTCCGTCTAATCTCCCAGATCCCCTTGTAAGTGGAAAAAGTCGTGATAAACTATGACAAATTAAAACTGAAATAAAAATTAAAAACTATATAGACACAAAAACTGCTAAAAATAAAATGAAAGGTGAAAATATGAAAATAAAAGCTAATTTAAACTATTAATAAAACCTATAATAGTAGCTCAGTTATGTTAAATGACACTGGACAGAAGCTCTCATTCTTATTATTGCACCTTTTATTGCACACAAGAACAGCCTTTTTTGTACAGAATGCATTTTTGGAAAAGCCATGAAGCATTTGATTTTCCCCTCTCCACCATAATTATTATTTAGTGACAGCACTGTTTTGTGATTGCACTAATCATTCAGCAAATGCCATCTCAATATTATCGCTCTTTACAAAATTAGTTGAATCTTACAGGACAGAAGTAACAGACTGCTTTTCTACACACAAACTGGTATCAGTAGTGAAAGTGTACAACCGTATACTTCATATTAAAAGATGTGAACATCAATAGTTGGAGGTCTCAAATATGTTTAGCGATCTTTTAGCAGAGCATAGAGCAGACATTAATGTTAGACTCATTGATTTTCCTTCAGTCTAAAAGACAACACTACTCACACCGTATCCATTTCTATGTAATAATACAGAAATGTTAAAAACACTTCAACTAGACTTTATAAAACTAGGCAAATCGTAGTTAAATATAAACAGTAAATATTTCATTTTTTGTACTCTCATACTAAACAAACAACTCTAAATCTATATAAATAACAAATAACCCTAAATATTTCTTTTTTCAATACTATAAACATTGTATTTTCCATTTACAACTATTAAAATGAACCATTTTCAGGGGAAGATCTTAAATTTCACTCAAAAGGTTCAGTACACATGTATTATATTCTATAACAACCAGTTACAAACCTCTTTTTAAAAACATCCAAAAAACAACTATCAAAAATACAGTCACATTAAATCACTACTACAGGCAAACCTGTTGTTGTTGTTGTTGTTGTTGTTGTTTAAATATATATTAGCTTCTTGCTAAAAGAACTATTGTTTCTGCAAATATTCCCACACGTACATAAATCATCAAAGACAAATGATCAGTCTCTTATGAATTCAGAAGTATTGCTACAGTCAGTGCAAACAGATTAAAGACAGAATTACCACAACGTGATTACTTTGTCAATAACTACAGGAAACAAACAGTCTTTATATAACCAGTGCTATTACATAATCTGATTACAAAAACCAAATACTTGTAATTAGAATACGTTTAAAAAACAAACAAGTAATCAGAATACAGTTACTTTTTTATGGACTACATGCTGACATTGTGATTACATTACCCTAAGTCAACAGCAATAAATTAGTTGATCTGTAATTTACTGGTAAGCTGTCTGTTTGGTTAACCTTTATGTGATGTATCCTTCCAAAAGATGTCTTATATAACTAGTAAACTTGAACAGTCCGTTATACTAGTTTACTGTTGTGTGATGAGTGGTGACTGATTCTTAGAGGGATAGTTCACCCAGAAATGAATTTATAACAAAAGAAGATATTTTGATTAATTTGGTAACCAGATAGTTTCAGGGACCACTGACTTTCATAGTAAAGACAAAAGCAAAACATAGAGAAATTTCATAAAACATTTTCTTTTATGTTCCACCAAAGAATGTAAGTTACGTAAGTTTGGATTTTCATTTTTGGGTGAACTGACTGTATAATTCACAAATTAGTGATCAAAATTTCAACAAAACAATAGTTAAAGAAACAATTTAAGGGTATTTGTGTTGTCGCGTGTGCAGTAGTTTAAGGAATATGTTCCTTTTTGGTCTTTTTTGTATTTTTCGTTAAAAACGTATTCATGGTGGATTTGTTTCTTATAAACACGCAGTCTTTCTCTTCACACAACATTGATGGACTAGAGTCGTGTGGATTACTTGTCGATTATTGTGATGTTTTTATCAGCTGTTTGGACTCTCATTCTGACGGCACCCATTCACTGAGCAAGTAATGTAATGCTACATTTCTCCAAATCTGATGAATCTGATGGCCTGAGAGTAAGAACATCTTCAGCACTTTTTCATTTTTGGGTAAACTATTCCTTTAAATAATAACAAAAAAAAAAAGTTCAGGTAACAGTAATAAGGCTGAACAACAGAGATTTCCCTTCATGCTTAAAGCATTTTGTAATCACTCTGGTTCAGCTACAGGTTTTTCATTTCTTTAATAGTGAGAGAGGTTGCATACATAGGCTATAATAGACCGGTAGAAGAATACAATCTGTGAAACATCCCTGTGCTGGTATACTCTCTATTGGTGCGCTTGCAGTGCAGCTCAGCCAATCAGAACACAGCAACAGGGCTACCCTTGTGAAAAAGAAGTTATGAAGAAGAAATTGTGTTCGGTGCACTTGTAGTACACTTCAAATCATAAAAACGTATTTGTGAAAAACGACTTGCTGACCATGAAATAAAAGGGCACTTAACTGACTTAACGAGAAACACTTTAATGAATGTTTATTAACAGACTTAAGTAGCCTTTTAAAAAGTGACTTTGTAATAATATCAAATTTATTTTTAAATCATTGTTTTAATCTGTTGTCATGCTTTAAAGAAAGTACACTTATTTTGATGTGTTGACTATCATACTAAAGCACAAATAATGTACTTGACTGTAATTTTCTGTAGTGTGTTATTCAATCTATTTAAAGTTGATAAATTTTAAATGTACTAGATTGCAACTTCATCATTACAAATGTGTAATTACGAACATATTTAAATACTTTGCACTTCAATCATATTTTAAAGACAACAGAAGTAATTATGAAATTACATAAAAAGATGTACTTAATCCTACTTAAGTAGGTAAAAAAACTCCCAAGTTTAACTAATTGCATTTAAAATAAATTTAAACTTTAACACAATTTAATTAATTGCAAATACCATGCAATTGAGTGTTCGGAATCATTAAAATATAAGTATATTCACTTAAAGTGTTTTTTTTTTCCATAATAAATACTCTTTAAACTCTTCAAGTATGTTTTTTTCCTCATAATACGTCTTCAAGTACTTTAAAATATACTTTTTTTTCACAAGGGTAAAATACTGGCAAGAAGAATTACTGAAGTCATAAGCAGGTAAACAGTGCCTGTTTGTAATACTTAAGCGTTTCTGTAAGCCGTCAGCGTCCTGAGCCGACTGAAGACAGAAACCATTATATTATACAGTAAACCTTCCAGCATGAAGCAGTGCTTAATTAGACATTCAAAAACTTGAACCGTTCCTGCTGTGGACAGAACAAAGGACTGACCGGATCTTGAAAAAACATTCTGAGGTTGTTTCTGTAGTGCACATAATTTCCTCCTGTGCTACACTGTATGCAGGCATGAAATCTGCCAAGATTTAGTACCTGATCCACAGTAAAAGCACTATAATAATGAAACCAAATCAAGAAAGAGCTGAAGAGTGTCACTGCCTTTAGAGCTGACCGAAGAGGATGGAGCAAAGCAGAAAGATGGAGTAAAGGAGCATGAGCCCAAGACCTAGTCTCCGATCCAGCTTCCAGCCGTTCAGATGCACACTCAGGACCTACAAGACACACAAACACACAGAGTCAACACGGACACTAACAGCGTTGTGTATGCGTCTAATCAGGATGTGACTGGGGGGTTCTGCTGCCTTTGCATTTAAAATCCATTTTCTGGTTGTTAATTTTTATTCCTGCGTCTGGTAGGTCAGGATGCATTTCCCATTGCTGACAGCAGATGGTGATGCACATTTTCCTACCAGCAATATAAAACATGCCTTACAGATTACAGTCTGAGTAGACAGATGAGTATTTGGCTTAATGATGCTTTATTATTTTAGGTCTAATGGCAGTTTTACTGCCGTCCTCGCAAGATTATAATTACTACCATGACTCTATCATGAGACCAAAAGACTTTCATTTTATTTTGTGTTACAATTTTATTTTTAGAGCTGCAATCAGCCAAGTAAAACGTGCACGAAACCATGACTTATTCTGGAATAAGATGGATTAAGATAAAAAATTTGTCGGGATAGATAACTAAAATGTGTTTAAGATGTTGCACTGCTTATTTTAATACCTCATGGAGCCTGTAAAGTGAAAATGTGCAGTTAGTAAGTTAATTGTTAAAAATGTGCTTTATATTTATATTATATTAATGAATGAATATAACTAAATCAATATAATATTTCATTTAGTTAATTCACCTTAAATATTCTGTATTTTCACTGTTCATTTACATGAATTGCACTACATTTCTAATATTATTAATTATTTTAGTATATTTTTAATTTATATTTTATATATATAAGACATAAATAATTCATATATAAATTATTTTTAGACAGGGTGTCACACCCCTGTGGACTGTTCATGTTGGTTTCTCCCTTCTGTGCCCATATATGGTCTTTCCTGTTCCGTTTCTTGTTAAGTTATTATTGGTTAATCACCTACACCTGTCCTTGTATCCTTAGCACCCCTTTATAAGTTGGATTCAGTTCAGTGTTGTTTCTCGGATCTTAAAGTTATGTTGGTGTGTGTTTCCCTGCTGTTGGTGTTTGGATTTACAATTTGTGGATGTTATTAAAGACTTTACGTTATATTTCGTCCTCGTTCATCTCATTCTACACACAATCGTGACACAAGGGCTGCATAACTTATTACATTATATTGTAATTTTTTGTCATATATGGCGATTTTAACAATGATTTAAAATTACATCACATATGGAAAGGTCACAAATTGCTGCTGAAACAAACTAAGACCTCTTTTACGGTCTTTATTATTGTTATTTTTAGTTTTAACTCTAATTATTAAAATTTCTGTATAAATATAGTACTGTAAATTACAGCTGTACTGTAAAACAAAAACTAATAATTAATAATTACTAACAATTTTGTTTTACACTGAAGGTTACCACTATTCTTCAATTTCAAACCTTCAACCCTTAAGCTTTTATTTTGTCAGAATGCTGGTGAAATTCGGTAAACCTCAGACCACAGAAATGTAGAAATTTGTGCAGCCCCATTTACTTAATTTAATTTTACATTTGATTTAATTAATAATTAGCTTTTCATCAACTCACAAACCCCCTGCAGTTTCCTCGCCACCATATGGGAAACCCTGCTGTAGAGCAGTGATCCTCACATCCGTGTGAAATGGGAAGATGAGCTCAGTGTAGATTTCTGTTAACTATTCATCTATTTTTTATAGTATTTTTTATATTTTTAAACTGAGATCTGTGGTGGTCTTAACAATTCTGGAATCTAAAAATGGGTTTCAGACCAAATACAGTTGGTTACCTGTGGTGTATGTTCTTGTACGTTGTGATAATAGGTTGCTCTTTACTCACCGTGAGGAAGACTGATGCGAGCAGCAGGATGACAGAATAGACCAGGCCTTTATTATTGATGAATACCTGACAAAAGACACAGAGCGGTCAGAGGAAAGTATCAGCGGTAACACCACACATGCACTGGACAAACAATAACATCAGTCAAATACTCACTGCTGATCCATGGTCTACTACTAGTGTCCTCAGAGCCCAGGGGAAGCCCAGTCCCAATAGGATGTCAAAGATATTGCTGCCGATGGAGTTTGACACTGCCATGTCCCCCAATCCTGAGACACAAAATCCAACCAGAGTGTAATGCATTTTACAAATAACATGATAAATCAAACTAGTAACGTGTTAGCAATATGATATAAAATGCTAGCAACGTGTTAACAATGCCAACAATATGCTAAAACATGTTACCATTGTTCTAAAACATGCTAGAAACATGCTAAAGTGCTATCAATGTTCTAAAACAGGGATAGGCAATATCGGTCCATGTCCAATGTGCCAGAGTTTAGCTTCAACCCTGAAAAAAACCTCACCTGCCCTAGTAATTCTTAAGACCTTGATTAGCTTGTTCAGGTGTATTTGATTAGAGTTGGAGCTAAACTCCAGGACTGACATTACCTATCCCTGCTCTAAAAGATGCTAGCAACATTCTAAAACATGTTAACAACATGTTAGCAACATGCTAAAATGATAACAAAGTTATAAAACATCAAAATGCTAACAGCATGGTAATAATGCCCCAGATAGCACACATACATCTGCAAGATGTCTGTTAAAGATCACTTGATCTGGAAAGCATCTGTTGTGTACAAACATCTGGTAGACATCTGTAAGATGTCAGTTTTACATACATTCTAAATCATAAACTTCTTGCAGACATGGAATATCATAGAATAGACTTCTATTTGACATCTGATAGGAAACGTCCTATAGACGTATTGCAGATGAGCAAACACTCTAAAAAAATACATCTTCCAGATGTAAATGCAGATGTCAAATAGACGTCTCCGTTATGCATGTGTGCTATCAGGGGCATTAAAAAATCTTAGCAACATGCTGAAACATGTTAAAATGTGCTGGAGTTAAAATATGCTAGCAACCTCTAAAACAAGCTTGCAACAAGATAAAGCATGCTATAAAACTGCTTAAACCTGCTAGCAACATTCTAAAACATGCTAACAACATCTAAAACAAGCTTGCAACAAGGTTAAGCGTGATATAAGACTACTTAAACCTGCTGGCAACATTCTAAAACATGTTAGCAATGTGTTAGAAAATGCTAGCAATATTCTAAGTCATGTTAGCAACATGCTAAAATGCTAGCAGTATTTAAAACATGCTGTCAAAATGTTAAAACATGCTAACAACATTTTAAAACATGTTAGCAACATGATAAAACACTAACAATGTTTTAAAACATGAAAATGTTAACATGTTAAAGTTGTACAATGTTAAAAACACTAACATGCTAAAATTAGCTGACAATGTGTCAAAACATGCTGAAACACTAAAACATGCTAGCAGTGTTATAACATGATAGCAACATTTTGAAACATGCTAGCAACATGCTAAAACATGCTATAAAACTGCTTAAACATGGTAGCAACATTCAAATCTATCTATCTATCCTTAAAACCTTCAAAATTCTACCTTTTAAAAGTACTTCAAACAATTTTAAATTTGAAACTTAAACTTAATATTCAACTTAACCGTTAAACTTAATATTCAAACTTTAAGATTTTAAAACTACTTCAAACTTTTTGCCAGCCTTTCTCAAGCCAATACCAAAGTTTGTCTTGACATTTTTTTAAAACCTAGTTTAAAACTACTCACAAATAAAATATTTATATAAATTTCTTTTCAATTAGAATTTTATTTGAATTCTGCTTCCTTAATTTCTATTTCAAATGATAATTCTGCATACTTTCTGCTACCTCAAGCCAAATTCAGACACTGAATTGGAATTTCAAAGACATTCTTTGAATTGGGTAACAAAAATGATTTTAAAGATAATAAAAGCATGCATACAAACAATTTATTGTGGATATAAATGATACACACCTTGGCGGGCAACTATGAGACTCGCCATGCAGTCGGGTACACTCGTGCCAGCAGCAAGGAAAGTGATTCCCATGATGTAATCAGGAATATCTAGTGTGTAGCTGATGATAGTGACCTGAAAAGCAAGCCACATAATGATGAAAATTAGCATAATCAACCAACTAATGGAAAGAAAAGGCTGCTATACTTAATAAGAATGTCTATTTTGATCTTTTTCTTACCATCCACACCATGAGGTAGGAAAAAATAGCAATCCATAAGGTTGAAGCAATGAAGGTGACCATGAACCAGCGATGCCAACGTGGCAAAACACAGTTAGGCACTGTGTAATACAGCAGAACAGACAGCGGCCACGACACAAGCCACTTCAAACGTGCAGAGTAGCCCGCTAATGCAGACAGAGAAAATACAGGGAATAAACAATATATATATATATCTCCTCCGAAAAGAGGCAAAAACTAAAGTAAAACAATTACTAAATACTGAGATTAACAGTAATGGTCTGATCTTAAAGGAATAGTTCAACAAAAATTAAAATTAGCTGAAAATGTCATTAGGCCATCCAAGATGCAAATGAGTTTGTTTCTTCAACAGATTTGGAGAAATGTTGCATAACTTCACTTGCTCACCAATGGATCATCTGCAGTGAATGGGTGCCATCAGAATGAGAGTCCAAACAGCTGATAAAAACATCACAATAATCCACAAGTAATCCACACCACTCCAGTCCATCAGTTAACATCTTGTGACGTGAAAAGCTGCATCTTTGTAAGAAACAAATACATCATCAAGATGTTTTTAACTTCAAACCATTGCTTCCAGCTAAAATATGAGTCCATAATCCATAATAACACTTCCTCTAGTGTCTTCTCACATCAAAATCCACTCACATGTTTGTTTAGAGCCATTTAGTACTGTTTTGGCTTGTAAATGGTGCCTAATCTGTGCAGATTTCTTACCTGATTCAGACAAGAAAGTAATGGAAGCAATGGTTTGAAGTTAAAACTTATTAATTATGGATTTGTTTCTTACAAACACAGCTTTTCACTTTACAAGATGTTAATTGATGGACTGGAGTGGTGTGGATTACTTGTGGATTATTGTAATGTTTTTATCAGCTGTTTGGACTCGTACTGACGGCACCCATTAACTGCAGAGGATCCTTTAGTGAGCAAGTGATGGAATGCTACATTTCTCCAAATCTGTTCCTATGCAGAAACAAACTCATCGACATCTTGGATGATCGGAGTGTAAGTTAATTTTCATTTTGGGGTGAACTCTTCCTTATGTGAAGCTGCTTTAAAATGATCTGTATTTTATGAAAGCACGATATAAATGAATGTGAATTGATTTGATGACATTACATATATTTTACATACATATTAGCACATTAGTACATAAAGATTCCTCTAGATTACATAATCCAAGGCCTACCAAAAGCTGCAGAATACAACAAATGAAACTTCCTGTGTGTTTTTAATACTAAAAATTTTTAATTTGATCTGGTCTCATGCACTAACCAGGAAAATGGAGAGGTCTGAACATTTCGTCCCCATCCCCATCCTCATCCTCTTCTTCAGGCTGAGAGTTTTCCACCTCCACCTTCACCCCTTTCTGACCATCCATCGTTTCTGTGTCGTCAGGTGTCTGCTGCGCTTCAACATTTCCTCCGTTTACTATCCCTCTGGAACTGAATGACTTCACAGAGGTCCTGCTCATCCTGTTCTCCCGCAGCAGTCTCTGCCTCTTTATGAGCAAAGGAAAAGAGAGGAACTGACATTTTGATATGTGTTTAGTCTAAATGTGAAGGTACCAGTTTGTGAATTTGAATTAGAATAAGAAGAAAAATAATTTATTGAAAAAAGAAGAAAAATGGTGTAGAAACACCCCAAAATTTCTAGTAAATCTCAAATAATTACCAAGAATCAATAACACTGAATTAAACGTAAAATTTTGAAGTAGAAAGACTGAAATAGTATTTTTTATGTAAAAATGTTTTTTTCATAACTGTAAAAATATTTACACACACACACACATATATATATATGAAAATTAAATTTATAAGTATAAATATCTCATAAAACATACTCCAATAATATTTGATTTATTTACAGTTTCAAAGAAAAACAAAGAAAAATCTCAAATAATTACCAAGAATCAATAACACTGAATTAAACTTAAAATTTTGAAGTAGAAAGACTGAAATAGTATTTTTTATGTAAAACATTTTTTTTTTATAACTGTAAAAATATTTACACACACGCACGCACACACACACACAAACACACATATATATATATATATGAAAATTAAATATATAAGTATAAATATCTGATAAAACATACTCCAATAATATTTGATTTATTTACAGTTTCAAAGAAAAACAAAGAAAAATCTCAAATAATTACCAAGAATCAATAACACTGAATTAAACTTAAAATTTTGAAGTAGAAAGACTGAAATAGTATTTTTTATGTAAAACATTTTTTTTTATAACTGTAAAAATATTTACACACACGCACGCACACACACACACAAACACACACATATATATATATATATATGAAAATTAAATATATAAGTATAAATAACTCATAAAACATACTCCAATAATATTTGATTTATTTACAGTTTCAAAGAAAAACAAAGAAAAATCTCAAATAATTACCAAGAATCAATAACACTGAATTAAACTTAAAATTTTGAAGTAGAAAGACTAAAATAGTATTTTTTATGTAACATTTTTTTTATAACTGTAAAAATATTTACACACACGCACACACACACACACATATATATATAAATTAAATATGTAAGTATAAATATCTGATAAAACATACTCCAATAATATTTTATTTATTTACAGTTTCAAAGAAAAAACAAAGAAAAATCTCAAATAATTACCAAGAATCAATAACACTGAATTAAACTTAAAATTTTGAAGTAGAAAGTCTGAAATAGTCTTTTTTTATGTAAAACATTTTTTATAACTGTAAAAATATTTACACACACACACACACACACACACATATATATATATATATATATATATATATGTATATGAAAATTAAATATATAAGTATAAATATCTGATAAAACATACTCCAATAATATTTTATTTATTTACAGTTTCAAAGAAAAAACAAAGAAAAATCTCAAATAACTACCAAGAATCAATAACACTGAATTAAACTTAAAATTTTGAAGTAGAAAGACTGAAATAGTATTTTTTATGTAAAACATTTTTTTATAACAGTAAAAATATTTACACACACATATATATATATGAAAATTAAATATTTATGTATAAATATCTCATAAAACATACTCCAATAATATTTGATTTATTTACAGTTTCAAAGAAATATCAAACAGTTTTTTACAGTTCAGTAGTCAGTAAATTAGAACTTCTTTCATTTTTTTTTCATAAAAATTGTATATTAAATAATTAATAATTAAATAATAACTAAATAATTAAATACAAATTTCTAAATATATTTTCAAACACTGACTATTATAAATTCTTGACATATTTCAGATCCTACCTATTCCTACTGAAAAAAACTATTTTTTTTTTTTACATGAGGTACTTATGATTTCTTCTTTGTTTTTGATTTCATTTCTATATCCTTCAGTACAATATAATTAATATGCATCCTCTTTGCTACCTAAATACAACTAAAATAATAGAAATGGAATTTAAAGGACATTCTCTGTATTAGGTAACATAAATATTGGAGTTTACCTCACTGATGAGCATGCGTCCAGCCATACTGAGACGGGTGCGTGGAGAGAAATGTGGTGTGATCATGACACGCAGTCCAGCCTCTGGGAATGAGAGCTGGTGTGGGCTCATGATGAGCAGCTCATCCACCATCACTACTGAAGACTCCTGTCCTGAACCTGCTGGAGCTGACAACAAATACATGTAAAAACGGTTCTGCTTCAGGATCTAGTTTTTACACTGGACACACATGCTACGAGAAACAAACAAGAATACATGCACAAGTACCTTTCCTCAACAGCACCATGGAGGTGTTGCCGTTTGCTCCCGCTTCATCAGCCTCTTTATCTCTGGACATTTGTCTCTTGACACAACATTGGCCCGGCCTGCCACATGACCTCTGGACAAAGCTGGCAATCGGACTGTTAAACCTAAGGGCAAAAATCAATCAAAACTTTTAGTTTGTTTCTAGGACTAGAAAACAATTTTTGTTATATTTTAAAATTAATATTAAAATATATGTGTAAAAACACATATACATACATATGCTTACCAAGACTGCATTTATTTCATCAAAAACACAGTAATAACTAAAGTGTGAAGAATGTTTACAATTTAACATTTAAAATTAAAACATAACTATAATGTGACAAAAGATTTCTATTTCTAAATAAATGCTGTTTTTAACTTTCTGTTCATCAAAGAATCCTGAAAAATAAAATGCATCACTGTTTCCATAAAAATATGAAGCAGCACAGCTGTATTCAACATAAAATAACATTATCAGAAATGTTTCTTGAACAGCAAATCAGCATGTTAGAATGATTTCTGAAGGATCATGTGACACTGTAGACTGGAGTAACGATGCTGAAAATTCACAGGAATAAATTCCATTTTAAAATATTCAAATTCTTTTAGTTTAGCAGTTTTGTGACTAAAAAACATCATTCATTTTGAAAGTATCTGATATATGCATGATATGCATAAGAATAATTGGTAAAACTTTACTAGAAGGTTCATTAGTTAACATGAAATAATTCTACAGCATTTATTAATCTTAGTTCATGTTAATTTCAGCATTTACTAATGCATTATTAAGATCACAACTTGTGTTTGTTAACATTAGTTAATGCACTGTGAACTAACATTGACAATGAACGACCGCATGTTTATAACTAACAATATCAAATATTAATAAATAGTGTAATAAATGTATTGTTCATTGTTCGTTCATGTTAGTTAATACATTAACTAATGTTAACAAATGACTCCTTACTGTAAATTGTTATTGAATAATTGATTATCTCACTCCAAACCTGTCAAAACAATTAACAGCCATCAAAATAAATACTGACTTTGTTATACAGCATCAAAAATGTCTAACACATTATTAATTTTCAACAAAATATCAGAAAAAAAAAAACACTTAGAAATAAAAACCCCTTCACAATTGTACTGTTTTCACTGATGTTTGATCAATTTTTGAGCCTTGGTAAGCAGAATAAATTAAAAAAAAAAAAAAACATTTAAAAATCATATTTTTTTTCCATATTTTTGACTAGTAGTGTGTTTATATCTATACACTCTCCTGGTATAATTTTAGCACCCTCTAGTGGGACAGTTTTAAAATCAGTATATAATTTGTGTTTCTTGAGTAACCCTCAATCTTCCTTCTTCTCTGAAGCTGTTATACCCTTTCCTTTTCAAGTACTCAGTGCTAAAACTGTGTAAGAGCATTATTTTGTTGTTTTTGTAAAAATGCTTAATCTTGTTCATCTCCCTGAATTTAATCACATATTTTTAGCACTTTTCAGACAAATATACATATCAATAAATATTCTTTAATCTATCAATACATGCACTTATTTTGCAGTTTCACAGTTCACACTGATAAGAACTTCAAAAGTTTCACCAAGGGTTTTTGAGTCACTGTTTCTCTGGCATCTGGTGGAGACATTAAACACACCGGCATCCAAAACACAACATATTCATCTTTTAAACTGGGCTGTTGTGTTTGCATGGGATAAATGTGTAATATCTTGTATTATCAACACGACAAAACATGCCTCAGCTTCTCTTCTCCAACAAAACAGAGGAGGGATGTTTATCTGAGGCTCGAACAGCTCAAGCCTCCCCTAATGGCCTTAAAAGGTGCTTAATGAAGGTTGTTGTCGTGTAGAAGATCCTTATCAACAACACTGTTACTCATCAGCTCTCCTTTCCAAACAATACATGAAACGTGCTCCTCTCTCTCATACGCATGCAAGAGGTGTCATGAATGTGGAAATTTATAACCCACAGAGCAATAAAGAGAAGAGAATTTTGCAAAGTATTATGACTGAAGCAACAACTATGTAAATGTATCGCTTCAAGACATTTTGCTCTGGGCTATTATTATTTGACCTTGAAAATGAGTTGCAAATTCTTCAAAAACAGTGTCACTATTAATGATTGTTTGTTGCTCTTCATCTCAAACGTAACCATCTAAGGAGTTTTTCTCAACACATTAGCCTTCAGACAGCTTTCTGGCACAAGTTTCAGCAACACTGCTTATGTTTTGTTAAAAGTGCTATACTAATAAAAACCATTCAACAAATGTCTTTTTTATTAATGTATTATAAGTTCTCTCCAACACAATCTCATGGCTATTCATAACTTTTTTTGCGATTTGGTGAGTTGATGGCTAATTCCTATTATTTGTACAATCTCATTTATACGATGTGCTTATGCCTTTGTGACGTTATGTTTAGGTGTGGACCTTCATGCTTACTTTTTTCTAAAAAACATACATTTTCATATGAAATCACCACCTTGTTTTTTTTTTGTGGTAATAGCACTTAATTACTGTAAGTATAGTTTTTTTACTTAAAATATTTAAAATAAAACTGAATACTTATAAATTTTCAAATAACAACAACAATAATAATATTAATTAAAAATAATAATATTATTATTATTAATTACAATAATTTTTACTTACGTAGGTGTAAGTCAATTATGTATATTTTCATCACTTGTGAAAAAAGTACAATTTAGCATACTTTTAAAAAGTGTATTTCTTATAGAAAAATAAAGTGCAACTAAATGTAATGTTTTTGAACACTGAATTGAATGTTAATTTGAAATTAAATGAAAGCATATTATAGATTCAATATTAAATGCAGTTAGCTGAAGAGTATTTGAGATCCACTTAAGTAGGACTTAAGTACATTTTATATGTAATTACTTAATTACTTCTGTCGTGTTTGAAATATGAAATTTAAGATAAACTTTTAATTGGGCATTATTATAACTAAAGTGCACTAAAGTGTACTTAAGTGTGTTATGAAACAATGTTAGCAAAGTATCTCTCTTTAAGTCACTTAAGTGGCATTTTATTTCTTTAATATTACTGTATATTATCTGCAAGCACAGTTTTTAAAATGTACTTTTAAGATTTGAAGTACACTACAAATGCACATCCAATATAATTAAGAGCACTTATTTTTCATAGGTGATTCATCATAAAATACTTAAATTAATTTCTATGGACAGCATCTGTGGCCTGCAGTTCTTTACCAGAGAACATACCATTTGCTGGTAATTCTGGTCTAATTAACAGGGTTGTCACTTTTATATGAAATAAATGTGTAACCACATTACAATTTCTCTACATCCTGGTTGTCTCAAAATGTTGTAATAACATTTAGTTTTTTTTCCCATCACACAGCCAGCAGTGTAAATATTTCATTTGAATTTGAGTTTGTTTTTTTTTCCATTTGGCTGGTAGAAACAACGTTTCCTTAAGTTCTAAATCAGACATAAAATGACACAGTGAACGACATATTAAGATATTTTAAGCTTTTATGATGTTTGTGCATTAATGTAGCACTCTTTAACTAATATTCCATTCAAAATTACAATACACCAGCATGCTTGTGTCTAAGCTTTTACTGACAACGGATATCAAAATGTGACCAAGATTGTCAGTAGAACGTCTCAATCTCACTCTTCTTGCGTGAAATGTGAGATCATAGTGTGCACTTGACTTCAAAAGAAACAATGTATCTAGGTCTTGAAATATCTTTTAAAATGTTCTAAAAATGGGTGATAAAAGTGGATGAATACTATTTAAAAAACTCTCTAAATGCATTTTGAAAGTATTCAGCATTGCACAAAAGTCTCTGTGATGAAGAACAGCATGATACTCACTTCATGATAAGGATGTAGACTCCATACATGGAGATCAGAAGCACTGATTCCCACCTGTAACAATGCATTCATGAATACAAAGATTATCAATGCAACTTTCTATGTGTACATTTACATTACATTCATGCATTTAGCAGACGCTGTTAATCTAAGTGAATAAAATTGTATTGTATTGCAAATGGATGGATGTAGAAGAAACACACTTACCATACAACTCTTTCATCATAGATAACCTGGAGAAAAAGCAGACAAATTGTGAAGTAACATGAATGGGAGTTGCTGATTAATTCTTCATGTATAATTTGAATTGAAAATCTATTGAAGCAAATCTAGCAATGACTAGCAGTCACTTGCAGTCATTATTGACACCATGTTCAGATCCATTATACCATTTCTCTCTCTGTCTTTTGTCCTCTCTCATATGCACAATCACACACAGACTCACCAAAATCAAGGCCAGCACTGAGAGGATGTAGTACAGCGAGTCTCTGAACAGAGACCACCAGGTCAGGGCCACAGTCTAGAAATAGACAAAAAACAAATGGAAAAAACAAATGAGAAACTGTAAAAATATGCTTTTTTCAAGTGTTCAATGTGATTCCAATGAAGAATTCAGTTATGTCACTGAATAAAAAATAATAAAGGTAATTGCGACTTTTTATCTCGCAATTTTGACTTTTTTCTCACAATTGCAAATTATAAAGTCTAGTTCTGAGGAGAAAAAAAGACTGATATGTTCACAAAATTGCCAGTATGTATCACACAATTCTGACTTAATTTCTCAGAATTGTGAGTTTATATCTCAGAATTTTGACTTTATAACTCGCAATTGTGAGTTTATATGCAGTTGCGACTTTATTTCTCAGAATTGCATGTTTATATCACGCAATTCTGGCTTTAATTCTCAAAATCAGAATTGTGAGATAAGTCGCAGTAACCTTTTTTTTTATTTTTTATGCAGTGGTGGAAATGGGTTTCCATAAAGAATGGCTAAACTACCCTAGTGAAAAATAAATATTCTAAAATGTATTTAAAATATATTTATTTTATGCTAGGTATACTACAAATACATTTACATCTTAAGTACTTAATAAAAATACCCTGCAATTGTACTTTTAGCATACTAAACTAGTATATTTAAAGTCTGCTAAACTGAAACAACTAATTTTGTACTTAATGCACTTTAATTGTGCGGAAGTAGTGCTGAAGTCCAACTAAAGATATACTGAAGTATATTTGATTGTGTTGAAGTGGAACTATTGCAAGTATACTTTAGGTACACTTTAAATAATATCGGTCTTTAAATGAAAAACATTTAAAAATCATGCAATCCTCATAAACAGTGACCTGTGCTTTGTGCACAAGTAGTACTCCAAATAAAGTTTAATTAAAATTTTTATATCAGTAAGTCTTGAGCGATGTCATTAAATATGTTAATAGACTTTAACTACAGTAGTCAACATTTGAAGTGGATCAAAAAAGTTCAGCAAATATGTCCTAAGACAAGAACGGGTATTGTTTTGGTTTTAGGGCAACTTTGATGAAAGGTTTTGATCCACTTCAAATGCGGACTACTGTATAGTTAGTATGAAATAAATGCATTTTAAATCTATTACTTTTTTAATAGGTTAAGTCTTTCAGTGTGCCTCTTATCATTAATACTTTGATAGACAGATGAGTTTGTTTACCTGACGGGCAAAGATGCCACACACTCCAATGATGACCAGTATGTTGAAGACAGCTGACCCAACAATGGTGCCGACGCCGACATCTCCCTTCGTGATAAACACACCTGCCAGTCAACCACATGAACAACGGTCACATATGCGATAGAGTCATATTACTCATTTAACAAATCACATTAATCATTTAACAAATTTCACATTTTATATATTAATATTCATCCAAGAAACAACCAGTTTAGGCATATAAAGTTACTGTATGAACGTAAGATCAAAACTTTACTGAAAAACCTATTGCACATGATCTACTACATGCCTTCTGTCATCTGATAGATTATATTTGTGTAGCAAATAAAAAGCCTTTTAGTATAACTACGAAAGTCCACTTTTAGCTTGTGTTTTACTGATTTTTATAAGGTGAATGTAAGAATAACTTGAACAATTACAGGACTGAAGCAGCTTGGCTTTACTTGATTATCCATACATCATTTGATAGAAAAATCAGTGATTATCAAATATAATCATCAGTCTTTTGAGGAACATTTATTTCCTCATCTCTCAGTCATCACTGTATTGCATTGCATTATATGTTTTGCTCATCAAACTAATCATTTAAATATTTCACTAAGACATATTATTGAAGATATAGCATGGCAACTGATATTTATATCAATTTATGTAAATAGTCTGTTATACTGTATAATTTGATCTTACTTTTTGTCCATATAAATATCAGCATCAGCACCAAACTGCATATTTTGTTTATTTATTTTTTCTTTTAACTGCTTTTCTTGTAATTACACATAGGGCTGCAGGAATATGACAAAAATCAAAATCAATCAAAAATTGTCGATTATTCCCTTGAAATTGTAATTGCGATTATCACAGTTTACATTGAATGATGTGTTGAATAACTTTATACCACTGTTTGAAGCAACTGCATGCCACATTTTTATATATAGTTTCTTCTTTAAATATAAAAAAAGTAAAAATGTAAAAATTAAAACAATGACAAAAAAAACCCTTAACATAACCTGTAGGAAAAATACACACACACTCTCTCTCATACACATCTTAAGAAAGCAGAATAATGTATGTGGATTTTTCTTTTTTTGTAATTGTGCCTTTGAACGATTACATAATTGTGGCATGTGTAATTGTAATCATGACTAGAAATTTGATTAATTGATTAATTATACATCAGTCCTTCATTATACTGAAGGACGGGACTTTTGTTATGTATAAAATGTACTGTAGTACATGCACATCTTACATCTTATGTGAAATTATAACCAGTCAAGTGGAATTTAAAAGGTAATGCAAAAGCAAACTTACCAATTAAGGAAGTAAACAATTCGGGAGCTGAACTTCCCGCAGCCATGAAAGTCGCTCCAGCCACATCTTCACTAAGCTGCAGATTCTAATGAACAGCATCATATAAATGATTAATCATGAATACTAGCACTAATGCACAACTAATAACATTGTCTCATTGACAATTTATCTTACAGTGTCCTGCACACTGTTTCAACATATTTGTCTGCACTCTTGGATTCTAACCAGTCTTCCTTTGTGAACAGAAGTGTGCTTAATTGTACTGAATGTGAACTTGTAGAGTACTTCAAATCTTAAAAGTATATTTTTAAAAACTGTAAACTGTATCTAACATAAAATTAATGAAATAAAAGGTCACTTCAAGAAAGTACACTTTTCATTACTTTCTTAACACAATTTTGTACACTTTTAAGAAGCATATTATCAAATTAAAGTTTTACTTTAATGTACATTTGCAATCAATATGTTTTAATAATCTTGTCATACTTCAAAGAAGTACACTTATTTTGATGTGTTGACTAACATACTACAGCACATGTGAAGTATTGGGTTATTAGTATGATAATAAATATTCCACTCTACTTTAATAGTACTAATTGGAACTTCATCATTACAAATTTGTGTAATTACAAATATTTTTTAATGCATCCCATAAATGTTTCAACAGAAATGACATTTAAGTATATTGTAGTGTACCATAAATTCTTTTTAGCAGTATGGTTTAACAATGTTTCAAAGACAATGGCAGTAAGTATATTCTTTTAAAGCATTTTATTTTTAAGTAAGCTGAAGTGTACTTTGAATACTTAAATCTTGACAGCTCGTGACAAATCGTGAACAAAGCCAATTCCCTTTAGGTACATGTACAAAGGGAATTTCCCAAAGGGAAAAACACCTTCCAATCTTGACATGTTAATTAACACTTTAGCCAGAGTTCATGACACATAGCATCAGTGCTGACCCGTGGGAGCACGGAAACAAGGCTGTCATCACTTCATTTTCTGAAGCAATACAAAAGTAACATGTGCTGTCGTTCTTATTCTTGCTGAAATGTCTGACAGGTGGCTGCACTCACCTCTGAGATCTTCTCCAGAGACGGGACAAAATAGTCATCGCAAACGATAGCCAGTGCGTAGAACATATAGACGGCCTGCAACGAGAGGACAGATAGATAGATATACAGACAGATAGAGAGATACAGAGGATATATACAGCTGAGGTCAAAAGTTTTCAGAATTATTAAAAATGTTAATTATTTTAACAAAATAAGAGGGATCATACAAAATGCATGTTATTTATTTTAGTACTGATATTTATTTAGTACTGACCTAAATAAGATATTTCACATTAACATATAGTCCACAAGAGAAAATAAACAATAAAAATGACTCTGTTCAAAAGTTTACATCACCTTGATTCTTAATACTGTGTTTTTGTTTAGTGATAGTTGTTCATGAATCCCTTGTTTGTCCGGAAAAGTTAAGCTGTCTGCTATTCTTCAGAAAAATTCTTCAGGTTCCACAAATTCTTTGGTTTTTCAGCATTTTTGTGTATTTGAACCCTTTCCAACAATGACTGTATAATTTTGAGATCCATCTTTTCACACTGAGGACAACTGAGAGACTCATATGCAGCTATTATAGAAAGTTCAAACACTCACTGATGCTCCAGAAGGAAAAACCATGCATTAAGAGCTGGGGGGTGAAAACTTTTGAACAGAATGAAGATGTGCACATTTTTCTTATTTTGCCTAAATGTCATATTTTTTTCACTTAGTACTTTTTTTGCACTTAGGCTTCAGAGCCTACAGAAGATAGTTACATGTTTCTCAGAAGACAAAATAAGTTAAATTTACCCTGATCTTCAAAAAGTTTTCACCTCCCGGCCCTCAATGCATTGTGTTTCCTTCTGGAGCATCAGTGAGTGTTTGAACCTTCTGTAATAGTTGCATATGAGTCCCTCAGTTGTCCTCAGTGTGAAAAAATGGATCTCAAAATCATACAGTCATTGTTGGAAAAGGTTCAAATACACAAAAATGCTGGAAAACCAAAGAATTTGTGGGACCTGAAGGATTTTTCTAAAGAACAGCGAGCAGTTTAACTGTTCAGGACAAACAAGGGACTCGTGAACAACTATCACTAAACCAAAAAAAACACACTTGTGGATCATTCAGGTAACAACACAGTATTAAGAATCAAGAGGATGCAAACTTTTGAACAGGGTCATTTATATAAATTCAACCATTATTTTCTCTTGTGGACTATATGTAAACATCTTTTATGTGAAACATCTTATTCAGGTCAGTACTGAATAAAAAATAACATGCATTTTGTATGATCCCTCTTATTTTGGTAAAATAATACATTTTTTAATGATTCTGAAAGGGGGATGTAAACTTTTGACCTCAACTGTAGAAAGAGACAATAGAATGACAGATAAAACTATAGAATGGCAGATAGATAGATAGATGGATGGAGTATCACTCACACACAGCACGTGCAGTAGTATGGCTCCTCTCTTGCGCTGCTCTTTGGTGAAAATGTCCTCAGGGAACTCATGAATTGCTAATGGGAAAACAACACATGGTTTAGACATGGAAACATCAGTAACTAATGTGCTTGCCAGATTTTCATAACCAATTTAGTTGAATGTATGGTGGGCTATCTGCATGTATGACACCAATGTTCAGGCAACATATACAGAGAGGAATATGAACTTTAAGGATGACAGAACCCAATTCTATTTATAGCAGCCCATCACTGTGCTACTGAAGCCTCCTTTCTCCACACTCATATGAAATTATACACACTATAGACCCACTCTCTCTATTACGTTACCCCATTAATTTGTGCCTCAACCTGAGTTTTAGATTAGTTTTCTCAACTGTAATCAAAAGTAAGACATTTCAATCTGAACTCATAAAATATTATTTCATAAATATATTTATATAAGCACATTTTTACAGTTTTATGGGAATATTATCTCTTAAACCATAAAAAAAGTTTTAAAAAAAAGTGACAATAATTTTACACTGATAATTTACTTTGATTTACTTTTGACGCCTATCTTTAAATTTAATTTAATTTAATTTAATTTAATTTTTGTTCCTCACACAACACAATCATATGGATTCTAACATTTTGGATTACAGGCCAAGAATAAAATAGATTACTAATATTTTATTGTGCATTTGCAACTCATTTTATGGATGTTTTTATTCACAGCATATTCAGAAAAATGCAGTGTCTCATAGGTTGAATGATTACAGTTTATTTTCTTATTTTAAATCGTAGTCTTGTTTAAAATTATTTAATCCTTTGAAATGACTTGGAAACAGAAATCACATAGAACAGAATTAAGAGATATAATTGCAAATTAAGTAAACAAGTCAGCTGTGTTTAATAAATGCATCTGAAAACAATCTCATTGATCATAAATAAAACAAAATCAACCAGTTAATTCCATTAATTAAATATTCATATATTAATAATTTTGAAACATTTGTAGCATGTTTTAGATATTGTCAATATTACAGTATTGTATATGTAAACATAAGTAAATGTAAGTGTCGAAGAACCACATTTTAATACTCCTGAGATCAAGTTTATACTATCCTTTTTATTGCTGACAGCATGTAAGTTGACTTAGTTGTTTGTTTTTTAAAAATGATTCATAGATATTGTAGAAAAGACGAGTTGGAGTTCACCCAAATTCACCCAAAAATGAAAGTTCTGTTATCATTTATTTTTTCCATATGGAAGTCAATGGGGACCAGCAGCTATACTTGGTTACCAACATTCTTTAAAATATCTTCTTTTGTGATCAAATAAAGAAACTCATAATAAATGATGACAGAATTTGGCTGAACTATCCTTCTAAGTACCAACACGTCTCCTAAAAGAGCAACCTTTGACTCTGAGCGATAACATTTTCCACTGGGACGCTTTAGGAAAAGCACTAATAAAAACAAACACATGCACAGGGATAATTTTATGTCTTGCCCTTTGCATCCCATACATTGGTTTCTTTTTCTTTTATTCTCTCATGGCTTGTCTTTTTTCCCCCTCCCTCTTCCATCTCCTCTCCTTTTTTGTCATCTTTCCATCCTCATCTGTATCCCAGTGTCAAAAGACATGTTTTGGCTCTATGTAAATCACTGAATCGCGCTGAAAACCTGCCTCTGATGAACGTCCTGACGAGCTGCCTCAGCGAAGGCAGTTACTATGGCGACGTCTTCCCTAGGGCAGTGAAATGTTGACGAGCAGCGGCAGGAAGCCAATGGCAACAGAGTGAAAGTGAGAAACTGGGTGGAGGATATATCTTTCCCATGGACTTGATTTAGGAAATATGGAAAAAAAGGAGGGACCAAAGAGATGACAAGCAACACAGAAGTGCAACTGCTAAAAATACTCCATTTCCCTCTCCCAGGGGGAACGTCTTGGGGTTCTGTGAGAAAGACGCGCATATAAGACGGCGTTTGACTCCAACAAAAATAGAGAAAGTGTGTAAATCAGATGGCAGAGCAAGTGAACATTTTTTAGGCAAACCAAATAACGGAAAATGCTAGGATAATGGAAACTTTCACACTTGTTTTCTATGTTCACTTCTTCTCCCATTTTTTAGTCTCAACTTACATATTTACTATCATGTCAGTAAGTGCAATAAAGGCTTATTAGAAAATTTTTCGCAAAAATTCAAAAATGCACCTAAAAATGCAATTTCTGCTGAAATTAACACTAGTGGCAGTAAAACACCAACAATTTCTATTCCTTTTTATACAAATTATGATTACAGGAGCAGATTTTTGATTAATAAATACTTATTTTTGCACTGTTCTTTGCATAATGCTACGTTTATGGCTTCAAAAGACTTTTTAACATATTGCGTGATTTGTAAACTAACACATTTTGATATTTGCATCACATATCCAGCTCCACGTTTGGCTTTTCTAACATAGTAAACTTGCTCGATAGCGCACCCGGTACAGCACTTCATCTGAGATGCGAAGCATTTGTGTTCGAGTCCTGGAAACGTGAATCACGTTAAAAAAGCTTCAAGACTTCTAAAAGCAAACTAAAATTAGACGGTTGCTTCAGCAAATGCGTTTTATCTTACGTTTGTTTTTGTTAACTTTATAGGTTAGGTATAGTGTAGGTGGTATGTTATTTTAAAACATGGCAGAGCATTAACCTTTTAGCAGCACTTGCTGGACATTTCAATTACGAACTGCAGCGATACAAACAACAACCAACATAATAAAATGTGCCAGATTCGAAAGCACTGTGAAACATCACTGCCGTTTTCAGCTGAAATGAACACTAAAGCAGTAAAACATCAACAATTCCTATACCTTTTTTTATACAAATTATGGTTAAAGAAGCAAATTATTTATTAATAAAGACTTATTTTATGACTTCAAAACTCTTTCAACATATTGCAATATTTCTAAACTAAAGCATTTTGACATTTGAATCAATATCCAGCTCCACATGTTTGGCTTTTCTGGTGTAGTAAACTTGCTCGATAGCACACCCGGTACAGCACTACTTTTGAGATGCGAAGCATTTGTGTTCGAGTTCTGGAAACGTGAATCACTTTAAAAAAGCTTAAAGACATCAGCGGCGATAGCCTTGTGGGCAGTGCGCCGACATATTGTGCAATTGCACCTTGGTTGTCCCGAGATTGAATCCCGCCTCATGGACCTTTCCTGATCCCACCCCCTCTCTCTCCCACTCACTTCCCGTCATATCTCCACTGTCCTGTTGTTGAAAAATCAAAAAATGCCAGCAATTACGAACTGTAGCAATTCAAACAACAACCAACATAATAAAATGCGCCAGAGTCACATTTATCTGTTTTGGATAAAACTGAATGCACTTTTAGCGCCACCCACTGGACATTTCACTTTAAAAGAACTTTGAAACTTCTGTTTTCAGCTAAAATTAACACTAGTGGCAGTAAAACACCAACAATTCCTATACCTTTTCACACAAATTATGGTTAAAAAAGCAAATTATTGATTAATAAAGACTTGGATGTGAGTCCTGGAAATGTGAATCACATTAAAAAAGCTTAAAGACTTCTAAACTTCGAAATTAAAATTACGCGGTTGCTTCAGCAAATGTGTTTTCATCTTACATTTGCTTCTGTTAACTTTAACGGTTAGGTATAGAGTAGGTGGTATGTTATTTTCAAACATGGCAGAGGATTAACCAATTAGCGCAAAAAAAAAAAACAACTTTTAGCGGCACTCACTGGACATTTCAATTTATGAACTGTGCCAGATTCACGTTTTTCTGTTTTGGATAAAACAGAATGCACTTTTAGTGCCATCCACTGCACATTTTACTTTGAAATTACTGCGAAACTTCACTGCCGTTTTCAACAGAAATTAACGCTAATGGCAGTAAAACACCAACAATTCCTATTCCTTTTTCACACAAATTATGGTTAAAGAAGTAAATTATTGATTAATAAAGACTAATTTTTGCAATGTTCTTTGCATAATACTACGTTTATGACTTTAAAACTCTTTTAACATATTGCATGATTTGAAAACTAACGCATTTTGACATTTGCATCAATATCCAGCTGCACATGTTTGGCTTTTCTGATGTAGTAAACTTGCTCGATAGCGCAACCGATACAGCACAATTACATCAGCAATTGCGTTTTCATCTTACATTTGCTTTTGTTAACTTCATCGGTTAGGTACAGTGTAGGTGGTACATTATTTTCAAACACGGCAAAGCATTAACCTTTTAGCGTCACTCACTGGACATTTCAATTATGAACTGTTACAAAACAAATAACAACCAACATAAAAAATGTGCCAGATTCATGTTCATCTGTTCTGAATACAATCGAATGCACTTTTAATGCCACCCACTGGACATTTCACTTTGAAAGCCAACACAGGCTCTTTGGAAATATGTGCCCTTATATACAATCCTGCAAAACTAAAAAAAAAAAAAAAAAAAAAAATGTACCTATATGTACAAATCACTGCAGTTTCCAGTTGAAATGAACATAAATAACAACATCTTTTATTTCTTTTTACACAAAGTATGATTTACAGGTACAGAGTTTTGATTAATAAAGCCTAATTTTCACACAATTTTGCAGAGTATATGACTTTTTAACATCCTGTGTGATTTGAAAACTGATTCTTTTGAATGTTGTCATCACATATACAGCTTTATATGCATGAGTTTTCTAATTCAGTAGGTTTGCTCGGTAGTTCACGCAATATGGTGTTGCTCTTGAATAATGAAGAGATCCAATACGAACCCTGTAAAATCTACGGTTCGACAAAACAGCTCAAAAGGAAGATAAAATAGCATGCCTGCATCAACAAATGCGTTTTTATATCACTTCTGGGTTGAGTTTGGTGTAGGGAATATTTCCAACACGATAGTGCATTAACCTTTAGCAACACTCCCCGGACATTTGAATTCTGAACAGCTGCAATATGTACCTCAAGCAGCATAATAGAAATGCAATAATATGCGTCTTTACCAACGTGCCATGGTCACATATTGAACGTGTGTTTTAGCGCCGCTCTCTGGACATTTCACTTTGAAACTGCCGCGAAATGTGCAGTAAGGTACGTAATAACAGTGTTGCAGAAATGTATTTTCATGAGACTGGGTTGTTGAAATGCTGTGAAACTTGTAAGATGCAATGTAATATCATTTTGCAGAAATCTCACCACAGACACGAGTTGCGTCAGTGTGCAAATACGTCACTGTGACCTTTCACCTCACAGCAACAGACACCGGCTCCGCCTCTTAAATACAAGCAGCCAATTCAGGCCTTGTGTTTCCTTTTTTCTTACCAGCTGGAGCCAAGTTTAGCTCCAGTGCAGCTGCGCAAATCAGCAGCCCTCAGCAAATGATTGAAAAAGCCACTCAAATGATGATGGCTCACCCAATCCTGTGTGACAGTTATTCTCTATATAAAGTACATGAAAGACCTCACTACACACTATCAAAAATAAAGGTTCTAAATGAGGGTTTTTGCTGCGATGCAATAGAAGAATGATTTTGGGTTCTTAAAAAGAACATTTAAAAAGAACATTTTACCACTATAAACAAAATGGAAATGTTCCATGGATGTTAAAGATTCTTCACGGAATCATCAATACCAATAAAGAACCTTTATTTTTAAGAGTGAAAGAAAAAACTGGATAGAGAAAAGGCTTTGGTGGATCGGGTGCATGAAAGAAAACGTGACAGCATCTGTCAGTCCTTCTGTCTGATTGTGTGACTGCAAGCTACGAGTGAGTGACAAACTGCAAAAGAGAATGAGGAGAGAGAATGTTACGCTATTGACTTAAAATGGCAGGGTGTCTTGGTGTCCAGCTGGGTTATCAACTGCAAAACACGACCCTGCAGTCTACAACAGCAACCCACTCAAGACTGACACAGCACATACGCTAAAAACCTGTGCATCACACACTACACCAGGGCTATTATAGTTAACTGAAAACTAGAAACATTAAACAAAACATTTTTCACTATTTAAAATAAACTGAAATAACTGGAATGAAATAAAATCTAAAAAAAAAAAGTAAAAAACACTTAAAACACTATACACTTAATTTTAATTTGATGTACTAAAATAAAAAATATATATATATATTTTATAGATATTTTTATAGATATTTTATAGATATATTATTATATATTATAGATATAAAATTAAATAAATTTGATAAGGAAAAGAAATCTATCTGTGTGTGTATTTATATATTGATATTTAGTAATGTTAGCCCTTGGAATAGGAACATGTTTTAAGAAAATAATGTAATAACTTAGATGAGATGTAAATGTAAAATTTTATAATAGCACATACATGAATTCTTCTGTAAAAAAAAACTGTGAACTATTTGAGCTGTAAAGCTGTTTAACCAGTTAACTGTCACTCCCTATCTTGAACATAGACGTGAAAATGCACTATCCAGAGTTAAATTTTTTTTAATTCATGAATGAAAACATTTTGTAATATGATTTTGATGTACAATTTTCCACGGTAATGCAATGTCTGATTTTAAAATGGTTTTCAAAGGATGAATTTTGAGATTTTAAGTTTTCAGGTGATACATCATTTCTTAAGATTTCTATTGCGTAATACGTAAACAGACAACAAAGAAAGTCTTTTTGTGACAAAGGTCAGAACTGTTATGATGTAGATTTTTGAGGTGCACTCTTGTCATAAATGAATCTATTACTTTTCCTACATAATTTGTAACACAAAAGAGTGGTAAAATATCTATTTAGGAGTCTTAGACCTTCCAAATGATATATAGTTTGTTATGATTAGATTAGGATTTATTTGTAAAATGGTGAATTAAACTTAGGTGTCCCGCAGAGTGGACAGTGACAAAGGGTTAAATCATGATTTTTAGAGTTTAGGATTTTAATGAAAAAATTGATAAAATGATGAATAAATATGACTGGATAAATTGCTAAATAAAATTGGATCAGATTTAACACAGAAAAGGTTATTAAGCAGTTTTAACACTAAATAATGTTAACATGCACATTGCTTATGTCTTATGGCTGTAGTGTTGAAACGGAGTATTTCAGCATTTATGAATTAGATCCATTCACTTCCATTGTATGTGATTTTAGTGATGTACTAAAATAACTCTAAAAAAAATAACTCTAAAAAAAAAAGTATATATATATATATATATAAACATAAACAAATAAAAATGGCATAAACAACAAAATTACTAAAAATACACAAAATAAAAACAGAAATTTAAAAAAAAAATACAATTTTAATTCAAAATATTAAAAATAAACAGTACCTCAGTGATACTAAAGTATTACACAGTCTTACACACAGAAATCCACTGAATGATTCAAGAAGGTGAAGTACAGCTTTAAATCAGCACAGTGTGTTTAAATAGCATGTATAACAGCTCTATTAATCTGACCTGTGAATTCTGTCAGAGGGGAAAAGAAAAGAAAAAGAAACCAAGTGAGAAAGAAGTGAGAATAAGTGCGAGCAGATATCAGGTAGCTTGATCAGGACACAATTCACTAATGCAGATACAGGTATAGAGTGGCAGAGTTTCCTTTTCACTACGTGGGTGCAAGTGAGAGATTCAGTTAGGTGCAAAAACCAAAAATAAAGCTGATTTCAGATTGCTGCGGAAAATGGCACAGACAATGCGCCATTATTTAATAACGTCATTATTTTCACTAACTTTTAGAACTCTTTGAGTCAAAAAGCAGTCAAAAAGTTTAAAGGAATAGTTCAGCCAAATATTCTCTTATCATTTACTCTAATATCGTTACAAATATGTAAGACTCTGAGAAAGTCAGCGTGGTTCAGTGCTGTTGAGAGATTATATATGATCTGATTCTAAACTTTCACAATCAGTCTCTAAAAATTTATATTTGTTAATTAAAGGATTAGTTTACTTCCAAAACAAAAATGTACAGATAATGTACTTAGCCCCTTGTCATCCAAGATGTTCATGTCTTTCTTTTTTTCAGTCGTAAAGAAATTATGTTTTTTGAGGAAAACACTTTAGGATTTCTCTCCACGTAACTCAAAAAAAAAAAAAAAAAAAACTTTTTTCCAGTCATGACAGTTAGGGCACGTCTAAAACCTCCCATCTTATTCCTTGTCCAACTTCAAAATCGTCCTACATCGCTGCAGAAGTACAACACCAGAGAACATGCAAAGAAGATCATACACCCTTTACAAAAAAAGGTAAAAACAGCGACGGAGGACGATTTTGGAGTTGGAGGAGAAAATGAGACGGGAGTTTTTAGACGTACCCTAACTGTCATGACCGGAGAAAAAAAAAAAAAACATTTTACAAAGAGCTAGACAAGGTGAGCGTTTGAGGTTAAAAAGTACATAAATTGTCATTTTTTTTTTTTGAAAATAACCGATCGTTTCGCTAGATAAGACCCTTATTCCTCGGCTGTGATCATTTAGAGCCCTTTGAAGCTGCATTTAAACTGCATTTTGGAAGTTCAAATTTGGCGCCACAGTAGAAGTCTGAAGAAAAAAGACATGAACATCTTGGAAGAAAAGGGGGTGAGTACATTATGTGTACATTTTTGTTCTGGAAGTGAACTAATCCTTTAATAAATACGAGGAGAGGCAAGCCTAATGAGAGTAGACAAAACAACACTGGAGGCAAAAAAAATACAATTTTCTAAGATTTTCTAAATAAGTTTCTTCTGCTCACCAAGGCTGGGTTAATTTGAAAAAAATACAGTAAAAACTGTAATATTGTGAAATACTGTAACAAATGAAAATAACTGTTTTCTAATTAAATATATTGTAAAACCTAATTTATTTCTGTGATCAAATCTATCACTAACGATCAATCTATCACTAGCCAAACTAGAGTCATGCTAGTAACCTGCTAATCATGCTAATAACATGATAACAACATGCTAATCATATTAGAAACAGACTAGCAACATGCTAACAACATGCTAATCATGTTAGAAACAGACTAGCAACATGCTAGTAACTTGCTAATAATGCTAGAATCATGTTAACAACATGTTAGTAACGTAACCATGCAAGAAACATGTTAGCAACTTGCTAGTCATGCTATAAACATGCTTGCAACTTGCTACTCATGTTAGAAACATGCTAGCAACATGCGAACAACTTGCTAATCATGCTAGAAACATGATAACAACTTGTTAATCATGCTAGAAACATGGTAGCAACTTGCTAATCATGCTAAAAACATGCTAGCAACTAGCTAATCATGTTAGAAACATGTTAACAACATGCTAACAACTTGATAATCATGTTAGAAACATGCTAGCAACATGCTAATCATGCTAGAAATATGTTAGCAACTTACTAATCATGCTAGAAACATGCGAACAACTTGCTGATCATGCTAGTGTAGCATCTGGACCAATCAGACACAGTTATTTGTTACATTTAACAAATAATCTTCAAAACCAACAACCCCAGCTATATGCTGGAGTTTTGGAGACAACCCCCCAAAGCAACGAACACCCCAAAAGGGCTCAGTTGCCAGGACAACGATCTGATAAGAGGTTTTATTGCCCGCAGGAATGCACATCTGCCCATGCTACATTTGCTATCGGAAAGACACAATGCCTATAGGCTCTTTCCTATTCATTCACAGACAAACCTTTCTTTGACCTTCCTATCACACATAGCCCAGGTCATTGTGTACAGTATTACTGCATTGTATTTTAATTTTGTCTGTTGTATTTGTAATTGTCTTTCTACTGTTTTATGCATGTGTTCTGATAGATGACTAGTAGTATAACCCACCTATGCCATGCTTGGACTCTTTGAGTTCGTATTTTGATGATCTAAAAGATGGTGTGAATTAGATGTTGATACCTATGCAACATATTGGTGTTTTAAGAAACCTTACTAGTTTTTGCATCAACACCCAATCGAATTACATATGCAAAATGCCATGCTCACAGACAAAGAGTCGTAAACTTTCCCTCCAAAGGTGAAAGTTACCATTGGTTCGTGGACCTCCTGGAGGCGCAGCCTCCAGAGACCTTAAAGGCATCAAACGTTTGACCGCCTCCCTCTCTTCCCTCTCTTGACTCTCTTCACGCTCTTCTGCAAGATCTTCCGATTGCTGCCTGGGGAGGAACCCACAGGGAGCCTGAGCCGGCACAGGCCGTGCCCGGCGGGCCCGACAGGCCCCAACATCTAGAGCTATGGCTCTCACCACAAAGAGCCAGACACTTTCACTCAACCCTGGAATTCATCCTCATGAAATGTCCTCGAACAGACATTTCTCTCTTCCGTGCTTTTAGCTTTCTTCACTCGTCTCACGTGAGTTCTTTCAGAACCTAAGAGGATGAGGAGGATGAGCTAGAACTCGTCGGAACTCTAAGCTGCGCCAGGCCTTGCGGCCTTGTCTTTCCACTCTCCAAAGACCACAGGACTTCAGCTGGGTCCCTCTCAGCTCTTGGTTCTTCTTCAATTGTCACATGGGAAGAAACTCCCAGTCACCATCGAGTCAGAACATCTTTGGAGTTCATCACTCTTCGGACCCAGAAGAACGTGATCGCGATTCCAAACCACCACTGCTCCAAACCATCGAGACTTTCACCCGAGACTGCATTCGGACACTTGTTCATCGACCAAGGCAATGCAAGTATCGTACATTTAACTAAACAAAACAGAGGTTTAGTATAAGCTGTAGACAGCACTGATGGTTTCACTCAGGTGGTTAACTGACTCTTTTCATAGCTACATTCTCTGGTCTCTCTAACTTCAGTTCTCACTGACCCTTCCCCCATGTATGAATGATTTCATGTCTGTTTGTTTAGATTAGTTATGTGTTAGTCCTTCGTTAATAAACTCTTGTGCACAAATTACATGAGTTTTGATTCTGATTCTGCCTTGCCAATTAATGTCCCTTTACGATTCTGATTCGAGCTACATGCTCTAATGCAACAGTACTTTAACAGTAAGTTATTTTCTGTGCCCAAGAAAATATAATTTCTTAGAGTTGATATAAAACTTATACTGAATGTTTGCTGGACGAACAGATTAGTTGATGGAAAATTAATTCTGCTACAGTTACTACTGGCAGCTGATATAAATAATTGTAATTAATCATAATTAATTGTAATTATTTATATACATTTCCCTTTGAGCTAAATCGCGACACTAGAAACATACTAACAACATGCTAGCAACTTGCTAATCATATTAGAAACATGCTAGCAACTTCCTAATCATACTAGCAGCATGCTAACAGCTTGCTAATCATGCTGGAAACATGCTAGCAACTTGCTAATCATGCTAAAAACATGCTAGCAACAATATCTATGTAATCCATCTATCTAAATTTTCAAACTTCAGGTTTTTACACCTTTCAGGCTGGGCTTTCTCAAGCCAACTTAAAGTTTGTCTTGACGAACTTTTTTATCTAGTTCTAATATGCTGCTCAAGAAACATTTCTGATTATTATAAATGTTGAAACCAATTTTTGCAGCTTAATATTTTTTATGTAAACCATTGTAGACTACCATTCAAAAGGTAAGTACAAAAAAATGCTACAAAAGCTCTCTATTTCAAATAAATGCTTTGTATTTTCTGTTCATCAAAGAATGTTTCAAAAATGCATCACAGATTCCATTATTAATAACTGATAACCGTTCACCAATAACTGGGCACCAAATTAAAATCTGAATTAAAATCTGCATCCTTGTGACCATGCTTTGTGTAATAGCTACAGATTCTTATGAAGTCCATTTCTTTATTAATGTTTTTAAAAATGTTGCTTTTAAACAGCAATACAATTATCTCAAGTTATAATTAATTTACTTTCATTGCCAGATCGTAGAAAAATATCATTTTTGGAGAGCTTCGGATATGACTTCAACCAGACAGTAGCAACATATTATTACAAATAACTCAAGATCTTGACATTTGATTGGCTCCAAATAAAAAGCAACATGGCAATAACAAACATATGCATTCGCTTTGAAATTTTTCTCTCATGCCTCTGTCATTTTTATATTTCTGTTTTGTATTTTACATTATTATATTTCTGTTATTTATATATTTCTAACCAACAAGTTGATTGATTTGGTCCTTGGGCTTATTAGAATCACTTGCCCTAAATAATGGATAAATCAAATCCAACTGAAAGCAATTACATTTGCTTAAGTCATGTGACCTTAATGCATCATGTCAGAAGAGGTTACACTTGAGGTCTGATTACCACGCAGTCAAAAATGATGCAGCATGATTTGTTTTTTATTAGACTGCCGTGATTGTGCTCGTCTGTAAGGGATTTTCTAGCCACCTACTCCTTCTGAAATGTACACAAAATATTTGGCCAACGCAAAGAACATCATGCGCAATGATGACATGCCTAAAAATAGCACCTTGCCTTTCCTTCTCATTATTTATTTCCTCCCACCTTTCTCTCTCCCTCTCTCTCTCTGCACCTCTGTCTTTTTCATCTAAGCTCCCGCTCTCGCACGGCTCTCCACAAACACACGCGCTCCCAAAATTTAGCATTCAGTTGCCAAGCAACACAAACCTCAAAGGATTCTCATCTGAAGACGGGGTCTGCCGTCTCGTCCTTTTATAAGGAACAAAAACAATGGCGAGGACGAGAGAGAGACAGAAAAACGAAATCGATCTCAGACTTATTACATAAGCCCCTCTAATTATGGAAGAGCAGTTTAAGGAACTACACCTATTAAATGTAATATTGCTCAGCTCACACAGACTAGCAGAATACTGGAGATCTTGCCAGCAGCATTTCATCCAATTGCAGATCTGACAATGAGAGCAGTCATTTTTGCAAGCGCTCTTTGAATTGATGAGTTGCCTATTGTGCTCTCATACTCAAAATCCGCACATCCCTTTCATTCACAATGGCTATGATGGAGCATACAGATTAAACGCAAATGAAACACGATTTAACCTTCAACAAAAATGCTAACTTACTTGTACTTAATATTAAAACACCACATATTAAAACAAAACACACAAATGTGCACGGTAGTCAGTATTTCAACTGCATGTCTTACACTCAACCCTCTGATACTCATTTTTAACCAAAAAAATTTTGATTTTGTATAATTTTTACTTCAAAGGAATGGTTTTAAAACTTGGTTTTGGCACTTCCTATGTGGAAAAAAAAAAGTCTAAATTATGGAAATGATTCAAAAAGGTTAAATGGTCCAAAAAAAAGTCACACTTGTAGTCTAAAATGAAAACGAATGGGAAAAGAATTTCTAAATCTTACTAAAAACAGTTTTTTTAAGATATCAACCTCAAATTTGAAACACAACTTGTTTAGATTTATGGTTTTTGCTGTTTTAGAGTAAAACATTTTTGAAATTATACATTTCATAATGTATAATTTTTTTTACATTTTTTGTTATGTTTAGAATTTTATTTTAGAAATTTTTTGACAAAATTCTAAAGGAGTATTTTTGTGCATTTTTTTGTAACAATAAACATTGTTTATTGTCAAACTTTTTTTTTTTTTTTTTTTACTTTTTTAAAATAATTCTTCACTTTAGCAGTAATCTCCCAAGTGTCTTCTTTAAAGAGACCAAACTTAAGCATTCAAGATTTACAATTTATTTTTTCATTTTCTGGTCCATGCTCAAAAAGTAGTTAGCAGGTAATAAATGCACAGCATAAATATAATTTAGTATCATACAATCCCCTAAAAATACAAAATATTAAATAAAAGAAACATTCTCAAACTAAAATATAGTACATTCATTTCATTAAAATAAAAAAAGTCATTTTGACCGCCAGTCAAGAAGCAACAGAGGGTTAAAAATTAAGTACTTTTTGCATTGCATTGCACAGTAACAAAACTGCTTGACTTATTACTAATTACCCTTTTCCTCCTCCTCTATAAACTCATAGTGATTATTCTTTGTAAGTGCTCATCTCATTTCGACTCGGCCATGATCAGGAGTGTCGGCTGATTAAGAGCATGCAAGTTCAATTCAAGAGTCATTTAGCCTGATTTCTGATCATTTTGACCAGCTCAAACAGGATAAGGACTAAGGAGAAGGTGAAGTATGAACACTTGCACATATAGTTGAGGTCATAAGTTTACATACAGTACACCTTGCAGAATCTGCTAAATGTCAATTATTTTACCAAAATCATAAAAAATGTATGTTATTTTTTATTTAGTACTAGACGTTTACATATAGTCCACAAGAGAAAATAATAGCTACATTTACAAAAACGACCCTGTTCATAAGTTTACATACACTTGATTCTTAATACTGTGTTGTTACCTGAATGATCCGCAACTGTGTTTTTTTTTTTTGTTTAGTGATAGTTGTTCATGAGTCCCTTGTTTGTCTCGAAACAGACTTGAACTGCCTGCTGTTCTTCAGAAAAATCCTTCAGGTCCCACAAATTTGTTGGTTTTTCAGCATTTTTGTGTATCTGAACCCTTTCCAACAATGACTGTATGATTTTGAGATCCATCTTTTCACACTGAGGACAACTGAGGGACTCATATGCAACTATTACAGAAGGTTCAAACATTCACTGATGGTCCAGAAGGAAAAACAATGCATTAAGAACCAGCGGGTGAAAACTTTTAAACAGAATGAAGATGTGTACATTTTTTTTTATTTTGCCTAAATATCATAGTTTTATCATTTAGTACTGCCCTTCAGAGGCTACAGAAGATACCTACATGTTTCCCAGAGGACAAAACAAGTGAAATTTACCCTTATCTTCAAAAAATTAAACAAGAAAATTCAAAATGTTTTCACCCCCCCAGTTTTTAACGCATCAGTGAGTGTTTGAACCTTCTGTAATAGTTGCTGTAACAGAGTCCCTCAGTTGTCCTCAGTGTGAAAAAATGGATCTCAAAATCATTCGGTCATTGTTGGAAAGGGTTCAAATACACAAAAATGCTGAAAAACCAAAGAATTTGTGGGACCTGAAGGATTTTTCTGAAGAACAGCAGACAGTTTAACTGTTTAGGACAAACAAGGGACTCACGAACAGCTATCACTAAACAGCTGTAGATCATTCAGGTAACAACACAGTATTAAGAATTAATTGTATGTAAACTTTTAAACAAGGTCATTTTTATAAATTCAACTATTATTTTCTCCTGTGGATTATATGTAAACGTCTTTTATGTGAAATATCTTATTCAGGTCAGTACTAAATAAAAAATAACATGCATTTTTTTATGATCCCTCTTATTTTCGTAAAATAATTAACATTTGGCAGATTCTGCAAGGTGTATGTAAACGTTTGACCTCAACTATATGTGAGAGAGAAAACTAGTAAATCTCTTTATCTGGTGTGCATTTCCCAAAAGCAACTATGGTTGCAGCTTCCGCTGTTATCAATAGAGTTCACAGTGTTTTTTTGGAAATGCTCCCCTGGATGAGAAAGGTAAAAATAGTGAATCTAAGAGTGTTTAGTGTTTTTGTAAGAGGTACAATAAGATTTCCAAGGATATCCTGTTTTCCTGTTTTCTGTTACATCTTTATATATTTGTTCTAGCACTCTGATTTGACCTGTTCATTGGGGAAATCAAATTCTCCATATCAAAAGATGTACTTTCATAGAGTTTTGGTTCGCTTTTTCCCTGTCATCCCTGATTCGAAGACTGTGTATCTTCAGTGCTCGAGTGTACAGATCTAATTCTGGCAACTAACAGAGCTGCAAGCATCCAGTCCGTGGTGTTTGCCATTATTTAAACTGCTTGCTGCGCTCACAGATTAAAGCAGACAGACCACGCTGTGATCTCAGTTCTCAGTACTTTGTCTGCATAATATACAAACTGCAACAGAACTACAATAATAACAACAAGAGTTATTTGTCTCAGATCAATGCCTGTAAGTGTTTTCCAGATGAGGCAGTGGAGCGTCTGTTCCTGACGTCTGTTTATGTTTGCTGCAGCCTCTTGATATATCTGGACAGTGTATGCTTTCTCTTTAACCCCTTTTATATGTCTTTTTTTTTCAGCTTTGCTATAGTAATTCATATACCTCAACAACTTATGGCTTCTTCTGCCAGAACTCTGCTATCTGAAGGCCAAGCAGACTCTTGAGAAAAAGGAATACACTTTAACAAAGAGCACTTCTTACGGAAATAATGTATTTTAAAAGACATTACAGTGTAAACTTAATGTAATGTTTTGTACACTTAACTGAGCGTTAACTGCAATTAAATGACAGTGTATTATAGTTTAAAAAAATTATATTAAATGCAACCACCTGAACTTTAGAGTGATTTTTGACCCACTTAGTAGGACTTAAGTACGTTTTATATGTAATTTCATTCTAATTACTTCTTTTGTCTTAATATATTCACTTAATGTATTTCATTAACGCACTACACAAAATTATTACAACAATGATTTAAATGTTCTTTAAAAGTAAAACTTTTAATTTGACATTATTAAAAAGCACACTTGTTAAAAGTGTACTTTAGTGGAAGAATGTCTCTCTTTACGTCACTTAAGTGGCCTTTAATTTCAAGGTAAATTTGAGACTTTTTAAAACCTTTTCAAGACAAGGTAAAAAATTAAGAAATAAATTAAAGGAAACACAAAAAAGTGATGGTTTTAAAATGAATAAACATTTACCTGAGAAGCAAAGTGATAGAAAGATAAAAAGATAAAAAGTCTTGTTTACAATAAAATCGATCAAAATAAAGAGAGTTTATGATTTAAACCAGAACTAAAATTAAATCTGCAAATGGGCTTTTCAGATCCCAACTGACAGATATTTTTTTCTTGTTTTAAGCATTTAATCATTTAATTTTGTTAAATTTTTCAATACTTTTAATATTTGCATCTTAAGTAACATATCTTGAGTTTAGGGATGTTTACAGGTTTTTTTTTTTTTTTTTTTGAGGTTTTAGATTTTTCTTTGTTTGTTTGTTTTTGTTTTCAGTGCATGCAACATTTAATGCCACAACTTTTATGAATTTAAGACTTTCTGTTTTGATTTTAGACCTTTCTAAGACCTTAACATGTGGAACAGCGAATTATGACTTTTTAAGACTCATAGAAACACTGATAGTAGTTTTTAAATATACTTTTAATATTTACATTTAGTAGAATGTAGCACACTTCTTTTTCACAAGAGGAGTTAAGAGAATATAGAATATAGCTCCATGTAGCTATAGTAGCCTAGAGATACACACTTGCACAAATACATTTACTGTGTAAATGTTGTATGTCTTTCAAGCAGTGGCCTTTGGGAAAACAAATATTTACTTTCACTCATAGTAGTTTGTATACATTATTATGAAAACACTCAATAAATAGCATTATACCATAAAATCTTTAATATATATTTGAGATTTAACATTTTCTAAAATGCGAACAATGTATAACGTTTGTTGCCCACCTGCTCTGGGAGTGTCAATTGTTTGATTTTCCACTCCATACTGCAGGACCCTGCGCCTGGGAAACTCTGTTTCTGGCCATGAAGACTTGATCTCTGCAAAGACATGAGAAATGTATTTATATATACATCTTTCAACACCAAATGTGTACTAACGTTTACTTTTATATCTGCAAACTGTCACTGCAACAGTCAACAATGCTAATGAAAACATTTACGAATCCATCAGGTAAACCAAAAAAGGTATTTGTGAGCAAGCACGCTTGAGTGAAAACATTCGGCACCAGAAGGCACTTCAACGTAAGCGTGTGTCCTGACGCACATACTGTATAACCAGAACCATTTTGTTTAGTTTTCCCTTGGCAGCGAGAAAGCACAACCGTGTGGCAAAGCTATGAGGCATCCTGTTCTGTTGTTCTGGGTTATGTATAATACTATGAGAATACAGTATGTCAAAGATTAAAGCACTTGCTGCTCCAATTTAAGGACACATATACAAGTCACTTTTATTCGTTCCGTATTTCATTTCAGATGTGACAACTCAAAAGATTCATCAATTTATTCAACAATAAAAATCTAAATTTTGTTATTTTATGAACAATGTGTACGTTTGGATGTTTACAAAATGAAACAATGTAGCATTGCATCACTTGCTCACCAGTGGATCCCCTGCCGTGAATGGGTGCCGTCAGAATGAGTGTCCAAACAGCAGATAAAAACATCACAATAAGTACTCCACACCACTCCAGTCCATCAGTTAACATCTTGAGAAGACAAAAGCTGTGTGTTTATATCAAACAATTAAGACGTTTTAACTTTAAACCATTGCTTTCATCTAAAATAGTCCATAATTCATAAAATGATTTTCTCAGCTGAATCAGGAGAGAAATATGCAGAGATCAACCACCGTTCACAAGAGAAAACCGTCCAAAACAGGCCAAAACAAATATGTCGGTGGATTTTGATCTGAGAGGACAACAAGAGGTGGACTTTTTCACTGGATGAAGCATTGTTATGGATCATGGACTTGTATTTTAGCTGGAAGCAATAGTTTGAAGTTAAAACACTTTTATGATGGATATGATGGCTTTATTGGTGGACTGGAGTGGTGTGGACTACTTGTGAATTATTGTGATGTTTTTATGAGCTATTTGGACTCTCATTCTGACGGCACCCATTCACTGCAGTGGATCCTCTGGTGAGCAAGTGATGTAATGCTACATTTCTCCAAATCTGATGAAGAAACAAACTCATCTACATCTTGGATGGCCTGAGGGTGAGTAGCTTGTCAGAAAATTGCTTTAAATTATGAGTAACTTGTAGCTTCTCAAACTACTGCTTTAAAGGAACACTCCACTTTTTTTTGAAAATAGGATCAAAAATGACCAAAGAGTTTCGATATGTTTCCTATTTAAAACTTGACTCTTCTGTAGTTGCATCGTGTACAAAGATACAAGTATAAAAAGTTGCGATTTTCTAGGTCGATATGGCTAGGAACTATACTCTCATTCCGGCGTAAAAATCAAGGAACTTTGCCGCCGTACCATGGGTGCAGCAGGCACAATGATATTATGCAGCCGTCAACTCTGCCGGCTGCAACTCTGCATCTACACAAACTTAGTGCCGGTCACTTTCAGGAGCTGCGTAATATCATTGCGCCTGCTGCACCCATGGTACGGCAGCAAAATTCCTTGATTATTACGCCGGAATGAGAGTACAGTTCCTAGTCATATCAGCCTAAAAAAGTCGCAAATTTTCATTTTCCATCAGTCTTAGTACACAATGTAACTACAGAAGAGTCAAGTTTTAAATAGGAAAAATATCATCATTATATATGGTCATTTTTGAGCAAGATGCTATCGGTCTAATCAGATTCAATGATCTATGCTAAGCTATGCTAAAAGTGCTACCGCCAGACCCGGAGATCAGCTGAATGGATTTAAAAACGGTAAAACTCAACTGTTTAACTCTAGGGGAGTTGGACAATGATCCTATTTTCAAAAAAAGCGGAGTGTTCCTTTAAAATATTTTCCTCAACACTGCAAACAGCTGAGTAATAAACACATGAGGAATGGCATTATCTTAACAAGGCAGTTTAAACAATACTTTATTTTCTCAATTTGAACAGTAAATGAAATCTTTGAGTTTTGAGTTAGAATCACCAGTGAGTTTTCAATGGCATAATCACCTGGCTTCACAGATGAAACGTTCAAGCAATAGAACCTGGCAAGATTATGATGAGATGTCCAGTCTGCTATTATTGAATTATCCTCCAAAATGTTCAGAAAAAGACTATAAGGATGCGCAATGACCTAACTAGGGAAAGCAGCCTCTAATCCTCCTCTGAATAAAAGGAAGAAGGGCAGAAAGACACAATATCTCAAATCACAATGGCCAAAAATAAAATTCATCCTTAACTCACCCTCAAGTTGTTCCAAACCTGTCTTCTTCTGTGTTTCTTCTACTGAACACAAAAGAAGATATTTTGAAGAAGGTTGGTAACCAACCAGTTGACGGTAACCACAGACATTCTGCAGCATGACTGCAGTATAAATAGTTCCATAGTATAAATACAATTGAAGTCAATGGCTACCGTCAACTATTGTGCTCTTCCTTTGTGGGCAACATAAGAAAGACTCATACAGGTTTGAAACACATGAGGATGAGTAAATGATGACAGAATTTGAATTTTTGGGTGAACTGTCCCTTTAAACTGAACTTAAAGAGAGTCCACTGGAATGTTGTTCTCACCAACCGGTTTAAAAACTGTTTCTTATCAGACTGTCTCTCTTGCTCTCTTTGTGTAGGGCATATTTTTTCAGCTTTCATTTTGTGATGCTATATATGGGTAAAATCGGCTCCTCTGCTGTAGTACCGTCCTCTCTGTCATCACAAAACATAAAAGTGAAACAACTGATGCCACACACGTAGATCAATGTGATCGCTGCAAGCTGGAACAGTTTGTTGTCCTGAGTCAGTCTATTGTCAATACAAACCTGTGGCTGCTCTTTATTTAAGAAATGTCAAATAATCTATATCTATAATATATAAGTACACTTGAGCACGATAAGACTGTTTTTCCAACTTGCACAAACTAGGTTGAAAGTAACCATCTGTGTATGTCATTACTGTCCCTTGTGAAAAAGGGGATAGATGTGCACTTGTAGTGTACTTCAAATCTTAAAAATCTTTAAAAAACTGTCCCAGCAGATAATATAATATTAATTAAATAAAAGGCCACTTACTGTAAGTAAGAGAGACGCTTTGATGACTCCTGGACACAGTTAAGTACACTTTTAATAAGCACTTTACAGTAATGTCATATTAAAAGTTTTACTTTAAAGTATTTTTAAATCATTATGTTTTGTTAATCTTTTGTCACGCTTTGAAAAAGGACATTTTGACGTGTTGACTAACATACTGAAGCATATATAAAGTACCTGATTATAATTCTAGTATTTTAAAGTTAATATATTTAAAATGGATTAAACTGCAACTTTATCATTACAAATATGCAATTACAAATATATTTGAACACATCTCATTTTACTATAAATGCCATTAAAGTATATTTCAATTTTTACCATAAAAAGACAATTTCAAAGAAAAATAAATAATTATGAAATTACATATAAATGCACTTAAGTTCCACTTAAGTGAGTCAAAAAGCACTATAAAGTATAGCTAATAGCATTTAAATTTTAATAATATTTTATTGCATTTAACATGCAATAAGTGTCCAAAAAGACTACATTCAGTTTGCAATTTAGGATATTATATTTCAATAGAAAATACGTGAAAGTCATGCAGTTTTATTAATTTTGGTTATGAAAGAGTATAATTTATTAAACCTGTCTAAAATCTTTGTTTATGTTGTTTACTTGTTTTTTTTTTCACCTTGGTTGTAACTGTTATGGGTAAGCAAACACAGACATCACTGATCATTCTCAATTTATAAGTGAATTCTACTGTAGTGCTGATGTACAAGTTAAGCATAAACCCTGTCCCACAGCCAGTTTCATTTGTCAACTAAATAATGCAGTCACCTATCAAGAAAAGTTCATACTCAACTTAACTGGTTTGAATCATGGAAGCGAGTCAAATATTATGATTTTTGTAAAATTACTTGATTGCCATTGGTTCCTCCAATTGCAATGCTAACATTGTGTTTACAAATACATCTGCCGCAAATAATATGTTTGAAAACCAATATTCATTAGTATTCAAACAGCCTCAAAAGAGCTCAAGTTCACATAAAAAAGCTCATTTATTTATCTCATTTAGTGGTTCAAGACATTGATAAATACTTAAAGATGACACCTCCAAGGTTCCCAAAGCCACAAAAGAACTGATCTGCCATGAAACAGAAGCTCGGTTGTAAAAGTAGAGGTTGATATATTCTATACGCTATATTTTCAAATATGCTATTACATTAGGTAATAAAAGGGATAATCAGATGCACAGTAAAAAAAAAAAAAAATTGGTTTTGATACCAACCAATGTCTGAGAAAAAATATTTATTTGCTAATTATTATATTAGTTTTCTATTAAAACACTTTTAATAGTGGAGTGGGTCGACCCATAATGTACACCAGCTATACTACTATTTATTACTATAAAAATAAAAGCATTTTAAGTGTACATATTATGGCTTTCAGCTAATGTGCACTCTTGGCATGCTATATATAAATATATATAAGAAGCATGGGAAACCACCTTTTAGTGGTGCTGTGACGCAGGTGTTGAAAGGGGTTTTACTGGCAGAAGAAGAAAAAAAACTAATAATAAATTTAAAATAGTATCCATTTTGATTGAATTATTAGGCTATTGTTATTTCTGAGTGTATAAATATACCAACAAACTATTTAAAAATTATTTTTTATTCCATTTATTTTTGTGCATTCATCGGTAAGCGTAATTAGTAACATTAATGCGTAGACACATAAATGAGATTTTCAAAAAAATAAATAAATAAATAAAAAATAATAATAAAATGCATGTCTCGAACAAAAGGATGACCAAGGGACGCTCGTGTAGCACTAAAGAATGTTTTGTCTGTGATTGTCCTAACCTGTCAGTTGCAGGACCTGTGCGAGCCACACAACCGCGAGAAGCCCGACTCCACAGCAGCAGAAGCGCCGGAACGGCCGCCGTCTGGCGCTCCGTATCACCGACTTCATCCCGCTCCGTCTGTTCCGCACCTCTCACTCAGAACATGATCCCCACAGATTCCTCCTGTTTTAAGGCGGGGCTGATAACTACCTTCTTACTAAACTAAACTTTTGGGTTGCCTCGTTTTTCTTCATCACAGTCAACGCTGCGCTGCAGAGAACTATTGAGACGCATCGTTCAGCTGACCGTGCGCGTAGACCTGTCGTGTAGGTGATCAGGCATCATCTGATTCAAAGCACGCAAATGCGCTCACATGCCATTGGATTTGGATAGGTGGTTGTAAATGGTACCCTCTTTCGCTCACTCCCTCTCTTTCCGTCTCTGTCGCTCATACACACAAATCACACCGCTGGCACTTGAGGGCGGCTCTTGCCAGTAGTCGTGCTGTAATCGTGGACGACCAATAAGAAAACACTAGGAGGCGAAATACTCGACCTCGTACAGTATGTCCCTACTGCTCAAATATCTGAGTTTGATAAAGCTGAAACGAGCAGTCTCTTGCATGATGAAATTATATATTTTTTCCACGTTGACCGTAAATTACCTTATTTCTGTTAATATTATCTTGTAGTGATGACTATAATATTATTCTAAATTGAGAATGAAAAGAATGAGTGCATCAGTTGTATTGAATGTGCACCTGCAGTGTAGTTCAAATTCTAAAAGTATATTAAAAAAAAAAAAAAAACTGTAGTTGCAGGTTGTATAATGTTAATAAAATAAAAGGCCACTTAAGCGACTTAAAGCGAGACACTTTCACGACTGTTTCCTAACACACTTAAGTGCACAATTAACTTTGTAATGATGCTTTAAAGGTTTTATTAATCTTTGGTTTCGCTCTGAAGAAGTACACTTATTTTGATATGTTGACTAACATACTAAGTACATGTAAAGTACTTAATTATAATTTTAATTGTAGTGTCTTTTCTAATATTTTATTTAAAGTAAATGTATTTTAAATTACTAAACTGCAACATCCTCAATGAGTAATAATTACAAACATATTTAAACACATGACATACAAGTTTCAGTAGAAATTATATATTTAAGTATATTGTATCATAAATGTTTGAAAGAACATTCCATATTTCAAAGACTATCCACCTTATTTTTTAATGCTGAAGTAAGCTGTTTTCTGGTAATGTGTTAGACTTTCGGTTCATAAGCCGCCATAGGGAAATAACAAGAATAAAAAAGTGCAGTAAATGGTAAAACAGTTTGGACCATTTGGACTACAATCCACTGTGTTGTGCTCTTAATTAAGATTATATATTAAAATATGGTAAGACACACCAGTTTGCAATATCAAGCAGCAAAACAAGACGTTTTGTACAGCTAAAATCAGCTGGAAGCGGATGAGACCGAAAGCTAGACATTAAATTTACAATGGCTGCACCCGCTCTTACAGGAAAAATAAGAAGTTACTATGAAATTACGTATAAAGATGTACTTAAGTTACCTAGTTAAAGAACATTCTTAACTTTTTAACTAATTGTACTTAGTACAGCTAAAGTCAAAAGTTTACATACACCTTGCTAAATCTGCAAAATGTTAACTATTTTACCAAAATAAGACGGATTATACAAAATGTATGTTACTTCTTATTTAGTACTAACCTGAATTAAGATATTTCACATAAAAGACATTTACATATAGTTGAATTTATGAAATGACCCTGTTCAAAAGTTTACATCCCCTTAATTCTTAATACTGTGTTGTTACCTAAATGATCCACAACTGTGTGTTTTTGTTTAGTGATAGTTGTTCATGAGTCCCTTGTTTGTCCTGAACAGTTAAATTGCCAGCTGTTCTTTAGAAAAATCCTTCAGGTCCCACAAATTCTTTTGTTTTTTTAGCATTTTTGTGTATTTGAACCCTTTCCAACAATGACTGTATGATTTGGAGATCAAATCTTTTCACACTGAGGACAACTGAGGGACTCATATGCAACTATTACAGAAGGTTCAAATGTTCACTGATGCTTCAGAAGGAAAAACCATGCAATAAAAACTGGGGGTGTAAACTTTTGAACAGAATGAAGATGTGTACATTTTTCTTATTTTGCCTAAATATCTTTCTCTTTTTCTTTTTTTTTCATTTAGTACTGCCCTTCAGAAGCTACAGAAGCTACTTGTTTCCCAGAAGACAAAATAAGTTAAATTTACCCTGATAAAAAAGTTTTCACCCCTAGCTCTTAATGCATTGGGTTTCCTTCCGGATCAGCAGTGAGCATTTGAGCCTTCTGTAAAAATTGCATGAGTCCCTCAGTTGTCCTTAGTGTGAAAAGATGGATCTCAAAATCATAAAGTCATTGTTGGAAAGGGTTCAAATATACAAAAATGCTGAAAAATCAAAGAATTTGTGGGACATGAAGGATTTTTCTGAAAAACAGCGGGCAGTTTAACTGTTCAGGACAAAGAGGGGGACTCATGAATAAACACCACAGAAAAAAAAAAAAAACTGTTGTAGATCATTCAGGTAAAAACACAGTATTAAGAATCAAGCGTTATGTGAACTTTTGAACAGAGTCATTTTTATAAATTCAACTATTATTTTCTCTTGTGGACTACATGTCTTGTATGTGAAATATCTTATTTAGGTCAGTACTAAATAAAAATAACATGCATTTTGTATGATGTCTCTTACTTTGGTAAAATAATTAACATTTTGCAGATTCTGTAAGATGTATGTAAACTTTTGACTTCAGCTGTATAACTTTGAACAAAAACACTTTCATTTAATTGCTATGATATGTATTTGTATGAAAACATTACATTAAGACTTAAGTATACTATACTATATTAACCTTTTAAAGAATATTATAAAAGAAGTGTGTTTATTTTTCACAAGGGTGTCCTACCAGTAGGTGCAGCCGAACCTTTGACTAGTACTGTATAGCTGTGTGAGACAATAGCTTTGACATGTTGTTCAAACTATTGTTAATTTAGGAACCCTTATTGTGGTTGCATTTAGTTTCTGCAAATTCAAAATTGTCACAACAATGATACACTGGACAACCAGAGGCCATAACATTATTAAGCAAACTGAACCATACTGTCAACGTCTGGACTTACACTAGCCAAGGCACACTTTATATCAATGTTCACCAGCAGGTGGCGATGTTTACTGTGTATATTTGCTCTTGGCATACTTCAACTCCTCACTGCAGAATGTATTTGATGAGACATTTGAGATATGTAATATTATATCATAATATTTTGGTCAAATATTTATTTTACTGTTTCATCGCGAAGCCAAGTGAAGACATGCTGTTTTATCCCCATGCCAAAATACTCACTTATGTGATTCATTTTCCATTGTGCAAAGAAAAAGACCAGACAACACAACCAACATTGTTACTCTTAAAATGGTTGAGTCATGTTTAGGTGTTTTTCTTGGGGCCTTTAGTTTAGAACACTTCTACACAGTTTAGTTTTAAAACTTCAGTTCCCACAGTTACAGAGAAACCACACACACAACTCTAGCATTTCCAGAGCACTGGTGCCTCAAACCTGATAAGCCACAACTTCAGCATGATGTCAGAGACGTGTTTCTCTTGCACTTTCTGGAAGATATCACACAGTACACGCAAGCCAAATAAAGACAAAACCAAGAGTACTGTTGTCATCAACAGTCTACACTTGACAAATATAACACAGAGAATGCTTTTGTATGCACAGTGTTTAGAAAAGATCTCTAAAGCTGGCCAGTTTGCAACCAGGTCCTATGTGAACCACTAAGGAAGTTGCGAAATGAATTCCAGCAGTTTTAGCTTGTCAAACATAAAAAAGCTAGCCAAATGTCCCAAACTGGATGAAGGAAGCCTTGTGAAGACAGAGCTCCTTGTGATCACTGCCAACCTGTCCAATCAGGACAGCAAGGATCCTCACAGATCCGAGGGTTTGTCACTTTAAGACTGTACTACTGCAATGGCCTATTGGCTGGCCTCCCTGCCAGCAACCAAAGACTGGAACCAAAGACTTTAAGACAGTGGATTCATTTTACAATGAATGGGAGCAAGTGCAATACAAAACATGGCAGAATTCCAGAAACACGGCTTGCAATATTGTCAGAAAATGAAACCCTTTTCTCAGGAAATTGTTGCAGTTGCAAATGTTTTGGTACTCACCTTGTTTATTTATTTATTTATTAATTTTTTGTTTGCATTGGAACAACACACACACAAAAAAAAAACAAAAAACAGAGAAGAAAAGTCAAATCTGATACAGAACCCAAAAAATTATTGGCACCCTTAATGTAATATTTGGTAGCACCCCCTTTGGAAAAATAACTGAAATCAATCGCTTCCTGTAACCATGAATGAGCTTCTCAAACCTCTCTACTGGAATTTTGGACCACTCTTCTTTTGCAAACTGCTCCTGGTCATTCAGATTTGAAGGATGCCTTCTCCCAACTGCTGTTTTGAGATCTCTCCACAGGTGTTCTATGGGATTCAGATCTGGACTCTGGACTGGCCATTTCAGAACTCTCCAGCGCTTTGTTTGAAACCATTTCTGAGTTTCATGACCTCTGGTGGAGATGCAGCTTTCTGACACTGGCCACTATGTCGCGCCCCAAAATTCTTTGGTAATCATCAGATTTCATGATACCGTTCACACAGTCAAGGCATCCAGTGCCAGAAGCAGCAAAGCAACCCCAAAACCCCAAGAGCAATTACTTCTTACAATTTTGACAAGGTGCCAATAATTTTATCCAGTTCTGTGTGAAATGTTTTTTTTTTGTGCTGTTGCAGTGCAAACAAAAACAAGCATGTGAATACCAAAACATTTGCAATTGGAACAGTTTTCTAAGAGAAGTATTCCATTTTCTGACATAATTGCAAGGCTGCCAATATTTTTGGCCATGACTGTAAGACCCAATCACCAATTGGTAAGTCATCGCTGCTTCCATTAGAAGCTCCAAAGTCCTGACATACATGCTTAGGACCAATCATTAGGTCGACCAACCTGACCAAATGCTATTTGAGCGTAAGAAACAACATTTCTGCCAGGACCAGTTAGCATACAGTTTGGATTGGTGGTATGGTTCTGTTCTGGGCAAAAACTCTGGTGAAACGAGCTGCCAAACTTCCATACTTTAAACTTAGCAAATAAGATGACGTCCCTCAAAAAACAGGAAGAGACAGGAAGCTCAAAACATCTGGGGATGAACTCCATGGCCGTGACAGGAAGCACAGGAAACTCATGGATGTCAGTGGAAGGACAGTGGAAGGGCTTCACTGCAGGGTTCAGACTGGGCTCTGGGCAGCTCTGGTGGGAGTTCATTGGTGTTGGTGAAGACAGCCCTGGGACTATAGCAAGGATGCCTGTTCCTATGCTTTTCCTCCTCCTTCCTTTAGGGCTCAGTGGGTGTGGGTGCTGCCTCCAGTTTGAGGTGCCGTCTCCGTGAAGTCAGAGTGGATATGACTCAGTACATCCACAGTACATGACTCAGAAGGAAGGGCAAAATCAATGGAACCTTAAGTACACTCAAGGCAGGTTTGTTAAGTCCATGCTTAAAAATATCTTTGAGAGTACTTTCACTGAAGTCAACCATATTCGACATGGAGAAATAAATGCACTCACTTGGTCATAAAAGCAATGCCTCTTGAGTTCTGTGTCTGTGACTATTTTAAATTAAGGGGACAAGATTTCTGCAGTGGTCAAAAAAACTGTGAAATCTCACGTGTTATTTTATCTATAAAATAAAAAATGGGGACAATACTTTTTTATAACAATCGCTACTAATTATTATTAGAATCAACGATTATTAAGATGCCTGTATAAAAGCCCTAAGTGTTTAAATTAAAGTTGCCAAAAAAATCACACTATGAAAAATAGTAGATCTAACCATTGAAAACAGATCAAAGCAGCATTATGACAAAGTGATGACTTTACAAAAACACATTACAATAATAAAATGTGTTTAACATATGTGACCCTGGACCACAAAAGTCTTAAGTAGCATATTTGTAAGTATGTTTGTAGCAATAGCCAAAAATAAATTGTATGGGTCAAAATTATCGATTTTTCTTTTACGCCAAAAGCATTAGGATATTAAGTAAAGATCATGTTCCATGAAGATAACTGTAAATTTCCTATCATAATTATATCTAAACTTATTTTTTGATCAGCAATATGCATTGCTAAGAACTTTATTTGGACAACTTTAAAGGTGATTTAAAGGTGATTTAGATTTTTTTATTTGATTTGATTCCAGATTTTCAAATAGGTGTATCTCGGCCAAAATATTGTCCTATCCTAACAAACCATACATCAGTGGAAAGCTTATTCATTCTGATTTCAGATTATGTATAAATCGCAATTTCAAAAAATTGATCATTATGACTGGTTTTGTGGTCCAGGCTCCATATTTTCACACTTTTTCTTTTCGCAAACTTAGAATATAGCCGTTGTTTCAAGTGATTACAATTTTTTAACTTATCAAATGTTATGTTATTGGAAATGGATCAATAAAAATGCTAAATAAATAAATGGAATGAGCAATAAAATAACAAATAAAATAAATGGAAATGAGAAATAATTATTTAAGTGCATTCTGCAAATTTAATTGTCGCAAGTTAAATTTAGTTGAACTACTTTAGTTAAATGTAATATTTATTAATATTATTTATACTCATCTATTTGTACTTTCACCCATGTGCTATTCAGCTTATTCTTCAAAGCGGAAGTAACCTAGGCGAGACTTACAGTTCGCACAGTAAAGGGTAAATCTGTTTGCACCACCAACCAGTGTGTTCATAATTAAGATAATTAATAAAATAATACGGTCAGACAGACCCATTTGCAATATTAAAGCCAGACCACTCTTACGGCAAAAATAAGGTGGATAGTTAAAATGTGTGTGTGGGAATTACTGCTTATCGGCGAAACTTTTAAGAACGTTTTTGTGTTTATACAGTCCCATACACTGTTCAGACCCTGTTACATAGTATATACAAACAGTATTACTGTAATTTAATATGAATGGTTTGTGTGTGACTACCTTAAAACCGATAAATTGATGATAATTCCGTTATTCTCTCGTCCACGTCAAGTTCTTCATGGCTAAAGTTTTGGCGCGCAACTAGGTAAGTAGCTCTAAGTAGAAAATAATTACTACACGTTTACTCCGGTTAAAAGGCAGCTCGTTTTTTGCAGTGTATATGATGTAAATAATGCGGCATTACCATAGTAATTATTTCTGACATCCTTCAATGCTTAAAAAATATAGTAAATGTTTAAAGAGTTCAAAGTACTATAAATGATACATTTCTGACACCAGCTCGTACAGAAACAAGTTCAGTTTTTATTGCCAGGATCCCTCAGGTTCACAAATACAATACGTCATCAATCCCTATTAGTTAAAAGAAACAAGTATAGCTCCAGTGAGTGATCACCATACCATTTCTTTGTATGTTTTTAGTGGATGGCGTATTCCTGTCGGTCCAGTCATAATTCTATCCGGATATCATAGACCAGTGTGCATAGTGTGTGGGTTTGTGGTTTGCCATACACCTACATTTTTTGTTTAATGTGACAATACTTATTTATAAAAGTGCCTGCTAACTAGTGATTCTGTTTTGGGAGCTGATCATTTATGGGATTGGTAGATATAATGCTATTTATTGGCAGATTTGGCAATTTAGAACAGTCATTGACATAATAATAACTACTAATAGGGACTAAGCTTACTCTGTAAATCTGTCCTCGGGCATGACATGGCTAGCAACATGACGTAAAAAAGCAACACATCTAGAAAGGTGAAAAATGCACATTCTTAGGAGTGATTTGAATAGTTTGTAAGAGGCTTTTAAATGCACAGTCTGCAAATACCACAGTTGTAGTGCAATGATGCAAAATTTGGCACTACAACAATCCACTCACATTTTTCCAAGTTTATCTGCATGATTTGCATGGCTTGATTTCCTGGAGTGACTGTGGCTTTGTTCCAGTGAAAGCAGGCCGTACTTTAAAAGACCTTACAGATGTTTCAGTGCATAATATAAGCATCACATTTAAAACCAAATGACCAACATTTTGTAAACAACAGTAAAACTGAATTGTAACATACAGTAAATCAAATGGTAAAGCATTATGATGAAAAGCATTTATGGCTTCATAAAACACCATACCATAAAAAAAGGCAAGGATTAGTTTGACATTTACAAACCTGTCCCTTTAAAATACATTTAACAACATGTGTTTGATAGTAATTTAGCCTAAATGCATTTTTTTTTTCTGGTTCTGCTGATGAAGCATCCTGATTCAATCCATAAAAAACAATTAAAGTTATTTTTAACTAGAAACCACTTGGGTAGCCACAGCAGTCAATAATTAAACATTTCATTTTCAAACAAAAAGCTAAATTTATAATACAGCTTTGATGATAAAAAAAATAATGATAAAATTGTTAAGAACATGAAAAGATGGAATGTCACACAGTTTTTCAAGCAGCCACGGTTCCTTTCCAGTGTAGTTTTCCACTACGGAAACTGTCTTAAGGATTGCTATTATTCCTGTAAAACAAAATATGACCTGCTATCATGTCATGCCTTAATATTCTTACAATTTGAAATAATAGAAAAAATAAAAAAAAACATTCATTGGCTCACAAATTTGCATCCCTTCCAGTTCAAATATACATATCTAGCAATAACATCCACATTTTCAAGATTAATAAGTTATTACATTTTTATAAATACATACACAGATACAGAAGGTGGCTTAGAAATTGCTTGTCGCACTCGCGTGCTTTCACAGCCTCCTACGATCTAAAAGACTATGTCGCACACAGATGAACAGGAAATAGTTCTTTTACATTGCTCTTTTGCTAAGTAAATCTCACAAAATGCATTAATTGCATCAGCGTACTTCCTGTCTGTCTGCATTCATCAAACTCAACAAGTTCTCCACTAATGGCAACAACTAATCAGCAAACTCCAGTTCTGTCTGGATACAGATTTACACACATCAGAGGGAAGTAACACTTATTTTGGCTCTACACTTCTTCACAGAGAGGAATAAAGATATAGATTTATAATTTTGTCGTAATACATCAGAATCTGCTGGTACCAGGTTATCACAGTGACTCTAAAATAAAAAACATTTGGAGGGGAGAAGACATGTATGACGTACAGTAATGCCGGAGGATGGTTATTTAACATTTCGGGTCCCTTTGCGTGTTTGCGGTTCGCGGTGGTGCCGTGCGTCTCGTTTCAAGTCCGGCATGTTTCGTGGGTGTGTGTGCAGGCAAGAGTCCAGTCATTTTGCTCTTCTTCTCGTCACATTATCGGTGCACCTTTAGGTGAGGTAAAGAGTGATATTCGGGTGCAATACGGAAAATCAAAGACACAAAATAGCAGTCTTATAAATATGTGCCATCTCACAATTCAGCATAAAGCACTCTAGGCAATTTGTGTGAGAACAAAGTAGAACTGGCCTGGCTTGTTGTCTCTTAAATCATTGTGAGAACACTTGAATCAAATTGGCTGCATTCTTTATAAATAGAAATTCTCTATTTTAAGTCATGCTTCCCTTAATAACTTTACACTAAGAATTGTTTTCTTCTCAAATCAAGAGCCCTACTTTTTCTTCAAGCAGGCGTTTGCAAGGCTCGTTCAGATTCAGTGGGATCAGGCATAAGGCTTCACATCACTCTTCTCAAAAGAAAAAAAAAAAAATACAGAAGAAATTTCAAAGATCACGTCAAGACACTTTGTCCCATTACTAACATCCAAATGGACAGTTCTACAACTGTGACAAGGCATGAAATGAGCATTTTGTCTCTGGTATGTGTCATAAAATATACAAAATAAGTCCAGTGAATTATTCCAGTGCTGAAATCTGATGCCTGAATTGTAAATTCAAGTGGCTGTTTAAAGCAGGAATTAATTAAGAACATTACAGGTTCAAGTCGATTAACCACAGAAAATCATTTCGATTTGTCTCACATTTTGTACCCTTGTGAAAAAGATGTATATATATTCATTCTAAGTACTAACTACAGATATTATGTACTGTAAAACTTAAAGTGTGCAAGTTGATTGCTTTTAAGGGGACCGTATAGAAAGAGTTAATTGCCATCAATACCTGAGCATATGGCTTGATGTAAGGTGGATTTTAATATTTCAATTTAAAATCTCAGGCCTAAATTGGGTTTTCTCTTTTGTTTAAAGAAATGTTTTCCCCTTGAAGCTAAAAAACAAGAATTATGCGAAGCAATAATGCAATAAAATATGCAAACCTATCTAAAAATACCTAACCTTTGGCAAAAAAAAAGGATAAATAAAACTTCAATTAAATGAAAATGAAAATGTATATTAAAAGCAATTTATAATCAATGTAACTGCAGTTTATTTAGATTAGATGCAAAAAGCACTTTAGAGTGCTCTTCTGACCCACTTAAGGAGGATTTAAGTACATTTTATATATAATTTCATAATTACTTCTGTTGTTTTTGAAATTAAAGTACTAAAGTACTGCTGAATGTACCGACAAACATTTATGATAAACTAAAATAAAATGCAATTTCTACTGAAACTTATGTCATTTAGTTAAATATATTAGTAATTACACATTTTTAATTTAGTACATTTAAAACGTATTAACTTAACACTATCGTTATAAACAAGAACATTACATGTGCTTTAAAATGCTAGTCAAAACATCAAAATAAATGTACTTCTTTAAAGCATAACAAAAGTTTTTAAAAATGATTTAAAATGGATTTTAAAATAAAACTTTTAAACATTATTATAACTTTTTAAAAGTGTACTTAAGTGTGTAAAGATGCAGTCATGAAAATGTCTCTCTTTAAGTACACTTACAGTAAGTGGTCTTTTAGTTCATTAATACTATATTATCTGCAAGTACCTTTTTTTTAAAAATACACTTTTAAGATTCGAAGTACACATTTAACACAATTAAGCACACTTCTTTTTCACAAGGGTAGTCACAAACAGTTTAACATTTTAAATGCATTTTATGATTTTCATCATCGGTTTGCATCCCTCTTGGTCTTATTTTATTACCACATTCACTCTAGAGGTAAGCAGGGAGCCTTTAACCCACTGCCAACAGAGAAAAGGTTAAAACGGGCTCTACTTATTTCTGATACTGTGATGGTTAATAGAGGGTTACAATCACACTGACATTTGAATAATTTTCCTCTAGTATATACACTGAAGTACATGGTCTGTAGCCACCTGTTCCAACACAAATAAGGTGAATGTATTGCTCGGTATCTGGACACGATCGTTTGTTTGTGACCGTTCGGTTCACTGCGTAGGAATCTGATGAAAAATACTTAAAGATAATATGATTTTGAACATTTTATGTCACTAAATGTTTTCCAAAGACAAGTCTGAGGGTTGCAAATAATTACTTTTGGACAGTCCGATGTTTTTGAACAACATTAGCCAATGATTAAAGGTTTCCTATGAGATCAGATCTTGCACCGGAGGCTATCATTGTTATCAAGCTGTCACAGTGATGGGACTATGTCAGTCTAGCCCTGAAAACCTTTTAGGGTGCAACAGAGATGTTAATTATAGTAAGTATAATTTGACTTAAGCCGACCAGCTTGTTTTCGTGCACTGTTCTAGTAAGGCTTGTCGATGTTCTTGTCACTTAAGAGACATTTTTAGGGATTTGCTAACATTTTCATTGGCCTTTTCATGTGTCTGCCGATCTTTCTTGCTGCCATGGTTTGGCCTTCAATGCTAGCAGGGTTTGTTGACGTTGCAGAGCAGTTCGGTGACCTTAATGAGCCGTGCCACGGTACTCTGGGACTCCTCTTGCAACCGCTGGTTGTTCTGCCTGAGACTTTGCACCTCTGCTTGCAGCATTGCCTTGTCCTCCTTCTCCTGTAGGAAGCATGCAAACATAATGACTTTCAGGTTCGAGCGTTCTCACTCTGTATTGGAGGACATATCCACGCCACATGAGGGTTTCCTACGTCTGAGTATGTTGGTGGAATGACACACAGATGAAGACAATGACTGAAGCTGGGGAAAGGATGGCTTGCTCGACTTGCACATACAAGAAAATACGCCACACTATTACATGCAATGCAAACACTGATCCTTATATCACTTGCTACAAAAAAACATAACTGCATTTTTTATTTATTTATTTATTATACATGCGTATACAAAAATCTGGTGTCGGTAGGATTATTAAATATTTGTGAAAGAAGTCTCTTCTGCACCGAACCTGTATTTTCATTTAAAACATAAAGAAAAAAAACAGTAATTTTAAAATAGCTGTTTTCTATGTGAATATATGGTAAAATGTAATTAATTACTGCGATCAAAGCTGAATTTCAGCATCACTACTCCAGTCTTCAGTGTCACTTTTATTTCAATATGCTGATTTGCTGCTCAGGCAGCAATATAGATTTTAAAATAAAAAATCTTTTTTTTAGTATTATAAATGTCTTCCATGTCACTTACGATCAATTTAAAGCATCCTTGCTAAATAAAAGTATTACTTTCTTTAACAAATTTGTAAAATTCTTGCAACGTTTTTATATATTTTACTGGCATTTCACAGATTAAAAATCAAATTGCACTTGGAAAGTATATTTGGTAATGATCTGAACAGCTTAAGTCAATTTTCTTGTGTGAAGAAAGTTAGTACACCCCCTATATTTATTAAGTGCCTCAAATCAAATCCAACAAATAATAATAATAAATGCAAATTAGCAAAAAAAAAAACACTAACAGGATAGCCACGCTTTACATGAACCTTGTTATACCTCTCTGGCTTGTTCATAATTCTTTAACAAATTGCACAAACAAAAGAATATTCTAAAAGTTTTTATCACTTTTGATCAATTTAATGTATTCTTAATAATAAAACTAATCATAAAGTAATCATAAAAAATAAATGAATGTATAAATGAATTATGTATGGAGGACTGACAGACAATTATGCAAAATGTCTACATGTTATTTTTGCCAAATGGATCCGAGACGAGCTGCAAAACTGAGGGGTGTACTTATTTTTCCACAGTAGACATATGAATGCCTTTCTTTATATTGTATATTGAACAAGCAAATTAGTAGCCTTTATTAGTTATCTTAGTAAATTCAGGACCTGCATGCAGATTAGTTCGTTTTTGGAAAAAAAAAAAAAAAAAAAAAAAAAAAAAGACATGCATCAGACAAGCTGCAAGAGTGATATGAAGCATTCATTAAGCACTGTGCGTTCTTGAAAGGAAAAATACATGCAATTTTTAGTAATGTTCATGCATCCTGAATGATATTAATGCATTAAAACATTGAAAGAGCAATGATGCATCTAAACATGGTAGTACTGTAATTTATGGTAGACTGTTATCTCGTATAATAATAATGTTTTAAAAGGCCACACTTTTCTCTCAAGGTGACCAAATTCATCAGTAGACTATGATTTACCTAGATGAGTGTGCTGGATAACTGTGGGACATTATGCAGTCAACCATGCTCACCCTCGCTTTCACTTCCTGACCTTATGCGGATAATGGGATCAAACAAAAGAGAGCTATAATATTTACTCTGACTCAGAGACCTTAAAGCTATAATACAATATAAGTGTATGTGCACTCCAGTCATACAGTGGTGGGTTGGTATTAATGATCTGCAGTAATTCTACAGTGCAATGCAATGATTTATATTTATCCACAGCGTCACATATAACTCTTATGTAATTTCAAAATTCAATATGATTTCAAATTGCACACTTTGACACGCCCACTCTCTGCTCAACAGCCAGTCACTATTAACCTCAGGTCTCACTATAAAGTCACTAAGGTTCTCTAGTGAACAAGCAATAACAACAAAACTACAACACTCAGAAGAAATTTAGCTCCCGTAATCGGGAAAATTATTTGTGTGTGAAATGTTCTTTGCGTCATGGTAATTCATCATTCAAAGCTAGGCTTGGCTGAATCTTTCGCAACTTCATAGCTAAATTATTTTCTGTGGCAAAAATGTGATTTTAGTTTGAATCAAGCAGAAACAGAAAAGATCATACTTACAGCAAAACCATAAATAACAATAATAACTCAAATAATGAATAGTTAATGCTCTAGTTTAAATCATTACATTTTTAATTAAATTTAATTTGGCCTTTTTTGTTTTTTTGGTGTTGTTGTAAATTATTAGGAAATAGAAAGAAAAAAAATCATGTTAGCCTTAAGGGCTTTGATAATATTATGATTTCCATTCCCTAATAACTGATTAGGTCACACTTCATTTTAAGGTTTATTTGTTACAGTGCAATTATATAATTAAGTACTGAGTAATATTCACAACATGTACTTACTGTATGGGTAGGGTTAGGATTAGGGTTTGATTTAGGGTTAGTTGCATGTAATTAAACAATTTACTGTGATTACTACAGTAAGTACATGTAATGTGTAAAAAGGATATTAAAATAAAGTGTTATCATTATTTGCACAACATATTCTAACTTAACACTGTATTTTAAAACTGGGCTATTCCAAACCATGTAATTGAAGGTCGAGCCATTAGTCTAAATGAACAAATCCCTCTCAATGAAAAATGTTACAAGAACATCTGGTAACATTTTACAGTAAGGTCCCTTAGTTAATGTTAGTTAAAGCATTAACTAACTAAAATCACCTTCTTCAAGAACTAGTTCACCGAAAAATTAAAATTTGCTGAAAATGTACTCAACCCTCAGGCCATCCAAAATGTAGATGAGTTTGTTTCTTCATCAGATTCGGAGAAATGTAGCATTACATCACTTGCTCACCACACTGTAAAACCTAATTAACTTACTTGAAAAAAGGATGCAAACTGATAGCCTTAAAAACACTAAGTAAAGTGAAACAGGAATAGTAATACAAATACAAATGCTTAGTTAGTATAGTTTACTTGCACGAGAGTTCTAGTAACTAAAAAAGAACTGTAGGGGGTTTACTCTTGACTTAGTATAGCTATTGACTCACTCCCAGAGTGCATTGCAGCATGAATAAATTATGCAATTGCTTTGTTTTACTGTTGCTGTTTTTATTTGCTAATTTTATTTACTGTCTTGTGTCAGTAGTAGCACAACAAAAAGAGAAAATAAAATAATAAAATGGTTATTGTCACAATTAATAAAGATAAATAAAATTTAATTGTTACCATTGTTGTGATTCACGTGCTGAAAAGATAATTAATAAATATAAAAAATACATTAGCTAATAAATTAGAAGTTTTAGCTAATTAGAAGACCAGAATTAGAAGGTTATCTTTTAAAAGCGACTTACTTATTACTTTTCTTCCCTTGAAATCAAAAATTATAATTTCATGCTTATTATAATAAGATAAACAAAGTTCCAAGTGCCCAACCAAAGGGAACATTAATCACTCTAATGGTAAGGAAAGAAAAAAAATACACAAACAACATTTTACAAAAATCAACATCAATTTATGAAGTCAGCTTATGTGATGTTTTCTCAAATATTTCAGTTTTATTGAAACAATATTCAAGATGACTTTGGGAAATGAGTGAATGTAACTAGTGAAAAATAAAAAAATTAAAGTTTGCAAATTAGCAACATATTAGTGCTCTGCTGCCTCTCACTGGTTTATTAATGTCATTGGTTCCTTTGAATATTTTAAGTAAGCGTCACTCAAAGCAGTAAGTAAATTGTTTTACTTGCCTTGAAATTAGCTGTAACTTAATAAAACCTAGTAAGTATAGCATCTAAGTAAAGAGAACTAATTGTATCTAAGTAAGGTAAACTACTGGATTTTACAGTGCAATGGATCTTCTGCAGTGAATGGGTGCCATCAGAATGAGAGTCCAAATAGCTGATAAAAACATCACAATAATCCGCAAGTAATTCACACCACTTCAGTCCATTGATTAAAATTGATTAAAATCCATCAAGGCATTTTAACCTTCACTTTTGGCCAAAATATGAGTCCATAATCCATAATAACACTTCCTTCAGTTAAAAAGTTCCTCACTTTTTCAAAATCCACCCAGATATTTTTTTTCATTTGTTTTGGACTGTTTTGACAATGCTTGGTTTGTGCTATTTCTCTCCTGATTCAGACGAGACAACTTTTTCACTGTAGAAAGTGATATTACATATTATGGTCTCATAATTTAACTGGATTTAAAGTTGAAAACATCTTAATGATGGATTCGTTTCTCACAAACATGTAGCTTTTGGCTTCACAAGATGTTAACTGATGGACTGGAGTGGTGTGAATTACTTGTGAATTACTGTGATGTTTTTATTGGCCGTTCGGACTCTCATTCTGACGGCGCCCATTCACTGCAGAGGTGAGCAAGTGATGTAATGCTACATTTCTCCAAATCTGATGAAGAAACAAACTCATCTACATCCTAAATTTTAATTCTGGGGTGAACTACTCCTTTCATTTTGTTGTTAATCAAGTGAGAACCGTCAAACATGTTGTTGTTTTCTGTTACTGATTGAGTAAAAATCTCATGCTCTACTTGCCTTAACTGCCATTGGTGGGTTAGTGTTGAGAGTGAGCATGGCTGCCCATTGTCCCTCCAGCAATCTTCTCATCTCCTCTGTTCACCCTGCTCAATGACAAGACAGGTTTCTTTTGCTTGTCCCGCCCTACCTCTACAGTCCCTCTGTGTGATTGGCTCTGTGAAGTAGCAGTGGCTCTTTGAAGTAGCGAAGAGGGCAAGGACTGGACAGGGCAGATATACAGACAAGGATGGGTGGATGTATTGAATGGGAGATATTTGAAGGGGTTACTGTGTGGGAAGTGTGCTGCGACAGAGAGAGCTGTGATGAGACAAACCCACAGAGCACAAAGTACCTTTTGGAGGTCGTCCTGCAGTCGCTTCAGCATGGCCTCTAACTGGGACACTTTCTCCTCAAGGTGACCAGGCGAGTCACTGCGAAGGCAGGGAGACAAACACGGTTAAATAAAATTACGTTCAGTCAAGCATTTGAATGTGAAGGAACATTTGCGACCCTCATGTTTCGACTACAGTATTAACGTCGAAGAGTTCACGGCACAGTCAGCCTCACCTGTCCTTGAAATCTTTGAACCTGGATTCTGTCTGACCTGGCTGGGTGTCTGGGGACGCTTGTGATCCATCTCCCGACTTTCGGTCTGGAACCCAGCAGAAAAGCACATTATTAATATTCAATCTTGTCACAGAAAAGTTACAAGACCAACTCTCTTCAGTGAACAAACTAAACTGACTCACTCCAACTCACACTTTCACATGTTCAAACACATTTCATCCACTGAAAATTGTCATTTCTCACCTTCTCGAGACAAAGCTTCCAGAATGTTCCGACAAGCGGTGGCCAGATCAGAAATCGACTGCCACTCTTCTTCAGACGAATCTGTCGTCTCCGAGAGAACTGAAAGCAACAAGAATATACTGTAACATGGCTTTGAGGAGAGTATTTAGCATTTATTTATATATTCTGGCATCTACAAGAAGTGTTTTTGTCTCAAAAGGCAAGGAATAAACAGTTTTTAATTTCTTGGTCAAGACTGCACAAGAGAAGCGATTGATTATTTTGTGCGTTACTTGTGTTACTTGCCATTTCTTTGTAATTATTTGTGAAATTTACAAGTAATTTCTTAGTTAAAATTGTTTCTACGCCTTTTTTTTTATTTGGTATAGACAGTCTTTTTTGCAACTGGTTTTTAGTCATGTTAAGCCTGAAATGATTGTTCTAAACAAATACATTATGGACATTTTTGGATCACTAGAGTAAAACTAGACTAAAATGTTGAGACTTTTAGTTGACTAAAAGTAAATAGGATCAGGTTGACTAAATATGATAAAAACTAACAAGGACATTTAACATGGGACTAAGACTAAAACTGAAAATAGCTGACAAAATTAACATTACCCAAGACAGAGCCTTGAGGAACACCATTATTAAAAGATGAAGAATAAGATCTAAAATGTATCTTTCTCTCCCTAAAAGGGATGTAAAACTACACAGTAATAAACACTGTAACATTTTTTATCCCTTTCTTTCTTTTCTTTCTTTCTTTCTTTCTTTCTTTCTTTCTTTCTTTCTTTCTTTTGAGAAGCGATTGATAATTTTGAATTTAATTTTCAAATTTGTGAATAAAAGATTATTGGAGTAAGTTTTACATGCTATTTACATATGTTTTACATACTACATGCTATTTCAGTCTTTCTACTTCAAAAATTAAATTCATGTGTTACTTGCCATTTCTTTGTTATTATTTGTGAAATTTACAAGTAATATCTTAAAATTGTTTCTACACCTTTTTTTTTAGTGTAGACAGTCTCATTTGCAACTGGAGTTTAGTGGAATTCTCTATTCGTCTGTCATGTCAAGCCTGAAATTATTGTTCTAAACCAGGGGTGGCGAACGTCGGTCCTGGAGAGCTGTAGCCCTGCAGAGTTTTGCTTCAACCCTAATCAAACGCACCTCAACAAACTAATCAAGGTCTGCACGATTACTAGAAAGCTACAGGCAGGTGAGATTTAATTAGGGTTGGAGCTGAACTCTGCAGGGCTGTGGCTCTCCAGGACCGGAGTTCGCCACCCCTGTTCTAAACAAATACATTATGCACATTTTTGGATCACTAGAGTAAAACTAGACTAAAATGTTGAGACTTTTAATCGACTAAAACTTGACTAAAAGTAAATAATACATGGTTGACTAAATTTGATAAAAACTAACAAGGGCATTTAACACGGGACTAAGACTAAAATTGAAAATAGCTGACAAAATTAACATTACCCAAGACAGAGCCTTGAGGAACACCATTATTAAAAGATGAAGAATATGATCTAAAATGTATCTTTCTCTCCCTAAAAGGCATGTAAAATATTCATGTAATGTTTTCTACGTTTGTTTTTAGTTAAAATAAGCAAGAATGACAATTAATCATTAAATAAATCATTAATCAACAAACCAATATAAGACTACACAGTAATAAACACTGTAGCATTTTTTATCCCTTTCTTTCTTTCTTTTCTATCTTTCTTTCTTTCTTTCGAGAAGCGATTGATAATTTTGAATTTATTTTTTCAATTTGTGAATAAAAGATTATTGGAGTAAGTTTTACAAACTATTTACATATGTTTTACATACTACATGCTATTTCAGTCTTTCTACTTCAAAAATTAAATTCATGTGTTACTTGCCATTTCTTTGTAATTATTTGTGAAATTTACAAGTAATATCTTAGTTAAAATTGTTTCTACACCTTGATTTTTAGTGTAGACAGTCTCATTTGCAACTGGAGTTTAGTGGAATTCTCTATTCATCTGTCATGTCAAGCAGATGAAATTACTGCTCTATGCATAAACAAACACATTATGGACATTTTTTCGATTACTAGAGTTGTTTATGTTTTATGACCTTCTCTGTTCTCCATTGTATTCATTCCCAATGGACGTGAAGCTATTGCATCTTTTTTTATCATCCTGAGAGTCTCTGTTACAAAGAGGACCAATCACAGCTGTTGTGGTCTGTGTAGATGCAACATGAGTTACACTGGAGAGACGCCTGAAGCAGGATACACTTTAACCACTGCAACTATAAGTCTGCTGCAGAAGTATAAATAAGCCTTTAGTCTGTTCTTAAATTTGAATGTAGTATTAAAAATTATTCTAAAAATTAATAAACATTATTTACAGTTCATATGCATGTTCAGGTGAAAGGAATAATATATGAATGATGTAGGATTAATTATTTTGGGAATAATACAGTCTAAAAAAATCCTTGTGTGAACTGAATATAACGTTTTCTGACACTAAATTGCATGTTATTGCATGTATTAAAGTTAAATACAAATGTATTACACTTACATTTAATGCTGAAAGAGTGCTTTTTGACCCACTTAAGTACATCTTTATATAATTTACAATCCTGTTGTCTTTGAAATATGGTTAAAGTGAATTGCTAAATGTACTGACAAGCATTTATGACAAACTAAAATATACTTTAATGTCATTTCTATTGAAAATGTCATGGATTTAAATATATTTGTAATTACACATTTGTAATGAAGCTGCAATTTAGTAATTTTAAAATATATTAACTTCATTATTTAAAAACACACTACAGTTAAAATATATAAAAGTAAGAGTGCTTCTTTAAAGCTCAACAAAAGATTATTAAAACATAATGATTTAAATTATACTTGAAAGTAAAACTGGTAATTTGACATTAAGTGCACTTTTTAAAAATGTACTTAACTGTGTTAAGAAACAGTCATGAAAGACCTTTTATTTCATTAATATATTATCTGAAAGATGTTAAGTACACTACAAGTGGACATTCAGTACAATTAAGCAAACTTCTTTTTCACAAGGGTGAACCAGCATTATTCAGAGCTGAAATACATTTAAACATATAGAAAATATCTTAATATAATTCCTGTTTCAATAGCAAGACTAGTGTTATCAAATAATTAGCAGAGTTAACATGTTACTAGATAACATGACCTTAGGTTGTTATAGCAATCAGCACCCTCTGTTGGGTTTTTATTTTTTTTGTTTTTATTTGATTTTATTTATTTATTTTATTTATTTATTTTTTGCCACATTATTTCCCTTTGGTGGCTGTTTTATGTACACCAGAAACAGGGGCTTTTCCTAGCTCTAATACCACAAATGAAACTTTTCACACACATGCAAATATATAACTGATAAGAACTATACATGAGAATTTTACCTGCAGTTAGGCTTTGATTTCTGAAACATTTGCAGATAACTTCTAACTGCTGCTTTGCCCCAAACTAGACAAAGTGAGAGTTGTTTCCTACTGACAGACTGAGTTTGTTGAGTATTTACACACATTCACACCCATATGCATTTTAAAGGAGGGCCTGGAGAGATGTAGCCGCTCAACAATCAAGGGGCAGAGGCACAGAACAGATGGCCCAGAGACAGTGTCTTGATTTGAGGCCGTTTAATACCCTTATCCCAACCAGCTCTAGCCTAGCCCCCATCTGTCCGAGCTTTACACTCATTTGAAAACGTCAGTGCCATTCAGGCCTTGATTCGTATCTTTTTAAGCTTGCTGAATTTGCTTTATGGAGGGGAGGCTGGTCGTAGATCAGCTTATTTTAAAGCAGGCAGCATTTACAGTAAAATGACTTAGAAACAAAAGAGACTGAATGCAGGAGTAAGGGAAAATGAAACCTCCCAGAGGAAGAGGAGGAATAGAGACACCCTACAGCTAAAGACAAAAGAATACAAAAGATGATAATGTGGTGAACAGAGCGAAATACTAACAGATAAGCCATATAGCTAAGCACATTACAGCCTATCATGATATCTCATGTCAGGATATAAATAATGCATTTATTTACTTACTTACTTATACTTACCAACCCAAATAAGAGAGAAATGGAAATATCAATAGTAAGTGAAAAGCTATAGGATTTTGCCAATTTGGATTTTGTGCCCACAAAAAGAACCTCAGTTTTATCTGTATTTAGCTTGAGAAAACTGCACAAGAACCAGGCTTTGATTTGATCTAAACAGTCCAAAAGGGAAAAAGAAAGAAAAGAACAGGCTTGGAGGATGAATAGAGCTGGATGTTACCAGCAGAGCAGTGAAAATTAATATCAAATTGCCTAAAAATGTGACCAAGAAGTAATAGGAAGATAATAAATAAAAGGGGCCCAAGACAGAGCCTTGAGGAACACCATTATTAAAAGATGAAGAATATGATCTAAAATGTATCTTTCCCTCCATAAAAGTGATGTAAAATATTCAAGGAATGTTTTCTACATTTGCTTTAGTTAAAACAAGCAGGAATGACAATTAATCATTAAATAAATCATTAATCAACAAACTAATATAACACTACACAGTAACAAATGCTATAACATTATTTACCCTTTCTTTCTTCTCTTTCTTTCTTTCTTTCTGATTTTAGAATATTTTTATAGAATAGTTTTTAGAGTACTATAGTGTATGACACACTTAAACTAACAACAACCACAGCTTTTTTTAAGCACAATTACAGCGTTATTATTTTTAAAAATAGTTTCTGTTTATTTTTTGGTTTTAATTTTTATTTTAATATTTTAGTAATTGTGTTGTTTTTTTGTCATGTGTATCATTGTTTTTATTAATTCTTACTTCAGTATTAGTTTTAGTTATTTTAGTGTATCAAGTTAAATGAAACAAAATTCAGCAGTTATCTGAAATAAAATAAGTTTAAAGTCTTTTATGTTTTATATAATACATATTTTTATTTTATATATAGATTATTCACATAATATATTATTTGTATTGTCCCCCCCCCCCCCACTTAAAGATATTATTCCAGTGAAAGTTTTTTATGGTTTTAGTTCATTATAATAACCCTGGTTTGGAAAGACTTGAAAGTTGTGTGATCTTTAGTCGATTAGAGGATGATGCTCAGTTTGTCTCTGTAACCATGAGTATGATCTGTAGAATCTGCTCAGATTTGTACACATTCTAACCTTTAGATTAAATGAAAGAGCTCCTGCTGTTTTTCAATTAATTACAGAGTTAAACCCCTCACAGTTTAATACATCTAAAGATCCCATCTGTACTTGTGTAAACTGCACTTATAGATTAGCAGTGAAGCTAAAATAAAGCTTTAGAGGTTTTGAAGCCAAACAGTCATTGCGGAAGTACTTATATAAAGGACTATTTAATAACCCACAGCAAATAATGGCATGCTATAGCAACTGTGGTCTGAACTACACGAGTCATTTAAAAATAATACATTTACCCTGTAATGTTATTGTGGTAACATTAAGAAACACTTACTCTTCGTGATGGAGTTATGGAGGCTCAGAGCTCTGGAGTTTCTTTCTGCACTTTCCATGCAGGAGGATCTCATGGTCACATCACTAACCGATGGCTCCTCAGGCCCCTGATCACACACAAACTACACAGAGAGACAAAACAAAACCAGCAATGAGTAGAAGCAGGCCAAAACGTATGACCAAAATATCATGATAAATGTATAATAACAGTATAGATAATTTTTGCTTGAAATTAAACCTCAAAGTTTTGTACTATCATATAAGTATGTAGCAATTATGCATGCAGTGTAATACAAAGAACTAAATGCTTCTTTAAATCATTCATTCATATATTTATGTATATGTACATATGTATGTATGTGAATTTTGTTTGATTAATAAGCCTGGTATCATTAAAAAACACTCAAATCAATCAAATAAATAAATAAATAAATACATGTTTCCTCTATTTTCTAATCATATATATCATACTTTCTCTTTTGTCCCACTAAGTACACTGAGTAATATTTATACATTTTTATTTATTTATTTATTTACTTATTTTATTTAACAGATTCAATCCAAAAGCTTATATATATTTAATTGATACATAATTAATGATAAGTCTGGTATCATTAAAAGGCAGTTTTACACAAAGTTTAAAACAAAGACTCAAAACAATCAAATAAATAAATAAATAACTATTTCCTGCATTTTTTTTTTGCCATATTTATCATACATACATTGAGTATTAATTAATTTAATTACTTATTTATTTGATTTTTTTTTTTATTTGATGGATGCAAACCAAAAGTTTATTTATTCATTTTAATTTATGCATAATTACTGATAAATCTGGTATCATTAAAAGCTTTAGACTGAGTTAAAAACAAAAAGCTCAAAACAGCAATCAACTAACTAATAAATAAGTGAACAAATAATTATTACGCAACGCACTCGGTGGGACAGGGAAGCAAGTATGACGAATATGACTAGATAACATACAGGAAGTAGAGGGAGTGAGAGAAAGTGATTTTATGAGGGAAAGAAGGGAAAGGATGAAGTGGGAGGAACAGTGAACAGAAGGGAAGGAAAGAGAGAGAAAGAGAGAGTGGGAGAAGGATCTAAGAGGTTAAAACCCTTCTGAAAACACAGCAATCACTTTCCAAATACAGAGAGTTACACAAGCGGATCCATCAGATGCCCTCTGTGTGGGAAGCAGATACTGAGCACAACAGCAGCACATCATGCATGATTCAGGTGCTTCAGTGCATTGTGTTATTTGGTAAGTGTTCAAGTCCTTAATATTGTTTCTAAGTAAGCCTCATAGTTAGGCGTGTAATGATTCACTTGTTTTCTTGGTGCATTGATTACAAATCCTGCAGATACATACTGTATGCATCAATCCTGAAAGATGGATTTTTGAATCATGAATCATTCGTTTGGGTCGAGAACTTATTTAAAATGCTAAAAAAAACCCAAAATAATCATGATTCTGTAAAGTATCATTTAATATTTTAAAATATGTAAATGTTATGTTATGGGTTCTCATGGTAATGGAAAACTAGGGAAATTTAAAATTGTATTATTTTCGGACAAAAGATTTCATGGAAAAAAATAAAATCATTTTTAAAAAGGAAAAATATAATTAATTTATATTTAATATTATTTACATATGTTTATGTTCTTTTTTTTAAATATTTCATTCTATTTCAGCTAAAATGTATTCTTATATGAAGTAATGAAAGTTTTTAGTTCAAAAGTTTGAAAGTTCGAAAGTTTGGTTCAAAATGACTTGCATTCAATTTTCAGTTTTTTAAATTGATTTTTGACTGAAATAAGCGATTCACAGAATAACAGGGAATTTAAAAAAATTGTTATTTCCAGACCAAGAAAACTCTTGAAACCTTTTTTTTTTTTTTGATTAATGGAATATGGAATAACTTCCTGATATTTTATTATAGTATTTAGTTTTAATTTTACTCTAGCAATTTTGATTTAGTAATTTTGTTGTGTGCTTTTGTTTTTTATTTTTTATTTCCAATTAGCCTGTATGTACATGGATTAAGTTGTTTGGTGCAAAAAATAATCTTAAGTCCTTTTTCTTTTTCTTACCTAAAACATATTAGAAGAATCATTTACACAACCTATGAATGCACTTTTAAAAAATACAGAAATGTTCTGAAATTGAAAAAATCATTCCTGAATCAAATCGAAAACCTATGAACCATTTTGTTCCTATAAAGTAATGTATCTGTGTGAAAGAAGAGGTTGTTAACTCCTGGTCTAACATTCATTGTATCTGTGATCAGTTCTCGCTTGTCATGACAATCAGTGCACTCAAAAGGAATGTTTCTCCCAGCAGCTCTAAACCAATACAGTGTCATAGTGAAAAGAAAACACTGTGCATTAGATACCTGTTCCTCTTGCTCCAGAGGCACTTTGGGTTTGACTGCCAGTATGAGGTCAGGGGTCTCGTCCCGAAGCTCTCCAGGGTTTTCATAGATGTGTCTGTTTGCTTTCAGCCCCACGTTATCATATACGTGCCTGAAACACATACACATTCATGGAGAAGAAACATTAGTTAAATAGAATGAATAAAAACAGATTTAAAAATATTTTACAATATCCAAAATACTACTTTACACCTCACTATTGTGCTATAGTAGTTATTAATATGAACGCTTTCCAATTAAAGGGGCCAAGTATGAACTGAATGTAATGTTTTCAGATATTGAATGTTAATTGTATTTAAAAAAAGTATCATAGTATTCATTTATATTAAATGCAATTAGCTGAACTTTAAAGTGCTTTTTGACTCATTCAAGTAGGACTTGAATACATCTTTAATTAAAGTAACACACTAATGTATTATAGTTTAAATTTATATTTAATTTAATTGATTTAGCTGAACACTAAATTGCATGTTAATTACAATTGTATTCAGGTTTAAACTTATATTAAATGCAATTAATAGAACTTTAGAGTGCTTTTTTGACCCACTTAAGTAGGACTTAAGTACATCTTTATATGTAATATGATGATTATTTCTACTGTCTTTGAAATATGGTTAAAGTACTGCTGAATGTACTGACAAGCATTAATGATTAACTAAAATACACTTTAATGTAATTTCTATTTTAATGTCATAGATTTAAATATATTTGTAATCAAACATTTGAAAGAATGAAATTGCAATTAATTACATTTAAAACATACATTAAAATATATTGATTAACTTACTTAAAATGTATTTTAACTAAAACAACTAAAACTTTCATTTAAATTTGCAATTATTACAAAGTGTACTTTCTGATAAAGTTAACAGTCGCTCTGATTGTTTTTATTGTTAACTAAAACTAAAACGATCAAAAATAAATTTTCATTAATTAAAATAAAGCTAAAATAGAAGAAAATATACTGTAAATATTAGATTAACACTTAAAATTCAAATTAACTTTAAAAATATAGTAGTTTTAGTATTTAAACTTTAAAAAAAATAGTAGTTTTAATAATTTGAAAGTAAACAAAAAATGAGAAATGTTGCCTTGGCAGCAAACTGGAATAAAATAAGTTGAAGTACTAATTACTAAATTTAAAAATAAATTAAAGATAAATATTACAAATTAAATAATAATAATAATAAATTCAAAAATAATAAATAAATAAATGAATAAAAATACACAAAACTGCTTACACTATAATTAACTTGAAAATACAAAAATAAAACCAAATTTAAAACATTAAAAACTATAATGAAAACTATAATGACACTGTTGCAAAAAGGTAATTTTACCCTAACCTAATCTGTTTGTTAGGGAACAGACAGTTGATTTTGTAAAATGTGAAGTAGGCAAACAGAAATCTGTCTACCCTTCAATGATGTCCTGGTACGGAGGGCGTCCTTCTAGCGAGTAGCTCCGTGTGAGAGAGACGGGCGTGATTTCAGGGGTCTGACACTTCATGCTGTCCTGCAGGGAAGTCGCCCGCAAGAGTGGCAGGCTGGGAGGGGAAAGGAGTGAATCTGTTTCCATGGGCTCTGGAAATTCCATCTGCTCTTCATGTATCTCCTGCTTTGGAGTTTCACTGTCTGACACCTTATTTTCAATCTCTTTCTTCTCCTCTTTCTCCCCTCCGCCGCCATCAACCACATCCTCGTCGTCTTCATCCACAACCCAGGCCTCGCCTGACTGTCCCTCTCCGGATTTGCTCTCTGCGTCCTGGATGGCCTTCTGGTAGAGCTCAGCGAAACTCCTAAACTCAGACAAACACAAGAACAATGAGAAAAAAATAGTAAAGAGTAAAAGCTCATTTATTTCAACATTTGCATTTCACTGTTAGTCATGGATGAAGAGATCAATGCTGCTATTTTGGATTTCTTTTCTAAAGTATATTATATAATCAAAGTCTTACATAAATGATGTTGAGTAAGTCGCTGTATATGGGATTTGATAAAACACAGTTTTAACCCATGATCTGTGTGTGTGTTGGATGAATCAATAAGCATTATGAAAGTTGAATGACATCTGACCAGCTGGTGAAACACTGACTAAAACATGTTCATGTCAATAGAATGAGTTCTGTCCTTCATTCATTTGCTCCCTCCCCCTCTCCATCCATCTGTTTCCCTCCCTAGGGAGTATATTTAAAAATATACAGTACAAATGCATATGCACAAACATAGAATAGATAATTAGATAATGGGTAATAGATAATTCATGAGGCAGTATAATAATTGTGGCCAGACAATTCAGACAATACTGTCAGTCAACAGCAGTGTTGGGGAAAGTTACTTTTAAAAGTAATGCATTACAATATAGCGTTACTCCCTTAAAAAAGTAACTAATTACGTTACTTAGTTACTTTTTATGGAACTTAATGTGTTACATTTCTTTTGCATTACCTTTTGAATCTGGACAAGGCTTGCTTGTTTTTTTGTTTTTTTTTTTTATTTAAAAAGTACTATTTTTGGAAAATGTAAAAGCCCACCAAAAGTAAAATGAATATGCCTCAGGCTGAAGGAAATGTAAATTCACATTTGTACAGTAGAACACAAAAGAAGAAAGATCACTCATCTTCAATAAAAAAAAAAAAAAAGAAACACAAAATGTTATGTTTATCTACAGCCATTTTTGCTTTTAATTTGATCATCAAAGATCAGCAGCAAAGACACTGGTTAATGAAATGGGATTAAATACAAGTATATTTGTCTTAATATTTAGGTTTGTGCCACATTCTAAGTTTGCATTTCACAGCTTTTATTCATTTTGAGGAATACTGAATCTGTTTTTGTACAAGTGAGATGAATAAATCTAGTCACATGTTGACACCGCGCACACAACACACACATTTACTCCCGATTTCTCTCAACATGAGGACAGGAGAGCTATCAGTCAATAAATGGGAAAATAAAGTAACTTGCGTTACCTCTTTGAAAAAGTAACTCGGTTCTTTTCTAGCAAATTTAAAAGGCACCTGTTATGCAAAATCCACTTGTAGAAGGTGTTTGGACAAAAATGTGTGTTGGAATTATATGTAAACAGCCATCTTAGAAGGATAAAAACACATCCAGTCTTTCGGTAGCCCCGCCCACCGCTATTGACTGACAGGCGCTTATTACCATATCCTCAGCTATTTTGTCTGCGTGTGATCGGCTGTGTCAAAAGCAGTGCAACGTCAGGAACACCATTGCTGTGTTTCATGATCATAAAACATGCAGGGATGTTAGTGTTTCTGCTGTAAATGTCTATTGAGGCTATTTTAGTTTTACTAAATTTTCTATGCACAGTCTATGCACAACTACGATTTGGTTTTACATATGTTTGTACTTTTGCACGTTCACTACATATCTTGTTGTAAAGTTCATTGATATTTTTCTATACCTGCAAATAAAGGAAAGTAATTACATTATGCAAGTTTTCATGGATTACTTGATGAATATAACAAAAACAGTAAGGTTCGGAGTTTATCTGTTTATACATTTACTGGATTTAACTAGGAAAACGTGAAGGCAAAAGTTTTGTAAGATCACGTAACAGGCTACTGCAGTTATATTCTATTCATTGGATCTCACTAGGTGCGTTTACATGAATTGTAATCAATTTAAAAGTCCAATCCGAATGAAAATGCTCCATATAAACACCTCAATCGGAATAAAAATTATCAAACCGAATTAAACTGTAATCAGTTTGAGAGGGGTGAGATAAATCTTACTATAAACCGAACAAAATTAAAATTCTGCCATGTAAACACTTTAAACAGATTACTTTGCGTCTACGTCAAGCAGGACAGGTGTCGCGTTACTTATCCATCCTCTCCCCTCCTTGCTAAACGTGATAGTTTTTGAAAGCGAAAGTGAAACCGGTAAAACAGCACGCATAAGAAAGTGACTGCACACGATCACACAACTCCCTTCTGGAGTTGGCCGGGAAGTTGCAGCTCATTTTCATGTAAGGGAACACACCCCTGAAACAGTACTTTTTAGACCCGCCCCCAAAATGTCACTTTTCAACACTTTTAAACAGTCTGTATTGTATTTGGATCTGAAACTTCACAGGCACATTCAGGAGAGCCATAAGATTAATATTACATCTTGTAAAAAGGGGCATAATAGGTGCCCTTTAAAAGTAATGTGTTACTAGTTACTTGAAAAAACGAATCTGATTACTGTACGTAACTTGTGTTACCTGTAATGCATTACCCCCAACATTGGTCCACAGCAACTACAATCAAGTTTGTCTGCCTAATTACTTTACCATTCTGAAGTTCAGGGTTTAATTTTATTATTTATTTACATATTTATATTAATTAAACTGCTCAAAAGTGACAGTAAAGACATTTATGTTACAAAAAAACTTATATTTTAAAATAAATAAATGCTGTTCTTTTAAACTTCCTATCCATCAAAGAATACGCAAAGAAAAAGGCATGTATTATGGTGTCCACAAAAATATGAAGCAGCAAAAACTATTTTCAACACTGGCAATAATAAGAACCATTATTAATAATTGAGCACCAGTAATATTTGACAATAACTGAGGAGCAAATCAGCATATTAGAATGATTTCTCAAAGATTACGTGACACTGAAGACTGGAAATTTAGCTTTGCAACACAGGAATAAAATATATTTTAAAATATATTAACATAGAATGCAGTTCTTTTAACTGTCAGCCGTCCCCTCAGAGGGACGCCTAAATTTACTTCACTATATTGCAATAAATCCTAATCTATTCAAGACAAACTATATATCATTGAAAAGGTCTAAGACTCCTGAACAGATATTTTACCACTGCTTTTTGTTACAAATTATGTAGGAACACTAATAGATTAATTTATGACAAGAGTGCACCTCAAAAATCTAAATCATAATAGGAGTTCTGACCTTTGTCACCAAAAGACATTTTTCGTTGCCTTTTTCCCTGTCATGTTTTAGAAATGATCCTGAATTATACACTACCGTTCAAAAGTTTGGGGTCAGTACATTTTTATTGTTTTTTTTTTTTTGTTTGTTTTTTTTTTTTTAAGAAATAATAAGTTAATAATTAAAAGTTTATTAAAAGTTAATAATAAATAATTTACATTGTTATAAAATATTTATATTTTGAATAAACACTGTACTTTTTAAACTTGTTATTCATGAAAGAATCCTGAAAAATAAAATTACAGGTTCCAAAAAATATTTGGCAGCACAACTGTTGATATTATCCAACACTGATCATTCTAATAATAAATCCGCATATTAGAATGATTTCTGAAGGATCATGTGACACTTAAGACTGGAGTAACAGCTGATAAAAATTCAGCTTTTCATCACAGGAATAAATTATATTTTAAAGTATGTTAATATAAAAAACATTATTTTATATTGTAAAAACATTTTGCAATATTACTGTTTTTTTTTCTATATTTTTAATCAAATAAATGCAGCCTTGATGAGCATAAGAGACTACTTTAAAGACTATTACAAGTCTTACTGACCCCAAACTTTTGAACAGTAGTGTATATCAACTGAAAGTTTAAAACCTCAAAATTCATCCTTTGAAACTCATTTTAAAATCTGACACTGCATTCCCATGGAAATGGTACTTCAAAATCATATTAGAAAATGTATTTGTTCATGAGTTATAACAATTTAAGTTTGGATAGTGCACATTTACGTCTATGTTCAAAACATAGTTAAAGGCAGTTAAAGGGTTAAATGTTAATAATATTTCACACAATTACTGTTTTTACTGTATTTTTGAACAAATAAGTGCAGCATCTGTGTATGAAATATTGTATCCACCACAGAATTAAAACATTGTGACTTTTTAATCACACAATTCTGACTTTTTTCTTCCATATCTGAGAAAAAAAAAAGTCAAAATAGTGAAATATGAACTTGCAATTGCAAGAAAAAAGATTTTGTGAGATAAAAAGTCACATTACTATTTTTTCCGTAGTGGAAACAATCAAACAAACAAACAAAAAAAGATTTATTATGAGATGTAAACTGAGAATTCCCAAGAAAAAAAAAAGAATCTGAATTGCAAGATTTAAACTCAGTAAAAATTCTGAATTTATATCTTGCAATTCTGAACTGTGAGATAAAAAGTAGAAATTTCTGGACAATTCCCAGAACCAAGCTTTGCATATTAGGGGAGCAAAGAGACTTCTTTCAAAAACATTAAACATATCATATCGACCTTATATGTTTGAGTGGTGGATACAGTAATAGGATACACATTAGATGATTAATTATATAATCAGCAATACTCCATCCTCCACTCAAACTATTTTTAACATGTCAGCCCACTTTTCTCTCAAAATCACCGCAGTGTATGCATTCTTTACGTCATCCCATTTTATCCACCTCCTTTGACACACCAATAAGCCGTCACCTCTATTACCTGCGTGGCTTTCCGTTCTCGTCTGGAGGAATGACTGTGATGTGGATCTTTTGTGCGGTGCGGAGGAGTCGGCTCCGCTCTTCCAGGCTGAGGTGCACCAGGACCTGCCCACAGAGACGAACCACACGAGCCCCCAGCTGCAGCCCGCCGCTCTCCGCATATCCGAACCGCTGGAGCTCCGTTACGAAGCCTTCCTCACTCATCAGGAAGCCTGGCTGGCCGACACCGTCCCGCAGGGGAGTGACCTCACGTGCCTCACAGCCTCGCGTCACCAGCTATGGGGAAGCACAGAAGCATTATGTTAAAACGGCATAAGTTATATCATAAAGAAGTCCAAGTCTTAACCCTGTGATCTTTGTTTCTTTCGAACAGTTTAATGAACCATTAGAGAACATTTTTAAAAAAATCTGTTTTGTTGAGTATCACATTTGATACATCATGCTTTTATGGCTCATATAGTATTATATGGTGATAATATGAAGGTGAAAACAGCTCAGTTCTATTCAAAGACTCAAAAATGAGCAAAAATGTGCAATTTGGTGCAGGTGCTAATATTTATGTGGACAAAAGTTGATGAAATTCTCATAGCTTGTAATGCACATCAATGAGACCTGTATAACAGTATAGAAGATACTTACATAAAATAATACAAATATCAGTTGTCACTCTGTTTCTCCGAATAATGTCTTAGTAAGATATTTAAACGATAGTTTGATGATCAAAACATGCAATGCAATGCAATACAACGATGATGGAGAGATTAAAGTTCCTCAAAAGCCCAAGCTTCTTCAGTCCAGTAAATGTTTACGTTAAACATGTTTACGTTATAAAAATCAGATTTAACAGTAAAAAGTCACGTGGACGTTTGTACAATTACATTAAATAACCTTTTACTTGCAAAAATGTTAATCAGATGACAGAAGTAGTAGATTATGTAGTTTTGATCCCGTTGATAATTTAGAGGCCTTAATAATTTGTGTATCAAATATGATATTAGGTGTTGCCTTTATAGAGTTAAATTTAAGAGGAGGCAGAGGAGAAAGTTCTGCAAACAAGGCAAACATGATAAGCTTGCATTAGATGTCTTGATTGTCAAGAAATAGATTCAGTATAAATAAATAAAAGCATCTAAGTAAATGTACTAAACATGAACTGCATCTGCTCTTAGATTTGTTTGCTTTCTGATATGTTTTTACCACTTCTATGATGTATAAAACACCCTGATAAAAATACCTTTAGGTTACTCACAAGTGTTGCCAAGTCCACGGTTTTAACACTGCTACACGGCTACTTTAACACTGTTGCTGTGGGTTGTTGACTCCAATAACGTTATATTTAGCCCCTGAAATGCTAATTTTACCAGGGGGACCCCGTAAACAAATGTGTATTTTATACAATTGAATGCAATTTTTAATGGGGGACCGCCCTCAAAACGTGATTGGGCTACTTTTGGGCTAGTTTTGGATAGCAATTGGGTGGGTTTTGTTGTAAAAAACCTGGCAACCCTGTTACTCACATAACACCCATTTCTCTAATAACAGAGCGAGGTACATTTTCCGAATGTGTAAAAATCATGGTAGCTTGTTGGGATTTTTATATAACTGATTTTACATATTTGAATGTTTGCTGAGATGGTGCTTTCAGGACCATGGACAGATCTCAAGCTAGAATCGGCGGCCTAAAATAATTTACTGCCAACGCCTTTCATAAACCTGCATATGGCAGGTCATTATTGCTGTGATATAAACCTAGGCAGTAGAAAAAGCTTTGCCAGTCTGGGTAGGGATGGACAATCTTCCCATATTTGAGATATGACGCAAATTTGCAAATGCAATTTCACTCTCTGAAACTAAGTGGCATTTGGGAAAAAGCAGCAATACCACGGTACACAAAGCAGCACTGTGCAAGTTTAAGTTTTTGACATCTGCTTGTCACAGAGAGCAAACTTATTTTATTTCAGTCAGTTGCCAAGGCAATATTTCCAAATTGTTTTTTTTTTTCACCTAATATTTATAATCTCAATGTTTCAATTAAGATTTCTGAATTTTTTTTTCTAAGTTTTAGTTTTAATTAACAAATTTTCTTCATAATGCAATGGGGACAAAGTTCAGAACCTCTCTTTATTTATTTAAAAAAAAAAAAAGAAAGCAAGAAAAATAAATCTGTCACATTTTTGACGTGCATGTTTGTGTTGGTCTGATTACACATTAAAACAATAAAAAGCTACTGATTCATTTTAAAATGTTTAGCGCACCAAATTTTTGCAATAAGTGTTAACAGATGACACTGATGACATAACGTCTGTGTCAATATCCAGTAAAGAAAAATTATCTTATTTACAACAATTTCAGATATGTTACTGACACTGTTGAACTCAAATGGTTTTACTTTCCAATTGAAATTTACTGCAATACTGTGTGCTTAGGAAACAACAATCTACTGAAAAAAAATTGGTGCAAAAATTTTTTACTCAGAAATTGCTAATAAATTTCACAATTATTGGGATGTGACTCAGCAAGTAACTTGTAGATATGTGGTGCTTCATCTGTCAACAGTTTAAGATTATTCAGTCGGACTTGATGAAATGATCCAGTTTACTAAAAAGAATCGGTTCAAAAGAATGATTCGTTCGCGAACTGGACATCAAACAGTTTGCCCTAAATCTCTAGATTACAGGTAATAATGTTATAATTAATGTTTCTTGCACAGACTGATCGTATATGCTCGTATATGTTTTTTTGACTTTCAAAATGATGGTAGCCACTAACTTGCATTTTATGACTCACCAAGGGCCACACTTTCAGCTAAAAGTCTTCACTACTACTCTACTGACGAAAAAATTCACCTACATCTTGGATGGCTTAAGGGTGAGTAAATATTAAATTTTTGGGCAAACTATCCCTTTAAGCACAAACAAAAAGCAAGTATCACATTATATTAAAGGGATAGTTCACCCAAAAATGAAAATGTCTGTCATTAATTACTCACCCTGATGTCTTTCCAAACCCGTACGACTTTCGTTCATCTTCAGAACACAAAAAAATATTTTCTGATGAAATTTGAGAGCTCTCTGACCCTCCATAGACAGCAAGGGTCCTACCACGGTCAAGGCACAGAAACGTAGTAAGGATGTCGCTAAAACAGTATAACAATCATTTTTGTGCGTGAAAAACTCAAAATAATGAATATATTTAACAATTCTTCATCTTTGAGTCACCCTAGCTCCATTTTGAGGAATATCACGACTAGGGCTGGGCGATAAATCGACAACGATAATTATCGCGTGACAAATTTTCTTGATAAACGATAACAAGAGATCAATAAATGTTTTTATTTTATAATGTTTATGCGGCAAAGACGGAACAAAAGAGCGCTAGTCATTTGAATCGCGCTACATGGACCGTTTTTCCGCTCAGATCAAAGTTCAAATGGCGGCACGGCGCAAACTTACTAGAGCAGATGCATATTTGTGTCGAATTTTATTATATTATTAATGTAGACATGTATTAAATGAATTGAAGGAGGAGCAATGGAATATAATTACAGTATTTTTTGTTAAGCTATAGCGTTTATGCATTTATACTAAATCTATTCAGAGTACTGTTTCTCCATACAAATACCTAGGAACCATATTACATTTTTACATTTTATATATATATATATATATATATGTGCTATATTTGTGGTTTGAACTGTTATTATCATGATCTATGGATGATACTATGAAAGAGAGCCATGGTTAATAAAAAAAACTCAAACAGTCAGAATAATTACATTTCACTAATAAAAATAAGATTGCTACAATTTTCACAGATATTACTGATTTTGATAATGAACATAAATCTACATCTGCATCCCAACTCAAGCTACTATCACATGTGTATTTCTAAGAGACAAAAAAATGTTATATTGTTATTAATGATATCGGGCAACATGGTCTTGTTCTGACCATAAAGAATAGTTTAAAGGAGAAGTCCACTTCCAGAACAAAAATTGACATATAATGTACTCACCCCCTTGTCATCCAAGATGTTCATGTCTCTTTTTTCAGTCGTAAAGAAATTATGCTTTTTGAGCAAAACATTTCAGCATTTTTCTCCATATAATGGACTGATATGGTGCCCCGAGTTTGAACTTCCAAAATGCAGTTTAAATGCGGCTTCAAATGATCCCAAATGCGGTTGTAAACGATCCCAAACAAGGAAGAAGGGTCTTATCTAGCGAAACGATCGGTTATTTTCATTAAAATAATAATAAATTTATATACTTTTTAACACTCGTCTTGTCTTACTCTGCCTGAACTCTGGCTCAAGACCGTTAGGGTATGTCAAAAAACTCCAATCGTATTTTCTCCCTCAACTTCAAAAATCATTTCAAAATCATCCTACATCACTGCAGAAGTACCGACCCAGTCTTTGCAAAGTGAACATGCAAAGAAGATCAAACACCCTTAACATAAAAGGTAAAACAGTGATATAGGACGAGATGAGATGGGAGTTTTTCGACATACCCTAACTGTCTTGAACCAGAATACACAGAGTTCAGGCAGAGTAAGACAAGACGAGCGTTTGACATTAAAAAGTATATTAATTGTATTATTCTTATGAAAATAACCGATTGTTTCACTAGATAAGACCCTTCTTCCTCGGCTGAGATCGTTTACAACCGCATTTGGGATCATTTGAAGCCGCATTTAAACTGCATTTTGGAAGTTCAAACTCCATATCAGTCCATTATATGGAGAAAAATGCTGAAATGTTTTCCTCAAAAAACATAATTTCTTTACGACTGAAGAAAAAAAGACATGAACATGTTGGATGACAAGGGGGTGAGTATCGTTTCCTTGTGGAAGTGGACTTCTTCTTTAAAGCCACAATTAACCGTGATACATGTGACATTTATCGTGATAATTAATCACAACGCATGCACATGCTTTCCTCTGCATGTAAACAAAGTATCCACGGTGCTGTTGACATAGAACACGCATGCGCCGCACTTTGTTTACGTTCAGAGGATAGTACATGCATACGTCATGAACTAACCCTTTAAATGTGAAATTTTATGTAGAAAGACTGAAATAGTAGTTTCTTGTAAAACATACTCCAATAATCTGTTTTATTCCACAAACTATATTAAATCTTACCTCCAGTCTCTGGACAACCTCCTTAATATCCTCAGCTTGGCTTTCTGACATCGTCACAGTCACCGCCTCGCCTCTCTCATAGAAAATATCCAGGGAGGGGCCACCCTGAACTCCAGGCTCGGTCACGGCCTTCCAGCCGATCACATCGCGGCAGCTGCAGTTGAATATGACGGTTCGCGTGGATCTCTCTATGAGCACGACGGACTCTGCCGACACACCGAGCAGACAGGACAGGCTCAGGCCGTTGCTCTCGCCACCCTGAACGATGGTGACGGCCCACACTAAAGCACCGGCGCTGTGAAGCTCTGCACCTTTAGCTCCCTTAAGCTTCTCCTTGCGCTTCCCGCCCAACGACAGCAGAGGGAATTTGGTGGAAGAATCAATGGGCGTTGTGGTGACGTAGTTTTCGGCCAGGTCTTTCAGGTACTCCTGCCGCGTGCGTGTGGCCATAGAACGAAATTTCTCAGATTTCTCCGCCGCATTCTCTGCGTTAATGGCTTTGGCGAGGAGAAAGTCACGGAAGGCAGGAGAACGTGGGAAGCGCGCACCTTTAGGGAAGAGAGGACCAAAGAGAGGGATGTCCTTGGAACGAGTTACTGCAACTCTGAGAAAGGTGGAGATAAAGACATGATTAATTTTATTATTGTAACATGTTTTCTTTACTTCAGTGCTTTTTGTCTGCTCTCTTACCTGTAATAGGTGTTTTCGGTGCAGGGCTCGTGGACTCGGACAATAATGAACACATGCTGAAAGTGAGAACGAATGGCTTTGGGGGTGAAGGGTAAAGCACCTGGCTCCTGGAAGACTATTGTGACGATATCGTTTCCTATGTGCCTCTTCCTCAGTAACTAAAAGAAGAGAAAAAGACATAGAGAAACTTTTAAATTCTAAATTCTACATTTTTTAAATTCTTTTAAATTCTAAAGTCTATTTTATGTGCATTTATAGTGTATTTCAAATCTTTAAAGTATATTTTAGAAAACTGTACTTAAATATAATAATAGTGAAATAAAAGGCCACTTAAGTCTTCTTAAAGACTTTCTTAACATATGTTAATATATTTTTAAAAAGCACTTTTTATTCAGGTTAAACTAAAGGTTTTTCTTTAAAGTGCATTTTAAACCATTATGTTTTAATAATCTTTTGTTGTGCTTTAAAGAAACACACTTATTTTAATTGTTGACTAACATACTAAAGCACATGCAAATGAATGCATGACATACAAGTTTCAAAAGAAATGACATTAAAGTTCATTTTAGTTTGATTATAAATGCTTATCAGTGCATTTAGCAGTACAATCTAACCTTATTGCATAGACTATAGAAGTAGTTATGAAATTACATATAAAGACGTACTTAAGACGTACTTAAGTAGGTCAAAAAAGCACTCTAAAGTTCAGCTGATTGCATTTAGTATAAATGTAAACCTGAATACAAGTGACTGAAATCACTTACATTCAGTTCACACTTAAGTATTTTCTTTTAAAGCACACTATTTCTGTAGTACTGCTTTTAAATATATGCTAAAGTATATTTCTTTTGCTCAAGGCAAGACATGAGGTGATTTTCACATGCATATGAGAATCCAATACTTATTCAACTCATTGTGCTGTTAATATACTGTAAGTGCAGCTCTGTTTTAATGAGTTCTGTGGATTACCTGTTGTGTATTGTTGGGTGTGTATGGAAGCATGGTGGAGACATGGAACATAATCTCGTAATCCTGGTAGCGAGTATACAGTGAGTGTGTACCGGTGGAGTCGGCTGCAAATGAACACACAAACACTAGTATCACACACCAAATCAAAACCTGCTAGTGTCACTCTTTGCACATTTTTCTTTCCATTCTTCTACATATGCACCACCATTCAAAAGACTGGGGTCAGGAAGATTTTTAATGTTCCTGAAAGAAGTCTTTTATGTTCACCAAGGCTACATTTATTTAAATATAAAATACAATAAAAACAGCAAATTCGTGAACATTTTTAGCATCATTACTCTTCAGTGTCACACAGTCCTTCAGAAATCATTTTAATATCCTGATTTTGAGAAACATATATTTTGATTATCCATGTTGAAATTATTCAAGATTAATATTTTTAATCAATATATTTGTGGAAACTGCACACATTTTTTCATTATTCTTTGATGAACAGAATGTTCAGAACAATAGAATTTAGCTATTCACTGTCACTTTTGATCAATTTATATGCATCTATGCTGATTTAAAGTATTAATTTAAAAAAAAAAATCTTATTGACTCCAAACTTTTGAATTGTAGTGTACTGGCAAACACCTAAATGTACAAAAGACATGTAAATTTGACTTTTCATGGAACAAGAAAAATAAACAATTGCATTCTACTTCTAGATCGTTTATACTTGTTTTATAGTGCAGTTATATGAAGACTGACTACATCTTGAGTATTGATCTCACTTTTGGTATCTAGTTGAGCTCTGTATTTCTCCCAGCCCTTGAGTCGCACTCGCTCTCCAAGAAGGTCCAGAAACTCGTCAAACACTGGTCCGGCACTCTCATTGTTATACATGTCCTCTTCAGTACTCTGTCCTGCTTTGCAGTACATAATGCCCACCTTACGCTGGAAATTCAACTTTACACACACACATAAAAATGCATTAAACAAGGATGAAATTACAGTTACTTCTCCAACTTGATTTTACACACACAACATCATTCTTCCTCATTTTGTCATTAAGCTGGTTTCACATTGCATGCACAAGTGTAAATGCAGCAACAACGTAACCACAAAAGCAGGCTTATACATATATAGGTATATACATTTACAGTAAATGTTACAGTCTCATTGGAAATACATTTACATTTATGCATTTATCAGTGCATTTATCAGATGCAATTCGTCACAGAGTCAACTATAATCATAATACACAACACCAGGTTTATTAGACTACTAAAAACAGAAGCAAGGCAGAATACATTGAGGAACTGCACTTGTCAAGCCAGTCCACAAGTAGGAGGTGCACTATATATATATATATATATATATATATATATATATATATATATATATATATATATATATATATATACACACACACAAACATATATGTTTTGTTATGTTGCAGCCTTATGTTAAACTGCTTGAAATTACTTTTTTCCACATCGATCTACACTCTATACACCATAATGGCAAAGCACAGTTTGTGACAACTTTATTAAAAATAAAACTGAAATAAGTGCATTGCATAAGTATTCATACCCTTAACTCAGTACTTAGTTGAAGCACCTTTACAGCCTCAAGTCTTTTTGGGTAAGATGCAACAAGCTTTGCACATCAGCATTTGGCAATTATCTGCCATTCTCCTGACCTTTTCACCTCTCAAGCTCTGTCAGCCTGGATGGGGGCTGGCAGACATTTTTAGGTTTCTCCAGAAATGTTTGATTGGGATGAAGCCCAGGCTATGGCTGGGCTACTCAAGGACATTCACAGAGCTGTCTATACGCCAATCCTGCTGTGTGTTTAGGGTCATTGTCCTGTTGGAAGGTGAACCTTCTGTCCAGTCTGAGGTTCTGCTCTGGACTAGGTTTTCATTAAGGCTATCTCTACTCTATCCTTCTACTCTGAGGAGTTCCTAAGTCCCTGCCCCTAAAAAAACGGCCAACAATCTGCAAGTTCTTTAGGTGATTTGTTGCAAATTCCAACTGGGTGTTTGTGTGTCTTCAATGAGGAGAGGATTGAGTTTGGCCACACAGCCATAAAGACCGGACTGGTGGAGTGTTGCAGTGATGTTTGTCCTTCTGTAAATTTCTCCCATCTGCATATACGATCATAAAGCTCAACTAAAGTAGCTTCTTGGTCACTAGTCTAACCAAAGCCTTTCTCAAATCAGTTGCTCAGTTTGGACTCTTCAGCTCTAGGAAGAGTCCTGGTTGTTCCAAACTTCTTCCATTATGGATAATGCGAGGCTCAGGCTACATGCTTCTGTGAACCTTCAATGCAGCAGATTTTTTTCTGAACTCTTCCCCAGATCTGTGCCTTGAAGCAATCCTGTCTTTGAGATCTACAGGCAGTATTTTTGACCTCAGGGTTTGATTTTTGCTCTGACATGCATTTTCAGCTGTTAGACCTTTTATTAAGACGTGTGTGCCTTTCCAAATCATACTCATTCAAATGAATTTGTCACAGGTTAACTCCACTTGAAGTGTAGTAACATCTACAAGCAATATGAATGCCCCTGAGTTAAATTTTAAGCGTCCCAGAAAAGGGTATGAATACTTATGCAATGGAATCATTTAAATAAATTTCATTAATAATCATTAATAATAAATTTGCAAAGTTGTTACAAACCTGTTTTGTGCTTTGTCATTGTGGTGTATGGAGTGTAGATTGATGTGAAAAAAAAGTCATTTAAAGCAGTTCAACAAAAAAAATTAAGTGGTTTAAATACTTTCGTAAGGCACTGTTAAGATGTTTGTTGTTTCTAGCAGCCTTTCAGTAACTTGCAAACACAAGCTTTCAGTTCTGCAAAGCTACAGAAAACTGCTCAATATAACAGCTCTTACCCCCTGCTCGTCCAGTTTGAGGAGCGTGTCTCTGACTTTAGGGGATGTGGAGGCCAGTCTGAGGCAATGCAGGTTGAGATCGGGTAAAATAAACTCCAGCAGTCTCTTGGGGGAAAGGCCGCGTGGCGTGGTGTGGCGCGCTGCGGAGGGAACGGACTCCTCCAGGATCGAACCTCTCAGGGTCTTCAGCTGCAGGAAAAAAGCAGGGACCAATTAATTGATATGCAACAGACATAATATAGACTTAAAGGGGTCATATCATATCAATGACTATTTATATTTTTCCCCTGAGGTTGATAATGTAATGTAGATTGATTTACAAGATACCTTCATATTCTCTTTTATCATACGATATGAGTCATAAAAGCCTAATCAATCAAATACGATACTCAACAAAAACACGTATGCACACCTTTTATTTTTTTTTCAATATTTTGTCTACCAATGTAATGCAGCGTTGCATTCAAAAATATATTAATGTAATTAATAATGTAATGTTACATTTTTGAAAAAATCTTGAAAAAAGAGAAAATAAAATGGACTGATTTTCTCTGATTAATTTCAAACAACATCAAAAGCATGGAGAGGGTGGAAAAGTGTTTCTGACCACTGTTTTTAGCAGAAATGAAAGGCATTAGTGGACCTCAAGGAAAAAATAAAAATGATAAAAATATGATATAATTCTTTTAAATGACTGTGTAATAAAGGTTTTAAAATGTCTTTTGCAATGACATCTGTGTGTGAGAGAGTCTTGTATTTACTTCAGTGGTCCTGAAAATGATTCTGTAGTTGTACTGGGACCCGCTTGATCCCTCTTTTTCCTCCCTGCGGAAACTGACGGCCACCGGACCCAAGCGCTCGTCCATGCCAAAGAAATTCTGATGGTCTGAAATAAAAGTGTGAAATGAAGATTTAAACAGTTAATACAAAATGCTATAAATAAATAAATGGTACAGCAACAGAAACAAATACCAGAATACTGAACACTAGAAAAAGAGGAACTATGATTGAGTAACCTTTAACAGCTTGCTAGTTAAATGAACAAGCACACGTTACGGGTAAACTACTGTACAAAGTGTATGATACCGTCAAGAGTCTGGCTGAACTGTGTTCCACCTCTATTAAGTGCTTAACATTCAAAGTGTTGTTTTTTTTTTTTCTCAACACATGCAACTCTACACTATTTTAATTTAAAATAGCAAATTATTGAGATGTCTGGGCATCGGAGCATCAAGATGTGAACATTTAATTTCAGAGCTCAAAATGTTTGTACAGTGATAATTTTTAGCAACTGTAATGATGTGTAGTTTAATAAGATTGAAATGTATATTTGCGGATTGCATCCTTGGCAATCTTACTATGGCATTTCAGAAATTTGAAATCTGATTATACTTTGAAGTGCACAATGAGTCATCAGAATTGTTTATCTGTACTCTTCACACCCCCTAGTTTAAAAACCACTGCAGTAGCGCATACACGGCCTAAAAAAGGTACTTTTTAATTATAATAAAAAACAATCACACATCAATAGACCAAACAGAGGCACTTGACATGCACCCCTCGTTACATCTAGCTGAAGGCACTTCTTGCTCAACTGGACAGTCTTCTGACTGCTGCAGACACTAAAGTCTACCGTTTTAACTTGGAAAAATCTCTCACTTGGCATGTGTATGACCAAAGTAAAAAAAAATATATATATATATACAGGGGTTGGACAATGAAACTGAAACACTTGCCAATATAGTATTGGAGGTCTCATGGATATACTTGCGCTGTCTGGTGCCCAATCTTCACTTATTGTACATTACACCAGTTAGAGCAGTGTAAAGTTTCATTATGTGCACCCAATGGTTCAAATATTGTACCTTGAAGGTAGTGCTCTGTATCAGGATAATAATGCACCAATACACACAGCAAGACTGGTGACAGACTGGTTTAATGAACATGAAAATTAAGTTGAACATCTCCCATGGCCTGCATAGTCACCAGATCTGAATATTATTGAGCCACTTTGGGGTGTTTTGGAGGAGCGATTTAGGAAACGTTTTCCCACATCAGCATCACATAGTGACCTGGCCACTGTTCTGCAAGAGGAAAATGACTCAAAATCCTTCTGCCTGCTTTGCAGGACTTGTATTTGTCACTCCCACGATGAAATGATGTTGTATTGGCTGCAAAAGGAGGCCCAATATCATACTAATTGTGATCTAAAACCAGGTGTTTCAGTTTCATTGTCCAACCCCTGTATATATATATATAAATATTCCACAGAGCACAAAAGCAAGACTTAAACAAAATGTTAGGGACTGACAGCCTTTTTCTGAGCAACTCAGCACTGAATGTGTATGGTGACTGTTGCGCCATCTGTTGTACTGTTGTGGGTGAATTTGCATTTTGTTAAGCCCAACACATATTTTGTGTTAACAGACCATTTGAATGTCATTCACTGTTTTCTTTTCTGCAATACATCTGATGCGAATGGGCCTTTACAGCAATAAAAGATAGAAAGAAAAGTGCAAATATTGCACCTTTAGGGGTATGATAGCTTATCGCAGGGGCTTAAGGGACAACTTTGCACCTTATCTACCCTTAAAAGTACATATTAGTACCTTAAAGTAGTAATACAGTATGCAGAAGTACCCCTTAAGGTACTACTATGAACCTTTCAGTGGCAAAGAAGTTATTTACCTTAAAAGTGCACATTAGTACCTCAGAGTAGCAATGCAGTTGTGTAGTACTTGTAGGTACTGTACTTGTATGTACCTTTTAGAGGTAAATGAAACAAGTACCTTGGAGTAGTAATACTCTATGTAGTAGTTGCCCATAAGGCAGTGGTTTTCAACTGCAGTCCTACTGACCCACTGCTTTGCATATTTTGTATGTCTTCCTTATTTAACGCACCTGATTCAGATCATCATTTCTTTAGTAGAGAGAGCTCCATGAACTGAACTAAAAGGTAAGTATACTTCATTTATTTTTTTTACATGCAAACACACAGTTGTACATGTAGCCTTTGAAAGTATAGCCCACTTGAGGTGTACGCGAATGCAGGCAGTTGACACGTGCGCTCTAGAAAGCTTTGTGTCTGTGTTATTTTTTTCCAGAAGTTATGAACGATAAAAAGTCGATAAAGTTTCTGCCATCTTATAATCCTCTTACACAAACGTTCATCAGTGCCATCGTCTGTTGCTACTGGAGTCTCCACTATTTTGTTGTTTTGTCTCTTCCGTTTCCGTTTTCTACTATGACAAAACGGCCTGGGCCAATGTTGCCACCTTGTGGAACAACTGATTAGTGCAAAACCAAGTCAATGTGTAGTGTTTCTTTACAAAAGGAGATGATCAACTACTGCCCTGGCATGCATAATACTGCGTGTTTTCACGGATCTTCCTTATTTAACACGCTTGATTTAGATCATCAGCTTGTTTGGAGAAAGCTACATGAACTCAGGTGAATGTGTTAGACAAGAAAGACATACAAAATGTGAGTAGCAGTGGGTCTCGAGAACTGGCGTTGAGAACCACTGCCTTGAGTTCCCTTTAAGGTGCATATGAGTCTCTTAGAGTAGTAATATTTTATGTAGTAGTTCCCCTTAAGATAGGATTCTTCAAACTCGGTTCTGGAGGGCTGGTGTCTGGCAAAGTAAGACCTTGATTAGCTAGTTCAGATGTGTTTAATTTGGATTGGAGCTAAACACTGCAGAACACCTGCCCTCCAGGACCGAGTTGGATACCTAGGGTGCCCAGTCCTGTTCATGGAGATCTGAGTTCAGTTTCAACCCTCCTCATCACACCTGTATTCAATTATCAAGTGCTTCTGAACATCTTAATTAGCTGGTTGGGGTGAGTTTGATCAGGTTTGGAGCTGAACTTTGCAGGAAGGCAGATCTCCAGGAACAGGATTGGCACCCCTGCCTTAAGGTACTACTATGAACCTTTTAGGGGGAAATAAGGTGGAAAGATGTCCCTTTAAGTACCCACTAGCTGTTATGCCCCCAAACATATGATTTTCAGCAATGAAAATGAATATGTGATATGTTTGTGATAAGCACAAACAAGCAAACATGCTTCGCCACACACACCCTCACCTTTCATGTAGAAGTACTTGTGATAGTACCGAGCCCCTAGGTCTGCATGCTCTATGAAGTAGTTACTTTTCCCCTGTGACTGGACGTGGCTCTCCCTGGGCTCCTCTAACACGGACACAGCATTGTTGGGACTTTGAAGACTCCTCCACCTGAGCCTGCCGGCCCGCGGCAGGCCGAGCCCCACGCTCTCCTCGCCACCCATCTCATTCCGAAAGTGAGGACAGCTGAGCAAGAGATCATTATCGTTCCCATCTCCTTCATCCAGCAAGGACTGCTCTACATCTTCCAAGCTAGTCCCGCTTCCCGAGCTGCTCCCTCCGCCCTGAGAAACCGAGGAAGGTGTGGATTGCGTGAGCGGACGGAGCTGAGAGGCCGCTGACGCACCGGACGTGATGTTCTTCTTGCGTCCAATGCTGTCCCGATTGGTGGCAGCCTCCGACAGGTCGAAGAGGATGCTCTGTATGTCATAGTGTGCAAAGTTGCGCACCCAAGCACCACCTGGGACTTGGTCACAGGAAAACTGAGGGACCTGGGGAAATGATGGTTTGGCCTTCTTACTTAACCCCTCTGGTTTGGGCGGCTTGGCCGGTTTTGACGTGTCTGCTGCAGCACAGTTTCCTTGAAACACACCGTCCACGTCAGAAGGTGCCACTGGCAGACCCAGCAGAACGAATGGATCTTTGAAGCGCAAGGCACTGGGACTGAGAACACCTTGATCTTCTGCACCGGGATCTACAGATTGGGTTTGTCTTTCTAGTGAGGACAGGCTGCCGTACTCTCGGTGGAGGGACTCGCCCTGCCCCGCAGTCCCAGATTTGTCCCCCCCTACTCGGAGCAACTTCCTCCCGACTTGCCCCGCTGAATCCAAATCTCCAAGGGTGACATCACTGTTGCTGCGCTGCATTATGTGCCCACGACCTACTGTCCTCAGATTCAGCGCAGCTGCGCAGGGAGTGACGCTCTCGCTGTTTGTTCCCTCTCCCTCTCTCCTAGGAGGCCATTCTGCCACAACTCGTGTCCGCACGCTACCACCATCCTGCTTGGAGTCAAAGTTCATTCTCGCTAGGGGTGGGCGTGGACTCTGCCTGCGAAACTTGCGGATGAAGAGATCGTCTGACTGCATGATTTGAAGTTGTGGGAAGCTCTCACTTTTCAGTTGCCCTTGCCCCTTTTCTCACACCTCCCTACCAAATTACTGCATCTGTGTGAATAAGACTTGGGGAGTTTTTGGGGAACTCAAGTGACCGAAACAAATGTTTCTGTTCTAGCCATGAACACTGAAATTCTCCAGCGCTGCCAGCAGATCTCCGTTCGATAGGTTCCTCATTCACTAAAATATTCAGAAGGGCTGAGCGCAACCTTCCGCCTTGGAATAAAATAACAGCCGCACAGGCTCCAGAGATGATTTCAATCTCTCTGTAAACATCTTAAGTTCTAACATACAGGATTACTCTCATCATTAATGTTATAGGAAGCATCCAGCAGAATGACTGTGACTGTACGTGGACTGACTGAAATTGGATTCCCAGTCTGGTTTATTCTAAGTCAGGTATGCCTCGTTGTGACTCTCTGTTCACGGCCGACCACAAGCTCTGTGCCCTCAGAGACCACGGCTGCATCCTCCACTGTATTCCTGAAACACAATGAAACGAGTTATTATTAGTTTGTACGTGATAATAGATTTAGCATTTTTTCTAAATTACATTGTGTCTCACAGCAGTGCATTATATGCTGTAGTAAACTCTGCTGCACCACTTACTGTACTCTACTGTACTTTGCATCGATCTGTGCGGCTGTTAGTGGGAACGACCGCTTAAAGTTATTTATATGAGAGTGGTTTGTTTGATTGACTTTAAACAATCACTTACTACTTATTAAAAGTGGTCAGATTTTTGTCACATGGACAAGGTTTAACAATCCAACACCAAGCAGAAAACTACAATCTGCGCATTGTGTAACACATATTAAGATGGAAATATGAGTAACCTCTTTTCCCCAACTAATAAAGCACAAAGAGTACCACGAGAGGCAAACGTGCCACACATTTAGTGATCCATTTAATGTAATGCAATCATCTCTGTGCACTCGTGTTTTGTGAAGAGCGTTTGCAGTAATGTGGATACACAAGTAACTTATCAAATACAGTTCAAAATTTGGTCAAAATACTTGTCTTGGCGAGTATTGGCACAGTTGATAATGTCTTGGTAATATAAACATACATGGCAAACAACAAATGTGACCCTGGACCACAAAACCAGTCCTTAAGTAGGAGGGGTACATTTGTAGCAATAGCCAAAAATACACCGTATAGGTCAAAATTATTGATTTTTCTTTTATGCCATGAAGATATTTTGTAAATTTACTACCATAAATATATCAAAATGTATTTTTTGATTAGTAATATGCATTGCTAAGAACTTCATTTAGGCAAACTTAAAGGCGTTTTTTTTTTTTTTTTTGCACTCTCAGTTTCCAGATTTTGAAATATTGTCCCATCCTAACAAACCATAAATCAATGGAAAGCTTATTTATTTAGCTTCTGGATAATGTATAAATCTCAGTTTTAAAAAATTGACCCTTATGACTGGTTTTGTGGTCCAGGGTCACAAATACCACCATTTCATGTCAAATGAAAACCACTTACTGGTTGGCTGGTTAAACTTTATTAGCTTTAATGATAAGTGAAGAGTTCAGATGCAAAACCAGCTAAAAGCCATCAAAAATGAGATAATGATACTGAGTGAATGCTCTCGACACATATTATATGTCCATCAAATACTTTTTCTTCAAACTCGCTGAAAATACCAGCCTCAGCCCAATCAGACGTGCCGGTACTTACATAGAAACCTATACATCTGAGCCTGATAAAAATGCATTTTTTAAACAAAGACGTCAGATGGATTTAGCTGGTTTTGCATCTGAACATCATGAAGTATTCATGTAATATATGAAAAAAAAATGTAATAATGTGACTTCTGTTAGAGACCTGAAAAACTGTATTCTATGTTGTCTTCATTTGTTTTATTTGCTTGTAATTTGCATGTTGTGGTTTTATTGTATTATTAGACGTTTACTTTTTACTTGTCATTAATAAAAGATTTAAATAATTAGATAGCAATAGCCAATTTTTGCTGTGGTATCAAAAATGATTTCACAGATATTGGACTTCTGAAACTGTGCTACTTTGGCAACTTTATTTTCAGCAAAATATCTAATACATATACAGTAGCCAACATTTGAAGTGGATCAAAAAAGGTTATCAAAGTTGTCCTAAGAGGAAAAACGGGTATTGTTTTGGTTTTAGGACAACTTTGATGAAATGTTCTGATCCACTTCAAATGCTGACTACTGTATACGTAAGGCTACAGTTTGTTAAACCTTGAAAATGAATAGAAAAATAACTAGTCTGTTCACATTTAAACTGCACAGAATAAACTTTTAACGTAGAGCCCCATTAAGTCACTAAATTGCGTTTTACATTTTATTTTTTTCTTAATTCTGTGTCTTATGAATAATACAAATTTATCATCAAAAAATCATGTCTAATAAAAATGTAACAATTCATAACAAAACATTGCATTTTATTATTTTTATTATCAAATAAAATGCTGCATAACATAAGTGTATAAATTAAAACAATGATTAAAATAATGCGCCTTGGTTTTATGATATTCCTTTAATATAACAATAACATTTTTCTTACTCTAGGAAGTTCATTTTAGTATACAAAACTAATAACTGTATCACAATTTCTTCAAGTTAAAACAAACTTAGTTGTCATGAAGATCATGTCATTTTCAGTGCGTATTTGACAGTAGTTTTTCTCAGAAGACAGTGAAAAGCTTGCAAAGTGACACTCAGAGCTCTGGAGATTAAAGTTTATGTGTTTATGTTCTCATATATTGAGACACAGACACTGAAAACACCACACAAGCATCACGTGTGTGCCATTCATTCACACAGAGATACACAAAACATGCTGACTTATTAGCCACATGCACACACATAGCTGGCTGGCCGTCTGACCACTTATTAAAAAGATTAAGTATCTCTAATCAAAGCTGTCTATTCTAGCGGACCACCAAATTAAAATGTAACCAAACGTGCCCCAATCCTAATTTACACACACTGACTGGTTTTGAACCAGGGACTGTTCACATTAAGAACAATGACAACAGCAAAAATCATGTAAGAACTTGTTAGAAATGTTATTTGCAAGAAATATTACTTATATACTGTACATGTGGCTGTGTAATTGGGCATGTAATACCTGACACAAACACATGTATCTAACAAGTAGTGCACATTTTTTTTGCAATAAGGGTGGAAAAAAAAAATCATGTCTATTTAAACGCCTGCGCAAACATGACGCGGTTGCTAAGGTAGAGCAGTTTTCATTTTTATACACTTCCTTTCAGTCAAAAATAGCATAGAGACTATGGCGTACATCAGACCACATCCACCCAGCTGACCTGCACAATAGCTGCTCAGCTCACAGGAGGAGGGGGGCTTCCTGCAAACTTTGCCAATACATTGGAAAGTACTCATAAAATATGTAACATTGTTCGCCAAGTTTTTTAAGTCCAGGTTGAATGATTTTTGCCTTACTCTTTGCTCCTGCACACACCCTCTTTCAGGAACTCTATCTCTGCATTCTGGTTTGTTGGGGAAAGGAGGGAGAGGAAGATTAACATTACAGGCACATGCCTGATAATGTTTATTTTAATACATAATCATCATTAAGAGTTCTAAGGTATGAGATGTAGTGTCAGTTTGGCGCATGTAGGTTATTCTGCACCACAATTAAATCTCATTAAATCTCAACAACATAAAATACTATGGCAAGCAGTTTTGTATACTTACAAGTTACCAGTGTTCTTTGCTGTAATTTCATTTTGACAAATAACTAAATCATGAGTTTACAGCTGATTAGTAAAAAGTCTACAGCTCTCTTATTGACTCATCACTAGTAAACGCTGCAAATACAGAACTCTATCACAGCACTTCATTGCAAAAACTGCAACTGTAAAGCTCTTGAATTAAATTGCAGACAAAAACGTGCATTTTAGTAGTGAAAATATATTTTTTTTAAATCTCAATCACGACATAATGACTTTTGACTAGAAAAAAAAATGGTTTAACCATTTTTAAGATCAGCAATCAAATCTTTACTCCTTATCAAATGTCTTTCTCTTTCCAAATCTTGCTGAAGGTAGACATTGTCATTTATGGATATTGGCATGTAGCCAACATATTTAACATTCCTCCATCCATCCATCTTCCATGTAACACAAAATACTATAGTACAGTTCATACTTTAAGCTGACTTCCTGAGATACAGAGAACTCTTTCAAAATCAATGTTAATGCTCCGCAACTGCTTTAACTCATTCTTGGCCTCGTCCACTGTCCACTTTCCCGCCTGGCTTTTTTATAAAAGCCCCAATAAATATTCATGAGACACAATTAGCATAATGAGTTGCTTGTGAATAGAAAGCTGTAAGATGCAATTCTGACTAGTGAGAATTACCATAGAAGTCTTTAATTACATTTTTACTAGTAATAATGAATTTGATGATATCTGTAATGCTATTTCAACCTTGTAAAGATCTTAAAATTACTAGTTCTAATTTCATTCTTACCAAATGTAATAATTTCAGATATATGTAACTTTAAATTGATGGATATAAATGTAATTCCGACTAGCCAAAATTTAATGACTAGTTGTAATTACGGATTAGAACAGAATTACAGTCTAATTTTGACTAGTCACACTGAATTATAGATACAAGTTAATTAAATCAAGAACAACCTGAATGCCATTTTTTAGTCTTAATATTATTAGACAGCTCTTGAAATAGACTTCATCTGTAGACCTCAACTGTAGATCTCTAAAACTAAAAAAAGGAAGTCAACTGAGACAAAAAAAGATTGCAATAACTGAACTCTCTGATACAAGGAATGCTTTTTTCCTTATTAGTGTCACATAATAATACGTCTAACATTCTAACTAAACAATACTTCATTATAAATAAAAACACATGCCTATGACAAATCGATGTATTCCTAGTCAAAACTGCATTATAAATATCTAAATTTGCACTAGTCAGAGCTGATTTATGACAGCAATGTTAGAAGCTTTAGCATAAATTGGCTTGCCATCAAACACACTAAAAGAATGTGTTGGCGTTTGTTCAAATGTAAAAAGCACCTAAAATTTCAGAAATTTGAATATTTGACATGACTTAAGCCATCTTTGCAAAAATCATTATTCGAGCTTTAAAAGTTTGGTAAATGCACAAACCTTTTCTCAATGACAATTCTGAGATTATTTAGTTAAAGATTAGTGAGTCTTTTTTAGCTTTAACCAGGCAGTAATGTTTAAAATTTGGATGTATTTCATTAAAACTTTCAACATTGCAGGCCATCTCATGTTTCCAACATTTAATCAATGAATGGCTCCACACGCATCCACAGATGTCTGGGCTAAACCCGAATATCCACTGACCCCAGAACCGCCCTGAGTAGATCATGTCTTTCTCCGCATCGTTTTTGTGCTGATGTGCCTTTTCTTTCGTATGAGCATCCATGCACTAAATTGCATCCAAATGTCGCGAAAAAGAGGGCAGTGCAATAAGAGCAGTGTGGATGCCGTTGATAATCTGCCTGCCTCCGACTCATCAACGCTTAAACAAATCTCTTTACGATAAAACGAGCGTTTATGAGCATTATAGCAACAAAGGCTGCTCGCACAGAATAGACGACGATATGAATCATTGCCTGCTACATTTCAGCGATGCCAACCGGAACAGGACGAAGTAACCGAACGAACAAAGAAGCGAACGAGCACATCCTTTCTCACTTACAGGACGCCGCTACTGTCTCCATGCCGATTGCATCAGAGGCATTCGGTGTCACTCGCATTAAAAACAGCGTTCTAAAATGAAACTCACCGACAACAAAGCGATGTCTGACAGCTGTCTGGTCTCTTCCGCTCTCTTTTTTCCCCCCTCGGGTAATTCTTGTCGAACCGATGTCTTTAGGGCTAAACCGTAAGCTCGACGAATATGTCGTTTTTGCACAGCGACTTCCTGTGATTTGCAACCTCGGGAACAGGTGCAGTGGTGCAGCGAGCCCTTCCGATGCGCACTCCAGTCAAGCTCCAATACGCGAGCACTGCGGTGATGTATTTTAAAGGTGAACGACGAGGATTTGATGGTTTCATCTCTCTCCCTCTCTTTCTCTCTCACTCACACACACACACACACACACACACACACACACACACACACACAAACACCCGGTTCAGCGAGTGTCCTGATCTTATTTCACACTCTCCTCTCTTGAAAGAGACGGTTTTTCTGCTTAGTGCAGATTTGAGGGCAAAATATGCGCACTGAGCAAATGCAGCAGAATCCAATGCCAGAATTGGTGCTTTTCACTCATTGTAAAGACCGAAATGTTGCACGAAATAAATAATTCGTTAGATTGGTGTGCAACTGCACATCTAATTGAATCGCCAAGATGGGTTTATATATGAGGAATGCGCTTGTCAACAGCAGTTAAAACAATCTTAACAGAGATTCAACAGAATCTGTAGTGCATTTCGTGGTAATTATGTTGACACGTTTGGTTATTTGCGCACTGTCTGTTTCCTCTTTCTCATATGGGAAATTACTGAGACCCCATTCTCAGTCCACCGACTCAAGTTTCAGTTTCACTTCCAATTTTTTGACATTTAATTAAAATGTAGTACAGCTTTTTGTTGCTGTTATCATTTTAGATTTTCATATATTTGCACAAAGCTTTTGTTAACCCATTCATGTCCTCTGGTAATGATTGAGCTCTGAATAAATGCATTTGTTTTGGGCCTTGTAATTTTTTTAGCGACTGCATTTGGGTGTTGATAAAACCATATTGTTTTTGAGAAAATATTATTTTTTAAAGCTCATGATGTCTCATTATGTGCCTTGTGTTTTGCTTGTATGTTTCTTGGTAAGAGGACATTTTGAACTTTCAGTAGAGACTACCGCATGTCTTTTTGTCATTTATGTTTACACTACATAAATCATTTAGGATGCATTATCAAACATCATAAAAATTTCATAGTGTCAATATGGTTATCCTGCAGCCTCTCTGCTTTCTCTCACCTGTTTTCAGTTTAAGGTGCATCACCTGCTAATGTGTTTTTAAATGTTGCGAGTTGATGCATGACTAATTGGTAGCTGAAAATAGATGCAAATATGTTAAAACTTTTTCCATGTTTCCCGCAACCCCAGCTAGACTACTCAAACTTTTTATAGATGCATAAAAGTAGTTTTAAATTATGTAGCCCATTACTATTAAAGGGACAAGTAATATTACATTTCTTTGAGAATCTATCAATCAAAAACATTATTATATTATATGTGACCCTGGACCACAAAACCAGTCTGAAGTAGCACAAGTATATTTGTATCAATAGCCAAAATTACATTTAAAAATTAAATTATTGATTTTTCTTTTATGCCAAAAATCATTAGGATATTACGTAAGGATCATGTTCCATGAAGATTTTTTTGTAAATTTCCTACCGTAAATATGCTATATCGGAACTTAAGTTTTGATTAGTAATATGCATTGCTAAGAACTTCATTTGGACAACTTTAAAGGTGATTTTCTCAATATATATATATTTTTTTGCACCCTCAGATTCCAGATATTCAAATAGTTGTATCTTGGCCGAATGTTATCCTATCTTAACAAACCATGCATCAATAGAAAGCTTATTGATGCATTGAGATTTATGATGTATAAATCTCAATTTCAAAAAATTGACCCTTATGACTGGTTTTGTGGTCCAGGGTCACGTATGTAAATGAAAAGAGAAAGGAATCAAAATGAATAAAACTGAATCTGGCTATTTAATATTGTTTAGCTGATATTTTTATGAATGAACAGCATTGAACATTATTATTGTCCTGTAATTAAGAGTCTACATATAGATCATTGCTTATTGGGAACTAAAATGCAAACATTTGCATGTTATATATACAGGAAACAAAGATTAATAGACTTTATTGTCTGATTTAAGGTGAAACAACTACCATTCATGTTCCAGGGTCAAAACATTAAGTGGCACTTAACATAATTTATTCACTGGCAAATACACAAGCATCAGCATCAGCATTACAGGATAATGCATGTATTTAATATTATTGCCAAAAGGTGGATTTGCTTAACCTGACCTTTAACGCAAACACTATTTTTGTATGCATTTATCTAAAAACCATAATGCCTGAAACTAATTTTTACCAGACCTCAAAGTCCCTCTAATTTTAACGCACCTTTGATAATCAAAATGAAATATTTAAATGTTTTTTTCCAGTGCAGGCAATTTCTTCATGCCTTAAAATGGCTTGAATGTAACCCTGACCTCATTTAGTATACACAGACTCATGAATATGCTAATTAGCCACGCCTCCACTCAATCACACCTGCTCTACTCGGTTAACTGAAGTAGTAAATGCACATGAAGTTGTAAAAGCACAACAGCAAGTATCAATATCTGATTAATTCAGCCATGTATGTTTGAACCAGAAACCAAATCCAAAGAAGAGAGGAAGAGCGAATTATAAAGGATCGTCTACAAGGCCATGTAGCAGAATCGTAATTGGTATCATTAGCCTACGTTATCAAACAGCTCATAATGTGTAGTATAGGTTTATTATGCATGTTTGCTCTCCATGTCCTCACAAATTAGTATGCAGTCACTGTTTTCCCCCTTGTATTTCACATATCCATATTTCAACAAAACAGTTACGATTTTAAAAATTGCAATGACCCGTTGGGGCCTATGCAAAACACTCAAGTTGCTATGATACCCGGCTTGCTATGATGCCCAGTGTTTCTTACAGTTTTAAATTCCCTGTATGCAGTGAGGGATTAAACTGTGAAAAGGCTTAAAAAGCTTTCAGTCATGAGGGCTTGAATACTGACCTCGCTGAATTCTGATGCACTTAATGGGAGCACGTATACTGTACAATAAATATACATTATATAAATAATACCTAGATTGAACAACAGTTGGCAGAGTAAAGGAGAATGTAGTTTTGTTTCAGAGAAACCGTATCCTATGTTTCTTGTCTGACTCTGACCGTCACCCTTATTATAGGGTCTGCTTCCTGTTTGACAGGAAATGATGATTATGATGCCGGCTGACCTTTATGTATGCTGGCAGGATGAAACTGTCATGCCATCCTGCACGGGCTGATAGAACAAGGTGAACTTCCGTTCAGCGAGTAATTTCTCTCTACTTTGTTTCCTCCACACTCAAGTTTCATAAGCGATTTGCACATAAGCTCTCTTTCAAAGCTAAATTATTTTTCCAAATTTTTGTCAATAAAATTTTAACAATGTATATGTATATATTCTGTAGGTTGAATACAAAAAAAGCAGATTCGAAAAGACTAAATTGAGTAGTTTAAATTCTAGTATAGGACTATTGAGTTATTTAGGATATATAGTAAGCAGGAAGCAAAAGAATTTAGGTAATTGGCTACTATAGCTAACGCGAGACTAAGGCCGTTTACTCTGTTAACGTCTTGTGTGATACAATCACAAGTGGTCAACCAAGACAGATTGCAGTTATCACACATGCCTCGAATGAATCTCCTGTGATCATTAAGGGACTGGATTTAGTTTATGAGGACGTCTCTGATATCTAGGATACAGTTCCCGTAATAATAGGGATCTTTCACAAGACAAAAAAATAACCGAACTCACAAATTTACATGATTTTTTCTGTTTAAACGCTTAAATATTCTTGGTTCTTCTTATCGTGTTTTACTTCCTACAGCATAACGTCATGTCAGTCTGTCACTGCAAGTTGATATCATACTGAAAATGGTCTGTGAATTATTTAGCACATATTGATATTTATAAACAACTCATATAGCAGTGAGTTAAATAAAATCGATATTTACAGGCAGCGCTTTTGATGGATGATAATTTCACTTCACCACTTAGCCAAAAATGTCAAATAAAGCATTACAAAACCCTGAGTATTAACACATTTGTAGCTAGTTTATGGAATCCAACTTTGTCTTTATAAAAATTATTATGAAAATAACAGAATATACTTGAATGTGAACTGAATTTAATGTTTTCAGACACCTAAAAGCAAGTTGACTGCAATTAAATGAAAATGTATAATGGTTTACATTTATATGAAATGCAATTACCTGAACTTGAGTGCTTTCTGACCCACTTAATCAGGACTTAAATACACATTTACATTTCTATTGTCTTTGAAATAGGGTTAAATTGTACTACTGAATGTACTGAAAAGCATTTATGATGAGCTAGTATATACTTTAATGTAATTTCTTTTGAAACTTGTATGTCAAGCTTTGAAAAACATTTGTAATTACACATTTGTAATGAAAAAGTTGCAATTTAGCACATTTAAAAAAATTAATGGTTGCACTTTATTTTACAGTACGTGTACTTACAGTGTACCCTCCTACAAAAGTTCTAGTAATATAAGGTAACTACGTGGGGTAGGGGTAGGTTTAGGGGAAGGTTTAGGGTTAGTACCTAGTTATTACCTAGTTATTATAATTACTACAATAAGTACATAGTATGTACTTGAGGAACAGGACTGTAAAATAAAGTGCCACCAAAATCACTTTAAAATGTAATACTGAATAGCACTACAGTTCAAATGATAATCAAGTACTTTACATTTACATATATATAGTATGTTAGCCAGCAAATCAAAGTAAGTGTACTTCTTTAAAACAGAACAAAAGATTAAGATTATTTAACTATAATTAGTTAAAACACACTTTTTCAATTTGATACATTGGAAAGTTAAAAAGTTTACAGTTTAAAAGTATACTTAAGAAACATGGGGCCCTATTAACGATCTAAGCGCACAGTCTAAAACAAGTGCACTTGAACACTTTTGCTAGTTTAATGACTGGAAAAATGGTCGGCGCTCCTGGCGCATGGACCAAAAGGGTTGTACCTATTCTCTTAATGAGTTATGGCTGTGTTTTGGGTATGACGTGCAATAAATCAATCAGAGTCTCATCTAGAGCCAGTAGCGCTCGCGCCATGGCAGATTCGCTATTGCACGGCAAAATTTGCAAGAGCAATTACTGAACGCTTCTCTAGAGAGGAAACTCATCTGCTCGTGCACGAGGTTAAAAGCCACCTGACAATAATGCACGATAATAATCTTTTACCTAATAATCCTTTAATTTTTAATATCTGGCATGTTTGTGTGCAACTGCGCATCCCTGTGTGTGTAATAAGCAGAGTGAATGCGTGTTGTGCACCCGCCTGTAGGCGCATATAACTAACGCGTCCTGTAAATAAATAAAAAAATACTGCGCCATTGACTTTAGACCAGGTTTTAGTTGGTCAACGGCGCAGTCTATTTCAGTTGCCTCAAAATAGCAATGCGCCAGAACAAACCTCATTTTCAGACCAGCACGCTCGTGGGCGCACAAATGGGAGCAAATGCATTTGTTATTTAAACAACATAACGCAGGATGTGAAAATGACAACTACGTCATGCAAAAAACAGTATAAAACACTTGCGTTGCGCCTGGCGCCGTATTGCACCATGTGTATGACAGGGCCCACAGTCATTAATATGTCAGCATTGGGGGTAACACATTACACAAAATCAGATTACCGTTTCAAGTAAGTAGTAAAGTAACATATTACATTTTAATTTAAAAGAACATATCTGAGTTACTCTTTCAAATAAGTAATGCCTATTACTTTGTTTTCCCATTTTTTGACATTTAAATGTTAAATATTACAAATATCCTTTTATGTATTTAATCACCTTTTTTTAACCAATGTCTTTAAAGCGGAGCATTGATGATCCAGTTTAAGCAAGAGCAAAAATGATTTTAGATAAACATAACATTTGTGTTTCTTTTTTTTTATTTATTGCTGAAGAATGTTGAACTGACTTTACATTTCCTTCAGCATGAGGCGTAGTCATTTCACTTTTGGTGTGAAAGGGCTTTTACATTTGCCAAAAACTAGGGCTGTCAAACGATTAATTGCGATTAATCGCATACAAAATAAAACTTTTGCCTAATATATGAAAAAAATATTTAAGAGAAATATGTTATGTACAAAATATTTTTTCATATATAATTTAAATTATATAAAAACTAGGGCTATCAAATGATTAATCGCGATTAATCACATACAAAATAAAAGTTTTGCCTAATATATGAAAAAAAGTATATATTTAAGAGAAATATGTTATGTACAAAATATTTTTTTATATATAATTTAAATTATATAAAAACTAGGGCTGTCAAACGATTAATCGCGATTAATCGCATACAAAATAAAAGTTTGAGTTTGCCTAATATATGTGTGTGTATTGTGTAATTATTATGCATACATAAATAAAAACACATTCATGTAAATATATGTAAATATAAGTATATGTATTTATTATAATTTTTTATATAATTTATATTATATATAAATTAAAATAATTTGTACAAAAATAACATATTTCTCCTAAAAATATACATTAATTTGTGTGAATTTATATATACATAATAATTACACACAGCACACACACTTATATTAGGCAAACTCACTTTTATTTTGTATGCGATTAATCATGATTAATCGTTTGACAGCCCTAATAAAAACACTAATAAATACATATATTTATATATACCTAATAATTATACACAATACACACACACATATTAGGCAAACTCAAACTTTTATTTTGTACACGATTAATCGTTTGACAGCCCTAACAAAAACAGAACTTTTGTATATTAAAAACAAACAAGCAAGCACAGCCCAGATTTGAAAAGTAACACAAAAGTAACACAGCGCATTACTTTACATAAAAAGTAACTAAGTAACATAATTAGTAATTTTATACTTCCTGCAAGTAGTTAATAAAAGATCTGAAATACACTACAAGTGCCCATTTAAGCACACTTCTTTTTCACAACAGTCTTGAAACTGTACATTAGAGTTGTGTCTCTCATTTCTCTGTGCTCAGAGAGCAACCCAAGTAAAAATTGGCAGCCCCATGTTCCCCTAATGTGGTACTTGTGCAAGGTCACCCCAGTGCTTGAAGCAACACTATTTTTAGCATGTGACACTGAACACTAAATAAAAAATAAATGCCACTTTATGTTCAGTGTCAAAAAAAACGCTGCTCGACAAAAATAGCAGAGGACTGACAAAAAATGTGTGCATAAGAAAATAACCATAAAGTAGTTCATCATAAACACGGAAGGACATTATTCGGTTATTCATGAGCAAACCGTCAGACCACATTCAGCACATGCTTAAAAAGTCATAGATTTTTGCTCCACCTTCAATGCAAACTTTAGCTCAAAAACAAAACCTCAAGCAGGAAGTTTACAGCTTGGCTCATGAGGGTGAAATGAAACAGTCTTGCCAGTGTGATATGTTTTCATGTGAAAATGTTCACAGACACAAGCAGACGTCATACTGAAGAAGTTCAAAGCAACAAAATAGACATTTTTAGAGATGTTGAACTGTTGGCTGCATTTGAAAGGCAGGTGTTTTATGAGTTGTGTGTTTGTATGACACATGAAGAGGAAGAGGAACTTGCATGATAAAACAACACAAAGGGAATTAAGTTGGGTAATTCAAATGAGAGTATTTTATTCCTTATGCTACTATTATTTGAATGTTTTCTATGTGCGTATTCAGGTGACTTCCTTTATTCTTTATAGATCCATTTTCTGCACATATGTACACGGTAACACTTTAGTATAGGGACCTATCACATATTCTGCATGATCATATTCTACATCCCTAATCCTACCCAATACCAAAACTTAACAACTACCCTACTATTAACAAGCAGCAAATTAGGAGTTTATTGAGGCAAAAGTTGTAGTTAATGGTTTGTTAATAGCAAGAACTGGACCTTAAAATAAAATGTGACCAACATTTATAACATTACAAGAGATTTCCATTTTATATACAGTAAATGCTCTTCTTTTAAGCTTTTTATTCAAAGAACCCTGAAAAAAATGTATTACTGTTTCCATGTAAATATTAACCCCTTAAACAGCAAACAGCAATGTTTTCAGCATTAATGATAATAAGAGCCATTATTTAAAATTAAGCATCAAAAATAACTAAGCAGCAAATCAGCATATTAGAATGATTTCTGAAGGACACTTAAGACTGGAGTAATAATGCTGAAAATTCAGCTTTGTATCACAGGAATATATTACATTTTATAATATTTCAAAGTAGAAAACAGTTGTTTTAAAATGTAAAAATATTTCACAATTTTACTGTTTTCACTAAATTTTTTATTAAATAAATGCAGCCTTGGTGAGCATGAGACACTTCTTTCAGTAACATTAAATTAAATTGCCATTATTCCAAACTTTTGACTGCTAGTGTAAGTATTTTATTTTTACAAATGCAAAACTTTTTTAAAATTAGAGATCTATATCTAATTTTAGCTAATTAGTTTAATATAAAACAATTGGGGTCTGTAGCATGTTCTCATTAATGTGTATGTATGCATTTATGTTTAAAATCTCTACACATTGCCCAAGTGGGCAGGAAGAACAACTGTTGCAATGAAAGAGACAGGGCGATTCACTCTCACACAAAAAAAGATAGTGAGAATCCTTCCCTCCATCACTACATCCATTATACTTCTGTCACACTGTCCACTCTGTCCATTCTGATGTCTCTGCACCTGCGCCTGCTTCAGAGCCTTTCACCATCCTCCTTTTCCTACTTTACATTCTCCTTCCATCTCACTAACTTTTTTTCCCACTTTCAACTAATTTAAACATATACACTTTTAAAAGTAAAGATCCCAAAACGGGATCTTTACTATGTGAAGAACATTTTAATATTCCAAAGAAGATTTTGCCAACATAAAGAACCCACATAAAGATTCCATTGATGTTCTTTAGAGAAGCATCAATGCCACATAAATAACCTTCATATTTTTTAAGTGTATATCATCATAAATTCTTAAATAAATTACATATATTAAAAATAGTAGGGAAACGTCTTTTTGTTGTTTTTGTAAGTTGCTTTGGCCAAATACTCTAAAAGTACATGTAATTTACTTGCTGAAAATAAGGCATCAGGTGTTACACACGTTTAGCTTATCAACTAGGCCATGCAGAAATTGCTTGATATGACCTTCCTAGAGTGCCCGTTCTATTGACCTAATTAATATGAATGAACCTGGGTGAGCCGAGCCCTGGGCTCAGTTCTTCTAACATCAATCAGTTAGGTTCAGGTTTCTTAGATTTGCTTGTTTCAAGGAGTTTAGAGAGAGTCTGCCAAGCACAAATGTAAACAATTTACACAATAAACATAAGAAACTGGATGAAGTAGCATGAATATGCGACATCAAATTAAAATAGTGCATCCTGTTTATCTCTCTCATGTTTAGAGTCTTAAAGATTAGACGAATTAGAGATCGGTCTGTTCATCTGGAAGACATGTACTGTGTACAAACACTTGATAAACATCACACATTCCAAATCATTAACACAGACATTTTCTGAATGTTAAATGAAACGTGTAAACAGGGGTGTATAAACAATCTTCAAAAAAGGTGAAATCTCACCAGCCTCTCAAACAATATGACACTTTTTAAAAGAATTAACATTCATATTTAATCTGTAGCCTGACAACTAATCGTTTAAGAAACATCAGTCATCAATTAAGTATTTTTTTGTAACAGAACTTAGTTAGAATGCATGGAAGCATTGTCTAATTATTGTTTTTTTCCTGCATATTTTTTCATATTCAAGAAAACAAAAATATGGACTGGTGGCGTTGCTTGCGGCATGAATTGGTTATTCAATGTTACTCTGAACAAAATAAATAAATAATAAAATAATAATAATAATAATTTTTAATAATGAGGTCCAAAATTAAGAGGATGCTGAAAGTAACTTAAATATAATTTAAGTACGTAATGTCAATTTGTCATTTTTTATGATAGAGAGCGGGATTGCAGAAGGACCATAAACTTTGTTTGCCTGAAGCGCTGTAACGGTTTTGAAGGTTATGGCAAAATGTTTAAATCTATTAAATATTATAAATCATGTTGCATTTGACCAGAATGATTTGCTGAAAACAAAATGTGGATGGTGAAAGGTAATTAGCAGTGTTGGGCATGTTACTTTAAAAAAGTAACTAGTTATAATTACTAGTTACTTCTCACAAATAGTAACTGAGTTAGATCATTAAGCACACATAAAAGTAACTAATTACCAGGGTACTTTTTTTTTTTTAAAAAATGTTCAAATATGTCATATGACTTGGATGCCCCTAATATTAAATATGTTAAATGAATGAAATTTAAATGAAATTAATTAAATTTTTAGTTCACTCATGGCACAGTTTCTTTTTAAATATCTAAAAATACATTTAGCATCAGTCAGTCAAGCATTGTAATATGACATTATGATAACTTTAGTAATTAGAACTTTAGAATAACCATGTATGAATGCATATTTGTCATGCTGACTGAACTTAGGCCTGGTGGTGGTGCTTAAGATATTGTTTGTAAAGTGTTTCTATAAAGAAAATTGGGGAAAAAAACCCTAAAAATAATACTGATAAAATAACACAACTACAACGAATTCTACCAGTAATAACAATATAAAACGCACTAAGGATCAATGAGCTGCTGTGTTCATGAATATTAATCATGTTGTCTGTGTTTGCTCAAACTGATTTGCCGAAATCAAAACGGTTTCTACTACCGGAGAAAACGGCAGTTCTTTAAAGCTGAAGAATTCCAAAGGAACTCTGTTATTTTGGCAGGAAAATACAACAAAGAATATGTTTTACATGTAGAGCGTCAATTCTGCATGATATATAAGACTCTGTCACTCTGTATCTTTTTTCTTTTTTCTTGTGAGACAAAGTGACAGCTATTCGTGTGCCTTCACACTCGAGTTTATGGATCGTCAAATACAGGTACGCTGCGCATCCATTCAGATGAACTGAAAAATAAAACTATAATAATATTATAGTAAATTATAGTAACGCCGCATTTTATTGTCAGTAATGGTAACGGCGTTGTAATGGGGAAATAGTAATTAGTTTGATTACTTGTTACTGAAAAAATAATGTTGTTAGTAACGCCGTTTATTTATAACGCCGTTATTCCCATCACTGATTACAAGATTGACACTTACATGTTAGTCCAATTCATCATCTTTATGCATGGTCTTGCATGGATATACTGTCTTTATTAAACAAAATAAACGTTACTGAAGTAACATGGGGGAGAGGGTATTAAGTAAATAAAAAAAAAAGGCAATGTCCAACACAATCTCACCACCAAACATAACAATTTTATGAAGTGACGATTTGCTAGAAAATATAAATCTGTGCTAGATTTGATTTGATAGAAAATGTGCAATTGAAAAAAAAAAAAAAAAAAAAAAAAGCGTGCATAAAAGTTTACCCCTAACTATTAGTTGGGCATCAGTGGATTGCATTAAACCAAAAGTTCAAAAGTTCATATCACCAAAACTTTAAATACCATGAGATTGTGTTGAAACATCTCCCTCAATTATAATGGTTGTTACATTCTTGGCTGCAAATGAGTTGCATGCGAAAGCCTCCTCTAAATATTGTTATGTGTATTAGCACATGGTTCTGTTTCCGCAAATATTCTTTAATCACCCACAATATGTTTATGCCACAAAGTTTGCATGCAGTTTGTTAGACTGTGCAAGCAAATTAGTACCTTTAGTGAATCACTGCCTAAATATGCTAGAACCAGCCAGATGGAGTCTTATGCATGATCAGACAAAAAAAAAAAAAAAAAAAAAAGAACGATTATAAAAGCATCTTGAAATTAGTTTTGATACACTACAGACATGTAAGTATTGCTATTTTACTGTAAAACATGCTCTTCCCCTTAGTCACAGCAACAGATACCACTGCATCCATCACGTCCAATCAAACCCGTCAGTATTTAAATGTCTGGAGACTATTGAAAGGCCTCTTATCAGATCTCAGACCGACCAAATCTTAACTCAAACAATCAAGCAATTGTCAGATGGCCAGACAGAATTAAACAGAAACGGTGCACAAACGTCCTCTTTGTGTGCAAGTGCCCACAGTTGTGTGTGAGGACGTCCATTTAAGATGTTTTTGCTTTCCTCACCGCAGAAGAACATTCACACAGCTCTAACGGTTCCTCAACCATTTATCTTTTATTGTGATGTCTGACATCATACTAAATACTGCTATATGATGAGAGCATTGATCCCAATTGAGTCCATCCTAAGACATCTTATGTGATATAGCTGGCAGACATTGCTGCATTGTTATCGCTGTTAAACACACTCTATATGAATGAAAAATGCTACTTCTGCAAAATGCAATCAGCCAAAAATGCGCGCTTAAAAAAAGGGCAGCTAATGGCTGACATAATGGTAGTATAGTATAATGTAGGCTATGGGATGATTAAAAGGGTTAGAACAGAGTTCACACTTTTTTCCTTTCTTCTTTTCCATTTTGTGAATAATGTCTCCTGACTATCTTCAGTCAGTGCCTTTAACATGTAAATTCATTGCTTAATCCCTAAGGATTCTTAGTATAACAATGTAATACAACCCAACTTCTCTTAGATTCCTGTAATTATAATACATTAATACATTGCAAGTCACACAAACAGCTAATTAAGCACATGATATTATGTCTCAGACACCAAATAATCATATAATAAGAGTTTACAGTCCAAATGTACACAATAATGTCAATATATCAATGAAACACAACAAATTACCAAATTAGACACACCTCGTCATTTTACAGATCTGTCGCTTAGGGATAAAGACACAAACACATAGCTTTTCTCTTTACAAGATGTTAATTGATGGACTGGAGTGGGGTGGATTACTTGTGGATTACTGTGATGTTTTTTTCAGCTGTTTGGACTGTTATTCTGACGGCACCCATTCACTACAGAGGACCTATTGGTTAGCAAGTGATGGAATGCTACATGTCTCCAAATCTAATGAAGAAACAACTCATCTATGTTTTGGTTGGCCTGAGGGTGAGTATATACTCAGCAAATTTTACTTATGGATGAACTACTCCTTTAATTCTATGAATTAAATACTTATATATTAATGCATTAGATGATGTCACTACGTCAAAACTGTATGTTTTACTAAATGCATGCATAGATTTACATTTGATATAAACTACATACAAATACTCATGAGGTCATATTGCCTAGACAGTGTGGGTTATTTTTATGGCCTGTCTAGTGATAATGGGATCTGTCTCTCTCACTAGCTCTTACAGGGTATATAGAGCATTAGGACATGCATCTCCATCAACACAGCTTCCCATCATTTGGGTCAAAGCATTTAATATTTAAGTGTGCCATTTTTACATTACACTATGTTTAGCTTGCGTGTAAGAGCAGGTCAGAGTAAGATTAACGAAATAAAAAAAATACTGAATGCATTCATCCAATTTTTTGCCTTTTTTCTAGTTGTGCTAAATAATGTTATTATAAGAAGTCTTCTCAACCTTCTTACCTGTTATACTGTATGTCTGAGCAAAGAAGCTTGTTTGTCCTAGCCAAATTGATCATTACATTTTTGTTGATTTTCAACATTGGTCCATTGGTTTGTGCACTTCTTAGCTCTTCTTTGATAGTGTTTCTAACACAGCAGTTGGTGTTTGTGGCATTAAGCTTTGAGTTTCCCACAGACACTCACAGCACTTCTATTGATTTTTGACCCTTTGCACCAGAGAAATGCATGTGCTAATGCTCTTCTTTCTTGCATTATCTTAGATGAAATCTCTAGTAAAAAAGTAATAGATTTAAAATGCATTTATTTTACATTAAGTAAAGTTCAAGTCTGTTAACATATTTACTAACATGTCGTTCAAGACTTGCTGACATAAAAACGGCAATTAAACTTCATTTGGAGTACTACTTATGCACAATGCACATTAAGGCTAATATTAATATTAAGGCTAAAATATGTTTTAATGTCACTGCTGTTGAGGATTGTGTGATCTTTTAGTATTATCAGTCTTTAAATGCTAAATATTTAAAGTGTACCTAAAGTATACTTGCAATAGTTCCACTTTAGCACAATCAGATATACTTAAGTATATCTTTAGTTGGATTTCAGCGCTATTTCCGCACAATTAAAGTGCATTAAGTACAAAATCAGTTGTTCCAATTTGGCAGACTTTAAATATGCCAGTTTACTATACTAAAAGTACAACTGCAGGGTATTTTTTGTTAAGTACATAACATGTACAATAAATTTTAGTATATTTGGGATGACTCATTTGCTTGAGAAATCAGAAATTATACTGTATGTCTCATGTTTCTATACATGCAGTCTGTAATGTGTATGAGTACACATACAATGGCAAAGTAATCACATGTATTCATATTTATTTTACGTAAAATGTGTTTCTACTACACGTACATTTACGTATGTTTGCGCAGACACCAAAGCATACAATACTGATAGGTTTATTTGTCAGTAAGGTTTATTTTTTGTCAATATTTCAATATTATATATAACATATTGACAACAAATAAACTTTACAGGCCCTCCAATCCTTATTTAATCTCTGCATATTTAATTCATGGAATTAATCGGTTAATTCTATTGCATTTAATATTATTTTCTGTTTTTTCATTTAATGTTGTTCACACATTCAGCTTTGAAATTCTAACATTTTATTCTGTTCTACGCAAAATGTTAAATTTAGATGACTGTTTGAATTTACATAGTTTAAAACAAAACTATACTTTAAAATCTAATATACTTTAAAACATATTATTCCCCCATTTTTTCCCCTCATTCATTCATTTTGAAAAATATTATTTTTTTGATAATTTCATAAATTACTGCGATAACACTTGTCAGTCTGTTATGTTTTTCTGTATACTACATGTTTTTATGAAATGGTTAGGTTTGCTTTAAAGATTATCTACATAACTGCATACTGTAACTAAAATTATAGTCACTGTATGTTTTTCTGCCAGTTTTATTTTTTAGATAATTATATATTATTACAGTTTGGTGATAGGGTTAAAGGATTTATATGAATACTGTAATATCTATAAAACAGTAAAAAAATGACTATTTAAAAAGGCTATATGATATAATTGATTCATATATATGTATATATATATATATATTTACGTTTCTATATCTGTTCTTAATACTTCTTACATTTTAGATTCGGTCAGTATGTCCATATTGTTTGCATATTCCCAAATGTACAAAAAAGTATGTTTCGTATCTGTAAATGTTCCTTATGAATATCTACAATCTATAAAATTGCATATAAAGATGTATTTAGAGGGTCAAAAAGATATCACATAACATGTAATTAAAACATGTAAAAACATGTGTAATTAAGAAGACAAAACAATCAGTTCATGCTTAAGTCTTCTTTTAAAGTACGATTTCCATAATAATAATATTTTTATGAGTGTAGAGTGTGTCCTAATATGCTCTGATATATCTGAAGCAGGTTCAGCCTCACATAGATTGTTTATGAGTCACACCTCAGGCCAGAAACAATCAAATGAACCCAACAAGCGCATGTGTTACTGAGGTAACTGTGAGGATGAAAATAGACTCTATTCTAAGTCTATCGGTAACATCATCAGACCACTGCCGAATAAGTGCGTCAAAGTGCTAGATGCCGTTGTGCAGTTACGCACATTACCGTCAGTTTCACAGGGTCAAGTGCTGCCGTCAAAAGCCATGCAGTCGTACCCTTTGTTGTGCATGCTTACGTAAGATATCTCTGCTCTTCCTATTCTTATTCCACTCCCTCCGTTCTCATCTATTATCAACGTATCCCTAGAGCCCGGAGAACAACCCTTCCCCCCATTCTAAATGAGAGAGAGATTGATAGAGACACTACAGCGCATCTTGCATTTCCCTCACCACCTTGAACACCAGCAGCAGCAGCAGCAGAGCTTGCGGAAATAACTTCAGTGCAAATCATCTGTGAACAACTTCAAAATTTTACACAAATTCCATAAAATGTGAAAGAAATCCTTACCTTTTTAAACCTGATTTTCTTTGCTCATTCCCTCATAGTCTTTGTCTCCATCTCCTCTGTCGGTCTTCATCTAGTGCACATCCTCAGCAAAGGTCTGCGGTGGCTCGGCGTCTGTGTGTGCGTCTGTGTGCGTGTGCATGTATGCGAATGCAAGCCAGCAATGACGTGCAGACGTGTGAAGCTAGCAGAGCACAGTTTCAACCTCAGACATCACTTCCTCTGCTTCACAATGTGTTTCCCTTTACTGTGTTGACACATCCTCTTCTCTGCCTCTCTTTTACTTGTGTCCTCCACACAAACCGCACATGCAAAACACAGAATGGGCATGTGCACTGAAAGAAATGGTGTAGAAACAATTTTGATTTAGAAATTGCTACATTTCACAATTGCCATTGAATTATACACTGAAATAGTATTTAAAAAAATAAAAAATAAAATCATTGAGCTTACCTTCCAGATTTCATCTCAGCTCCACATAAACGTCCTCATCTTTTCCTAACACGCCAGCATTTTTGTGAACACTCTGCTCTCTATTTGCTTCACCCAAATGCATCAACGGCAAAATGCAATCCACCCTTGACAGCTTGCTGTAAGCAGCTCACATCGTGCTGTTACAGGGGCAGGTTGAATTGCTCTCTGTCTTTTTCTGCCCCTCTAGCATGCTGTCTTTAATACCCATTCACATCAAACTAAAGCCGGCCCCTTCCTCCGCCCCGCATACGCTACTGCTCTCCACCCCCTCCTGTCTTTTCTCTCCTTCACCCTTTTGCTTGGCTCTCTCTTGCCCTCTGGCTCCTCAGCCTCCTCCTCACTGTAGCTACAGTAATCCTTTTTCTAGACTAATATATGGATGATTAGAGACTGGATTCATATGGAGTAGAAATAAAGATCCCCAAAGGGGGTTTTGAAGTGATGCTATTTTGGTTTCCTGTGTTTTTTTCCTGTGTGAAGAACATTTTATTCATCTAAAGATACTTTTTATACTATAAAGAACATTTTGTGCAATGTATTCCATGGATCAATTCCAATGAAGAACCTTATGGTTTTTCAGTGCATGTCAAATTCTCAGCATTTTTGTGTTTGTGCATAGGGGAATGGTGTGTGAATGCACGTACATATGTGTGTGTGCATAAGCCTAAACACTCCCGACTCATGTCAGCACACAAATACACGGTCACTCTTTTGAGATGTGTTATAATGAGCAGGACTGGGAGTGGCTCTCCACTAGATTCAATATTACAGATAGAGGACTCTCCTATGGCTTGGCCATCTGGCAGCAGAATGTGGGGTGACCCTCCCTGATACTAACCCAACACCACGGATGTAGGGGAGGAGTGATTTGGGGGGGTTGGTCGATGTGTCACACACACACACACACACACACACACACACACACACACACACACACAAACAAAGCCTTGTTGTTTGACTCCCAAATTACATTATTACTGTAAGACAGGAAAATATAATTTGGTTCTTTTGTTGCCTCGAAATATATATCAGAAATATTTGTTTATTTTTGTTATAGATTATGAAAAATGAAATTAGGATGCATTTCTTATTGAAACCTTGCAGATAAAGAAATATATAAATAATTTTATTTCAAGCTTCATTTACAGAATTTGATGATTTTTATGTTATATATATATATATATATATGACATGAAATAAATTAAGGATAAGAAATGAAAAAATAATAAATAAAATGACAAAAGCGCACAACAAAACTACTTAAATTAAAAATAAAACTAAAACCTGAAAATGGTAATTCATTTTTTTAATTTAAAAAAAATAGATGAAAACATGAATTAATACCATAACACGGTTTAAATAATACTGGAATAACACTTAACTTTAAAAAGTTAATAATTTAAAAAGCAACTGTAATTTAAAATTATTTAAAATGAAAGTCATGTAAATGACACTCAAAATAAAGCTTAATTATAATTAAACATAAATATTAGATGAAAACGTGTGTGTGTGTATATATATATATATACACACACACACACACACACACACACACACACACACACACACACACACATATATATATATATAATGACATGAAATAAATTATGGATAAAAAAAAAACTGAATAAATAATACATAAAATGACAAAAGTACAACAATACTATTTAAATCAAAAATAAAAACTGAAATTGTTAATATATATTTTTTTAATTAAAAAAAAATTACTGAAAACATTTAGTACCATAACACTATATAAAAAAACACTGAAATAACACAACTAAAACTATGACATAATTTAAAAATCAGCTAAAATTTTAAATAATTTTATGTAACTCAAAATAAAGCTAAAATATAATTGAACATAAATATTTGATGAAAACATATTTCAGTTCCCTACTGAAAAATAAATTTACTAAAATGTATTTAAAATACATTTATTTCATGCTAAGTATACGATTGTTGATGACATTCATTGGCTGGGAATGTATTTTAAATTTGTCTTTTCTTGAATAGCATACATATGCCTGACGAAGGTCAGTGGACCGAAACGTTGTACAATACATTTTTGATACTTAGCAAGTACTGATAGTGTGCGAGATCACGTCAGCAGTGGTGTTGACTATTTTTCTTACGCACCTATTGTTTTTTCAGGTGTGCTGAGTTTGAGTTGATTGATGCTAAGTATACTACATTACAGTTTATTATGTACTTAATAAAAACACCTTGCAATTGTACTTTTAGTATAACGAATTGGTATATTTAAAGTCTGCTAAATTGGAACAACTTAATTTATACTTAATGCACTTTAATTGTAGTGCTAAAGTCCAACTAAAGATATACTTAAGTATATTTGATTGTGCTAAAGTGGAACTATTGCAAGTATACTTTAGGTAAACTTTAAATATTTTGCATTTAAAGACCGATATTATTTAAAGATCACATAAGCCTCATGAATAGTAACATTAAAACATATTTTAGGCTTAATATTAAGAAATTTGCATTGTGCACAAGTAGTACTCCAAATGATGTTTAATTACATTTTTTTTGTATAATTTTTATATCAGTAAGTCTCAAGCGATATGTCAGTAAATATGTTAATAGACTGAACTAGTATAAAATAAACTCATTTTAAATCTATTAGTTTTTTACTAGGGTTGCCAAGGCAACATTTCTGTTTAAACTGAAGTACTACAATCATTAAAACTAAATCTGAAACAAAATAAATTACAACTTAATAAAAATGTTTAAAGAATTCATAACAAAGTTTAAAACAAAAAAAAAAAAAAAAAAAAACCTGTTATGGAACCTGTCAAGTTGTAATTTTGGGAATTTTTAAGGCTTTTTCTCTCAAACCCTAATTCGGTTTCTGTTGCCAAATATTTAGATTTACATAGCAAATTGTTATATTCTTTTTTACACTTGGTAGAGTTTATTTTTTATATTTCACAAGAGCAAAATGGGCTTACAGATGGTTGGTGTTACTGGTTGGTGTTACTGGTTTCTCACAAGACTTCTTTCTTGACCCGTTTAACCTTTATTGTGGATGTGACTTCAGGCCGCAGAGATAATAAACAATAAAACAGAGATAATAAACAAAATAAAAAGAGGCCTCTGATATCCTGGGTTCAGTCTAATATTTACACAGACATTTTTAAGTGATTATATGGTCATCTAGTGGACAGTGTTGGTACTGTTTTAGTTTTACAGACTACAAGTGCATGATTGTAAGATGCTAGTGTCCCTAATGCTTCTAAGAATTTATTAATAAGCATTCCTTTGTTTTCTATATTTGCTTCTGACCTGCATTTCATTCTACTCTCTTCTCACAACTAACACGAAATCCAGTTTAACATTCTGCATAATTTTTTTTTTTACAATATTATTAATACATTCTATAAACACAATTTCCAGACCACTTAGTAGTGGCCCTGGTGAGGTCTGTAATACAAAATTTTGATATATAAACTATAAATTAAGAAAAAAACCCTATAAACTCCAAGAGGTCGGTTGAGTTTAAACAGAAGGACAGTCATGCGAAAAATACCTCATCCTCACTGTGAAGTATGGCGTGTCTTTGATGTTGCACGGCTGTGTTTCTTCCAAAGGCCCTGGACAACTTGTTAGGACACAAATAACAGATAATAAATCAAAATGTGACTGCCTTTGCCATGACGCTCCTTCAGCAGGACAATGATCCAGAGCACACCTCAATAAAAAAAAAGAAAACAATGTTTCACCAAGTACAAAATGAAGGGATCACAATCCCTGTGGAGTGAGCTGAAGAATATATATCAGACAGACAGCAGGGGACATATAATTACATGCTTACAACTAGGTGGAAACCTGTTTGTGAGCCTTTATGTTAAATTTTACACATACAATGGAGGCCAAAAGTTTGAAATAAAGTAAGGATTTCGCTGTTTCGGACAAAACTTGCTACTTTAATTCACCAAAGTGGCATTTAACTGATTACATACTATAGTCAGGACATTTCTAATTTTTATATGTTTTTATGTGTTATGGAGACCTAGCTTAAATGCTGAATGTAGATGACAGGATCAAAATCATCGGCACTGATCGCACAACCACATCAAGAGTATCTGGAGTATAAAATAAGACTTTTTTTTAAGTTTTTGTGCTGACGCCATGCAGTGAAATATTAATAACTATTTTGACAGCATGTTTTATTGACATAAAACACTCACTGTTTAGGTTGCCATCCACTGACTTTCATGGCTTTGTGAAAAGTGAATGAATTTCCATCTAAATCTGACAGACTCAGCCTCCCTGAGTGTATTACAGTGTAAACAAACATGGCGAAGTCCACAGTATATAATTTATCAGTTAACTAACATGATCATTATGAAAGGATTTAAGACATGCATCACATTATCAGTGATGTGCATTTTCTGTATCTATAAAGATTACCATATTTGCCAACTGGAAGAGTATTACCCACATAAATTGTCTAAATCCAAAAAACAAAAACATTGTGTTTTCAAATACATTTACATGTAAGAGATACAGTCATGGCCAAAAATATCAGAATATTCTGTCAGAAAATGCAACACTTCTTTCAGAAAATTATTCCAGATGCAAATGTTTTGATATTCATGTGCTTATTGTTTTTGTTTGCACTGCAACAACACCAGAGTATGTGAGCGGAGCAGAGTGGGAGCGGAGCGCGGAGTGGAGCGGTGCGATTTAGAACGGAGCGAGGAGCGGATTTTTTAAAAGCCGGAGCGTCGTGGTTTTCACTCGCTCCAAGAGCTCTCCACTACCGCTCCATCATGAGTACAATTCATGCCAACGGCCCGTAATATAACTGCATATTTAGCAAGAACTCACATGTTAAACATAGTCAGCTAGCTTGATATAGATGGATCACTGAGCTCAGAAAGAATGTGAAGATTATAATGACAGCAATATACATGAACGGGAGGTTTAGGAAGATAGTTTTCGAGGAATTTGTTTGCTCCTTCTAGATACTGAATATTTTCGGATGAAAGCATGATTTAAACAGGTACAACACTTATTTACACACGCAGTTGCTATCTCAATAATGGAGTCAATCAAATGTAATTTACAGCGCTGCTTCATCTGTATCCGATTTCGAAAGAGCAGAAATCTGTAGGAAATGCAGCAATCCGTAGATAAAATAACTGACAAAATGAACTATTATTTTCATTCTTTACAAACGAAATTTGCACAAAAAAAAAGCAGATGATGCTTTTGAATGCTGACAACCACGTAATAAGCTTGATAGGAATGTGGTAGAAAAAATAGTTTGCACTAGTGGTCCAATAAGCCACAAAACTTCTCTCCTAGTATTTTATTTTGTTTTGTTTTATTGTAATATATGTTATGTGATAGTTAAAACATACTGAAATACTTTAGCCGTAAATTTCCTCGGAGCAAAGCCGGAGTGGTGTTCCTGATCAGCTGAGTGAGGAGTGGAGCGGGGAGTGGGAAATGGTAAACCCGGAGCGGAGTGATTATTGAATGCTTGGAGCGCGGAGGGGAAATTATTGCCGCTCCACTCCGCTCACATACTCTGAACAACACACGCACACACACACACACACACACACACACACAAAAACTGAGAAGAAAAGTCAAACTTGATAAAATTTCACACAGAACTCAAAAACAGACTGGACAAAATTATTGGCACCTTGTCAAAATTGTAAGAAATAATTGCTTTTCAAGCATGTGATGCACCTGTAATTTGTGTTTAGACACACCTGTGGCAAGTAACAGGTGTGGGCAATATAGTAATCACACTTGCAACCAGTTAAAATGGAGAAAGGTTGACTCAACCTTTGTGTTGTGTGTCACACTGAGCACTGAGAAAAGAAAGAAGTGTAAAGAGTTGTCTGTGAATTTGAGAAAAAAAAAACTGTGGAAAACATGGACGTGGACGGAAGAGCAAAATTAATGAAAAATGACAACGAAGGATTGTATGAATGGTGGATAAAGAACCCTGATTAACTTCCAAACAAATTCAAGCTGATCTGCAGACACAGGGTACAACAGTGTCAGCTCGCACATCTGAATAAAAAAGGACGCTATGGCAGGGGACCCAGGAGGACACCACTGCTGACACAAAGGCATAAAAAAGCAAGACTGGAGTTTGCCAAAACTTATGTGACAAAACCACAATCCTCCTGGGAGAAAGTAATGTGGACAGAAGAGACAAAAGTAGAACTTTTTGGTAAAGGACATCATGACACTGTTTACAGAAAAAGAAATGAGGCCTTTAAAGAAAAGAACACTAGACTGAGTCCCTACAGTCAAACACGGTGGAGGTTCAAAGATGTTTTGGTGTTGTTTTGCTGTTGCTGGCACTGGATGCTTTGACTGTGTGAACGGTATCATGAAATCTAATGATTACCAAAGAATTTTAGGGCACAACGTAGTGGCCAGTGTCAGAAATCTGCGTCTCCACCAGAGGTCATGGGTCTTCCAGCAGGACAATAACCCGAAACACACTTCAAAAAACACTCACAAATGATTACAAACAAAGTGCTGGTTCTGAGTTCTGAAATGGCCAGCAATGAGTCCAGATATAAATCCCATAGAACACCTGTGGAGAGATCTCAAAACAGCATTTGGGAGAAGGCATCCTTCAAATCTGAATGACCTGGAGCAGTTTACAAATGAAGAGTGGTCCAAATTACAGTAGAGTGGTGTAAGAAACTCATTAATGGTTACAGGAACTGATTAATTTCAGTTATTTTTTCCAAAGGGGGTGCTACTAAATATTAAGTTAAGGGTGCCAATAATTTTGTCAAGTGCAATTTTTGGGTTCTGTGTGGAATTGTACCAAATTTTATGTTTCTTCACTGTTTTTTTGTGTTGTTCCAATGCAAACAAAAAAATAAACATGTAAGTACCAAAACATTTGCAACTGCAACAATTTTCTGAGAGAAGGGATGCATTTTCTGACAGAATTGCAAGGGTGCCATTTTTGGCCATGACTGTATATCAAATCTTTATAATAATATTTTGAGGACACTTGCCAAATTTAATCAGTTTCTAACAATAGGGAGCACTATAACTTACATCAGCACCATCACTATTTGGAAAAAAATAAAAAAAATAAATAAATAAAAAAACATTTTGATCTAATCTAGATCACACATTTCCAGCAATCATCAATCCAAAATTTATCTTTGAACAATCACACTAAATTGCTAATTTAGTGCTAGAAAAGCATTTGCCATTATATCAAACACAGCTGCTAGCTATTTTGTCTTGGTGTTTGTTTTTGAGTTACCACAGTATGCAACAGACTGGCATGTATTAGTCTCATTATTTGTTGAGGAGACATGCAGAGTATAATAAAGACGCATATGAGTCAACAAAGTCACAGAAAACATCTTGCGACATACAGTATAAAGAGGTTTCCAGGAAAATGGCAATCCTTAAATTGCATTGGTGCAGGTTCCTCAAATCTTGCCCTGGAGGGCCAATGCCCTGCCGAGGTTAGCTCCAACCCTTAATCAAACACACCTTAGTGAACTCATCAGGGTCTTCAGGACCATTAGAAAATCAAGTGAGTTTGATCAGGGTTTGATCTAAATTGCAGGGCAGTGGCCCTCAAGGACTGAATTCGAGGAACCCTAATTTCGAGAAAATTTTTGAGACTTTTCCATCTTTCTCATTCTTGTAGGTGCACACCATACATTTATATGTTCAGGCAGGACACTTTTGGAAAGCAGGTGAAATTCAGCCTTTGGCAAAAAATGGAGAACAACATCCTCCATCATGTGCCGTCAGCAGTATGCCTACCAGATGCTAAATGAAAAAAAATGAGGGAAGCTGCACATGAGGTGTGGTATGCCCACTTGAGCCATACATCATGAGGTCTTTTGGTGGAAGAAACTAGTCAAGACAGAAGGCAACATGCAACCGTATCTCAAGAGACTGCACAATGGTGGAAAACTACAAAATAAATAAATCAATAAATCATCTATTATAAGAGCATTTATCTCACAAAACCCACCAGTCTACAAGCTGAATGATTGCAGTGGAGATGTTTTCATTTTATCAGAGCCAGTGTCACTAAGGTATCAAAAATTATATAATAAATAAATAAATAAATAAATAAATAAATAAATAAATAAATAATAATGTGAATTATTATGTGAATAAAATACAAAAACAAGATGTAAACTGTCTTTTGAACATATTTTCACAGTTGTTTTGACTCAATTGAAAAAAAATAGTTTTACAATAAATAAATGTTAGGCACAACCACAACATAACGATTGGTGGATATAGCCAATCTTACCTGTCGAGCAAAAAAAATAAAAATTAAAAAAATTAAAAAAAAAGCCGTCTCTGGGTCGGTTTTACATTCTCACCATCTCTAAAAAAAGCAGTGCAATGTCGATACTTGAGTCGTATTATGGGTCTCTGCCACTTTCCCTTTTGCTCGTAAGCTCTTATGAACTAAGTTTCTTTATTTTAATAGCAAATTATTCCTCAGATCGTTGCCTTTAAAAAACGACCCATTGTAATAAGTTAACAGGCGCGGGAACTAGTAATTCTGAGGGAGCTGCAGCACCGCCTATCGACAGCAGAAATAAAGTTCTTGAAAATACTTTAAATAAAGTTGTTTTTTTCCCCCCTTAATTTTTCACTTTTAATTTAAAAAGATTGTAAATGTTTATATATATTGTATCAAAAAGTCGCATGTTTTTGTGCAACACTGCCATGCTATGAATAGCCTAACTCTTTAATTTGACAGCGTGTTTTATTCACATGAAACACACATTCTGTTGGTCACCATCCACTGACTTTAATGTGTTTGTGAAAGCTGATGAATTTCCGTGTAAATCTGACAGACTCCGATTTCCTGAGTGGATTACAGCGTAAACAAACATGGAGTAGTACACAATTTCCGGATAACTAACATAATAATTAAGTATTTAAGACAAATATTACATTTACTGTACCAGTGATAATGATGATTTGTGTGTGAGTGTGTACTTGGTATCTATTACGTTATAGGGACCAAATGTCCCCACAAGGATAGTAATACCAGTAAATTTTTACCTTGTGGGGACATTAGGTCCCCATGAGGAAACAGGCTTAACAATCATGCAGAATGAGTTTTCTGAGAAAGTAAAAGTGTGCACAGTCTCTTGTGAGGGCTAGGTTTAGGTGTAGGGTGATAGAAAATACGGTTTGTACAGCATAAAAACCATTACACCTATGGAATCCCTTTTGAAAAAAACTGGCATATGCTGGTAAGTAGTTTTTGATGCTGGGATGCTGGTTAGGTAGGTTTTGATGCTGGTTTAAGCCTTGACCAGCAACATGACCAGCTAAGGACCAGCATAAACCAGCATCAAAACCTACCTAACCATCATCCCACCATCAAAACATACCTACCAGCATATGCTGTTTTTTTCACCAGGGATGTCCCCATAAAACATGGAACACAAAATGTGTGTTTGTGTGTGTGTGTTTTATGATTTACGTGTTTTTCCACCTGGACAGTGTGACCCAACTGCATAATTCCAAAGAAACAAATTGCGTTTTCAAATACATTAATTAAATGTATCAAATATATTTATCAGTATATTTTGAGAACACCAGTCAAATGTAATCAATTTATAACACTAGGGGACGCTACAACTTAAGAAAATCCTAATAATGCAATTATATGGCCTAAGAAGTCTGTTATTTTTCTGACTGTCCTTCAGATAGATCCTGGTTGCAATAGAAATGCATTTTTTTTTTTTTTTTAAATTCAAAAACAGCAGTCTGAAGGGAATCAATTAATAGAGGCTCATGTAGATATTTTTCATATCAATATTTATTGTCACTGAAAGACAGACCTGCACATTAAAAAAAGTTAGTTGCATGAGAAAAATACATTCAGTCATCACCAAGAAAAAAGAAGTCATTCTTTGTATTACATAACAAACATAATTCAGTGCAACACCACAAATTTACTTCAATGTAAAATACATTCTCACTCTAAACACGTTGTCCTCTCTTTTTTTAGGTAATGACAAAACACTGTACATATAAAAACAAAACGTTCAACAAAACAGCATAGGATATTTGAAAAGAGCATATCAGTAAATATGCATACAATACATGTGTTACATGCCTAACTAACATAAGAGTCAGATTTCCCAGACTGATATTGACAGTTTCTCAGATCATTGGAAGAATTTTGGAAATCACATTTTAACAGCTAATGCTACAACATACAGTACATTAAAAAGAGAGAGAATGGGGATATTCTCAGATTGGAAACATGGACCTGATGTTGTGAAACAGATGATGTTTTTGGCATCTCACAACAGAGCCAGATTTTTTTTTTTTAAAAGGGATGTTTCACATCTTTTGAACACACAACCACAATAACTACTTATAATTATTATCTAATTAGACTTATTTCATCAGCAAAAGGCCATGATAATGTCATCTCCCCATAAAGATTTCATTTTCTTATTTCTATCTAATGACTTTAGAGTGAAGTATGCTTGGATGAGGCGTTGGGGATCATTAAAATCCTCAACAGTGAATGGAGCCATTTAACCATCAAGATTGATTGACCCTTTGAATTAATACAGATTCTTTACTGGTTAGTGTTTAATGCTCAGATATACAGATGGAAAAGGCTCTGGACATGTGACCCAAAGCTGGTATCTTATTTGCCAGCTTGTTCCTTCACCAAATTAACACACTAAGTGAAGAAAAACAAAACTTTATTGGGCAAATATGTATTCCTTCACAGAAATTCATTGTTTCTGTTCAAAAACTTGTTCACACACAATATTTGTGGTGTGAAAGGTGGGCCTTTGAATGTAATTCTATATATTTGCCTTATTTTTTAGATCACTGTTTTTGTTTTTATAACAACATTCAGTTACAGCTGGAATATCAATACTATCTTTTATTGAGGTTAACTCTCTCAATATAGATTATTTTAAAAAAATTCTTCCTATCTTTCCCATTTTGATTCAGTTCTAAGGTTTAAAGAACATTAAAGCTGATTGCATAATGTTTCAGATGCAAACACACACCTGATCTATGCCACCATGAGTTTACACTGAAATTCCGCCACAACTGCTTTGGTGACAACAAGCTCCAATTTAGTTGCATTCACAAAAAAAGATCTTATTACTACAGTGAAAAACAAACAAACTTTTCTGTACCTCAGAAAATTCCTCCTTCTATTTTTTTTTTTTTTTTTTTAATTTTTCCTTTTTTATTTATAAAAGTTAAATTACAAGGTATGTCAAGCAACCTGGGAAGAATATACACCGTAATGATAAATCATACAAATATGCTTGAGATTTTGAGATATGTACGATTACATTCAGACTTCTGCTGGAAGAGGTGGTTGATCTGGTCAGCAGTTGCAGCTTCAGTCCAGCAGATGGCAGCATGTCCGTGTCTCACCATGTGTGTCAGGCTGTAATAGCGAGTGAACTCAGTCGATCCCATTATTTGACTCTAATTCTAGATCTTTTTTATCCTTCAACATTGTTCCAGTGGGTGTGATTGGAAGAAATTCGCCCCAACACAAGACTCATTGTTGACATGCTGTCCATTCATGAAGTCAGACAAAAATCTGCACAGTTAACAATATTGCACAATATAATGTGTAACGGTCTATAATTAACATAAAAGTTTTTTCTTTTCTGAAAAATGTATTTATGTAGCGATGCAGAATGTTGGTTTACCAGTTCAGAGGTGACAGTCAAAAACACCCTGTTCAGCTGCCTCAACATCCTCTTCTGTGATGACTGGAAACCAAAGAACAAGCAGAAATAGGTATAGAGAATCTGGTTAACACAGCTAATCTGAGTTCTGCAGTGATGCGACGTATGTGTGCGGGAATGCACCTGTGTTTTGCAGGTTTGATTGGGCATTGCTAGGCAGAGGAAAGCTGAAGGATCTGGACTGTAATGCTGGTGGCGTCTCATGACTGATGCTCTTCGTTCTTTTACGGCATTCAATTGTCAGGCGTCCGTGACATGCTTTATGACAGTTCACACCACAAACTGAGAGAGAGAGGCAGTGTGAGTATTTAGGGAGGAGGACAAAGGTGAAAAGACAGTAAGCATGACCTCGTGAAAAAGAAGTGCTGAATATGCACTTGTAGGGTACTTCAAATCTTTTCTCGCAGATAATATAATAATGATAAAATAATAGGCCACTTAGTTAATGAGAGACACTTTAATGACTGTTTCACACTTAAGTATACTTTTAAAAAGTGCACTTTGTAATAATGTCAAATTAAAAGATTTCAAATACATTTTAAACCACTATTTTAATAATTTTTTTTCTGATGGTTTACAAAAATACAATCATTTTGATCTGTTGATTAACATACTGAAGCACATGTGAAGTGCACATGTAAACCTGATTATAATTTTAACTGTATTGTGCTATTTAATATATTCCATTTAAAATTAATATTTTAAAAAAAAAAATTAATTGTGACTATCAAATATACAAATATATATATTTTATAACAATACAAGTTTGAAAAAAAAGTTACATTTCGCCGCCTTAGAATTATAAGGTTCTATCTGCATTCTGAGCACTTTTGAGATACTGAGCTTCAAAGTTTTTGCGTTCCATAGACTTCTGTAGATAGAACCTTTTTTGTTTTCTAAAAAAGGACCAAAATGTACAGTTTACAAAAGAAACATCACATAATGTAAATAATCTGTCACAGGATAAGAATATGTGAATAACATTTTTGACAAAAATGTCAGATAGAACCTTATATTTTCAAGGCAGTGATTTGAGTATATTTTAGCTTATGATGAATGCATTTATACTTAGGGAGACAACAGAAGTAATTATGAAACATATACATACAAAGATGTACTTATATCCTAATTAAGATGGTCAAAAAACACTACGATTTAGCTAGTTAAATTTCATTAAAACATATTTAAATAAATATTATTTATATTAATTGTAGGGCTGTCAAATGATTAACTACGATTAATCGCATACAAAATAAAAAGTTGGAGTTTGCCTAATGTGACTATGGACCACAATACCAGTCATAAGGGTCAATTTTTATATGTCTGAAAGCTGAATAAATAAGCTTTCTATTGATGTATGGTTTGTTAGGACAGGGCAATGTTTGGACGAGATACAACAATTTGAAAATCTGGAATCTGAGGGTGCAAAAAAATTAAAATATTGAGAAAATCACCTTTAAAGTTGTCCAAATAAAGTCAAAAATTACATTTACGGTAGGAGATTTATAAAATATCTTCATGGAACATGATACTTAATATCCTAATGGTTTTTGGCATAAAAGAAAAATCATTCATTTTGACCCATTCAATGTATTGTTGCCTATTGCTACAAATATACCCACGCTACTTATGGTTTTGTGGTCCAGGGTCACATATGTGTGTGTACTGTGTGTAATTATTATGTATATATAAATACACACAAATTAATGTATATATTTAAGAAAAAAAGTTATTTATGTACAAAGCATTTTAAATTATATAAAAATTATTATAAATACATATACTTGTAAATATTTTTTAAATATATACATGAATGTGTTTGCAGTTATATATACATAATAACTACACACATATATTAGGAAAACTCAAACTTTGGCTTTGTATGCGATTATTCACGATTAATCATTTGACAGCCCTAATTGCAACTGATTTTCATTTAACTGCACTTAAGAAAAAAAAAATTCTTCACACTCAACTAACACATCAACAAGCTCTAAAAACACTACAAGTGTGACAAAATATGTATGAAAATAAAATCAGAAGAATTCCTTTCTCATTTCTTCCAGGTTCATTCATTTTCCCAATTTGCTCATTTCTCTCTCACTTAAATGTCAACACCGGCTATTCTGGCCATGTTCCATGTTTCTCTTTTTGCTTATATAAACATTACAGGCCTCCTTAAAAAAACTTACAAACATGGAACTGCTGAGACAACTGCCTTTCAAACCTGAGAAACAGATGTTTTTTCTCCTTACTGGAGACATTTGTCAACTAAAAAGTATATTAGAAGTATAATGTTACATTACAGTATTTTAGAGATTAATTATCCATGGTGTATTAATTCTAAAACTCATATATCCAGTCAGAACCATCCTGGCATAGGCAATACAGGCAGCAGTACCTAGGTTGGAGTCCTCAAACACAGCAGCACACACAACAGTATCACGGGATTACACCTGCTCTCGGCCCTGACCAGCCTTTCCTTTTATTAAAAATGAACTGTGACTTATTGAGTATATTTTGCTCCTGTGCTGGACTTTGCCAGCCTCTTTTGTCACTGAACCACTGAGCCTTATGATGTAATTTATACTTCTTCAGATATGGTTTAACTTTGAATCTAGCATTGCTTCAAAGGTTTTTAAGCTTAAAAAGATACAAAGGCACCATGAATGTATCATAAAAGCAGTTCATATTACTTTGTGGTATAATTTAAGTCTTTTGAAACCATGCAATAGCTTTGTGTCAGCAACTGTTATTAAAACCCTTATGAAAAAGAAGTTTATTCAAGCGTGCTATTAGTATACTTCTTTTGAACTAAAGTATACTTTTAGTCTACTTTTTTGTACTTCTCAGACATGTGCTTTATGTACTTATCAGAAATATAATTAAATTACATTTAAGTATACCTGACTTATACTTAGAAATGTCTAAATATATTTGAGTATATAAATATATTTGAATAAAACAATATTGTTTTCTGAGAATCCATGTTTTCATTGTTATATGGTACACATCTACTGTACAGATTTCCAAAACACAAGTGAAGAAGAAACCAAACCCGCAGATGCTTCCACACGTTTTTAACACGATCATCAGTCGTAAAACAGCATGAAAACTGTGTAACGCTATGGAATAAAATGTAACCTATGAAGAGGTAATAATGACTGTCAAGATTTGGGGTGTTGATCGACTCCATCTACGTTTTGATTATCACTCTGAATCCAATTCAGTCTTTTTTTAATATTTTTTGTTCAAAATGTTATTTCTTTTTTTATTATTGTCTGTGAAACTTACTCACATAAAAAAAAAAAGAATGCATGAAGCTAGAATAAAGTGTTTTTGTTTACAAGCAGATACCCTGTTCTTTCTTTGATATTTTGTATGTTCATATATTCATATAACAAAATATATACAAATCAATGCCTAATAGGGACATATACTTAAAGTATGATGAAAAGTTCACTTAAAGAAAACTTACGAGTATACTTGCAGTATAAAACTACTAATCTAATAGTTTACTGAGGCTATACTTAACTAAAGTGTACTAAAAATGCTACAAGTATTTAATTAGTAGACTATCAGTATACCTATAAGTTCACTTTTAGTATAGTTGCAGTACAAACTAAAACATAGATAAAAACTAGTTGTTTACTCCAAATTTACTACTTTTATACTTAAAGTATACTTTAATGTATACATTTATATACTAAAAAGTGTGCCAATTTAGTCCCAAGGAGTACTGAAATAGTACACTTACAAGTATACTACTAGTACACTGACATTTGTATACTTACTACATAAAGTATACTTAATAATATACTTGAATTTGACTTAAGCATACTTCTTTTTGGTAAGGGAACCCTTGACATCCACCCTAGCTCATGAGTGAAGTAGCAATGTCCATGTAGAGAACACTTAATTATTTTGATTCGGATATTTTGAATGAATCTGATACACTTCACATAACTGGTCTGAATGATTCATTCACTAATCAGGCTGATTCGGTTCTCGAGTTCAGCTCAATGATCTTATGATTCTTAACAGCTTAAATTTCCCACCGCAAACCATCATATGACGTCAGAAGTAATATGGAATGCTTTTATGATAATTCTACAGTCCTTCTGAATTCTTTATGAAGCTTGAGTGTCCATGCACCGTAATGAACTTTATGCACGATCATTAACCTCAGAGGCTACTGTGACTTCTGATGCAGCGGAAACTATGAAAATAAAGCGCAAAAATAAATCTTGAGGAAGTGTTGCACAATAGGACAAAGCAATCTTGATATGGTCCACCTTCACACTAAAGGTATTTAAAGCTTCTGGAACTCATTACTAAAATGTTATGATGTAATATAATATACAAAAATCTATAGTTAATATATATACCACAAACGTGCCAAACACCCACATATACACATACAGCTCTTCCTTACCTTTGCATTTATATCCTTGTTTATAAAAGCCCCATATCTTAAAAAAGAAAGAAAAGAAGTTATTTTTGAGGAAAAAAGACAGATGCAGAAAGGATGCGGAAAATAGTCCGGAGAAGAGAAGAGGGAGGACTAAGATCAAGAGAGAGAAAGAGAATCACAGCAGGTAAACAATAGATGAAAGGGAGAGCACAAACATCACAAACACACAACATCAGAGGCCACACACACACACACACACACACAGGTAGATCTGAAAGCACCACATACACTCAGTGGAAGGGACTGGGGTACAACAAACAATACACAGCTACACACCACACCATGCTATAAATAAACAGATGAAAGCCAATGTGCACAGGCCAGAGCTAATTTCTAAAACTGTCCATCTTGGAAAATACAAGATACAATAATTTAAAAAAAGCAGAATCTATTTCTATATGATTGCATGATACTTACAAAGCCAGCGCAGTGTTCGCAGAAGGTTGGTTTAACATATGTGGTCTCAATAAAGGTGTGTATGAAGCCCATCTTACAGTTGAGCAAAGAGCTGGCCTTCATGAAGTAATCTATCATCTCATCTCTGCTGATCTTTCCATCCCTAAGAGATGGTGAAAGACAGAATATAAAATGAGAGTGAAAAACAGACATTCATAAACAGCCAACAACATCCAAACACTGCAAACTGAGATAAGTGGGGTATCTCATAACAAATCAGCTTCCATGGAAAAGGTGCTTCATGAACATCACAAAGGAAGAGGACCAATAACTCATGACACCTGCCTATGAGTTGTAGACTTTGTGTAATACATAACACAACTTTTAAAATCTGAGCATACACCTGCTGACTTTGTAAATGGTTAAAATTGCACATCATGCACTAAATAACTGAGGATTACACTAGTAGAGTTTACAAAAAACATGTGTCTAGTTGATAGAGGATGTGTTCTGCAATAAGCTCAAAATATCAAACATGTTTGATTTCCTTTGACTGGATAGAGCTAAAAAAAAATCACAGTCTGTGCATAGTATTCTGTAAAAATATGTCAGCCCCGACTGTCCAAAATCTACAAACCTGCTCTGATATTTGGCAAGTAGCATCGACGTGTCTAGATTACAAATTGAGGCAAAAAAATCTGTGCAAAAGTTGTGTATACCAGCTCTTAGAAATGTTTTAGCTTAACAGTTATTGCTGGTGTGTAGTCGGATATATGCCATTTTTGTTTTGTCCTACAGTTTAACCGAAATTTTTGAAATTTGTAAAAAAACCAAAAACAATTTATTATGAATATGCCTATAATACAGTGGCATGGGAAAGTTTGGGAACCCCTTGCAGAATCTGTGACAATGTGAATAATTTTAACAAAATAACTGAGATCATACAAAATGCATGTTATTTTTTATTTAGTACTGACCTGAGTAATATATTTTACATAAAAGATGTTTACATATAGTCCACAAGAGCAAAAAATAGCTGAAATTATTAAAATAACCCCCTTTAAAAGTTTGGAACCCTTGGTTCTTAATACTGTGTGTGGTTACCTGAATGATCAACGACTGTTTTTTAGTTTTGTGATGTTGTTCATGAGTTCCTTGTTGAGTTCTTCAATTTTCCAGAATATTTTGCATATGTGAACCCTTTCCAGCAGTGACTGTATGATTTTGAGATCCATCTTTTCATACTGAGGGCAACTGAGGGACTCAAACACAACTATTAAAAAAGGTTCAAACATTCACTGATGCTCCAGAAGGAAACACGATGCATTAAAAGCCGGGGGGTAAAAACTTTTTGAATTTGAAGATCAAGGTCAATTGTACTTCATTTGTCTTCCAGGATACATGCAAGTATCTTCTGATGCTTCCGGAGGGCAGTACTAAATGGAAAAGAATGATATTTCAACAAAATAAGAAAAATTTGGACATCTTCATCCTGTTCAAAAGTTTTCACCCCCCTGGCTTTTAATGCATCGTGTTTCCTTCTGGACCATCAGTGAATGTTTGAACCTTTTTTAATAGTTGTGTTTGAGTCCCTCAGTTGCCCTCAGTGTGAAAAGATGGATCTCAAAATCATACAGTCACTGCTGGAAAGGGTTCAAATATGCAAAAGATGTTTTTTGTTAGAAAAGTTTTTCGTTAGTGAGTTCACCCCATCAACTTTTCTGTAACCTGTCTTCAAGAAAATATCTTTCTCTATTGACTGCACATCAGTTATGACCTCAGATACTTGTTCATACAGGTTTCTCTTTTAAACAAAGCTACTACATCAGGGGTGCACAACCCTGTTCCTGGAGATGGACTTTCCTGCAGATTTTAGTTCCAACCCTGATCAAACATACCTGTCTGGAATTATCAAGTGCTCCTTGAGATCCTAATTAGCTGGTTCAGGTGTGTTTGGTCAGGGTTGGAGCTGAACTCTGCAGGAAAGTCGATCTCCAGGACCAGGGTTGAGCAACCCTGTACTACATTGATCACCTAAACCTGCTGGGTTTTTTTTTTTTTGAAAGATGGGTTACTGGGGCTGCAATTAAAGAGGGTTGTATAATGGGTTCTGTTGTGACAGTCATCATAAATGCATAAAAGAATGTCTGTTTTCTTGCTGCCAATGCCTGTACGTATAGTAAATGTAAAGCTTGGCGTGGATTGATGTGGATTTTTATTTATTTATTTTTTTATTTAATGCTCTTATGGTCAATTAAAATCAGGTTAACCTATAAGTTTTATAAAAATATACTGTTGGGAAAATAAAACACTTTAAAATGTTGTTGTTGTTGATTAACAATAGTTTAGTAAAGTAGCAAAAGTCTTTCAATACTTTTTATGTAGGTTGTGACCCTGGACCACAAAATGAGTCTTAAGTATCATGGGTAAATTAGTAGCAATAGCCAAAAATATTGGGTCAAAATTATCGATTTTTCTTTTATGCCGTAAAATCATTAGGATATTAAATAAGGATCATTTTACATTAAGATATTTTGTATATTTCCTGCCATTAATATATCAAAACTTAATTTCTGATTAGTAATATGCATTGCTAAGAACTTCATTTGGACAACTTTAAAGGCGATTTTCTCAATATTTAGATTTTTTTGCACCCTCGGATACATACATCCAATACATCAATGGAAAGCTTATTTATTCAGGTTTTAGATGATGCATAAATCTCAAAGTCAAAAAAATTAACCCTTATGACTGGTTTTGTGATCCAGGGTCACATTTATATTTTGATGTTCACAGTGCTCTTGTTGACACTGACACACTTACTGATTTTTATCGAGTTCTCCAAACTTGCTGAGATAAGGGAAGTTATTTCTGATACACTCAAACTCTTCACGTGAGATGAACCCGTCGCCGTTTGTGTCGAAATTCTTGAACACAGACTGTGTAAAGAAAACATTTTTTTGAACATGTATCATTTAATCTTTCAAGCTGGGAGGAGTTGTAAATGAAAATATTGAGACTGTTAAATTATGTAATATACAGTTACTGTCAGTGTAAACAAATACACATATTTGACCCTGCACTAAGCCCCATTAGTGACAAATCCTACACTGGCAACTAAAAACTAGACTTGGTCTGATTCAAAAACAGAACACTGGAGTCTCAAGATGTGCTTTTCTAAGATGAGCTACTCAACACAGTATCTAAAAAAGCAGTGCTCATTTCATAAGAAGCTTAAAAAAAAAGGCAGAGACACAACACAATGGCCAAAATATCAGACGGAATACAAGAAAACACGTCCTGTGGAAATGTCCACTAAGCACAATCTACCTTTGAGAGATAAAATTTGATGGATAATATAGAAATAAATCAAAATATTTATTTAAGGCACTTTTTGAAATGTCTAATCCAAAGAGATCTATTAAGTGGTTTAGTCTGCCTAATACATCTTTTGTATTATTTTAAACTGGGGGCTTTTCTAAGCAAATATTGATCTGTGCCATTATTCAGTTCAATAATGTAATTATTTAATAAAGATTTTCAATTAGTTAGCTGACCTTAATTGTACTTCTTTTTAAATGAAGCTTAATTCTCTTTAGTTGGCTACCAAAAGTATTTGCCTAGATTCTGAAGTTTTCCATCACACATTTCTTTTCTCAGTTTGGACAATTATCAGATTTAACCACAATCAAGATGCAGCAGATTTTGAAAGCAGTAAATAAGAGGGGCGGGGCTTAGTAAAGGCTCAACTGAAGCGATGTGACACAAAAGTGCGCCAAAACAAATTACAATGAAAAGAATGCTTAGTTTTTCTCTTACTTCCACCATCTTCTCGATATGTTTGCTGATAATGGCAGGATTAGCTTTAGGCTTGACTGATGCTGCCCACTCATCAATCATTGAGAGTTGTTTAGGAGCTGGACTGGAGGAGGAGGTTGAGTTCTAATCCACCAATCAAAAAACAAACAAAGTCACATGTGTGCAGGTATTGTTATTTTGCTTTATATTTAAATCTAATCTTGTGTATTTGCTTATTTTACTGTAAATAACACATTATAACCAAACACCTACATTATTTATAAAATTAACCAAATATAACTGAGTGGAAAACTGACCGCTGGTTTTGCAGCTCTGGGTTCCCTCTGTAATGAGAGCTGATAAATCTCCTCTTCTGTGTGGTACTGATCCAATGATACCTATACATGAGGATTCAATGAGTTGCAAATGATTAATACATAAGAAGAATGCATAAGTTATTTCTTATAAATATATACTCCTTATACTCTTTTTTTGTGTGTTTATCTGAAGAAGTTTTTCTTTTTTCTAATCTAATCAGATTTTTCTGGCAAATCCTTAAACAGGAAAAAACTATTGAAGCCGGTTTCCATCAAAAAACCCCCCAAAAAAACATTTGGCTTCTTATCCCACAATTCAGACTTTTTTTCTCACAATTCTGAGTTTATAATTCACAATTCTTTCTTTTTTTCTCAGAATTCTGAGATCCTATTTCCCATGTCTGTTTTTTTTTCTCAGAACTGCAAGATATAAACTCACAATTGTGAGTTATAATATAGCAATTGTAACTTTATTTCTCAGAATTGAGTTTACATGTCCCAGATCTGACTTTATAGCTTGCAATTGTGAGTTTATATCATTCAATTCTGAAAAAAGGTGAGAAAAAAAGTCAGAAAAAAGTCAGAATTAAGAAGTCACAATTACATTTTTAATTTTTATTCAGTGGCAGAAACAAGCTTCCATAAAAAAAAAAAACTGTAGAAGTCAAATGAGCTATGAAAGCAAAGTTTACAGACTCATTAAAACCTTTATTGCTGTATGCATGTATTCCTCTTTTTAGAAAAGTTTCTGAAATGGTTAGGTTTTGATCAGGTATGATTTCTCATGTTATGTTCACCCTGTGTGACAATTACTGTAATTATTCACCAGATTCTATGTGTAGTTGTTCATGTTCTGAGGACTAAAAAAACATTTAGTTCCTATGGCAATGCTATGGCAACGGTAAAATGTATCTATTTGCAGCTTTACTACAGCAAAACTTTGGCATATAGCAAAAAAAAAAAAAAGGTTTTCTGAAAGTACATTCCATGATGAAAACTCTCCAAAACCTTGTTTCCGTGTTGCATATGGTGATGTTATAAATGCAACTTGTGTATGGCAAAAGCTGTTTTTAAATACTGCGCATAGGAATTTTACACCAATGAGCAAATGCTGTAAACAAATTACTGTAGAAAATGTCTTTCCTGTATTTCTGTGCTGAATGTGAGCCGTGAACTATTAGAACCAAAAATTACCAGAGATTTTTTACAATGAACTATAAAACAGCTGTCGGTCTACGTGCTCGACATACTGAGCTCTGTAGCTTATGCAGCTCATGCAAATTTAAGTCCAGTTTTTCACACATTTTCCACATGTGGAGAACATGAGATGGGAGTTTTTCGACATACCCTAACTGTCATGACCCGGAGAAAAACAGAGGGCGGGAAGAGCAAGACAAGACGAGCGTTTGACATTAAAAAGTATATAAATTGTATTACATTTTTATAAAAATAACTGATTGTTTCACTAGATAATACCCTTCTTCCTCTGCTGGGATCGTTTACAACCGCATTTGGGATCGTTTGAAGCCACATTTAAACTGCACCATATCAGTCCATTATATGGAGAAAAATCCTGAAATGTTTTTCTCAAAAAACAGAGTTTCTGTACGACTGAAGAAAGAAAGACATGAACATCTTGGATGACAAGGGGTGAGTACATTATCTGTAAAAGTGGACTTCTCCTTTAAAAAAGAGAAGTAAATTGGTGACTAAATTGGACTACAGATGTTGTCAGGGATGGTAAACATGATCACACTGAACAGGTAAACTCATCTACTCACTAGTCGCTTTCACAGCCTCATAGTGTTTATAATCGTACTTTTGAAAACTATAGGGAAAATGTATTTTAAAATAAGTTGTCTGAAGCTTATCGATGGTGACATAAAGAGTCACACAACAATGGTGTAGTTTGTTTATAGCCTATGTTTAGCTTTTAACCTCTGGATATTGTATATAGGCCCTAAAAACATGTCAGAATCTTAAACTTTTGTTGGTCTCAAGCTTATTTTCTGCAATGATCCAAAAGCCAATTGAAAATCCTTGAGTCAAGCTAAGTGGACAATTTACAGGTTGGCCTTCAAAAATACATTATCACTGCAGTGCTCTATACTGAAAATCAATATATTTTCTCAAACTTGCCAATAATAAAAGTTTTAACAAACAGACACCCATCCACTCAGTCATTTTTCTAATCACACTATTCCTCATGAAATCATATACATAAAACACACGCACTCACTGTAAGTAGATTGAGCAAGTCTGTGTTGGCCTCGATGTTCGGAGGATTGTTCTGCACCAGGGCCAATTCCTGCAGGATGCCATAGAGTTGCTGAGTTTTAATCAAGTTGACGCGGGTCTTCTGTGGGTCTGTCCAGTCCGACAGAGCGACATGAACAGCTATCAAGTCCTTGAGGTTAACAGCCAGGATTGGGAAGCGAAAACCAGTGCACTCTGCGAATCTGCGCCGATATTGACTGTAGTTTCCACAGGATGTCAGCAGGTCCAACAAGGTGTTAAAGATCTGAAAGAGGTACATGTAAAGGTTACATGTGACAGGTGTTGCTTGTGAACTAGACTTGACCTGGTTCAAAAATACAACACTGTTTTGTTAAAGATAAGCTACTTATCACAGCATCTACAAAGCAGTGTTCAGGTCGTGAGATGCTGAAAAAACAGCGAGACACAATGCAACAGCCAAAATATCATTGAATATCATGAATTTGCAATATATTAGGGGTGTCAACAATAATCGATTCGGCGATGCATCGCGATGCAGGGCATGAACGATTCAGCATCGATGCGGCAAAGTGCCATAATCGATTATGTCACTGTTTATTTTCTGGCGGAAAATAAAGTTGTGAAGTTTCAAATACTTCCGTTCCGGGGGAATAACAACAACAACGAGCAAGATGGCTGAGGCGGAGGGAGATGACCGCGATAGACAGGTTATTATTGCCTCATGACTGATAAAAAATTTGCCTTGTGTGCAGTAGAATTTTGATGGATCGCAATGCATCATAGAATCGAATTGAATCGAATCGTTACCTGGTGAATCATAATCGAATCGAATCGTGAGGGCAGTGCCAATGCACACCCCTACAATATATAGCTATAGGTTACATGTGACAGGTGACAGATGTACCTTATTGGTTTCGCTGCTGATGTGTGCCTGTGTTTCCTTCAGCCTAGAGATGGAGCTGTTATTGAGACCCCCGACCACTGCCATCAGCGTGTTAAAATTTTGCAACAGTAGTAGTTTCTATAGAGGGTGAATTAGTGAGAAACAAATGGAGAATGAAGCTGATATTTAGTTAAATGAATAATAATAAAAATTCTTCACAAACAACACACTTAAGCTACTAGGAGGCTCTGACCAATTCAAGTTCTGCAAATTAACAAAATCTTTTTGCAAGCAACAAATTCTTTATTTATTTAGTGTAGTGGTTATATGCATTGATTCTTTGGATTTTTTAACAAATATATAAACATAAAGAGATTACGAAGAGTGAACCCAGATTTATTGTAACACCATAATATCCATGAAACCACAAAGCTGAAAAGTAAGCATGTATGTACAGTATTTACATTGTTTAAACTTGAGTTTGGGGACCAATTCTCACTATTAACAAACTACTAACTATGACTTTTGCTTCATTAAACTTCTAATTACTGCTTATTAATAGTTAGTAAGGTTAAGTTAGCTAAGTTTAGGTTTGTGTTAGGCAGAGGTTGCGCTAGACTTTAACATTGTCTGTCATTTTGACGCACAAGGTCTAAAAATTCTGTCACAGTCAATCTATTATTACCTGTCATTTTAATTTTCATATTTTAATTAGAATAACACATTTTGGTAACACTTCACAATAAGGTACATTAGTTAACATTAGTTAACTACATTAGTTAACATGAACTAAGAATTAACAATACTTCTAGAGCATTTATTTTAATTTATCTTAATTAATATTAATTTCAGCATTAACTAATGCATTATAAAAATCACAAGTAGTGTTAGTTAACATTAGTTAATGCATTGTGAACTAACATGAACAAATGTATTTTTATGAACTAAAATTAACAAATACTTATAAAGAGTGTAATAAATGTATTTTTCATTGTCCGTTCATGTAATACTAGAGTTGGGGTACTCGGACTCGTGTCCGGTCTCAAGTACAATTTTTAATAGGCTCGGACTCGGATGCATTTTTACTCGGACTTGACTCGGACTCGAGCATTTCCAGAGTCCAGGGACAGTTGATGGAAATGTCACTGACTCGAGGCATACAGTGTGTGCTGCTGTAAAGACTAGGTTTATCCCGCACAACCTCACTTTCATCCAAGACAAAAGTTCAAAATGCCCTCTCTCAGGTCTAACCATTTGTTATATAAAACCCAAAACACACACAGCCGCTGCTCTTAAGGTCCCATTCATCAAGATATCTACATCTGTACACCCACCCTTGAATTTATACATTTACTATAATGATGAACAAAGTCAAGTCCTGCCCTATAATTTTTCATAATCTAAAACCTGTTTCACTCTGAAATATTTTACAATACATACGTCAGCCATAACTTCTGTTACGGGACCTTTTTTTTTTTGTTTGCTAAGTTTGCTAAGCAGAGCAGGGCACTAATTATGAGATGGTCTGATAACAAAAATCAAAATGGCAAGATCCAGTAGAGGTTTGCTTTTCTTAAATTTCAATTGACATTGCGTTTTTCTAGTTGTAAAGTTCAAAAACAGGGGTGCCCAAACTCAGTTCTCAGCTCCAACCTGCCTCAACACACCTGCCAGGGGGTTTCTAGTATGCCTAGTAAGAGCTTGATTAGCTGGTTCAGGTGTGTCTAATCTGCCCTCCAGGACCAAGTCTGGGCACCCCCGGGTTAAAACAATGTTAAGATACTGACAAACATTATTGTTTCTTTGGACTCGGACTCGACTCGGACTCGGCCCTTTGGGACTCGGATTCGTCTCTGACTCGACTGGTTAAAGACTCGGACTCGACTTAGGTGGACTCGAACCCAACACTAGTTAATACATTAACTAATGTTAACTAATGACACCTAAAACAGCTAAATGCCTATAGGATGAACTGTACACCATTCACTATACAGGCAAAAATGTATTTGGTTAGTAACACTGAAGTGCAGAATCTTAAATATTTCTGAAGCAATATTTCACACTATTTGTTTTTTGTATTTTTTAAAAATCTTTTCTTATTATTTTCAAGTTTAAACTAGACTTTAAATATCTGTGACCCAACTGAACCCCATTATGTGTGTGAATGTTGTACTTTGCACATCATTGTCAGTGTGATTAGTTGATATTTTCATTAATAGTGGTAAAAACTAACCAACTATAATGTAGATTAATGTAGAAGTTACACAAAGTTCTTGTGCCTTTGTGCCGGTTGTGATGTGTTTGAAGCAGAATACTGACACGTAAAGCAGGCACTAACATGTAAGTCACAGTAATTAAAGGGTGCCTACATTAGTTCAGCAAAGCACAATGCGTCAGTCAGTGAAGAAACTTTGCCAGCTAAATAAACGGGTAAAACTTTAAAACTAAAAAATGATGCATATTGAAGAAACAAAAAAGGTTCAAGGTTTGAAAGAAGACACAAACATAGCAGAAACATAAATTTGCCTTTTACACCACCAGATTGTAAACAAGTCTCACAAAATGGGTATTGTGTCCATTAACTTGTGATGTGTGTATCAGCAGTTACAGTTATCAGCTAAAACTTAAAATGGATTATTAAAACAGCAACTACAATGAAAAAAAAAATGGTGTGGGACTTACTTTTTCACTCAGAAATTACTGGTAAATTTCACAAATATTTACAAAGAAACAGCAGAAACATGGAAGTACAAAGATCGAAATACTATTTTCTTGTAAAACACATTCCAATAATCTTTATTTACAACTTTGTAAAAATAATTTTTTACAGTGTTGGATGGATGGATGTGAGTGTGCCTAACTAGTAGATATTAGATTTGAGACTGTCTCACTAAGTTTTGGATCTCTGACTTTGTTGTTTGAATCCCTAATAAAAATAGACAAGAAGTGCAAACTGTTGGCGCTTAGCCCCTATGCTTCTAGCCTGCTTTCAAGAGGAGGACGGAAAGAGGAAAGTGTTTTAAAGAAAAAGACAAATCAATATGACAAGGAATTGGGCAGGAAACCTAAAGCGGTAGTCGAAGTGATATTTTGGAAGAGGAAAACCTCAGGGGCCCATAAGAAGGAAGGGAACAAGGGATCATCAGGAGGAACAAGAGCAGGGGGTGATGGAGCCCCACTGCGCTTCTGAAAAATTCAAAGAGAAGAAAAGTCACATGGGTCTAGCTGTCATTGTAGTAAAGGTCTACACCAGGACTCTGTGTTTTTGTAGGTCATTGCTTTTTACTTCTTTTTTTTTCAAGCTGGATTTTTGCTGACTTGCACTCAGCAGCTGTTATTCTGTACTAGTGGTGTTAGTTACCAATCCTATAAAATACAATTTCAACCACACAAAGAATTTATAGGCCAAGCACTAACAAGTCCAAAAGCACCACTGTGTTCTGGAAAAAGAAAAACTATTAATGGAATAGTTTACCCAAAAATGAAAATTCTGTCATCATTTACTCACTCTCATGTTATTCCAAACCTGTATGAGTTTCTTTTTTCTGTTGAACCTAAAATAAGATATTTTAAAGAATGTTGATAACCAAATAGTTGATAGTAGCCATTGACTTCCATAGTATTTCTTTCTCTACTATGGAAGTCAATGGGGACCAACAACTGTCTGGTTCTTCAAAATTCTTCACGATATCTTCTTTTGTGTCCAACATAAGAAAGAAACTCTTGCAGTTTTGGAACAACATGAGGGTGAGTAAATAATGATATAAATGTAATTTTGGGGTGTTTATGTACTTACATTAAAATTAATAATTTAATATTAAACATTGTGTACATACATTGTACACTGAAAAAAATGGTGTAGAAAAAACATTCACTAAGAATTTTCACTTTACAACTTAACAGTGTTTGTACATTAGAAAACACTTGTATGTAGTCACATATATAACTACATCCGCAGTTAATTTCTGTAATTACTATAATTGTTGATGATAGTTGACCTTAACCCATCTTTAAACCCAACATGTCCTCTAACCAATACGGCCATTTGTCAAATACCTGAAATACGACCCATCGGAGTGTTTACTAAATTAGCGCCCCTATCGAGAACAGTGCCATAATTTGGGTTTCGTGTAGCTCAGTTGGTAGAGCATTGCTTTACGTTATGCAATCATGTCATTATGGGTTCGAACCCAGGGAATGCACATGCTCATAAAATGTTTGCACTCTAAATTACTTTCCAACATATCTGACAAATGTGTAAATGGGTTTTATCAAAATGGAAATAGAACAAATGGTGGGCAAGGGACCGTGTAAAAAGTCCACACACTTCGTTTAAATTTAGTCATACGTCATTTGATGAAGACACAACACGACACTGTCATTATTTTTACGCCAACTAGAGGGTGCTTAACTTTAAAATGTAAATATAGGTCAAAATAAGGTGCTTCCACAAACAACCTATAGGATCGTTTTTTGGAAGAGGACAGTCTCCATAAACCTAGTTATACCATGAAACCTGTCCCCTACCTTACCTGTATCCCATCTCACTAGTGGCAAAATTGTTTTGCAGAACACTAAGTACATTGTACCGGACACATTTTTTTTTTTTTGTCAGAAGTACATAGATGCCTAATGACAATTAGGACTAAGTTAGTTTTCCTGACCTGTGCGACTGTTATGAAGTGTGCGATCACGGCAGCTCTCTGCGGTGCGGTGGGTTTACTCAGAACCATCAGCTGAATCCACTGCGAGACGCTGTTAAAGAGGGTAATAAACCTCTCCAGGATGGGGTTATCTACCGTACAGCCGTGCATCACAAAGCTGTGGTAATCCTGAAACTGAAACACACATTAAACAAATGGTCACAGATCACACGCGAGGAATATATTCATAAAGACAAAAATAAGTTCTAAGAATGTTTTGCTAGCGTTCCTATTAAGTCATGATATTTGAATGTTTTGTGAAAAAGGTCCAGTTTTTTTAGTTTGAATATTTGTTCATTTAATATTTTGTATTTGTAGGGGATTTTATTATATTTATGGATAGTTATGATCTGTTTATTACCTGTTAACCACTTTTTGAGCATAGACCTTAAATTGTCATCATTAATTTGGAGCATGATTTGCTGAAGTGAAAAAAGTTACACAAGTTTAAGTTTCTTATGAAAAAAGCACAAAAATACTATTTAAAAATTTGATATGCAATATATATTTTCCAAAACATGTTTTATTCTAAAATTTTCTAGAAGGAAATCAAAGCCATTAACAAAAAAAGTTGTGTTCCAAATTTGGTTGATATCTTAAAAAATTAGCTTTTGGTAAGAGTTTGTTTGGGGGCAGTACACAACGTTTCCACTAGGTGAAATCTGTTTCAAATGCATTGTCAATGTGAACAACAGTAGCTGTGTTTCCATTCCCTTTCAAATTGCGCAAACCGAAACTGCGAACTGAAAAAACGCCTAATGGAAACACATCAGTTTTGCAAAAACTCCCATATATCACAAAAAAGTTTTTATGCTCGCATGAGGTGGTTTTTCAGGCAATTCGAAAAAAAGAATTTTTCGCAGAACTGCAATGGAAATGGCTTTTTCGCATTTACAGGTCACCTTGTGTACATAAAAGTCACATGACCATTCTTTAATGTACTATAAACTCAAACAAAAACACCTCATATGTGGTCACTTACACAAGCATTGACTACACAATGCTTGAATAAGGGGCTTTCCTTGCTATTAAAGCTTGGATAGCACCTTATTTATACTGCACAAGTCTGCAGAGTTGATCACTCTAGTCAATGCTTGTGTTCATACTCGTTTGAGTTTCAGAAGCGTCCCAGAAGGGGCTCTCCATGCTGCTTCTGTAAAGACAGATGCCTCCTATGATTAAAATTTATGGCTAGTGCAGTGGCTGCAACATACGTAAACCTACCAACAACCATTGCAGTGACTTATTGCGAGAGGAAAAAATTACGTTTTAGTCGCATAACATCAGTCAATGGAAACGGCATCATTTTGCAACAGTTTTTTATCCACATTTAGAAAACATTGCAAAAGTTTTGCACAGATCTGTAAAGGAAACACACCTAGTGTGAATATTTTTTTCAGGGCCATTTAACCTTTTCGAATCACGTCCATGATTTTGTTTTTACCAAGTTTTGTACAGTTCTGATAAAGAACACAACATACAATTTTTTGGTCAAAAATGACTGAACAACACCCAGAGGGTTAAATGCAAACATATGCGGTCAACTGCATATTCAAGATTGTATAGATATCTATGTGGTGACTCATTATCATCAAGTTATTAATATTAGATAAAAATAAATGTGTCAGCTTAGCACTTCACCCAGACATGACAGTCACCTTTCTGCACTTCTAGATTTTAATTAGAACATTATTTGGTCTATTTCTATCTCTTGTAAAATTCTGAGAACAATTAGAGCACTTTCAGTCTAACAAGAACAGCAAAATCTGTACCCACAAACATACCATTATCTTGCAGAAGGATTTGTACTCTAAATAGGTCAGATGTTCAGCAAGCTCACAGGGGTCCAGGTGATCAAACAAAAGGGACATTTTTCTCTTTTTTGACATTGATGGAACTCTTTTGGTAACCTGCCGTTTCCATTTATACGAGGGCCTGCAGAGGAAAAATATGTTATTTCAGATAGGACTAATGTTGTTATTGTTGGCAGCTGACTAACATGCTGAAATCTAACAGTGCTGTGCAAGGACATTCTTCATGACAAACTCTCATTTTATCTATCTTTAATTTGTTGTTGAAAACTTGTGGTTTTGATTTTGCCACATTTGAAAGTGCAGAAGTGTAAATAACATTTGAGAGTGACACTATTAAAAATAAACGTTGTTTAGAACCTTTTAGAACGTTGACGGAATCTTTCCATTACACAAAAGGTTCTTTATAGTGGAAAATGCTATAGCGGAAACATTTTTCACGCTTAAAAAAAACTGTTAATGGCTTATTTTTTGTTATTTTGTTGTAATTACCACCCATGATCATGTGGAATACAGCAGCCTGGACATTACCTTTTTTCTGAGCCATGAAATTAAGAACCAAAATGTTTCGAACAGCAGTGCGAGTAGATGACAGCTTTTTCATTTTTTGGAGAACCGCTTAACCTTTTCAGACTGAGAACATGAAATGAGTGTGTAGGTGTGTGTCTGTGTACTTACACACTCTCTACATCAATAAGCTGACTCTGTGTTTCATTGCCACCAGTGTTCAGGTTCTCTCTCAGGTCTTTAATCTGGTCAGCCAAAGCAGGATTCAGATCAAACTCTACGGGAAATTCAGAAATCCAGTACCTACATAGAAAAAGAGGACGAGCAAATGCAACAGCAGATTTGACATACAATGGAGAGTATGAATTAGATACAGCATTATTCTTACTTTACAAGGTGGCATATTTTAGCTCTGATCTCATCACTGCTGCCCTCCTGTGACCTGTATATTTGTTAAGGGTGTAAAGTTTGTAAATTTTAGGCTTTCATTTAATGTTAACACCAGCAAACCTTACATCAGAGCATGTAACCCAAAAATAAAATATAAAAAATGACTTTTATGGAATTTTATAGAATGTTAAAGTTATATTTTATAGATTTGCATCAGAAATATATAACAGAAATAACTTTACAGTTAATACTTTAGTATTAAATAATATCAGGTTTTACAGCACTTTTTATACAGTTAGTTCCAATAAATCTAACATGGAATCTAACATGAAGTTTAAATATATTGCTCAAGTACAACTGCATAAAAAAAATCAACATGAGGGTTTTGTAGCTAAAGGATACTTTAGCAGCAGTTTCTTGGACAGATCGGTGGAAGATATGTACCAAGGATGCATCATCAGAAACATTTTCACAAAGGAGGCATTTTTAATTGTGCCTTCACTGTCTGAAAACACAAACATCACAGAACATTAATGAAGAATAAACAATAACACTTCAGATTAGGGAACACATATTCACTATTAAAGGAGAAGTCCACTTCCAAAACAAAGATTCATATATAATGTGATCACCCCCTTGTTATCCAAGATGTTCATGTCTTTCTTTCTTCAGTCGTAAAGAAATTATGTTTTTTGAGGAAAACATTGCAGCAATTTTCTCCATATAATGGACTGATATGGTGCTCCGATTTTGAACTTCCAAAATGCAGTTTAAATGTGGCTTCAAGTAATCTTAAACCAGCCGAGAGAGAAGAGTCTTATCTAGCCTAACGATCAGTTGTTTTAATAAAAATAATACAATTTATATGCTTTTTAATGTCAAACGCTCGTCTTGTCTCATCTCTGCCTGGACTGTTTTTTTCCGGTTCATGACAGTTAGGGTATGTCAAAAAAAAACCCTCCCATCTTATGTTCTCCCTCAACTTCAAAATCACCCTATATCGCTTAAGGGTGTTTGATCTTCTTTGCGTGTTCACTTTGCAAAGACTGGGTCAGTACTTCTGCAGCGATGTAGGATGATATTAAAATGATTTTTTAAGTTGAGGGAGAAAATACGATTGGAGTTTTTCGACATACTCTAACTGTCTTGACCCAGAATACACAGAGTTCAGGGAGAGCAAGACAAGACGTGCATTTGATATGAAAAAAAAAAAATAAAATAAATTTGAATGAAAATACCCGATCATTTGCTAGATAAGACACTTCTTCCTCTGCTACCTCGTTTACAACCACATTTAGGATCATTTGAAGCCGCATTTAAACTGCATTTTGGAAGTTCAAAATCGGGGCACCATATCAGTCCATTATATGGAGAAAAATGCTGAAATGTTTTCCTCAAAAAACATAATTTCTTTATGACTGAAGAAAGAAAGACATGAACATCTTGGATGACAAGGGGGTGAGTACATTATATGTGAATCTTTGTTTTGGAAGTGGACTTCTCCTTTTTCCCTCAATGAACTCCTAAGTTGCTGCTTATTGAGCTTAGTAAGCAAAGTCGTTGTTTCTAATTGTTATATTTAGATATTGGGTAGGGTAAATACAGTCATGCAGAATAAGGAATTAATAAGTGCTTTGTAAGTATTAATAAACAGCCAATTTGCTAGTAATATGCATGGCAATAAGCAATAAGCACACATTTTTGTTGTGATTTCCTTTGTCAACTTTCTTGAGCAGCTTTAGCAGCTAGACTTTGTTCATAAAAAGCATGATTACGGTTTGCTGGTTCATCATTTACGTAGATCCGCAGCAGAAACTTCTGCTTCTCAACTGCACTAAATCTTCAGACCAAACTTTTGTTTGAAACTCCTTTATGCGTAAGACAATGTCTTTATAGACTCACCGAAGGATTGTATGCAGAAGTCCACCAACTCATCCACTGTTCCTGAATCCATAGGTAACGGATCCATTAAATCTCTCGTTTTCTTCGTCTGTCTTCACTTTCTAAAAGCCTTCTGTCTTTCTCTTCTCCTCCAGTGCTCTTCCTCTTCTCTTTTGTCTGTCAATAGAGATTGTTACCGTAAGGAGAAGAACACACTGAACATCCTTTTAAAAAAGAAGTGCATTCAATTGTATTGAATGTGCACTTGTAGTATATTTCAAATCTTTAAAGTAAAAAACATGTGTTTGCAGTTAATATATTGCTAATGAAATAAAAGGCCACTTAAGTGTAATTGCACTTAAAGTATACTTTTAAAAAGTGCATGTTGTAGTGTACTTCATTTTACATTTATTTTAAAAACTGTACTTGCAGATAATATTAAATATTAAAATAATACAAAATAAATAATCCACCTAAATAATAGGCCACTTAAGTGTACTTAAGGAAAACAGAAACTAAAAGGTAGTCTCTTTAAAACATATTTAGACTTTTAAAAAGTACACTTTGTAATAACATAATTTCATTTAAAGTAAATGCATGTTTTAAATGTACTAAATTGCAACTTAAGCCTTACAGATGTGTAATTACAATTATATTTAAACAGGGAATACAAGCTTCAATAGAAATGACATTGAAGTATAATTTATTTTATCATAAATGCTCATCAGTACATTCAGCACTACTTTAAGCATATTTCAAAAACAACAGAAGCAACTGTAATATTACATATAAAGATGTACTTAAGTCCTACTTAAGTGGATCAAAAAGCACTCTAAATTTCAGTGAGCTGAATTCCTTTAATTGCTATTAACATGCAATTAAATAACCAAAAACACTGCATTCAAGAACATTTTTTTTTTCAAATATATTAAGTACTCTTTTTGTAAGTATGCTAAAGTGTACTTCTAATTTTATAATTCGCAATGGCATATTTCACAGTTGAATGTTTTTAGCCTCACACTTGAGACAGAAAGAAATTTCTGGTGTTAGAGCAACTCTAACAGCAGCTTTTATAAAATATATAGTACAGCTGGCATTTAATATTTTATTCATATTTTCATCTACATTAAAAATTATGTGTTTGTGTGTGGTTAAAAAGCTTTGCTCTTAGTGAAGATCTTTGACCAAACCATCCGCAGAAGACGACATCATGACACAATTTCTGAGATATTAGTGACCGAATGACAGACATACCAAATGTCCCAGCTGATAAACTCATTTAACAGACACACACACACACGCACACACACACACACACACGCACATAATGAGCTTCAGACTCCCAAGCAACTGACCTCTTCACAAACAGAAAACCTCAAGTTATCACATCCTAAAACAGAAATGGTCACACAAGCAGCAAACCACAGTCTATCCTTCAAACACACACACTTATCACTCATTGTGCTTTCCTGTACTGACAGAACACACACACACACACACACACACACACACACACACACACATGCTCATGCAGTCTCCGCAAACTGGCCAACAGGAAACCATGGCAACACACTCTGATCCCATTGTGATCTCCATATGGAAACACAAATTATATTCCACTACCAAGAATTCCACATGAACGAAATGCACAAAACAATACCGTTTATAGAGAGACACATAAAATATGATGCCCACCCAGCCATCTCACTGTCTAATAATTTAGCTCAGTTCTCTGTTTAGCAGAAACCACCAAAAATACAAATCAGACAGCGGTGGATCCTTAAATAAGGCATCTTGGGTAATGATGCATGGCCACACACACACACAAGCCTCCATTAAGCTACATGAAGTGTGTTTTATATAGGATCTCATTGTATGGTGGAATGTGCGTGTGTATGTGTTGCAGCAGAGAGGTAGGCGGACACTTTCAATTACAGCCCTCATAGAGAGAGAGAAGAGAATAATAGATTTAATAGAAGAGCCGCAGTAAGACTCTTTCTAACTCAAACTAACAGCAGTTCTGACACAAGGCCTGAATCGCGAGCCACGGTTGGCCTGCTGTCTACAAATCCTGAAAAACCCTGAAAAACTTCTCTTTTCTGATTGAACTAGGGATGCAAATCTTGGCAAATTCCTGTAACTGCTCATATGCTATTATTCATTGACTAACCATTAACCAGCAGGCCTTAAATAGAACACGTGACCCAACAGTAAAAACAAAGGCTGAATTGTTTTTAAGGGCAAAGGGGCAAATTACTGTAATTACCTTTGAGCTGAAAAAAAAAAATCAACTATAGTTATAGATACAGTTAAAAATGTTCAGATTTGTCAGTTATGTAGTTTTCACATCCTAAAACAGAAACAGTTACATAAGCACCAAACCACAGTCATTCTCAAATGCAACTCACTTATAGATGCATATATAAACATTATGGATTTTGTCAATTATGTAAGAGAGTTAATGTAAGTGTATTTTCTAACTGTAGCCTGTATTTCTGTGTCTGTATTTCAGCAAAAAGGATGATTAAACCACATGTTTTAATTACATGCTGCAATAATCTTGTGGTTTGAACAAGCTATCTCGTGCAAAAACTTAATTTTATGAGGTGGTGACTTCAATTCATACAATGTCATATGTGAACCAGGATCACAAAACCAGTCATAAGTAGCACGGGTATATTTGTAGCAACAGCCAAAAATACATTGTATGGGTCAAAATGATCAATTTTTCTTTTATGCAAAAAATCTGTAGGATATTAAGCAAAGATCATGTTCCATTAAGATATTTTGTAAATTTCCAATATATCAAAACCTAATTTTTGATTAGTACTATGCATTGCTAAGAACTTCATTTGGACAACTTTAAAGGCGATTTTCTCAATATTTTCTCAATATTTTTTTGCACCCTCAGATTCCAGATTTTCAATATTTGTATCTCGGCTAAAAATTGTCCTATTCTAACAAAACATACATCAATGGAAAACTTATTTATTCAGCTTTCAGATGATGTATAAATCCTAATTTCCCTTTAATTGACCCTTATGACTGGTTTTGTGGTCCAGGGTCACATATGTACAAAAAGCTATGAGTTTTATAAAAAACATAAGCAAGAACATCCACCTCTAAACATAACTGTCAACTGGGTGTAAGCAGATTGCATGAAAATGCATGATGGGATTGTAAGAGTTTATTAGAATTAGCCACTAATTTGCCATAAAATGAGAGTGTTTGCTAAAAGTTTTGAAAATAGTATCAAAGGAAATAACAAAAAACCTATACAGCGAACACACTTGATATTGTAAACCCATCAATTTAGCTCTCATTAGTTGTTTATTGTAAAACATTGAGATTGCATTGATTACTAACAGAGAATGATGCATCATATTCTAATATAACCATTTTAGATATATAGCATATAAAAATATTTATGGCTTCTTGTCCAGAATAAGCTACAAAGTGGGCCATGATGCATATTAAAATGTTGCTTCACCAGGTTAGTCTGACATGAGTCTACAAGCATGCAGAGAAGAAAATAGTGTTATGTGGTGTGACTAAAAAGTCATGTGGTGCAACCGACATGCAGAAAAATATAGCAGCTTTTATGTGGCCGAGCGGAGAAATGGCCGCACTTGAACCTCAGGAAATGCAAAATGAAAATCATATACACTGCTTACCCACAAAAGTTTATGAGTGGGCCCAAATAGGTGTAAAATGTCATGTGGAATGACTCCCCAAAAGCGAAACTATATTTATAAATAATAAAATCCAAAAAATACATAAGTACTTTTCACCTTGAATAACATACATAAAAAGCTTTTTACAGCACTTGACATTTTTTATCATTACATTTTGACTTTTTCTAAAAAAAACGTGGTATAGGTTTATCAAAAATATATGAAACAATAAATAAAACCTGGATTTTCTGACACTTTTCTTAAAGAAATGCATCAGATTAGAGAAGTTCTAATTAAAACAGCTCTTCTAGTTTGTCTCTAATGCAATTAAACACTCATCACGAGTCCTGCGTGTGCATATATGTGTTTGTGCATTGTGTGTGTGTGCTATTGTCGTCTGTAAGCAGCTGTTTTCTGAAGCTTCTGTTGCTTGGTGACAGAACCCCAGAACTATTGATCCTCACAGGGGTTTAATCGAAGTGTGTGTGTGTGTGTTTGTCCGGTGTTTTATGGCAGAGGTGTTTTGAATATTTCAGTCTCTCCTGCAGAGTGTGTGTCCTGACAGCTCAAGGCTTGAATGATATTTCTAACCCAACAGAATGAAGTCTGTTTCCATTCGAAAGAGAGTCTCCCTCATGACTCTGTACAATAAAGGTCCAGATCTTATCAGACACACAGCACTCATTAGAGGGGGAAATAACATCATTCACACAAAAGCTTTCATTCAGACACATGAGTGTGTGATATTATCGGTCATTGAATGATAGCTCAACACTAATGATGCCGATCTCAGTGCAGCTATTAATCTCACTCTCATTATTGGATGTTTCATCATTACTGTCAAAGTTAGAACATGGTCTTACCTTAGTGGAAAAAGAAATAAGGGGGGAAAGAGAAGTGAGAGACACAATGTGCTAATTAAAGGAATGGCATCTGTTAGACGACTAATTTATGACTCCAAAGTCTGGTTTCAAGTAGACAAAATTAAACATTTCTAAATCAGATTCAGTGCAAATTTAACTTTAATCGCTATATATCATACTCTGTTAACTCAAGGTTCAACACTGCAGCACTTGTGCATAAAAGTGAGGAGCCAATCATTTGAAACATGGAGTCAGCATGATTCATTTCCCTGCTGAAAATGAGGAGATTGTCATATTTGTATATTTTATTTTAGTGTTTATTTGTACAAATTTTAATTTAATTTAAAAGCTTAATATGTATTTTCAAAACACAATTGAATAATGGATTAAAGGAACTGTTCACCCCTAAATGAAAATTTGCTGAAAATGTACTCCAAGATGTAGATGAGTTTGTTTTTTCATCAGATTTGAAGAAATGTAGCATTACATCACTTGCTCACCAATGGATCCTCTGCAGTGAATAAGTGCCGTCAGAATAAGAGTCCAAACAGCTGATAAAAACATCACAATAATCCACAAGTAATTCACACCACTCCAGTCCATCAATGAACATCTTGAGAAGTGAAAAGCTGTGTGTTTGCATGAAACAAATAAATCATTTAGGCATTTTAACTTCAAACCATTGCTAAAATACGAGCCCTCTCCATAATATTGATTCTTCCAGTGAAAAAGTGGTCTTGTCTGAATCAGGTGAGAAATCTGCACAGATCAAGCACCGTTTACAAGTGAAAACAGTCCAAAACAGCTCTTAACAAATATGTGGGTGGATTCTGATGTGAGAGACAAACAGGAGATGGACTTTTTCACTGGAGAAAGCGTTATTATTACTCATATTTTGGCCAGGAGCAAAAAAGTTAAAAATGTCTTAAAGGGGTCATCGGCTACAAACTTCACTTTCTCATGTTGTTTGAACATTAATGTGTGTTGGCAGTGTATGTATAAATCTACCCTATAATGATAAAAATCCATGCAGTGGTTTTTAATTCATCTGTAAAAATAATATCCCCTTTTTCAAATCGAGCCGTTCTCAGATGCCTGTTGGTGTGCCGTCACACCGACAAAGGCCACTCCCACAATAGTTGATTGACATGAGCTCTTACCTCAGACCAGCTGTCACAGTCCAGTAACTTTCATTGTTTCGATGCCAAAGCAGGGATGTAAGTTAGACAAGAGTATCTCCGATTAAGCGATTGAGGTGTTGTGTTGCTGGATGTAATAATGAACATAGTGGTCGTCATTTACTCCCGACATCTGAGCCGCTAAAGATGCAGTGGATTACGTTTGTTTGTGAATGGAATGCGCCTCCCGATCTACATAATATCCGTCTATGTTCGCGCGAATCATTCATGATCCAGCTTCACTTACTAAATGCAGCTAAAGTAAACAAGCTCGTCACTCCACGGAGAGAAGAGAGGGGCGGGGTGAGCAGAGCTCATTTGCATTTAAAGGAACAACCCCTTAGAATGAGATGATTTTTCCAGAGCTCATTTTGGCAAGGTAAAAAGGGTGTTGTTTTAAAAAACCATTGAGAATTTTTAATCAAAGTATATTAGAGACTTTTCATTAAGACCCTAAAGAATCACATCAACTCGTGGAAAATGGGCATCTGATGACCCCTTTAATGATGGATTTGTTTCTTATAAACAGACAGGTTTCCGCTTCATAAGACATTAACTAATGGACTGGAGTGGTGTGGATTACTTGTGTATTATTGTGTTTTAATCAGCTGTTTGGACTCTCATTCTGACGGCACCCATTCGCTGCAGAGGCATCCATTGGTGAGCGAGTGATGTAATGCTACATTTCTCCAAATCTGATTAAGAAACAAACTCATCTACAACTTGGATGGCCTAAGGATGAGAACATTTTCAGCAATTTTTAATTTTTCAAGGCTTTGAAGACTGACCTATAAGACTAGATTCGAAGAGTTCACTAGATGATTTCTCACATGCACAACTGCACACAGGAGAACCACATCAAGAACAACTCTGCAAACGGTATTTTTAGCTGCATACAGTTATGTAACTCACAAACAACTGCAAAGCAATATCTAGAATTCTTTCCAGAGCAAGATATACAAGGGTAAAAATTGCATGACATCAGGGATGTCTTTGCTCACGGCTTAATGGCCTAGTTTCTGTTTGCCATTTCTCACCCAAAACAAAACTAGTTGTGTTGCATTAGCAAGTAATGAAATTACACTGAACAATCCATCTGCATTAAATAATAATAATAATAAAAGCACAACAAACAATGTACTGTAGCTGTCTGCAATACCTTGTTCCATTTTATACAAGAGAAACATACTGGTAAGAAAAACAGGTTCTGAAAAACAGAGCTTACTTGGTCTCGCTCATTAGCATCTGCGGTTAAGCAATGAGGTTCAGATATGACCATTTCTCTGCTTGGCCACATGATAGCTGCTATATATTTCTGTGCGTTGGTTGGACCACATGACTTTTTCGTTCCGCCACAAAACATCTTCCAATGTGTACATTTATCTCAAACTAACCTGGTGAAGCAATAATTTTAATATGCACAATACTTTGTAGCTTATTATGTTTTTATATGTTTTACACCTGAAATGGTAATAAGAGAATATGGTCCATCATTCTCAATGACTAATTAATGCAATCTTGAAGCTATAGATTTAAAAACAATTGTTTTACAATAACTAATGAGAGCTAAATGAATGGGTTTATGATGACAAGAATATTACATGTGTAAAATATGTGCACACTATACAGTTTCATGTTGTTTAATGCTAATTAAGTATTGTACAGTTACAAATGTAAGTCTTTCAATACCCAATTTCATGCTTCATACACATGCTTCCTTTCTGTATTATCACTGTTTCAAACTCTTGAACAAAGGTAGCAGCATCTGCAAGTGAAAATGAGCTTGCTTTTTGTTTGGGGCTGTTTTAAACCACAGGAGGCTATTATGTTGCAGAAAACGACTTTTTTTGTAATGTGGCAAACTTGTCTGTTCCTGAGGATGTGCAGGTGTAGTTATTATCTCTCACTCTCTGTAGTCTTTTTACAGGTACAACCTGCCAACTTGTATTAGATTTAGTATGGGTTTGTGTGTGTTTGGAAATAAAGAGCATCCTGAATAATAAAAATTATTATTATTATTTAATATTATTTTGAATAATAATAATGTGAATAGCTGATTTTATTCATTGAGAGCTTATTATTCATAATTATACTGGAGTCTTAGCTGTAGAGTTGGTCCAAACCGTGCGTTAGTTTAAACAGAGACAGCTGGTATGCGGGTGGATTGTTGCGGCGCAGGAGATGCAGAGAACTTGGTAAAAAGTGCTGTCTGCTGTGCCAAAAGTGTTCTTGACCCTTACGAGAATTAGCTCAATTTTTGCTGTTTTCAAGCCATGTAAGAACACAGGCTTTACGTGGGAAGATAACCACGCACCAAGGCCGCTTCGCAGACAGAAATAAATGAATTGCTCACTGCAATAAAAAACTCTTGACATTGAAATAAAAACATAAAGCCAGTAATGTAGTACCTATTATAAATATATTCAGAAGAGTTTTTTATTTTACTACACTGTTTGTGCTGCCTTGTTTCTTTTTGCTGTTTTTTTTGTGAAGTGCTTTCTTTGAAAAAGCATTTTTAAAGACAGTAAATAAAATATTGAAAAAAAAAAAATATATATATATATATTGTTTTTGTTGTTGTTGTTTTCAATTTTTTTTCATTTTTTTCTACATTGTTTTCTGTTTTGCTTTTTTTTGTGAAGTCCTTTTACAAGAAAATACTACAATCCAATTAATACTATTTGTGAAATTTACTACCAAAAAGTAAAAATGATTTGTACACCATTTTTTCAGAGTACTGGTTTAATTTGGCTGTTTTTTTAAATATATAATTTTATTCTAGTGTCTATTTTGTGTTGCCTTGTTTCTCTTTGCTGTGTTTTTATCTTTTTTTATGAAGTGCTTTCTTTGAGAAAGCATTTTTAACGGCATTTGTTATCTTCATTTTTGTCTACATTGTTTTTTTCTGTTTTGCCTTTTTTGTTAAGTGCTTTGAGAAAGCAACTTTTAAAGCTAGTATATAAAATTATCTTTTTTCCCCCACCAGAATTAAAGAATTGTGCTCATAATTTTAATTGCAATCACTAAAAATGTATTCAAAACCATATGTACATGTGTGTGCATAATTGTATGATGTTCTCTTTTAATTTTATGATGCCATTCCTGCAGACTGCCAACTGATGCAACTGGCATCAAGTTTTGATTTTAACTACTGATAAATCTTTTTAATAAATACAAAAATAAACAGCAATCTCAGGTCAACTCAGTCAAGATATTTTAATTAAATCCGCAAATCTGTTTGAGGAACCAAATTAGCCAGAGCTTAATTATTATGATTAGATGCTCTCGCATGTGCCTCTCTCTAATCTTTAATAACCTTCTGATCCCTGAACTTGTGCGTTCACTTGGGGATCTGTAAATAAATTGGTAAGCAAATTTTTCTTGTCCATTCCAGTTTATGTTGCTGCTTCAACTTTATGGAGTCGTAACATACTGAAATACATTTTGGCAACAAATGGTCACATTTTTGACATCTGTGCAACTTGTGGCCCTCTGTCTGTCTGTATGTGTGTGTGTGTGTGTGTGTGTGTGTGTGTGTGTGTGTGAAAGGGGGAGAGAAGGAAAGAAAGAGGGAATGCTCTCCATTGGCTGTTCTATCTCAGCGCAGATGCTTCCTGTTGTGCTGAAAATGGAGCACTTTGACAGCTTAACAAATGGCGGAAGTTACTGTTTATGTGAGTATTTCACAGAGAATAAATGAGATAAGGAGATACATTTCATGTGTTGATATTGTTTATTCACACTTGTGATATTTTGTTATTTTTCACCGCTATGCTTAGGCAGTACAAGTAGTGCACACAAACGCTTAGGCAGTACAAGTGGAGTTTTTAGTGAAGTCATGCCAACAAACCACACTAAAACTGAAACCGAGAGAGTCAGATCTTCTGCTCTTACTTGGCGCTTCACTGAGGTTACTGTAAAATTCTGGTAAAAAGCACAAGCAGACAGGAAGACTTGTTTTTCTCTCTGTCCAGCTTCTATCTTTCAGCAGCAACACAATGCAGCTTTATTAAACCAGAAATGCAAATGACCAGAACTCGCTCTCATCCAAAACTCTCTTTGTGTGTGTGTAACTGCTCATATGCACAGCTCTCACTCTTGTCCTAGTAGAAAATAAGCGAAGACATCTCTAAAAAGTTCACACAGTACACTTTCTTAAATTCATGGACTTCCTGTTTACCCGACCTGACAGTAGAAAGGGTCATTCTGTGTTTCCTGTGTTTTTACAACTTTTATGTCAGAGGCCCACGCTCAGAGTCAGACGGTACTCTATACAGCCCTATGTAGTTGAGATTAGCCATGCTGAGAGAATTATTTGCATTTCTGTGTGTGTGTGAGTGCTATGCATGAACAGCAGTGTTAAAACTGTTGTTAATCTTTCTGAAACAACATGCAGACTGGTACTGCATCAGTTATTAGATAATACTGTGGTACGTCGGTGTGTATGTTGCATGCATGCAAACGTCCGTGTGCATGTGTGTGAGAGCTTGCATAACTGCATCTCCGTGTAGACCTCATTTCCTGAGCACAGTCTGACAAACGGTGATCCCCATAATAGATGCTTAAGAACAGAACACAAAACTGTATTTACAACTCTGCAGTCATGAGGTTACCAAGCTGTTGTCCTGCTTATATCCGATGTAAACTTTTGAAATTTTCCAATATAAACAGCAAACATTAAGTCACTGGGGGACTAAAAAAATGCTTCCTCCAAAACCAACGTGATCTCATGACAATACGTTTGTATTATATGTATTGCATGTTTTCACAGACATTAAAACGTACAATACTGACGTAAACGTACACTTAAAATGTAAATGATGTACATGTGAACAGCTTTACAGACTTACAAATTAATTCTCATGAATATTGAAACTGCGGCATTAATTTTATTATTATTGTATTCTATTCTGTGTGATTTCTGCTGCCAACTCGTTTTAAAAAATACACAATACACAAGACTACACTTTAAACCCTTAAAATGAATAACATTCCTGCAATCGTTTAACCATTACTTATCATTTAATGTTTACTTTGTTTGCCATGGGACACAAAAAGCGTTTTTTCAGACGTGCTGTGACTGACAACAGAACCATAAAATACACCAAAAACACAACATAATTACAAAAGGAATCAATTTTATTTGTACGCTGTAATCCAAATCTGCAGAAACCATTCGACTATGAGGAACAGAACCAAATCCAAGCCTTTATTCAGTGATCTTCATCTTCCTGAGCAGCGACCATAATGCTGGGTGCACACCACAAGATAATTGGGCTGATTTTGGGCCGATTCCTCCCCTTCCGACAATCCTGGGTAATGTCCTGATTATCTTTTTGTTTTTAAAGATTATCTTGTCCGATTTTTCTGTGGTTTGAGGTGTGTTAAGAGTAACTGAATCTGCTCGGAAGAACGTCGGAGGCTGATGCAATCATTACAAATTCAAAAACTGCTGCTTCAAGAAACATTACGACAGGTTTTACGGCAGGATAATCGAACATTCACTGGCTCTCGCCTGCTTCGTCACTGATTGCAACATCCAATGTTTTTGGATAATATTTTCAGCGATTAACAACTTAAATCCTGCTCTGCACCTCATGCAAAACTACTGCATTTACATTGTTTTTTGGATCGCATCGTCATTTGGATTACTTTTGGTAAAAAATAATCCAAATAAAGTAAAGGATTACTATTGCACTTATCTGTCTATCATGTTTTCTTTATACAGTACAGAAAGAGTTATGGTTAGGTTTAGAGGTTAGGAGTGGGATTAGTACTGTAAAAACATCTTCAGTGTTATATCTGCCAAATGTCTAAATGTAATATTGATATTGAAATGGTCATTTTCCAGCATATTTCAGTCAATTATGTTTTATATATTTTTATATTTGCTATAAAATGAGCAGGTTAAGGTTTGGGGGTAGGTTAAGGGGTGTAAACATGTAAATCGCTTATCGATAAAATGATAAAAATGCATTGATACAAATATCTTAATGATATAAAAGATTTTATGTTTTTTGCATTTTAAACTTTGAAATACTTCCAAAATGTAAGTTTTAGCATTAAAAAACCCCCGGATAGCACACATACATCACGGAGACGTCTATTTGATGTCAAATAGATGTCTATTAGATATCTTTAAGATGTTTATGATTTAGAATGTATGCAAAGCTGACATCTTACAGATGTCTGTCAGATGTTCGTACACAGCAGATGCTTTCCAGATCAAGTAATCTTTAACAGGCATCTTGCAGACGTACTTGTGCTGGGAATGTACAAAAATGTACGTTATGTGCTTGTAAAGTTATGTACCCATATCAATGCTATCTCACGACCAATTCATACATATTTTACGAGGTGGCTAATTCATACTAATTCCTCACTTGTACGATTTTATGCGATTTGTCTAGACCCCAGTGACAGGTAGGTTTAGAGGCGGGGATATTGAGGAAGTCGTAAAATGAAGCATACGAGGTTGTACGAATTCGTATGAATTAGCCACCTCGTAAAATATGTACAAATTGCCATGAGATCAAGTGGACTAATACCTACGTATAAACAATGAGACCAGGCTGCCAAAACACATAAACACGCACAGAAAGACCAGAAACTAACCAGCAACACGATGAGAGACGACGTTGGTGAATGGTTGAATGCAGCACTGTCAGATTACCTCATGTCTCATTCAAACAAAAAATGTTTTTGAACCACATCGCCTACCCTGTCTTTAAAATACAATATTCCCACAAACACAACTCTTTTTGAAAGTGTGTTACCTCTTTTTCGCAAAAAAGTACAGTAAACAGTCAAACTATTTGCATTGCAAACTAGTGTGTGTGTACTATCAAAATCATCCATTCTAATGAAGGGAATGTGACAGACCCCTCACAGAAAAGGATGAGATTTCATCTAAAACAGTCTGCAGGTCAAACACCCCCATCAGGTTGTTTCAAGACGTCTAGTGATACCGCTTTAATTGTGCTACAATCGCAGCTGACCCACACTGCCTTGAACCAATAAATGAAGTGACCCTGACAGTCTGGAAATTCACAGACTACTTTCTCCTGTGAAACATAACATGGTTTCATCAGTCTTCCTGATGAGTCACGTCTTGAAATCCTCCTCTCCGCATATCTTTCTTCTAAAAAAAGCTCTGCGGCATTCCTTTTTTTGAATCTTGAGCTTAATCCAGCTTTCACCTCCAGTACGCTGCTGTTTTCTGTGTCTGACTCGTACTGTAGTGCGACAGAGATAAATATGTGTTTTTCTCAGTAGCAGATTCATTTATATTGCACATTCCATCTTTATTTATTCATATCAAGAAAATCCTTTTGCTACAAAACCATTGCTTTCAAGTCTTTATTAGTGAACTTTATTTTCTCTCACTGTCTCTGCATCTCTTTGCTCTTTGATCTATTTGCTTCTGCATCTCTAGGCTGCGTGATTGATTTTCCCCAGGTCAGTATTTTATTTCTTTGTGCCTGAATACTCCTTGTTTATTGCTCTGTTTAGAGCTAATAACTCATCAGGACACCAGTGAGGCTGCCTTAGTTACTAATGATTATTCCAACTCAGCTTATTGGAAAAACGTGCCTGTGTCGACATTACTGCAAAATGATTGCTTCCTGCGCGTTCAAAGTGAAACATCTATTGGGCGGCACTAAAAGCATCTTCAGTTTTATCCTAAACAGATGAATGTGAATATAGCGATGTTTTATTACACTTGTTGTTGTACGTATTGCAGCAGTTCAGAAATAACATGTCCAGTAAGTGCTGCTAAAAGGTTAATGCTCTATCGTCGTTTTTAAAATAACATACCAATACTAAACCCTGGCATGAACCTGAACATAGTGTTAACAAGAGCAAGCATGAGATAAAAACACATTTGCTTTAAGCAAATATGCCATTTCAGCTTGCTTCTACAAGTCATTGAAATGTTTCATTGTGACTCATGTTTTGCTGGAACATGTGCAACGCTGTACCGGGTGTGCTACTGATCAAGTTTACTACACCAGAAAAGCCAAACATATGGAGCTGGTTATGTGATGCAAACATCCAAATGCATTAGTTTACAAGCCATGTGGTATGATAACAGTGTTTGGAGGTCATAAACAGGGTGCAACTTATGAATATGAAGACACATTTCTATAGCTCTGACTGATTTTAAATGGCAATTTTGGCTGCCTCTGAAATAAGTCAACATTACCTGACTAGTTGAAATAAATACGTTAGAAAACCCTGTTCATTTAAGGATGCATAATTACAGCATGGACAGAGCAATGGCATAATGTACACGTCCACAATTTGACCTCTTTAAATTAATGCTGTTACACTGAATGTATAAAGCAAACTGCTAAAATACAACACTAAAAAAAGAGTATGTGGTTTATCTGTCAATCAGATGTGCATGAATGGCAACAGCACGCTCCCGGCGAGTTTTCTTTTCAGAATCATCATTGATCTATATCAACCCCCATGATGGACACTGTGTAATTCACATCCTGATTATAACATAGTATACCTTAAACATAACATAGAGTTTGTGCTCCCTGACAGGAAATGATTGTGCGGGTAATGCTTAAACGGTTAGTTCACCCAAAAAGTGAACATTTATTCAGCCTCATTTTGTTCCAAACCTGTGTGCATTTCTTACTTCTTCTGAAAAAATAAATAAATGTTTTGGACCCCACTGACTTTTATTATATAAAACAAGATGTTCCCTAAAAGAAAAAAAAATGCATACAGGTTTGGAATAACATGAAGGTGAGTAAATGATGATTTATTTTTTTGGCAGGGTAAACCATTCTTTTAAGATGAAAAACAGCTTAGATAAGCTTTCTAAACCAATTTATCAGCATTGCACCACACTGTCGGAAAACGCAAAATACACAAACGCACGCTAACATAAGTGTCAGTATGTAACTAAAATAACCTCCTGGCGTGAGAGGAGCCTCTCTGTCTCTCTCTCTCTCTCTCTCTCTCTCTCTCTGTCTCTCTCTCTGAGATAAACGCGCTTCTGTCCGGCTCTGTGCTTATATACCTCGTTTTGCATAATGCATAATAACAGAAATGAGTTCAAACATCCAAAACAACACAGTGAGCTGCGGGCGCGCACGGATATTCAATCACACTAACAGTGCTCACTCACCTTGATGGTCGGCTGATGAACACGCTGCGGATTCAGACCTGGATCAGCACATCTGTCCACATCGGTCGGGTCTTTGAAAGTTTGGAGATCCGAACGCAGGGCTCAGTAATAGATCATATGTTGCAATATTTTCACTGTATAATGAACACAAAGAGCGTCCTATGCGTACTGCTCTTCATCACTCTGTGCCACAAGTGTCTTCCTATTCGATCCCCCGGGGCTGGAGATTTACCGGGAGCGCGCGCACGCGAACGCGGAGAGTGAAAGGCTGAGTGCGCGTGTGAAGCAATGTCTCTCTCCCTAATTCTGGAGCTGAAGGCGTGTAAAGGCGGTCCATCAGTAGCACTAGAGGGCGAGATCGACGTGCTCCGCAGAAAGGCGGTGTTCCACCAGCACACTTCGATTTTGGACAGACTGTCTCACCTGTTGACTGTTTTTGATGAAATCTCGCCCTCTCCTGTCGGAGGTCTGTCATGCTCACCGATTAAGAATGACTGAGGGGTGATTGAGTAAATTAATTTTTGAACCTTTTTTTTTTTTTTTTTATAAGAAGTCTCCTCTGCTCACCAAGCCTGCATTTATGCGATCCAAAGTTCAGCAAAAACAGTAACATATTGAAATATTTTTATAATTAAAAAAACTGTTTTCTATTTGAATATATTTTAAAATGTAATTTATTCCTGTGATTTTAAAGCTGAATTTTCAGCATCATTATTTTGGTCACATGACCCATCAGAAATCATTCTAATATTCTGATTTACTGCTCAAAAAACAAAAGAAAAAAAATGCGTCATGAAAAAAATGGATCATGTGACACTGAAGACTGGAGTAATGATGCTGAAAATTCAGCTTTGATCACAGGAATAAATTACATTTTAAAATGTATTTAAATGGAAAGCAGTTATTTTACAATAGTAAATATAGTAAATAGTAAATAGTAAAAATATTTCACAATATTACTGCTTTTGCTGTATTCTGGATCAGATTTGGTGAGCAAAAGAGACTGCAGTTACTTTACTGAATTTACTGTGCAGTTAACCAATGAACAGGTTTATACTGTAGCATTTTTAGTCTTGCTAGTTTATTGAGCATGTATGTAAAAATGTACATACAAACAGTGTATCTGCTTTCTTGAGGTCATTAGATGAGTTTAAAGTTTTGAGAGTTTGAGAGACAATAAAGGCTTAAATTTTAAAGTGATACGGATGAAATGGATCTTATGGCTTAATGTTATGCAACCTCACGCCCTTTTTGGACCTAAAAAATTCTGGGTCCCATTAAAATTCATTATATGGACAAAAATAGCTAAAACATTCTTCAAAATATGTTCTTATGTGAAAGTCATAATTTTATATTGACATAACAATATGCTGATAAAAGTGTAATACAGATTTTTAAAATGTGGACAGCAGACAAAACCAAATCAGCTGCATAAATTTTAAGAACAATCTGATCTAACAGTTTAGGTTTTTTTTTTGTAACATGCCTCAGAGCTCTCTGTGCTTGGATGACGCAGCGGTTAAACGCTGTAATGCAAGACAGACCTGCTCAATCTTGTCTCTTACTTGGTCCATCATGTCTTAGAGTATGCCTACAGCAGAAGGACAAATAATGCAGTGTCAAAAATTTTGGATGGATTTAATTACTGAGAGTTGAATGTGTTTTTGATGGCAACCTGTGTGTGTGTGGCTACAAGACAGCAAACATCAGATCCATTTCATGCTTTTTTGAGTCTTGTGATTTGTGCTGTGCTGTTAGCATGGGTTGACAAGTTTTACATTTGTCTAACCTAATATACAGTTGCAATCGAAATTATTCAACCCCTTGACCTGCAAGACATTTTGCTGCAGAGAACAAAATTTTGTGAAAACAATTCAACAAAGCCATCAGTACACTAGTAGAGAAAGTTTATTCATACACATTTGAGTAGTTTTGAGAATGTAAGTTGATGACTAATGAAAGAAAATTAAATTGGCTCTAAACATTCATGTTCAAAATTATTCAACCCCCAAAAGTAAAATCTGGTGCAGAATCTATTATTCCTTAAAACCACCAATAAACGCTGTTTGGAAGTGCTTAGAAGCTTCTGTCACCTTTCTACTGCAATCTTGGTCCATTCCTCGCCTAAAAAAGCTTTCAGATCACTGATAATCTTTGGTTTTCACATTGCCACTGCTTTTTTCAAATTCAACCAAATGTTTTCAATGAGAATTAAATCTGGAGACTGAACAGGCCACTCAAGAACATTCTATGACTGATCCCTGAACCAAGCGTAAGTAGATTTGGATGTATACTTTGGGATGGCTGTCCTGCAAGAAAGTCCACTGATCATCAGCTTCAGTCTTTGCATCAAAGGCATCACAATTCTTGCCAAAATGGCCTGATACTTCAAAGAATCCAGGATGTCCTTCATACAGTCATGTTTACCACTTCCTGCTAAAGTAAAACAACCCCATAACATGACTGATCCACCTCAATGTTTGACAGTGGAGATGGTGTTCTTCTGCTAATTGCCTTTTTTGCACCAGACATACTGCTGATCCACAGGTCTAAAACGTTCCAGATTGGTTACATCACTCCATAAATCATTCTTCCAGAACTCCGCAGGTCTATCCAGATGAATTTTAGGATGTTCAAGTCTGTCTTTTTGTTCTTCTTGGGGAAGAGTGGTATTCGGCAAGATGCCTCAACATGAACGCCATACTTGTCTTGTGTTCATCTTATACTCTGCATTGAAATGTTTTTCCTCCTTTTGTTGGGTCATCTTGCAAGTATTTGGCTGTACACTGCAGGTTTTTCTCAGTTGCTCTGATCAAACATTTTATGACATTGTGCTTTTTTGTTCAACACCACCAGGTTTTCTGGTACAACACACTTTAAACTAAATCAACTTTTAAATGTCTTGGAAATCTTAATACAGCCTTAGACTTTATAATATAATAAAACTATTTCTTCTCTATAGCTTTTGTGAGAGCTCTGTTGAATTTTACCATTTTGCTACTCAACTTCAGCTAACTGGACTAACTGTATGTATGTGTAACAGCTCAAGCTTATTCTGTTTTTTTAATAGAGTTTCTAAAGGCTTAATTGTGTTTTAAGACAATTTTGTTCCCCACCATAAAAATAACTGACAAAAAAACAGCAATATTGAACAGGGGTTGAATAATTATGACATACCTGTGTTATTAAAAAAATCAAAAACTTAAAGACATTACATTATATATTGACATTATCACTTTTAATATACCAGTAATCTGTTAGAGATGCAATTTTTATAAAGTCCTGGATCTTCACAAAAGCTTGTATTTGTAAAGTACTGCAGTCTCTGGGGGGTTGAATAATTTTGATTGCAACTGTACATTAAAAGACTAATAACATATAAAATGTGATTAAAGGATTAGTTCACTTCCAGAACAAAAATTTACAGATAATTTACTCACCCCCTTGTTATCCAAGATGTTCATGTCTTTCTTTCTTCAGTCATAAAGAAATTATGTTTTTTAAAGAAAATATTTCAGGATTTTTCTCCATGTAATGGACTTCTATGGTGCCCACGAGTTTGAACTTCCAAAATGCAGTTTCAATGCAGCTTCAAAGGGCTCTAAATGAACCCAGCTGAGGAAGAAAGGTCTTATCTAGTGAAACAATCAGTTATTTTTGTAAAAAATACAAATAGTTTAGGGTACGTCGAAAAACTCCCATCTCATTTTGCATCTCATTGCTGGTTTACCTTTTTTTTGTAAAGGCCGTTTGATCGTCTTTGTAGGTTCACATTGTAAACACAGGGTCGGTACTTCTGCAGCGACGATTTTAAAGTTGGAGGAGAAAATGAGATGGGAGTTTTTCGACATAACCTCACTGTCTTGCGCATAAGAAATATAACAAGGAGGTGAGTAAATTATCCGTAAACTTTTGTTCTGGAAGTGAACTAATCCTTTAATATAAACTCTTGAATGCTAATAAAGCAGCTTCTGTAGTTTGCATAGCCAATGTCTGCAATGAGGAAGTCAGAAGATATTTGTCACTGCACTTACTTTCTGCTATTGCACACACAACTGAACATTAAACATTAATAGGTATTTCTTTACACAAAAACACAAAACAACACTTAATTTCAACATTTTCTCTCCTGATCGAGTTCTAAACATGCTAGGAACTAAAAATTCACCAAATGCTGAAATTGGTAGTCCCAACTTAAAAGTAAATTTCAGTTTTACATGTTTATGTTGATTGTACACAATTAAATTAAGCAGAAATGTTTAGCAACTGTGTTGCTTTAATTTTAATTTAGAATGTTTAACAAGCAGCAAAGATCATTTTTACAGTGCAAGCTTATTAACTGCCTTAGGTTTTGCAATTTGCTGAACTCATGCAGACGCACCTTTTGGCGGAGGTCTAGTGTCCTTGCGTAATTCTTCCTGAGGGTGGCATTAATGCTGATTCACAGGCTCTAGTAACTACCGTAAACGTGCATTTGGGTCCATACACCATTGAAGTATTCCCTCAAAACAGGTCTTTCCATCTAGCAACATTTAGAGCCACCAGATGGCACTGTTACCAATACTTTGAGGCTTTGAAGCTGTTCCTAGCACCTTCAGAGGTATTATTCGCTGATAGCAGGATGAAAGTGCAGTGTTTTAATAACTGAGAATCAAGCAGAACAAAATCAATAGAACAAGACAAGGGTCATTAGTCAGTAAGTTGTTAAGACAAATAGAAAAACACAAAACACTATCTGGTGAACAAAAAACAAAACAAAAAAACAATCGCAGCCGGCCTGCAGAGGGCATCATACTGCTGTGCCCAATCCACGTCCACAACTGCAGCAATCATTTTTTCTGTTGCAGGTGTATCCTGTGCTGATGTAACTGCTTTTTTTGTCCGATCAAAATTTTAATGACTTGAAATGGTGATCTGTAAGTGAGGTGGTTTTTAGTGAGCACTTTTACTGAGCTGAAAAGAAAGTGACTATTAAAAAGAATATATTTGGTTTTAAGAAAAGTGACTTTAAATGCATTATTTAGTATCTGGTTATTACTGTTAACTAAAACTTTTTAAAACATTTTTGTAAAAGCTTAAATAAAATAGTATAGAATAACTTCAATAAAATAAAAGTTCACTTAAATAAAAAAAAAAAATTAAAAAAAAAAAAACTTTAGCCTGCTGTACTGTACGACAGACCTTTTTCTGGGTGTGTATTCATTTTATTGTTTCACATTATTTGCAAGTTCTTTTTAAATGTTCAGAAGTACCATGGGATTTCGTAGGGTAGAAGGTAATTGTATGTTAATATTATCCTGAGTGGATAATAAACAGGAAATTTACCATTGTCTATCTGAAAGTGCAATCGAATGCCAGCTCAGACTGCTTTTATCTCCAGCACACCTGTCTGGAAGTTTCTAGAGATCCTGAAGATCTTGATTAGCTGGTTCAGGTGTGTTTAATTAAGGGCTGAAGCTAAACTTTGCAAGTGCCCCTTGAGGAACAGGTTTGGACACTATACACACACACACACACACACACACACAATGCTGCATGAAAGTTTGTGAATCCTTTAGAATTTTCCATCATTAAATTTAAAAAACATCTTTAGAACACACTGTATCCTCCTTAGACAAGTTGAGTCTTTGCAACAAGTTGAACAATTAATTCAGGGTGAAAGTAATGAAATGACAGGTTTGCCATTTTGATATTTCACTAAGATTTAGAGTAATGTGTAACACTTAATATACTAATGTACTGTATTCACCTGCTTCCTTAATGCGGAAGTAAGCCCATGGGTAAGACTTCCGGTTCATTATCCGCTATAAAGAAATAACGAGAAGAAAAACAATGTGCAGTGAACGGTAAAACTGTTTGCACTACAAACCAGTGTGTTCATAATTAAGATAATACATTCAAATAATATTGTAAAACAAAACAGCAAAACCAGCTGTTTTGTACAGCTAAAAATAGCTGGACGCGAATGAGACCAGAAGCCACATCCATAAAATTAACAAATGGCCACGCCCACTTTTACGGAAAGAAAAAGGTGGATACATTGTATCATTTAGGAGGTTTTGGAATTTAAAAAAGTGGTCACAATGGATACCATATAACTATGATGAAAGTGAACGTTTAAAATGCAGTAATATCTTCCCTGTCCTGCCCATTTAAATCCAGTTCTTGTGTAAACTTTGTGTTCATTTGAATGGAAGGTCAACACACCCTAGAGAAAATGGAGATATATACTGAACTTAATTGGCCTTCACATGTATGATCTTCATACAAAATTTCCCTGGAAAATTCTGACAAAATTCTTCACTGCAGAAGAAATCATGCCCATATAAAAGCGAATAAATAATGCTAATACAAGCAATAAATCACAGTTTATTCTAATTTGGTCACACTCTTCTTAAATGAAAGATGCAGTAAATGTTTTTGTTCATTTTACTAGCAGACTATAGAGGGAAAAGAGAGAAAACAAACAAACAAACAAAAAAGTACTTTAGACAAGGGGTAAAGACTTTTTCTTTACATTAGGCACCACTGATGTACAGTGATGAACAGCTTCCTCATATTTTATATTTAAAGTCATACTCATTATATTCTTTACCTGTTTCACCTGATTTATTTTCAGCATTGTCCTTTACTTACTGTATAAGCATAATGCTGACATTTGGGCCAATATAGCTTTGTTGACTCAGAGAGTGAATGAATGAGCAACAGAAAGAGGACATTTCCTTTTAATTATCTATAGAAATGCTGTTCTGATGTTGGTATTGTGAATTTTGTTCATTGTGGTTTACACAGGTTTAATTGAAAATTATAATATTTATGTCTTCAGTGTCACATAGCAGACCACAAGAGCTGTGCTAATATTCTGATAAGCCAAATGTATTACTTGATCCAACTCATATCTTAAAGTGCCCCTATTATGGATTATAAAAGGTTCATATTTTAGTTTTGGGAGTCCCCAACAACAAGCTGACATGCATGCAAGGTCAAAAAACACTTTTATTGTCTTATAATATGCATTTATTTTTGCCTTATTTGCTCAACGACTCCCAAACGGTTCGTTAAAGCGAATCATTTGTCCAAACCACTCCTTTGCGTGACATTAATCTGCGTTGATTGGTCCGATGACCCAGTCTTTTGTGATTGGTTTAACGTTACTGCAGCGAATTTCAAACACGGAACGCCCATCGCCGTTACTCTAGCCTACAACTCGGTGGTAAACAACAACACCCAAACAGCCATAGTACATGCGTCAACCCAATGCAGAAACGTACTGATAAAGCACTGCAGCTTGCCAACATATTGTTCTATTCTTTATCAGAACTTCAATTAATAACAACGACAAACATTCACTATTCATCGACACAATTCTACACAATAGCGAGTGAACAGATAAAGCTGTCAGCCGGTTAGCCAGCGACCTACGAGCTGCGTGGAGCGAACACAACACACACACACACAACTAAATACGTATTTTGCATGATACAGAGTAACGTTACATGAGAGCAACACGTTTTAAAGGATTACTCCACTTTCAGAATAAAAATGTCCTGATAATTTACTCACCCCTATGAGTGATATAGGACGATTTTGAACAATCGCTAGAAAATACAACCATCAATTATTAATCACACTTACAGTTAGACATTCAGAGGAGCAAGTCGGTCCAAATAAACTGGGCACTGATCCTTGTTTTAGAGCCTTTGGTAAATCCCGCATTGTACTTAGGATACAGCTTCTTCTCGACATGACGTAAACCACATGACAATTTTACTGTGTTTGTGGGCGGGCAAGTTGTTCGCGACGTAGAAAGTGGGTGGATGTGTTACTTCGTGACGTGTGGCCGTAACAGAAAAAGATTCGAATTCCTGACGACTCGTTCAGGCTATTGTGAACCGACTCTTTTTTTTAAGGGCAATAACTTTATTTATCGTGCACTGTCAGCTTCACAACTTTGTAGATATTTTATGTTCACATACAGCTACATGACACACTGCATGAAAGGTCATATTTGAAATAGGCATAATATCAACACTTCAAGGATAGTATAAGTATTATTTGTTTACACCAAGAACAATAACTATAAAGATAACTATAATGATAAAAAAATATATCAGCATTTACACAGTGCACAAGATCGATCTGTTTATTACAAGCACGTGCAGTTTTGTCACCTGCTGCTTTAAATGCATTAGGATTCTGATTGGCTGTCAACTGTGAAAAAAAAAAAAAAAAGTGATTCCAATGATGTTGTTTACATCACAGGATAAAGAGAAGAATAATAAAAAATGTAATTGTGACTGTTTATTTGTAGTTCTGACTGTCAGTTCTGAGTTTTTTCTCCTAGTTGACTTTTTTTCTGAGAATTCTCAGTTTATCTTATGTAGCTCCGCCCCTTTTCAGTGCTGCACTCATTGTCTTTTGCCTTCCTTATGTATTTCCACAGTGTGAAGGTAAAGTCATATGAATTTATGAATTAATCACTCATTTTAAAATGTTCCTGGTCTACTGACATTTGTTATGACATCCGCTTCGAACATTATGCACAATGGTAACTTGATAACTTTCGTTAACTCAATAAATAAATCCGCTTCACCAGCTATTTACTCTTAACAGTGATGCTATAGAGCTAACGCAAAAACAGAAGTTCAGCGTTTTTTTTTTTTTTTTTTTTTTGACTGCCAGAGAATAAAACATAAAAATGTAAATGCATCATTTTTCTCAGAAATGTGAGATATATCTGTATATAGTGTTATTAAACAAGTGGAGTTTTGTTAAACAGGTTTTAATAATTATAATTTACACTACAAAGTAAATGTACTGTATATACATCAAGCATTCAAATGCCCATGTAAATATACGTATGTATACACAGATGTTCTGAACAGACAGTTTCTACAACACAGTTATTCCAAAACTCTTTTTCACACCACTGCATCCTCTTTACTTTTCTGACTGGTTGTGTTTTGTGCTTCCGGAGCCACTTCAACTTTCTTCATCTCGAGTCCTTTGACCCAGGTGTAGGCGAAGGATCCGCCCAGCACCATCATATTGCTTGTCCACCACAGCAGTGTCTTACTGGAGGCAGAGAAGATCACCGCCAACACGGTCTGTGCACAAGATTTGGCTGTGCCAGACACATTGTGCGTCAATGGACTGGTGAATTTGATCTGAAGTCCTGTCACGTAACCAATGGCAAAGCCGAAGACTCCCCCCAAAATCATCATCCCCCAAAAATCTAAATGTGTCAGTCGGCTAAACGCAGACAAGCTTTTCAGTTCGCCTAAAATGACAAAAAGTGGAATAAAAAGTACACTGGCATTAAGGTTGTTGTAGTAGGAAAGCTTCCAGATATTTCCATCCACCACCGGCATCACTTTTTTTGTGTAGATGGCATTGAGAGATACACAAAGACTGGCCAGTACGCCGAAAATCACGCCTATCCAAGAAAGGGAACCTGCGATAGATTCTTGGTCCACACCCAGCCAGAATCCACCTGAAGGATCAAAGCACAAACTGTCAGCATATCATTTTGTTGATGAACAGGATCTTCATATTTGCTGTGACGTATCAAAAAATGTATTCTCATTTATTAGATATGAAAACTGGTTTCTGCCTTTTAAAGCCTGCATGTCAAGAACTATACAGTATTCAACGTTTGAAGTGGATCGTAACAAGTTCATCAAAGTTGTCCTAAGACAAGAACGGGTTTTGATCCACTTCAAATGTTGCCTACTGTAACTATAAAGACAACAGCAGCACTTTATTTTTACAGCCCAGTTCTAACCTATTTAGTTAGTTTATATTACACAGTACTTTTATGCACACTGCAAGCACACATAAGTGCACGCACTGTAAAGAAGTAAAACCAAAATAACTATAACTACATTAGCATTCACACCAACGGACGATAACATTCTGTTTATTTTAAGCGCATGCTGCAGATATATCATTAAATGCTTAAACTCTAATTGGCTATCAAAGTTTTTATTGTTTATCTATTGGAAAGTGATTCCAACAATTATATTGTTATAACTGTATTATAATGACTTACCTATTCTCATAGAATTAGAACAATAATTAACAGTTAATAGTTATCATCCTTTAAAGACAACTGTAATGACAACTAGGCTATACTAGCATTCACACCAAGAACCTAACCAGGTCTTGAACATTAGGGGGTCCTTTTTTTCTAAAAGTAAAGTATAAAAATAGATCTGAAAAGGAAATTGTAAGTCTAATTCTACTTGGAAAGTAATCATTTTGAATTATGTGCAAATAATATTTTCATTCACATGCATATTTGTTTATATGCCTCACCTGTCAAAAACCTGTCATTTTTCTTTCGAGAAATATAGTGCTGTTAAACAATTAATTGTGATTAATCGGATGCAAAACAAAAGTTTGTGTTTACATAATATGTGTGTGTTTACTGTGTGTTAATTTATAGATATAAATATAAAATTTTCCTTAAATATATACATGCATGTGTGTTTATATATACATAATAAATATACACAATACACACACAAACACAATCTTTTATTTTGCATGCGATTAATCGCGATTCATCATTTGACAGCCCTAATGGGGAGGGGGAGAAGGATGACGTGTATGAATTCCTTTCTTTTGTTAAACACAAAAAAAGATATTTTAAAGAATGTGGGAAACCAGTTGACGGTACCCATTGACTAGTATTTTCTTCCATGCTATGGAAGTCAAAGGCTACCATAAACTGTTTGGTTGAGGATATTTATTAAAAATAGCTTTTGTGTTTATGTTCAGCAGAAGGTAGATATTCAGACAGGTTTAGAAAGACATGAGGGTGAGTATATTTTAATTTTGGCATTAAATATCTGATACTCACCTAGAATGACTCCGCAACACAGCACTGCGTACAAGGACGTTGTTTGCTTTAGAACCACGTAGGACAGGACAACGTTAAATACGGTGGAAAGCGAACGGCCAACAGTATAGAAGGCAACTCCCACATATTTCAGGCACAAGTTGTTGAATGTGATCATGCCTATGAACACGACGCTCAATGGCAAAATCTCTCTGGACACTCTCAAATCAAATTTCAAAGACGGGAAATCCACGAATCCAGGAAATAATTTTGAAAGAAAGTTCATGATCCAACATAGTCCAACACTAACAACACACTGGAAAAATGTGATGAAGACAGGTGCGTCCAGATCCTTGTTGTCTAACAGGTAGTTGTTCAGGAATACCATGGAGATCGAAATGAACCAGTAAAGAGTGACAACCAAAGCAATTTTGGCCGCTCTCCGAATAAAGGGCTCATCTTTGTCCGACGGATTGGAGTCTGTAAAAGCCATTCTTAATGTTCTGGATCGTTTGAGTTGACACCTGTTCATGGTACAAGAATAAAGGAAGAGGAACAATGCAAATGAATATTGATTATTTGATAATAACAACAACAACAGAAACATTTCATGTCACCTGCCTGTGATACTCTGAACTGGCCATGAGTAAAACGATAGCCAGAGTGGTCGACAACTTCTCAGTTCCGTGTTGGATTTCTTAAAGTGATACCCTCACCCATGTGTAAAGTCACAAAACTGCACAAATCAGCTATAAGCTGCAACATTCAGATAGTTATCATAATAATGTTTATAGATGCAGGAAAAAATAATTTAGTAAATAATCTACAATTGATATGTCTCATTATGACTCATGTTTAGCCGGCAACATGTGCAAGTTTACTACACCAGAAAAGCCAAACATATGGAGCTTGTTATGTGACGCAAACATCAAAATGCATTAGTTTACAAGCCAGGCACTATGTTAAGTGTTTGGAGGTCATAAAAAGGGTGCGATTTATGAATGTAAAGATACATTTCTATAGCTCTGACTGATTTTATATGGTAATTTTGGCTGCCTTTGAAATGAGTCAATATCACCTAACTTGATGAAGTAAATACGCTAGAAAACCCTGCTCATTTAAGAATGCGTAATTACAGCATGGACAGAGCAACAGCATAATGTACATGTCTACAATTTGACCTCTTTAAATTAATGCTGTTAAACTGAATGTATGATGCGAATTGCTGAAATACAACACTAAAATAAGAGTGTGTGGTTTATCGGTCAATCAGATGTGCAGGAATGGCAACAGCACGCTCCCGGCGAGTTTTCTTTTCAGAATCATCATTGATCTATATCGACCCCTATGATGGGCACTGTGTAATTCACATCCTGATTATAACATAGTATACCTTAAACATAACATACAGTTAAAGGAGAAGTCCACTTCCAGAACAACAATTTACAAATAATCTACTCACCCTCTTGTCATCCAAGATGTTCATGTCTTTCTCTCTTCAGTCGTAAAGAAATTATGTTTTTTGAGGAAAGCATTTCAGGATTTCTCTCCATATAATGGACTTTAATTGTGCCCCCGATTTTGAACGTCCAAAATATACTTTAAATGCAGCTTCAAAGGGCTCTAAATGATCCCAGCCGAGGAAGAAGGGTCTTATCTAACGAAACGATCGTTCATTTTTTTTTTCCAAAAACAAAAATTTGTATACTTTTTAAGCACAAAAGCTCGTGTAGCACTTGCCCTGGGATGCACGTCCACGTCCTATGGAATCACGTCTAAGTTCATCGTCAGTGTACTCCGGCTCAAAAAGGTAGGATATGGTGAAAAACTACATCTTATTTTCTCCTACAACTTCAGAATCATCCGAAATCGTTGTACCTTTTTGTTTGGAAACAGCGTTTGACTTATTTGCACTTCCTTAGTCTTTGCACGTTCGCTTTGTAAATACTGGGTCTGTAGTTCTGCCTACGTCACGCAAGACCTTTCGACGTGATTCTGTAGTACGTAGCGTCATGGACACACATCCCAGAGCTGGTGCTACATGAGCTTTTGAGCTTAAAAAGTATACAAATTTTTCTTTTTTGAAAAAAATGACAGATCGTTTCGCTAGATAAGACCCTTTTTCCTCGTCTGGGATCGTTTAGAGCCCTTTGAAGCTGCATTTAAACTACATTTTGGAAGTTCAAAATCGGGGGCACAATTGACCATTAAATGGAGAAAAATTCTGAAATGCTTTCCTCAAAAACCATAATTTAATTACCAGAACAGAACATCTTGGATGACAAGGGGCTGAGTAAATTATTTGTAAACTGTTGTTCTAGAAGTGGGGTTCTCCTTTAATAGAGGCTAATGCTTAACTGGTTAGTTCACCCAAAAAATGTACATTTATTCAACCTAATTTTGTTCCAAACCTGTGTGCATTTCTTTCTTGTGCAGAAAAAAATCCCCATTGACTTTTATTGTATAAAACAAGATGTTCCATAGAAGAAGAAAGAAATGCATAGGTTTGGAATAACATCAAGGTAAGTAAATGATGACTTATTTTTTGGGAGGGTGAACCATTCTCAAAACTGCTTAGAGAAGCTTTCTAAACGAATTTGTCAATATTGCACCACACTGTCGGAAAATGCAAAATACGCAAACGCACACTGACAGAAGTGTCAGTACGTAACTATAATAACCTCCTGGCGTGAGAGGACCCTCTCTCTCTCTCTTTCTCTCAGAGATAAACACACTTCTGTCCGGCTCTGTGCTTATATACCCGGTTGTGCATAATAACAGAAATGAGTTCAAACCCCTAAAACAACACAGTGCGCTGCGGGCGCGCACAGATATCAGGGGTGCGTTTCCCAAAACCAACTATGGTCGCAAGTTCCGTCGTTACCAATAGAGTTCAACGGACCTAACCACCATAGTTAGCTAACGATGCTTTTGGTAAACGCACCCCAGATTAACAGTCACTCACCTTGATGGTCGGCTGGTGAACACGCTGCGGATTCAGACCTGGATCAGCACATCTGTCCACATCGGTCGGGTCTTTGAAAGTTTGGAGATCCGAACGCAGCGCTCAGTAAATGATCATATGTTGCAATATTTTCCTATGCGTACTGCTCTTCATCACTCTGTGCCACAGGTGTCTTCCTATTCGATCCCTGAGCGCGCGTGTGAAGCAATGTCTCTCTCTCTAATTCTGGAGCTGAAGGCGTGTAAAGGCGGTCCATCAGTAGCACTAGAGGGCGAGATCGATGTGCTCCACAGAAAGGCGGTGTTCCACCAGCACACTTCGATTTTAGACGGGCTGTTTCACCTTTTGACTGTTTTTGATGAAATCTCGCCCTCTCCTGTCGGAGGTCTGTCACACTCACCGATTAAAAATCAGTTAATGAAGTTAATGAAGACTTAATGAAATGAATTAAATTAATTTTTTCTCTTTTGCCGGTTACACGATTGCATAGCTGTGGTTGCCAGAAATTAACCGTAAAAATTGTGACAGTGTTTCCAGTAATTCAAGATGACATATTTATCTGGTGACATATTGATATGGTATCGTAATTTACTGTACAGTTAGTTTTAAAAAAGTGCTGAAAAAAAAGTGACTATTATAAAGAAAATATTTGGTTTTAAGAAAAGTGACTTTAAAATGCATTATTTTGTTTCTGGGTTATTATTGTTAACTGAAACTTTTTAAAACATTTTAGTTAGTTGAAGTAAAGCTTAAATAAAATAGCTAAAAAAAAAATATTAAATTAAAAAATATATAAGTTTGTGTAAGAAAGAAGTTTAAGTTAAAAAGCACTAAAATGAATGACTGGAAATGAATGAAAACTAAAACTGAAGTAAAATAAATTAAACCTAAATAGTAATTAAAAAAAGCCTAATAAAAAATGACAAAAGCACACAACAAACTATATAAAAAATGTAACAATAAAAACTAATTCAAAATACTAAGAAAATAATACTAAAATAACACTGATATGTTTACATTAACACTATTGATTTATTTTTTAGAATGTAAGAAATGTTTTTATTGTTCATTTATTTTACATGAAAAATGTGAAACTGCAAACTGGAACATGAATTTACACTGATTTTAGCGTTACTTCAGCCTGCTGTACTGTACAACAGATGACCTTTTTCTGGGTATGTATTCATTTTATTGTTTCACATTTTCTTATTTGCATGTTCTTTTCAAATGTTCAGAAGTAATATGGGATTTTATAAGCTAGAAGATAATTGTATGTTAATCTATTATGCTGAGTGGATAATAAACAGGACATTTTTCATTTCATTTACCATTGTCTGTCTGAAAGCGCCATCAAAGGCCATCTCAGTTTGAAAGATCCTTGGTTTCGGGCCACTTTTAGCTCCAGCACACCTATATCTGGAAGTTTCGAAGTTATGGGCCATGTGCTCATGGGCCGACGTCGGCCAGATGTACCTGTGCTCTCCGGGTAGTGATCCTGAAGATTTTGATTAGCTGGTTCAGGTGTGTTTAATTATGGGCTGAAGCTAAACTTTGCTGAAAAATGCTCCTTGAGGAACAGGTTTGAACACTTCTGCAGTACACAGTGGATACATATTAAAGGAATCAAGGATTGTATATCAACTTGGTTAGGCAATGAAAGTATCACCAGTACAGCACCTTTTTACTGAGCCACCTCTAAGCACAATGCATTTGATATATATATATATATAGACACACACACACACACACACACACACAGAGTGCTGCTTAAAAGTTTGTGAACCCTTTAGAATTTTCCATTTTTCATATTTCTGCATCAAACAAGGGACACAAAACTTTATACTTTGACATTCATTTATTGAGAAAAATCATCCATTGTCAATATCTGTGAGTGGTAAAAGTATGTGATTCTTTGCTTTCACTATCTGCTGTGGCCTGCTTTTGCAGCGATAACTGCAGCTAAACATTTCTTGTAACTGCTGATCAGTCCTGCACAACAGCTTGTTGGAGTTTTAGCCCATTCCTCAGTACAGACCCGCTTCAACTTGTGATGTTGGTGGGTTTACTCCTTGCATTTCAGTTGGATTAAGGTCCGGACTTTGACTCAGACATTCTTAAACATTAACTTTGTCCTTCTTTAACCATTCTTTTGGTACAACGACTTGTGTGCTTAGATTTGTTGTATTGCTGCATGAGCATGACCCACTTTTTTAAGATTCAGTTCTTGGACAGATATCCTGACATTTTTTTTTTAGAATTTGTTGGTATAATTCATTACTTCATCAATGATGGCAAGCCATCCTGGCCCAGATGCAGCAAAACAGGCCCAAACCATGATACTACCACCACCATGTTACACAGATGGGATAAGGTTCTTATGCTGAAATGCAATGCTTTTCTTTCTTCAAACATAATGCTTCTCTTCTCATCTGGCTCTGCCATGGACACCATGGTTGTTCAGTGTTCTCCAGATGGTGGGTGCATGAACATTAACATTAGCCAATGTGAGAAAGGCCTTTAGTTGCTTAGAAGTTTTTCTGGGTTTTTTTGCAATCTGGCAGACACAACTTGCTTTTAGAGTTATGTTTGTTGGACAATTTGTACACAATCTGTCTGACTGTGGATTTGTGGAGTCCAAACTCTTTGGAGACGGTTTTGTAACCTTTTCCCACCTGATGAGCAAAAGCAACTCTTTTTCTGAGGTCCTCTTATTCACTTCCACAAACATAATCAGACTTTGATAGATCCCCATTCTCTAAATAAAACAAGGCGGGCACTGACACCTGATAGTTATCCCACTGTTTGAAAACACCTCTGAACAGATGGACTCTAATTTCACCTTTACAATAACTGCTAATCCTAGAGATTCACATACTTTTTTCACTCACGGATATGTAATATCAGATCATTTTCCTAAATAAATATGACAAAGTATATACTTTCATCTCATATGTTTGATTGGGTTCTCTTTGCCAACTTTCAGGAACTTTTAGATCTGGTGATCTTTTGGGTGATATTTATGCAGAAATATAGAAAATTCTAAAGGGTTCACAAACGTTTAAGCAGCACTGTATATAGCAGACATTAGTTGGAATTTGATTTCCACTATCCTATAACAGTATCACCAACAATGCATTTCCTCTCAAGCTGCATGCAGATACAAAAGTATCACATGCTCAAAAACTCCTGTCTGTAACACCATAAACAGGTAAATCTTCTTCTGTCTCTTTGTCTTTCAACAGTGTTGCCAAGTCTGTGATTTTCTTGCGGCTACTTTAACACTGTTGCCACGGGTTGTCTTTGATGTCTGTGGGTTGAAGCGACCCCAATAACATCATATTTATGCCCTGAAATATGAATTTACCAGGGGAACTCCAACAAAAAAAACGTGTATTTTATCCCACGGAATTAGATTTTTTAACGGGGGACCCCTCTTGAAATGCGATTGGGCTAGTTTTGAGTAGCAATTGGGCGGGTTTTGTTGTGAAACCTAGCAACCCTGTCTTTCAACCTGAAACACAATCTTGTTACACATCATCAGAATACACTGTATCCTCCATAAACAAGATGAGTCCTTGCAACACGTTGAACAATTAATTCAGGGTCAAAGTAATAAAAATGACAGATTTGCCATTTTGATATTTCAATAAGATTAAGAGTAATGTGTAACATTTAATATACGAATGTACTGTATCCACCTGTTTCCTCAACGCGGAAGTAAGCCTAGGTAAGGCTTCTGGGTCATTGTCCACTAGAAATAATGAGAAGAAAAACAACGTGCAGTGAACGGTAAAAAGTGTGTTCATAATTAAGATAATACATTCAAATAATATGGTAAAACACACTAATATGCAATATCAAGCAGCAAAACCAGCTGTTTTGTTCAGCTAAAATAGCTGGATGTGGATGAGACCGGAAGCCACACCCATAAAATGAACAAATGGCCACGCCCACTTTTACAGAAAGAAAAAGGTGAATACATTGTATCATTTAGGAGATTTTGGAATTTAAAAAAGTGGTCACAATGGATACTATACAACCATTAAAATGAAAGTGAACAGCTTAAAATACAGTAATATCTTCTCTGCCCTGCCCATTTAAATCCAGTTCTTTTGTAAACTTTATTTCCTCATTTGATATATGTCTTTATTTACTTCACCTTATTTATTTTCAGCATTGTCCTTTACTTACTGTATAAGCATAATGCTGACAGTTGGGCCAATATAGCTTTGTTGACTCTGAGAGTGAATGAATGAGCAACAGAAAGAGGACATTTCCTTTTAATTATCCATACAAATGCTGTTGTGAATTTTGTCTATTGCGGTTCACACAGAAACATTTTAACTGAAACTTATAATATTTATCTCTTCAATGTCACCTGGCAGACCATAAGAGCGATACTAATATTCTGATAAGCCAAATGTATTGCCTCATCCAACTCATATGTGACACAAGTCACAAGTGTCAGTTTTTTGAAATTGAGATTTATACATCACCTCAAAGAATAGAATAAGAAAGAATAAATAAGCTTTCTATTGATGTATGGTTTGTTAGCAGTGTTGGGGAGTAACTAGTTACATGTAACGGAATAACGTAAACGTAATCGTAATTAGTTGCAGTTAAAAATGAAAAAAATGTGTAATTAAATTACAGTTACTTTTGAAAAATGGTAATGATTACAAAGGGGGTTACATCTGATTTTTCACACACACGTACACACACACACACACAAACACATTAATTGAGTACTTTAATAAATTGCATTGATTGCTCTAAAATGAGACACCAATGTTTCGGGAGTTCAGGACACAGAATAGGACACATGCTTATTCGATAACTGTTTTATTTCCTATTTGGGTTTATGCATACTTTATTTTTTAAGAATATTTGTTTTTTTCCAAGGAATTGTTAGATGCCAGTCTTTCCTGTCAAAACTATCCAAACATTTGATTTCAAAACCAGTATCATAGCTATTGAACTATTACTTGTTATGATTTCAAATCTGTATTTAACCTTGGAATCTCAGAAAGATCTTAAAGTAAACAAGAGGTGTTAAGTCTGAATTTGTGGTGGCTGTGCTTTAAATTAAAACAAACAGCTTTGTGGAATGCTTGATTCTGATTGGTCAGTCATGACATTCCAAGGTATGTTATTCCCCGATAACAACTGGTAAAAGCTATTAACACAAACTTATCTGGGCAACTTAAGTCGGCGCTATATGCTTGATAGTTTTTCTTGGCAGAAGCTTTGCGTTTGGTTAGCTAATAAAATATTACAACTCAATTCAATATTATGTGTACAATTTCTTAATTCTGTCATCCTGGTATCGTGGACTCGCTCTTGTTTCATACAAATGCAGCTGCTGACATTTTGTTTTGTACACTGTCATGGATTATAAGATAACTAACAAACTAGTACTGTAAGTACTAGTACTTAATTATGTATGTGGTGAAATTTTGTGTGATAAAAGTGGTATGACTGCACTGTATCCCTAAAATGTCTGTCTAGTTTGAACTTGCCGTTTGTTAGCAACTGATTTATTCATGGAAGCTTTGCGTTCAAATATTTCAACTCAGATCAGTGTTTCATGTCTAATTATTTAGTTTTGTGACAAGCAGCTGTGTAATAAGTGGGATAATGTACATCAGCTAGTTGTTATCGCAAAATAAAGATCCCTTATCCCTTACTTATAATCTTAATTCAAGTGATGAAGGATTTTGAAAGTCTGACAGTAATCAGTGTTGAGTGCTACTGTAAGTTTAACTCTGCCTGGTTCGAATGTTTCAAAATGATTAAAAGTTGAAAATTGAAATTTAGAAAAGTAATCAAAAGTTATTTACTTCAATAAAGTAATTGAAAAATTGCACTACTTATTGCATTTTAAATTGAGTAACCTATTACCTTCCCAATGCTGTTTGTTAGGATACGACAATATTTGGCCAGAATACAACTATTTGAAAATCTGGAATCTGAGGGTGCAAAAAAAAAATCTACATATTGTGAAAATTGCCTTTAAAGTTGTCCAAATACAGTTCTTAGCAATGCATATTAATGACCAAAAAATAAGTTTGGATATATTTATGCTGGCAAATTTACAAGATCTTCATGGAACATGATCTTTACTTAATACAATGTATTGTTGGCTATTGCTACAAATATACCTGCGCTACTTAAGACTGGTTTTGTGGTCCCGGATCACATATTATCTTAAGAAAAGTATGAATATTATTTGTTCACACCAAGAACAATAACTATAAAGATGATTATAATGATAAAAACATATATATTAGCACAACAATGCACAATATTGTTCTGATTATTATGTACATGCAGTTCTGTCAGCTGCTGCTTTAAATGTGCCAGCACTGACTGGCTGTCAGCTGTAAAAAAAAATCGTTGTAAAATAGTTGTTCTTTATGGAAGCTTGTTTACATCAGAGGATAAAGAAATGTAATTGCGACTGTTTATCTCGCATTTCTGACTTCATGTCAGTTTTGAGTTTTTTCTCACAGTTGACATTTTTCTCAGAACTGAGATATAAACTCAGAATTCTGACTTTTTTCTTGCTTTTCTGAGTAGGGTGGTCAGGTTTCTCAGAAATGTGAGTTTATGTCTGTATATGGTGTTATTAAACAAGTAGAGTTTTGTTAAACAGGTTTTAATAATTATAATTTACACTACATAAGTAAATGTATATACATCAAACATTCAAATGCCCATGTAAATATACGTATTTAAACACAAATGTGCTGAACAGACAGTCTCTACAACACAGTTATTCCAAAACTCTTTTTACACCGCTGCATCCTCTTTAGTTTTCTGACTGCTTGTGTTTTGTGTTTCTGGAGCCACTTCGACTTTCTTCATCTCGAGTCCTTTGACCCAGGTGTAGGCGAAGGATCCGCCCAGCACCATCATATTGCTTGTCCACCACAGCAGTGTCTTACTGGAGGCTGAGAAGATCACCGCCAACACGGTCTGTGCACAAGATTTGGCTGTGCCAGACACATTGTGCGTCAACGGACTGGTGAATTTGATCTGAAGTCCTGTCACGTAACCAATGGCAAAGCCGAAGACTCCCCCCAAAATCATCATCCCCCAAAAATCTAAATGTGTCAGTCGGCTAAACGCAGACAAGCTTTTCAGTTCGCCTAAAATGACAAAAAGTGGAATAAAAAGTACACTGGCATTAAGGTTGTTGTAGTAGGAGAGCTTCCAGATATTTCCATCCACCACCGTCATCACTTTTTTTGTGTAGATGGCATTGAGAGATACACAAAGACTGGCAAGTACGCCGAAAATCACGCCTGTCCAAGAAAGGGAACCTGCGACAGATTCTTGGTCCACACCCAGCCAGAAACCACCTGAAGGATCAAAGCACAAGCGGTCAGCATATCATTTTGTTGATGAACAGGATCTTCATAGTTGCTGTGACGTATCAAAAAATGTATTCTCATTAACTAGATATAAAAGCTGGTTTCTGCGTTTTAAAGCCTGTTCACATCAAGAACTGTAACTATAAAGACAACAGTAGCACTTTATTTTTACAGCCCAGTTTTAACCTTAACCCATTTAACTTATATTACCCAGTACTTTTGTGTATAAGTGCACATACTGTAAAAGAAGTGCAACCAAAATAACTGCATGGTCATTCCGTGTCAACTCAACCAAAGGCCCCCGCGTCAAATTTTTGATTTTGCTAATATCTTTTCTGAAGAAAGATAAACATGTATAGTGATGAAAGCCAAAATATTAAATGTCATGGATGAATATTTACTGAGTAATCCACTATTTTGTAGAGGGGGGTTAAAATGGCATTTTTACCTGAGATTCAGAGCCAAATTTAAGGGGGTTAAAAATTACTTAAGAAAGATGGCAGCATCATAATGTTATTTTTACATCGAGATTGGTGGGTCTGTTAGTAAAATCGGCTGACTTTAGCAATCTTTGTTGCATTATGTGCTAATGGTGACTATTCAAAAATGGGGAAACAGCACTTTTCAAGTTTTTACTCCAAAGTTTGCATGTCTGTAACTCAGGAAGTATAAAAGATATCTTAATGTCCTTTTAGATATTGGGCCTTAACAAACTTTCCTTTCATTTGTAAGGCCCTACATGGTTTGGTTCCGGAGATATTGGAAAATTAATATGGCTTCAGGGGTAATTTGTTCAATTGTACACATTTTCAGTGGTCGAAAGTCCAATGTGGGTCAATTTGCAAAAATATGAGACTTCTTTTCTTTTAAAGAGGAATGTCTGTAGAAGAAATACTATTAAACCCGAGATGTATCTCGTTTCCTTCTGTCAATACAACTGCACTGAACATACTCTAATCTAAATCTAAAATCATATAGTTTCAACATTATTTCTTCTACAGACATTCCTCTTTAAAAGAAAAGAAGCACCATATTTTGCAAATTGACCCACACTGGGTCAAGTTAGAGGCATGAAAATTTTTGAGTAAAAACTTGAAAAGTGCTTTTCCCCATTTTTGAAAGTTCACCATTGGCACATAATGTAACAAAGATGGCTAAAGTCAACTGATTTTACTAATAGAACTACCAATCTCTGTGTAAAAGTAACATTATGATGCTTCCGTCTTTCTGAAGTGATTTTTAACCTCCTGTAATTTGGCTCTGAATCTCAGGTGAAAATTGCCAAAATATCGGATTACTCAGTAAATATTCATCCATGACATTTAATGTTTTGGCTTTCATCACTATACATGTCTATCTTTCTTTACAAAAAAAAAATAGCAAAACGAAAAATTTGAGCCGGGGAAGTTTCTAAAAATTTTTGGATTTGACACGGAATGACACTATAACTACATTAGAATACACACCAATAGAGGATAACAAGTCTGTTTATTCTAAGCGTGTGTTGCAGGTATATCATTAAATGCTCAAACTCTGATTGGCTATTCATGTTTTTATTGTCCATCCATAAGAAAAAAAATGTTCTGAAAGTGATTCCAACAATTATACTGTTATAACTGTGATTTCTAACAAATAATTAACACTTTATAATTATCATCCTTTAAAGAGAACTATAACGATAATTAGGCCATATTAGCACACACACCAAGACCGTTACCATGTCTTGAAGATTAAGAAATAAGTTTACTGAAAAAAGTTTCTTATTTTGTCACATTTGCTCTGTTTTTGGCCCTTTAAATGCTGGAGAATTCCAATCGGCTGTCAAGTGTTTTTATCATTTATCATTTTATCACACGTGTGTGTGTTCAGCAGAAGATAGATATTCATTCAGGTTTAGAATGACACGAGGGAGAGTATATTTTAATTTTGGCCTGAACTGTCCCTTTAAGCGGCTGATACTCACCTAGAATGACTCCGCAACACAGCACTGCGTAGAAGGACGTTGTTTGCTTTAGAACCACGTAGGACAGGACAACGTTAAATACGGTGGAAAGCGAACGGCCAACAGTATAGAAGGCAACTCCCACATATTTCAGGCACAAGTTGTTGAATGTGATCATGCCTATGAACACGACGCTCAATGGCAAAATCTCTCTGGACACCCTCAAATCAAATTTCAAAGACGGGAAATCCACAAACCCAGGACATAATTTTGAGAGAAAGTTCATGATCCAACATAGTCCAACACTAACAACACACTGGAAAAATGTGATGAAGACAGGTGCGTCCAGATCCTTGTTGTCTAACAGGTAGTTGTTCAGGAATACCATGGAAATCGAAATGAACCAGTAAAGAGCGACAACCAAAGCAATTTTGGTGGCTCTGAGGATAAAAGGCTCCTCTTTGTCCGATGGAGTGGAGTCTGTGAAAGCCATTCTTAATATTTTGGATCGTTTGAGTTGGGACCTGTTCATGGTTCAAGAACAAAGGAAGAGGAACAATGCAAATGAACATTAGCTATTTGATAATAACAACAACAGTAGCATTTCTCGTCGGCTTCCTGTGATACTCTGAACTGGCCATGAGTAAAACGATAGCCAGAGTGGTTGACAACTTCCCGGTTCCGTGTTGAATTTCTTAAAGTGATACCATCACCCATGTGTAAAGTCAGGAAACTTCACAAATCGGCTATAAGCTGCAACAATCAGTTTTCAATATCAATAGTTATCGTAATAATGTTTATAGGTGCAGGAATAAATAGTTTAGTAAATAAAAACCAACAACAAATACTATAGGAGCATTTCAGATGCTTATACATACATTAAGTCTCCTACTTAAACAGTAATAATAGAATAATGTCGAGTTTTGTTAAGTTTGTAACGTTACAAAAAAATGACAGAATCTGAACAGATTTGATGCTTGAGCCTTACCTTCATGGGCATCAGACATTTGCTTGCTACCATTTGCAATTCACATTAAAAAAGCAGGAAGTGTTTTTAATTTTCAGCTCCTCCTTTCCCTTGAGACAGTCTACCATATTGCATTGTTATTACAATAGAATAAAACAGGCAAAATTATTAAATTGTTAGATAAATTTCTGTTATATATATATATATATATATATATATATATATATATATATATATATATATATATATATATATATATGTATATTCTTTAAATATTATTTCTTTAATAACTTATTATATTATTATTTTAATAACTTTATTGTATATCTTCTATTATATGGGAGATACAAAACAACAACATTACATCAGTGTGACTATGTCTATCATTTCAAATGGCTCTTATGCGTATCCTTAACACATACAGCTACTTTAATGATCAAAACGAATGCGTAGCTACCCTCAATAGATTATTTAGCACTGATTTAGTGTTTCGATTAAGTGGACTTCATAGCATATATTCATACTTTATATTAATCATTTTTTATGTTAATTTGTATATGTACCTAGTTTTCTGTTGTTACAGGAATTATTACCATAAAAATATATTAATCGTTGGCTCTGGAAAAGTGTATTTCCATGACAAAGGGACTTTTATTCTGAAGTTCGGAAAGAGGCGGTGTTTGCGAGGGTGGTTGCTTATTTCCGGTAGTGAACTTTGCTGATGCATATCGTTAGATATCGCTGCATTCTGACGTAATTATTACTGTATTTAGCATATTTGGAAAATAAGACAGGTCTTGTCCGTTGTCTAATAATCTCGGGATGGCAACAACAATTAGCACACAACGCGGACAGGTAAGAGCTGATTTGTAAATACACTCTGAACAGTACGCAACATGCTAGCTTGCTCAAGCAGCATAAGAATGATTTTTCACATTAAACACAAACATCGGAAGTTGCGCAGTACAGATTTAGCAACATAACAATCTGCATATAAAGATGTTACACGATGTTACCGCCCAAGTGGCGTTTAAACATCACAATGTTTGATGCACAATACTGAAATAGACAAAAATAAGTATATACGTATGTCAGTACGTCACTTAGTGCCGCAGAATCGTCGAGATCTTTACGGGTAAATCGTGTCAATATATGACAACCGCACGTTATCAAATATAATTTTATGCCAGACTTTAAAGAGCTGTTTCAAATAGACTGTTTGTATCCATGACGTAACTAAACAGTCGATTTATTTCATTCATTATTTGCACACGTACCTTATTCTTATGGTAGATTTGAATTTAAAATGTCTAAGTGCGTTACAGTTTCTGCATTACCGTGATTTACCACAGTTTGTAACGGGAAGTTGACGTATGACTTATTGACAGACACTTCCAGTCAATTTATGCTGTTAAATGTATTATTATTATTTAATTTTATCGTTATTTATTTATTTTGTTAATATTATGTACTTGCAACTGTGTATTTTGATTCACTTAAAGTCTGCTGATTTTTATTTTTTTTTCAATAAAACAAGTCGGTCTACCCTGTTAAACAGTTACTTGAACGATTTAATTCGGATATTGAAAATCCTTGAAAAAATCTTTTTTTTTTGTATTTCATAATGTAATTTTATTTTTTATAAATTATTATTTTACTGTTTTGTATTATTTACTTATTTATTACACTTTAATGCATTTTAAATTGTACATTTAAATTGACAAATTTTTATTTATTTCTTGTAAGCATCAGTTATGAGATGAGTTTTGTTCATTTTGGTATGTGGTTTAATAAAGATTATAATGAAAATATATGTAAGTAAATGTAAGTATAGAAGAATATATATTTTAGGTTAAGGTCTCATCATTAAAGAAGTAAATGCCTGTTATAATAAGACACCACCCACTGATAATGATGATTAGTACAATAGAAGTTCAGCTAAATGGAATCATTTTGGGAATTATTAAAAGACTCATTCTTTCCTTTGTTAAAAGCAAGAAATACAACATTCCCTCTCACTATGAAACAAGGTATAATACACTGAGGAAAAAAAAAAAAAACATTTTCTGCTAGGACATTATGCATTAATTTCATTAACATTTTAACATAAAGTGTAGTTTTTCAACAGCAATATCCTTTAGTGCTCAGTCTTACAGATTATAGACATCTAATAGAAGATTATGGTTTCATTGCATTTCTTCACTTCTGTAATGCTTTTGATTCAATTGAACACCTGCATGTTTTCCATTATTTGCATTGTTTATTTGCTGATACATTTCTAAACATAGAATCTCCTTATGAAAATTCAAATAAAGATCAATCTCTTTACCAAGAGGCACATCACCCCACTTTTCCATTTAACGTGAGGTTAAACAGGGTTGCCCTGTTTCTCTTTATAATAGCTACAGAAATTAAAAATCGTCATTAAAAATTCAGCCTTAACTCCATTATTATAGGTACTTGGGCAATCAGTAATCACTAACTTGTGTTGATCAGGAAAGCAATGACTAGTAATTACATGTTAAAAGTTCTGAAGTGTCATAATTCATTGTGCAAAATCAAACACTGTTGTTATCTTGTGTTCAGGTCTACATTGGTGAGCTGCCTCAGGATTTCTTGAGAATCACCCCTACACAACAGCAACAGCAGGTGCAGTTAGATGCCCAGGCAGCCCGACAGCTGCAGTACGGAGGATCTTTAGGAACAGCTGGCCGCCTCAGCATCACTGTCGTACAGGTACATCTACAGTGTTACAGTCAGACTTAACAGTGCATTTGTGAACAATAAAAATAGTTTTAAGGCAATGATTTCAATGAGTATTTAATTGTAACAATGTTAGGTGACTGATTATTTCCATCATTGACAAATGTCTGTGATTGCAACACTGATTGGGCAATTACTTGACCAATGCATTTCAGCCATTTGCACAAAACATTTTGTCTTAACATGGCTCATCGCAACTGTTTTTGTGTTTGTGTGACTTTAAGTGTGTAATAAATATACTGGATATTTGAAAGGAGATGCATAGGCCTATACATTTAGGCATTAACCTTTTTTTCACAGGCGAAGCTTGCAAAGAACTATGGGATGACACGCATGGACCCTTACTGCAGGATTCGACTTGGTTATGCTGTCTATGAGACTCCTACTGCCCACAATGGAGCAAAAAACCCTCGCTGGAACAAAGTCATCCAGTGCACTGTCCCGCCTGGGGTCGATTCCTTCTATCTGGAAATCTTCGATGAGGTCAGACTGAAATAACTTGGTTTCATTTTAGCATCATCGCAATCTGTCTACTTCATTTTTGCCTCTTTCTCATCTAAGCCATTAAAAACAGAATGCTCTTACTTATTTTGTACATTGATTACTTGAAGCAAAAAAACAAAAACAACAGCATACAAGTATATGTGTATATATATATATATTTATATACTTATTTATTTATTTTTGTGCTGCATGCTGTATAACAACACTCTCCATACTAGGGATGGCTCGATACCATAATTTTGGCTTCAGTACGATACCAGAATGCGATACCTCGGTATTGATACTAAATCGATACCATATGTGACAAATAACCAGCCTTAAAAGATAAGAGAATTGAAAACAATTTAGTAAGTAATGTACTAAATATGTATTAGTTCATTTATCATTTATAACTAATTATTGACCTAGATGAATAAATGCTGTAATACTGTTAGGTCAGCTTACCTAATGAATTTTCACAAAGGCTGATTTACTGTAAAGTGTTATTCTAACAGTCAAAGTATTCAAAATCACGTTATCTCTCTCTCTTCGATTGTTTTCAGACTCAGATATCCAAAGAAAAAGCATTAAATATAAATGTCGCTCTCTCGGCTGCTTCATATTAGCGGTCGGCGGCACGGCAGAAACATTACTGTCATATTATTGATGCTAAAATTAATATAGCAAAACTCTTGCTTCATTCAAATTCAATTAATATTTGATTGTTGGAAATGCAAGTGCAAATATTATGTGACCAAAGCTAAATTGGTTCTAACATGTCACACGCAACACGATTTATAGCACAGCTTGCATACAGGTGCAGTAAGGTCAGTTTGTTCACTTTCTCATCTGTTTTGTATGCAAAATAATGCTATATTTTACTTCTACTGTTGTCTTTATTTACTAGTTTTGAGCATGTTGATGGAGTTTCATCTGTTTGATAATCCATCGCGTTACTCTGTTGTCACATTTACCCATTTCGCAGCAATTTGGGAAGCAGGTGAATTTCGGAACAGCAGTGTATAAAATACCGAATTGATCAAAATGATAGTATCGAACCGTTTGAAATAAAATAGATACCGGTATTTTTCCAGTACCGGTATACCGCGCATCCCTACTCCATACCTTTCACGTAGTTACAAATAATGTTAATATTTTTTAGATGTTTTTTTTATTTAGTCTTGTCACATGTCCTTTTTTTTAATCATATTTAGTAAACCTTAACATTAACTTTTCTCAGTCAAATTTCAGTTAAAAAAATTCTACACAATTTAGTCTAGATTAATTAAAAACTGTTGATATTTTATAGTTCCATTAAATCATTATGCACAATAACGGTTGATAATCATGATAATCATGATTGCTTTACTGAGTTATAATTAGAATTAGAAATCATGATTGTTGTCATTTCAGAAATTAACACTTTATTTTATGGTAATGTAGTAAAAATTGTACATGTGATTTATAACTACACAATTTTGAAACAAAGCTCAAAGATGATCTGTTTTCTCTGTTTTGAATCATAGATAATTTATTGTATGTTGTTGGTCTTGTTTTATGTCTGTAATCTGTTATTTTGTATGTGATTTTATGTATTTATATCCATTATGCAGCACATTGATTAACAATTGTTTTTAATGGTGCTGTATGAAGATGACATTGACCGGTTGACATTTAACAAGTAAACTAAACCTAAATCATACTCTAACCGTAACCTTAACCCTGTAGTAAGTAAATGTAGTTAATTAATATCACTGAGCACTTTTTTGTGTAATTGCACTGTAATAACATCACCTTAACATAATCAGAGTTTAGCAAGTGCAAACAAATCTTGGTGACTTTTGGTGACTTTTCTGGCAGTAAGCGCTCTTTACTGATGATTGTTCTGTGTTGGTGGACAGAGGGCATTTTCCATGGATGATCGCATCGCATGGACACACGTGACGATCCCAGAGGGCCTGCGAGAGGGAACCGTCGTGGATGAATGGTACAGCTTGAGCGGAAGACAGGGTGATGACAAAGAAGGCATGATTAATCTTGTCATGTCCTTTGCTGTAAGTCCTCACTCACACAATACTCCTGCGCATGAACTGAGAATTATGTCTTAACCAGTTGTTTCAAGAGAAAAGAGAAAAGCTGTTGCCTTTTGCTTCTGAAGTTGTAAACCAATACAGTTGCAATTAGTATGCATGTTCACTTGACTGTGATTGTCATGCTGCATTTTCACTTTCAGTGTGGATGGTAAAAGGAGAAGTCCACTTCCAAAACAACAATTTACAAATCATTTACTCACCCCCTTGTCATCCAAGATGTTCATGTCTTTCTGTATGCAGTCGTAAAGAAATTATGGTTTTTGAGGAAAGCATTTTAGGATTTTTCTTCATATAATGGACTTCAATTGTGCCCCCGATTTTGAACTTCCGAAATGTAGTTTAAATGCAGCTTCAAAGGGCTCTAAATGATCCCAGCCGAGGAAGAAGGGTCATTGGTCATTTTTTTTTCGAAAAATAAAAACTTACTATACTTTTTGAGCACAAAAGCTCGTGTAGCACAGGTTCTGGCATGTGCGTTCACGACATACTATTGAATCACGTCAAAAGGTCACGCGGAACGCGGGATCTACAGACCCAGTGTTTACAAAGCGAATGCGCAAAGACTAAGAAAGTGCAAGTAAGTCAAACGCTGTTTACAAACAAAAAGGTACAACGTGTCGGATGATTCTGAAGTTGTAGGAGAAAATAAGATGGAGTTTTTCGCCATACTCTACCTTTTTTTAGCTGGGGTACACAGACGATGAACTTAGACGTAATTTGTAGTTGTGATGGGAAGTTTGGATCATTTTACCGACTCGGACCTTTGAGTCTCGTTCAGCAAAATGAACGAATCTTTTTTTGAAACAGGTGAACTAATTCCAGTACAGACTGTAATAGGATGTTGCACAACTGAACGAATCACTCCCCGAGACGACTTGTTCACATTAAAGATTTGTTCATAATGAACGAATCGTTCAAGAACGACCCGTGGACGCGCATCCGAGAGCCTGTGCTACGCGAGGTTTTGTGCTTAAAGTATACAAATTTTTATTTTTGGAAAAAAATGACAGATCGTTTCCCTAGATAAGACCCTTCTTCCTCGGCTGGGATCATTTAGAGCCGCTCGAAGCTGCATTTAAACTACATGTTCAGAAGTTACCATAATTTCTTTACGACTGAAGACAGAAAGACATGAACATCTTGGATGACAAGGGGGTGAGTAAATTATTTGTGAATTGTTGTTTTGGAAGTGGACTTCTCCTTTAAATTACTTGTTGACTGTAAAAATTACCTGGTCAAGATGTGCATGAAAATTCAGAAGGTGCATGCACTGTAAATTGGCATAAAGTATAGGAATAGTAGCTCTTTAAAAAAAAAAAAATAGAGCATGTCTATAAATTATTTTCCCTTTTTTTTTTGTCCAAGTCAATACCAGCGGGAATGATGATGCAGCCGCAGCCTGTGGTTCTGATGCCTACAGTGTATCAGCAGGGCGTTGGATACGTGCCCATAGCAGGTTTGTTTAACATTGTGACACATTACCTAGGGACGAAGCAATCGATCAGCCACTGCTTTATTTTCAGGAAACAGTCGTAAATTCAGTTTAGTGCCCTTCATCATCTTTAACTTTACTGTACCATATTTGGTATGCAAATTTCTAAGGTCTCTAAATGATTAACATGATAAAAATGTTGCTGAAATGATTAACAGGATTTCTTTTTTTTTTTAAGTCAAGTCAAAGATATAATTGTACAAAGGTCCACCTTTAGCTTGTGCTTCATGTGTCATTTTTGCTGTGAAATCTTTACTAAAGTAAGAAGAATAACAAAGAAGTTTGTATTGATAGTTATATTTAAGATAAACACTTACTGGACTAAGCTCAGGTTTACCTGATTATCCAGACATCATTTTTAAGCAAAAATCTTGTTAAAATGTGAGTATCAAATATGATCATCAGGCTTTTGAGGAACATTTACTTCAGCTCTCAATCATCATTGTATTGCGTTGCATTACAGTATATGTTTTGATTTTAAAATATCATCTTACTAAGACATATTATTGGCGATATAGAGTGACAACTGATATTTATATCATTTTAAGTAGTCTTGTTATACTCTTACATAGATCGCATTGATTTACATTACAAAGCATCTGAATTTCATCCTACTTTTTGGCAGTGTATGCTGCTTTTAGATTTTTAATCTTTTAAAGAAGTTTCTTATGCGCTTCAAGGCTGCATTTATTTGATCAAAAATACAGAAAAAAAATGTAATATTGTTATGATGTTAAATTAAGTTTTTCTATTTTAATATTAATTAAAATCGAATTTATTCCTGTTTAAAGCTGAATTTTCAGTATTCAGTGTCACGTGAGCCTTCTGAAATCAGTCTAATATTCAGGTTTATTATCAGTGCTGGAAACAGTTGTGCTTGGAACGTGATCCTTGTTGTTCAGGATTCTTTGATGAATAAAAATGTAAAAACAACAGCATTTGTTTAAAATAAAAATCTTTTCTAGCAATATACACTACCGTTCTTTTTTTTTAAAAAAAGAAATACTTTTATTCAACAAGGATGTGTTAAATTGATACAAAGTGATAGCAAATACTTATATTGTTAGAAAAGATTTATATTTTAAATAAATGCTGTTCTCTTCTTTTTAACTTTTTATTCAAAGAATCTTAAAAAAGTATCACAGGTTCCAAAACTGTTGGCAAAATAGATTATTCTAATAATAAATCAGCATATAGGAATGATTTCTGAAGGATCTTGTGACATTTAAGACTCGAGTAATGGCTGATGAAAATTCAGCTTTGCATCACAGGAATAAATTATATTTTAAAGTTTTATATTAAATTAGAAACCAGTATTTTATATTGTAAATAACATTTGCAATAATACCGTTTTTTTGTTGTTGTTGTTTTTTTTTTGTTTTTTTTTTCTGTAATTTTGATCAAATAAATGCCGATTTGGTGAGTATAAGAGACTTATTTTAAAAAACATTACAAGTCTTACTGATCCCAGACTTGAACGGCACTGTAAATATCAGCATCTGCACCAAGTAGGTTTTTTTTAATGAATAAAACAGAGCTGTCAAGTATGATCACCATATTCTCATATCATACTAAATGAGCCATAAAAGCCTGATGTATTAAATATGATACTCGACAAAAAAACACTGTTCAATTAACATTATCCATTATTTCATATGTCAGACTTGCAGGGTTAAAATGAGAGAGCAAGTTTGTTCTGTTTGGAAGAGCAAGACTATTTATCCTCAAAATCACTGCCTGAACACACTTCAGTACTGCCATTAATGATAAAAACGAAACCCAAATCGTTCTCTTTTGTCCAAATGTGTATTTAGGTGTCCCTGGTATGTACAACCAAGGTGTGGTGCCCATGGGAATGCCGGCCGTGCCTGCTGTCACATCACAGAGCGCCCCCTGCAGTGAAGAAGACCTTAAAGCCCTTCAGGACATGTTTCCCAACCTGGACAAGGAGGTGATCCGCACCGTCTTGGAGGCCCAGCAGGGCAACAAGGATGCTGCCATAAACTCCTTGCTACAGATGGCAGAGGAGCTTTAACTGCAGAATTGCCACTCAGCTAGCGCTTAATTGTACCAACAATGTAAAACTTTATACCAAAAAGACCCTGTAAATATGCACACTGAAGTCTATCAACCCTTAACAGTAGCAAGTAAATCTAACAAACTTTTAATTGTCTTTGTTAAATCAGCATTCAGAATGAATGTTTCTGGAACGTCATAGAGAATGTAGAATGATTTTTTTGCAAAGGAATAACTTGTCATACGTCCGCTGAGGGCAGTATACCATATCTGTATTGTAGTGATCCTATGTCTTAAAGATGTTTGATATTATGCTTTTATCTGTATGACTTTAGTTATAAATGTATATGAATATAATTTATTTTGAAGATTATTAAAGAGATATCAGAATTAATGTGATTATTTAAATGGCTCTTTTGTGCACAAAACACTTTATAACAATTACAAGGACAGGTTGCTGAAAGCAGAGTATCTGCTAAGTGAAGTGTAAAATGCCTAAAAGCGGCCAATGATACTGGGAAATATTTGACGTACATTGCCTGTTATTGCACAGTACAGTTGCAAGACTTTATGCTTAAAATGTTCATGGTGTTTTGAAGTCAATTGCACTTAGAGCAAAAAAAAAAAAAATCTGTCCTCTTTTTCTTCTCTGCATTTCTCCTCTGCTCCAGCTTGTTTCTAAATCTAGCTTTATAATAAACCTTGCATTGCACACTGTGATTGTTATTGGCTTTGATCTTTGCATTGTAAGTCGCTTTGGATAAAAGTGTCAGCTATATGCATAATTGTAAACATAAATTAAAAGGATATAGTTACCATGCTGCTCTAACTAATGCACCAGATTTAGCCAGTTTGAATGTAAGTAGACGAAAAAATATAGTTTATAAGAGCATGAGCAATGGTCATGGGTTGCCAGTTATAATTTTGCATCCAAAATCACCACATTGCAAATCCATAATTGTGATTCTTTTCACATGCCAGTCACAGAGCATTGTAATTTCCCAGGAGAAAGAAAACATGTAAACAAACTTGAGTTTGCATTAGTTTATTAGGAGCTACTAGACAAGAAACAAAAGAGTTGTCATTCTTGTGACACCATAGAGATCACAAATATTTCATACAATTAAAATTTACAGATTTAAACCATAAGATTCATTTGTAATCGCTCTACTGTACGGAGTCAAAAACACGTTTACACTCTCCTCCGCCGTCTCCTTAAGGAAGTCAATTGACTGGAGCAATCTGAGCCTTTGCAGCCACAAGACTCGATGTAAATGTATGAGTGATTGATGTTTGACCCGTCTGGGCAAGTCAGAGTCACTTCCTTTTTGGTCGTGCTCATTTCTTGACAGCAAGTGCATGAATGCACAAGAGCGTTCGCTTCTGCAGAGTACCTGTTTCAACATAGAATGAAGACGGTTTGGTTGTTAAGTACTAGCACAGACATTTTGTCTCAATGTGGCACAAAAACTATGTATTTAAAAATGAAGGTCTCTAAATTGTAATTTTAGTACTCACATTGATGAGGTCTCACACAGGCCTGAGCAAGAGGTTATTTCAACAGGTGTGCTGCTTTTACAGCCATTGCTAACCAGGTATGTGCTGTTCTTCTGGACATTACATTTGGTGTCCCGTGTACCTAAGTAAAAGTGAAAACACATTAGGTAGATGCTAGAAAATGTACTTCTACACATAGTACGACCTGAGTAGTAACTCACAGGTTTGACAGCAGCCATCTGCATCTATTGTTTCTGTTCCCTGTAGAAACAGAAAAAGCATTAACCACTGAACAGACCTAAATTTGACATATTAAGTTGTCCCAAATAGTGTCTCTTTCAACCCACTTACAGGGATACAATTTTCAGGATTGAAGGCAGGGCAAGTGGTCTTAATCTCAACTGTCACTGAATTACCGTTGACTCTCTCGCACTTGTATTGCACACATTTGTCATTAGATGGTTGCCATATCTGGTCAACCTGTTAGTGGAGAATGCATACAAGGAACACTTAATGCAAACATTAAAAAAGTCATTAATTTGATGCTACAAAATGCACTTTACAATGCAATCGTTAAAATGCTAAAATCAATGTCAAGTCAGAACTTACTGAAACGGTAACTGTGTTGTTGTCATGCATAACCACGCAATCGGTGCTAACACACTCTCCACAGCACTGACCAGGAATGTGCTGGTACTCGTGACCCTGAAGGAAAGAAAAATAAGGAGAAATACATCACATTACCTGGTAGTTGATGCATAACTGTGCACTGACTTCTTTTAAAGGTGTCTTTGCTTATTGTTCACATGGTTTGTTGTGCTTTTACTAAAACAGTTGCATTCGTAACCCGATTGAGCATGTCTTTATTAAAGACGGAATTAGACATTTATACCTCTGGACAGTTAGCGTTGCAGTCACCTATCACGCATTCTGGAGCAAGAAGATTTGTTTCAGGATCTACGTTCCAACCACACTGACAAAATGTGCAAGGGTCATCGCTTGGTATAGCTGAGCCAGGCTAAGAACAAAGTGAGAGGGAACAAGTGAATTTTTGATATCTTGTAAGGTATTTGTTTATATGGATAATAAAGCAATATCTCATTTTACCTGATATACTGTGGTATTATGGACACAGACTTCCATGGGTGCTGTAAAGAATAAAAAATGAATAAATGCACACCTGTGCATTGCACAACACTGAAATAAAGTACTTTACTGAAAACAACTAGTCCATATACTCACAGCAAATATACTCTGGACAGCAGTTATCTGGAGACACACTGAAGGACGGCATAAAGCCAAGTGGACATTGTATTGTGGGAATAGGGCACAGGTTCATATCACAACCTGTAGAATAATATTAAACATTTTTGTTCAGCATTTCATTGTAATTGTACAGGCATTTCTACAATCAGTTTTTAAACCATTAATGTGCTGTCTAACTTTCTGCTGTCTAAATAGTACAAGGGCAAAATCAAGATCCATTTTTTCTTAGGACCTCATTTTTTGAAAGCCATGAATTGAACTGAGATGACTGAATAACTAAAACAATAACTAAAAAAATAACTAAAAATTGCCTTATATCGCTGTTTTGCCTTTTTTGGTAAGGGTGTTTGATCTTCTTTGCATGTTCACTTTGCAAAGACTGGTTTGGTGCTTCTGCAGTGATGTAGGATGATTTTGAAATGATTTTTGAAGTTGAGGGAGCAATTACGATTGGAGTTTTTCAACATACCCTAACTGTCTTGAACCAGAATACGCAGAGCTCAAGGAGAGCAAGACAAGATGAGCGTTTGACATTAAAAAGTATTTAAATTGTTTTTTTTTTTTTTCATGAAAATAAACGATCGTTTTGCTAGATAAGACCCTTTTTCCTCGGTTGGGATCGTTTACAACCGCATTAGGGATCGTCTGAAACCGCATTTCAACTGCATTTTGGAAATTCAAAATCAGGGCACCATATCAGTCCATTATATGGAGAAAAATCCTGAAATGTTTCCCTCAAAAAACATAATTTCTTTACAGCTGAGGAACGAAAGACACGAACATCTTGGATGACAAAGGGGTGAGTACATTATCTGTCATTTTTTGTTCTGGAAGTGGACTTTAAAAAGTCTGTCTGTGTCCCCAACCATTTCTTGATTTCATATCACTTACTGCATTTAGAGATCTCACAGCAGTCAACTGTTGTGTTGACAAGCACTTGTCCAGGCTTATCGCAAGTAACAGGTGGTGAAACAGGACAGGTTACAGGCTGGCAACGGACCGTCAGTGTTTCACTCTCACACTCACACATCTGACATCCACTCTGCCAAGTATCATTGGGCTGCAAAACCATAAAGACAAAAAGACCTTGTCAGGTACATTATATGCAAGAAAGTTATAACATATGCAAATAAGTAGGGCCATGGCCCTACTGATGTACCTGTCTTGGTGGATCAAGTGCATCACACTTAGGCCCAAAAGTTGTTGTTACTTTTGTGTCAGTATTAGTTGTGGAAAAGAATGTGACAGGCTGTGTTGTTTCTGAGGAACTCATGGTTGTTGATGAACTGGAATATGTAGTTGTTTCAGGAGGCATGGATGGTGATGGAGAGGTTTGACAAGATGTTGAAATCTTCACAATATCACAAGTTGCATTACAGTATGCAGTGAAGCACCAACCAAAGCCATCAGTAACGTTGTAAATGATATCACCTGAAAAAAGCAAAGTTACAACATTTCAGCTTATTTTGCAATTATTAAATAATAATTAAAAATATATATAGAAATGCATAATAATTAAATGTGAATTTTGTACCTGATTGAAAATGTGTACCATTCACAAAGCAGCAAACAACAGAAGTGGTTGAGAATTCAGAGGATTTTGTAGTCATTGGAAGGGTGTTAGTAAAAGATGGTAATGTTTGTGTAATGGGAGCAATTGAGGTCTCCATGGATGTAGACGAGAACAGAACACTTTGAGTGGAAGCTGGTGAAATGGTTGAAATATATACTGTTTTAGTTGTTTTGAAAGATGTCTCCACTTTTAAAGTTGTTGTGGTTGTAGTTGTTGGTTGGCTAGGTACACCACTTGTCACCACCTTTGGTGGCCTGGTGGTGCTGGACACAGGCATCGGAGATGTGGTCAAATCATTCTCAGTTACAGTCTCAGTTGTTGTTGGTTGTCCAGTTGTTTGAGTAGCTGTAGATGATTTTGAAGTTGTGGAGACTATGCTCGGAGATGATGATTCTGTAGATGGTTGGACAGTGGTGCTTCCTTCCTCAACAAGGACTGTAGTTGATGGGATGGCTGGTGTAGTGGTTGAAAGAGTTGTTTCAACTTTGATTGGTTTTATTGTTGAAGAAAGACCCTGAGTTGAAACCTCAGATGCAGTGGATGATTCTACACTAACTGTTGTGTACACAAGCGTAGTGACTGGTACAGAGGTTGTCGCTGTTAGCGTTGTTGGCTGTGTGGATCTAACGACTGGTAATGAAGTTTGTGTCACTGGCACGGCTGTATTTCTAGATGTTGCTGTTTCAGAAGATGTCCCTGTAACCTCTTCTGAAGTGGTTGCTGCTGTAGTTGTTGGTTGGCTTGTTTGGCCAGTAGTCACCACCTTTGGTGGCCTGGTGCTGGTTGACAAAGGAGCTACGGTTGTTGTCAAATCATTCTCAGTTACAGTCTCAGTTGTTGTTGGTTGCCCAGTTGTTTGAGTAGCTGTAGATGATTTTGAAGTTGTGGAGACTATGCTCGGAGATGATGATTCTGTAGATGGTTGGACAGTGGTGCTTCCTTCCTCAACAAGGAGTGTAGTTGATGGGATGGCTGGTGTGGTGGTTGAAAGAGTTGTTTCAGCTTTAATTGCTTTTGTTGATGAAGAAAGACCCTGAGTACTAACCTCAGACACAGTGGATGATTCTACACTCACTGTTGTGTACACAAGAGTAGTGACTGGTACAGAAGTTGTCGCTGTTAGCGTTGTTGGCTGTGTGGGTCTAACGACTGGTAATGAAGTTTGTGTCACTGGCACGGCTGTGTTAGTAGATGTTGCTGTTTCAGAAGATGTGCTTGTAACCTCTTCTAAAGTGGTTGTTGCTGTAGTTGTTGGTTGGCTGGTTAGACCACTCGTCACCAACTTTGGTGGCCTGGTGCTGGTTGACAAAGGAGCCAGAGTTGTGGTCAATTCATTCTCAGTTACAGTCTCAGTTGTTGTTGGTTGCCCAGTTGTTTGAGTAGCTGTAGATGATTTTGAAGTTGTGGAGACTATGCTTGGAGGTGATGATTCTGTAGATGGTTGGACAGTGGTGCTTCCTTCCTCAACAAGGACTGTAGTTGATGGGATGGCTGGTGTAGTGGTTGAAAGAGTTGTTTCAACTTTGATTGGTTTTATTGTTGAAGAAAGACCCTGAGTACTAACCTCAGATGCAGTGGATGATTCTACACTAACTGTTGTGTACACAAGCGTAGTGACTGGTACAGAGGTTGTCGCTGTTAGCGTTGTTGGCTGTGTGGATCTAACGACTGGTAATGAAGTTTGTGTCACTGGCACGGCTGTATTTGTAGATGTTGCTGTTTCAGAAGATGTCCCTGTAACCTCTTCTAAAGTGGTTGTTGCTGTAGTTGTTGGTTGGCTTGTTTGGCCAGTTGTCACCAACTTTGGTGGCCTGGTGCTGGTTGACAAAGGAGCCAGAGTTGTGGTCAATTCATTCTCAGTTACAGTCTCAGTTGTTGTTGGTTGCCCAGTTGTTTGAGTAGCTGTAGATGATTTTGAAGTTGTGGAGACTATGCTCGGAGGTGATGATTCTGTAGATGGTTGGACAGTGGTGCTTCCTTCCTCAACAAGGAGTGTAGTGGATGGGATGGCTGGTGTGGTGGTTGAAAGAGTTGTTTCAGCTTTAATTGCTTTTGTTGACGAAGAAAGACCCTGAGTACTAACCTCAGACCCAGTGGATGATTCTACACTCACTGTTGTGTGCACAAGCGTAGTGACTGGTATAGAAGTTGTTGTTGTTAGTGTTGTTGGCTGTGTGGATCTAACGACTGGTAATGAAGTTTGTGTCACTGGCACGGCTGTATTTGTAGATGTTGCTGTTTCAGAAGATGTCCCTGTAACCTCTTCTAAAGTGGTTGTTGCTGTAGTTGTTGGTTGGCTTGTTTGGCCAGTTGTCACCAACTTTGGTGGCCTGGTGCTGGTTGACAAAGGAGCCAGAGTTGTGGTCAATTCATTCTCAGTTACAGTCTCAGTTGTTGTTGGTTGCCCAGTTGTTTGAGTAGCTGTAGATGATTTTGAAGTTGTGGAGACTATGCTTGGAGGTGATGATTCTGTAGATGGTTGGACAGTGGTGCTTCCTTCCTCAACAAGGACTGTAGTTGATGGGATGGCTGGTGTAGTGGTTGAAAGAGTTGTTTCAACTTTGATTGGTTTTATTGTTGAAGAAAGACCCTGAGTTGAAACCTCAGATGCAGTGGATGATTCTACACTAACTGTTGTGTACACAAGAGTAGTGACTGGTACAGAAGTTGTCGCTGTTAGCGTTGTTGGATGTGTGGGTCTAACGACTGGTAATGAAGTTTCTGTCACTGGCACGGCTGTATTTGTAGATGTTGCTGTTTCAGAAGATGTCCCTGTAACCTCTTCTAAAGTGGTTGTTGCTGTAGTTGTTGGTTGGCTTGTTTGGCCAGTTGTCACCAACTTTGGTGGCCTGGTGCTGGTTGACAAAGGAGCCAGAGTTGTGGTCAATTCATTCTCAGTTACAGTCTCAGTTGTTGTTGGTTGCCCAGTTGTTTGAGTAGCTGTAGATGATTTTGAAGTTGTGGAGACTATGCTCGGAGGTGATGATTCTGTAGATGGTTGGACAGTGGTGCTTCCTTCCTCAACAAGGAGTGTAGTTGATGGGATGGCTGGTGTGGTGGTTGAAAGAGTTGTTTCAGCTTTAATTGCTTTTGTTGATGAAGAAAGACCCTGAGTACTAACCTCAGACACAGTGGATGATTCTACACTCACTGTTGTGTACACAAGAGTAGTGACTGGTACAGAAGTTGTCGCTGTTAGCGTTGTTGGATGTGTGGGTCTAACGACTGGTAATGAAGTTTCTGTCACTGGCACGGCTGTATTTGTAGATGTTGCTGTTTCAGAAGATGTCCCTGTAACCTCTTCTAAAGTGGTTGTTGCTGTAGTTGTTGGTTGGCTTGTTTGGCCAGTTGTCACCAACTTTGGTGGCCTGGTGCTGGTTGACAAAGGAGCCAGAGTTGTGGTCAATTCATTCTCAGTTACAGTCTCAGTTGTTGTTGGTTGCCCAGTTGTTTGAGTAGCTGTAGATGATTTTGAAGTTGTGGAGACTATGCTCGGAGGTGATGATTCTGTAGATGGTTGGACAGTGGTGCTTCCTTCCTCAACAAGGAGTGTAGTTGATGGGATGGCTGGTGTGGTGGTTGAAAGAGTTGTTTCAGCTTTAATTGCTTTTGTTGATGAAGAAAGACCCTGAGTACTAACCTCAGACCCAGTGGATGATTCTACACTCACTGTTGTGTGCACAAGCGTAGTGACTGGTATAGAAGTTGTCGCTGTTAGTGTTGTTGGCTGTGTGGATCTAACGACTGGTAATGAAGTTTGTGTCACTGGCACGGCTGTATTTGTAGATGTTGCTGTTTCAGAAGATGTCCCTGTAACCTCTTCTAAAGTGGTTGTGGCTGTAGTTGTTGGTTGGCTTGTTTGGCCAGTTGTCACCAACTTTGGTGGCCTGGTGCTGGTTGACAAAGGAGCCAGAGTTGTGGTCAATTCATTCTCAGTTACAGTCTCAGTTGTTGTTGGTTGCCCAGTTGTTTGAGTAGCTGTAGATGATTTTGAAGTTGTGGAGACTATGCTTGGAGGTGATGATTCTGTAGATGGTTGGACAGTGGTGCTTCCTTCCTCAACAAGGACTGTAGTTGATGGGATGGCTGGTGTAGTGGTTGAAAGAGTTGTTTCAACTTTGATTGGTTTTATTGTTGAAGAAAGACCCTGAGTTGAAACCTCAGATGCAGTGGATGATTCTACACTAACTGTTGTGTACACAAGCGTAGTGACTGGTACAGAGGTTGTCGCTGTTAGCGTTGTTGGCTGTGTGGATCTAACGACTGGTAATGAAGTTTGTGTCACTGGCACGGCTGTATTTGTAGATGTTGCTGTTTCAGAAGATGTCCCTGTAACCTCTTCTAAAGTGGTTGTTGCTGTAGTTGTTGGTTGGCTTGTTTGGCCAGTTGTCACCAACTTTGGTGGCCTGGTGCTGGTTGACAAAGGAGCCAGAGTTGTGGTCAATTCATTCTCAGTTACAGTCTCAGTTGTTGTTGGTTGTCCAGTTGTTTGAGTAGCTGTAGATGATTTTGAAGTTGTGGAGACTATGCTTGGAGGTGATGATTCTGTAGATGGTTGGACAGTGGTGCTTCCTTCCTCAACAAGGACTGTAGTTGATGGGATGGCTGGTGTAGTGGTTGAAAGAGTTGTTTCAACTTTGATTGGTTTTATTGTTGAAGAAAGACCCTGAGTTGAAACCTCAGATGCAGTGGATGATTCTACACTCACTGTTGTGTACACAAGCGTAGTGACTGGTACAGAGGTTGTCGCTGTTAGCGTTGTTGGCTGTGTGGATCTAACGACTGGTAATGAAGTTTGTGTCACTGGCACGGCTGTATTTGTAGATGTTGCTGTTTCAGAAGATGTCCCTGTAACCTCTTCTAAAGTGGTTGTTGCTGTAGTTGTTGGTTGGCTTGTTTGGCCAGTTGTCACCAACTTTGGTGGCCTGGTGCTGGTTGACAAAGGAGCCAGAGTTGTGGTCAATTCATTCTCAGTTACAGTCTCAGTTGTTGTTGGTTGCCCAGTTGTTTGAGTAGCTGTAGATGATTTTGAAGTTGTGGAGACTATGCTTGGAGGTGATGATTCTGTAGATGGTTGGACAGTGGTGCTTCCTTCCTCAACAAGGACTGTAGTTGATGGGATGGCTGGTGTAGTGGTTGAAAGAGTTGTTTCAACTTTGATTGGTTTTATTGTTGAAGAAAGACCCTGAGTTGAAACCTCAGATGCAGTGGATGATTCTACACTCACTGTTGTGTACACAAGAGTAGTGACTGGTACAGAAGTTGTCGCTGTTAGCGTTGTTGGATGTGTGGGTCTAACGACTGGTAATGAAGTTTCTGTCACTGGCACGGCTGTATTTGTAGATGTTGCTGTTTCAGAAGATGTCCCTGTAACCTCTTCTAAAGTGGTTGTTGCTGCTGTAGTTGTTGGTTGGCTTGTTTGGCCAGTTGTCACCAACTTTGGTGGCCTGGTGCTGGTTGACAAAGGAGCCAGAGTTGTGGTCAATTCATTCTCAGTTACAGTCTCAGTTGTTGTTGGTTGCCCAGTTGTTTGAGTAGCTGTAGATGATTTTGAAGTTGTGGAGACTATGCTCGGAGGTGATGATTCTGTAGATGGTTGGACAGTGGTGCTTCCTTCCTCAACAAGGAGTGTAGTGGATGGGATGGCTGGTGTGGTGGTTGAAAGAGTTGTTTCAGCTTTAATTGCTTTTGTTGACGAAGAAAGACCCTGAGTACTAACCTCAGACCCAGTGGATGATTCTACACTCACTGTTGTGTACACAAGAGTAGTGACTGGTACAGAAGTTGTCGCTGTTAGCGTTGTTGGATGTGTGGGTCTAACGACTGGTAATGAAGTTTCTGTCACTGGCACGGCTGTATTTGTAGATGTTGCTGTTTCAGAAGATGTCCCTGTAACCTCTTCTAAAGTGGTTGTGGCTGTAGTTGTTGGTTGGCTTGTTTGGCCAGTTGTCACCAACTTTGGTGGCCTGGTGCTGGTTGACAAAGGAGCCAGAGTTGTGGTCAATTCATTCTCAGTTACAGTCTCAGTTGTTGTTGGTTGCCCAGTTGTTTGAGTAGCTGTAGATGATTTTGAAGTTGTGGAGACTATGCTCGGAGGTGATGATTCTGTAGATGGTTGGACAGTGGTGCTTCCTTCCTCAACAAGGAGTGTAGTTGATGGGATGGCTGGTGTGGTGGTTGAAAGAGTTGTTTCAGCTTTAATTGCTTTTGTTGATGAAGAAAGACCCTGAGTTACTAACCTCAGACCCGGTGGATGATTCTACACTCACTGTTGTGTACACAAGCGTAGTGACTGGTACAGAAGTTGTCGTTGTTAGTGTTGTTGGCTGTGTGGATCTAACGACTGGTAATGAAGTTTGTGTCACTGGCACGGCTGTATTTGTAGATGTTGCTGTTTCAGAAGATGTCCCTGTAACCTCTTCTAAAGTGGTTGTGGCTGTAGTTGTTGGTTGGCTTGTTTGGCCAGTTGTCACCAACTTTGGTGGCCTGGTGCTGGTTGACAAAGGAGCCAGAGTTGTGGTCAATTCATTCTCAGTTACAGTCTCAGTTGTTGTTGGTTGCCCAGTTGTTTGAGTAGCTGTAGATGATTTTGAAGTTGTGGAGACTATGCTTGGAGGTGATGATTCTGTAGATGGTTGGACAGTGGTGCTTCCTTCCTCAACAAGGACTGTAGTTGATGGGATGGCTGGTGTGGTGGTTGAAAGAGTTGTTTCAACTTTGATTGGTTTTATTGTTGAAGAAAGACCCTGAGTTGAAACCTCAGATGCAGTGGATGATTCTACACTAACTGTTGTGTACACAAGCGTAGTGACTGGTACAGAGGTTGTCGCTGTTAGCGTTGTTGGCTGTGTGGATCTAACGACTGGTAATGAAGTTTGTGTCACTGGCACGGCTGTATTTGTAGATGTTGCTGTTTCAGAAGATGTCCCTGTAACCTCTTCTAAAGTGGTTGTTGCTGTAGTTGTTGGTTGGCTTGTTTGGCCAGTTGTCACCAACTTTGGTGGCCTGGTGCTGGTTGACAAAGGAGCCAGAGTTGTGGTCAATTCATTCTCAGTTACAGTCTCAGTTGTTGTTGGTTGTCCAGTTGTTTGAGTAGCTGTAGATGATTTTGAAGTTGTGGAGACTATGCTTGGAGGTGATGATTCTGTAGATGGTTGGACAGTGGTGCTTCCTTCCTCAACAAGGACTGTAGTTGATGGGATGGCTGGTGTAGTGGTTGAAAGAGTTGTTTCAACTTTGATTGGTTTTATTGTTGAAGAAAGACCCTGAGTTGAAACCTCAGATGCAGTGGATGATTCTACACTCACTGTTGTGTACACAAGCGTAGTGACTGGTACAGAGGTTGTCGCTGTTAGCGTTGTTGGCTGTGTGGATCTAACGACTGGTAATGAAGTTTGTGTCACTGGCACGGCTGTATTTCTAGATGTTGCTGTTTCAGAAGATGTCCCTGTAACCTCTTCTAAAGTGGTTGTTGCTGTAGTTGTTGGTTGGCTTGTTTGGCCAGTTGTCACCAACTTTGGTGGCCTGGTGCTGGTTGACAAAGGAGCCAGAGTTGTGGTCAATTCATTCTCAGTTACAGTCTCAGTTGTTGTTGGTTGCCCAGTTGTTTGAGTAGCTGTAGATGATTTTGAAGTTGTGGAGACTATGCTCGGAGGTGATGATTCTGTAGATGGTTGGACAGTGGTGCTTCCTTCCTCAACAAGGAGTGTAGTGGATGGGATGGCTGGTGTGGTGGTTGAAAGAGTTGTTTCAGCTTTAATTGCTTTTGTTGACGAGGAAAGACCCTGAGTACTAACCTCAGACACAGTGGATGATTCTACACTCACTGTTGTGTACACAAGAGTAGTGACTGGTACAGAAGTTGTCGCTGTTAGCGTTGTTGGATGTGTGGGTCTAACGACTGGTAATGAAGTTTCTGTCACTGGCACGGCTGTATTTGTAGATGTTGCTGTTTCAGAAGATGTCCCTGTAACCTCTTCTAAAGTGGTTGTTGCTGTAGTTGTTGGTTGGCTTGTTTGGCCAGTTGTCACCAACTTTGGTGGCCTGGTGCTGGTTGACAAAGGAGCCAGAGTTGTGGTCAATTCATTCTCAGTTACAGTCTCAGTTGTTGTTGGTTGCCCAGTTGTTTGAGTAGCTGTAGATGATTTTGAAGTTGTGGAGACTATGCTCGGAGGTGATGATTCTGTAGATGGTTGGACAGTGGTGCTTCCTTCCTCAACAAGGAGTGTAGTTGATGGGATGGCTGGTGTGGTGGTTGAAAGAGTTGTTTCAGCTTTAATTGCTTTTGTTGATGAAGAAAGACCCTGAGTACTAACCTCAGACGCAGTGGATGATTCTACACTCACTGTTGTGTACACAAGCGTAGTGACTGGTACAGAAGTTGTCGCTGTTAGCGTTGTTGGCTGTGTGGATCTAACGACTGGTAATGAAGTTTGTGTCACTGGCACGGCTGTATTTCTAGATGTTGCTGTTTCAGAAGATGTCCCTGTAACCTCTTCTAAAGTGGTTGTGGCTGTAGTTGTTGGTTGGCTTGTTTGGCCAGTTGTCACCAACTTTGGTGGCCTGGTGCTGGTTGACAAAGGAGCCAGAGTTGTGGTCAATTCATTCTCAGTTACAGTCTCAGTTGTTGTTGGTTGCCCAGTTGTTTGAGTAGCTGTAGATGATTTTGAAGTTGTGGAGACTATGCTTGGAGGTGATGATTCTGTAGATGGTTGGACAGTGGTGCTTCCTTCCTCAACAAGGACTGTAGTTGATGGGATGGCTGGTGTAGTGGTTGAAAGAGTTGTTTCAACTTTGATTGGTTTTATTGTTGAAGAAAGACCCTGAGTTGAAACCTCAGATGCAGTGGATGATTCTACACTCACTGTTGTGTACACAAGCGTAGTGACTGGTACAGAGGTTGTCGCTGTTAGCGTTGTTGGCTGTGTGGATCTAACGACTGGTAATGAAGTTTGTGTCACTGGCACGGCTGTATTTGTAGATGTTGCTGTTTCAGAAGATGTCCCTGTAACCTCTTCTAAAGTGGTTGTTGCTGTAGTTGTTGGTTGGCTTGTTTGGCCAGTTGTCACCAACTTTGGTGGCCTGGTGCTGGTTGACAAAGGAGCCAGAGTTGTGGTCAATTCATTCTCAGTTACAGTCTCAGTTGTTGTTGGTTGCCCAGTTGTTTGAGTAGCTGTAGATGATTTTGAAGTTGTGGAGACTATGCTCGGAGGTGATGATTCTGTAGATGGTTGGACAGTGGTGCTTCCTTCCTCAACAAGGAGTGTAGTGGATGGGATGGCTGGTGTGGTGGTTGAAAGAGTTGTTTCAGCTTTAATTGCTTTTGTTGACGAAGAAAGACCCTGAGTACTAACCTCAGACACAGTGGATGATTCTACACTCACTGTTGTGTACACAAGAGTAGTGACTGGTACAGAAGTTGTCGCTGTTAGCGTTGTTGGATGTGTGGGTCTAACGACTGGTAATGAAGTTTCTGTCACTGGCACGGCTGTATTTGTAGATGTTGCTGTTTCAGAAGATGTCCCTGTAACCTCTTCTAAAGTGGTTGTTGCTGTAGTTGTTGGTTGGCTTGTTTGGCCAGTTGTCACCAACTTTGGTGGCCTGGTGCTGGTTGACAAAGGAGCCAGAGTTGTGGTCAATTCATTCTCAGTTACAGTCTCAGTTGTTGTTGGTTGCCCAGTTGTTTGAGTAGCTGTAGATGATTTTGAAGTTGTGGAGACTATGCTCGGAGGTGATGATTCTGTAGATGGTTGGACAGTGGTGCTTCCTTCCTCAACAAGGAGTGTAGTTGATGGGATGGCTGGTGTGGTGGTTGAAAGAGTTGTTTCAGCTTTAATTGCTTTTGTTGATGAAGAAAGACCCTGAGTACTAACCTCAGACCCGGTGGATGATTCTACACTCACTGTTGTGTGCACAAGCGTAGTGACTGGTATAGAAGTTGTCGTTGTTAGTGTTGTTGGCTGTGTGGATCTAACGACTGGTAATGAAGTTTGTGTCACTGGCACGGCTGTATTTCTAGATGTTGTTGTTTCAGAAGATGTCCCTGTAACCTCTTCTAAAGTGGTTGTGGCTGTAGTTGTTGGTTGGCTTGTTTGGCCAGTTGTCACCAACTTTGGTGGCCTGGTGCTGGTTGACAAAGGAGCCAGAGTTGTGGTCAATTCATTCTCAGTTACAGTCTCAGTTGTTGTTGGTTGCCCAGTTGTTTGAGTAGCTGTAGATGATTTTGAAGTTGTGGAGACTATGCTTGGAGGTGATGATTCTGTAGATGGTTGGACAGTGGTGCTTCCTTCCTCAACAAGGACTGTAGTTGATGGGATGGCTGGTGTAGTGGTTGAAAGAGTTGTTTCAACTTTGATTGGTTTTATTGTTGAAGAAAGACCCTGAGTTGAAACCTCAGATGCAGTGGATGATTCTACACTAACTGTTGTGTACACAAGCGTAGTGACTGGTACAGAGGTTGTCGCTGTTAGCGTTGTTGGCTGTGTGGATCTAACGACTGGTAATGAAGTTTGTGTCACTGGCACGGCTGTATTTGTAGATGTTGCTGTTTCAGAAGATGTCCCTGTAACCTCTTCTAAAGTGGTTGTTGCTGTAGTTGTTGGTTGGCTTGTTTGGCCAGTTGTCACCAACTTTGGTGGCCTGGTGCTGGTTGACAAAGGAGCCAGAGTTGTGGTCAATTCATTCTCAGTTACAGTCTCAGTTGTTGTTGGTTGTCCAGTTGTTTGAGTAGCTGTAGATGATTTTGAAGTTGTGGAGACTATGCTTGGAGGTGATGATTCTGTAGATGGTTGGACAGTGGTGCTTCCTTCCTCAACAAGGACTGTAGTTGATGGGATGGCTGGTGTAGTGGTTGAAAGAGTTGTTTCAACTTTGATTGGTTTTATTGTTGAAGAAAGACCCTGAGTTGAAACCTCAGATGCAGTGGATGATTCTACACTCACTGTTGTGTACACAAGCGTAGTGACTGGTACAGAGGTTGTCGCTGTTAGCGTTGTTGGCTGTGTGGATCTAACGACTGGTAATGAAGTTTGTGTAACTGGCACGGCTGTATTTGTAGATGTTGCTGTTTCAGAAGATGTCCCTGTAACCTCTTCTAAAGTGGTTGTTGCTGTAGTTGTTGGTTGGCTTGTTTGGCCAGTTGTCACCAACTTTGGTGGCCTGGTGCTGGTTGACAAAGGAGCCAGAGTTGTGGTCAATTCATTCTCAGTTACAGTCTCAGTTGTTGTTGGTTGCCCAGTTGTTTGAGTAGCTGTAGATGATTTTGAAGTTGTGGAGACTATGCTCGGAGGTGATGATTCTGTAGATGGTTGGACAGTGGTGCTTCCTTCCTCAACAAGGAGTGTAGTGGATGGGATGGCTGGTGTGGTGGTTGAAAGAGTTGTTTCAGCTTTAATTGCTTTTGTTGACGAGGAAAGACCCTGAGTACTAACCTCAGACACAGTGGATGATTCTACACTCACTGTTGTGTACACAAGAGTAGTGACTGGTACAGAAGTTGTCGCTGTTAGCGTTGTTGGATGTGTGGGTCTAACGACTGGTAATGAAGTTTCTGTCACTGGCACGGCTGTATTTGTAGATGTTGCTGTTTCAGAAGATGTCCCTGTAACCTCTTCTAAAGTGGTTGTTGCTGTAGTTGTTGTTTGGCTTGTTTGGCCAGTTGTCACCAACTTTGGTGGCCTGGTGCTGGTTGACAAAGGAGCCAGAGTTGTGGTCAATTCATTCTCAGTTACAGTCTCAGTTGTTGTTGGTTGTCCAGTTGTTTGAGTAGCTGTAGATGATTTTGAAGTTGTGGAGACTATGCTTGGAGGTGATGATTCTGTAGATGGTTGGACAGTGGTGCTTCCTTCCTCAACAAGGACTGTAGTTGATGGGATGGCTGGTGTAGTGGTTGAAAGAGTTGTTTCAACTTTGATTGGTTTTATTGTTGAAGAAAGACCCTGAGTTGAAACCTCAGATGCAGTGGATGATTCTACACTCACTGTTGTGTACACAAGCGTAGTGACTGGTACAGAGGTTGTCGCTGTTAGCGTTGTTGGCTGTGTGGATCTAACGACTGGTAATGAAGTTTGTGTCACTGGCACGGCTGTATTTGTAGATGTTGCTGTTTCAGAAGATGTCCCTGTAACCTCTTCTAAAGTGGTTGTTGCTGTAGTTGTTGGTTGGCTTGTTTGGCCAGTTGTCACCAACTTTGGTGGCCTGGTGCTGGTTGACAAAGGAGCCAGAGTTGTGGTCAATTCATTCTCAGTTACAGTCTCAGTTGTTGTTGGTTGCCCAGTTGTTTGAGTAGCTGTAGATGATTTTGAAGTTGTGGAGACTATGCTCGGAGGTGATGATTCTGTAGATGGTTGGACAGTGGTGCTTCCTTCCTCAACAAGGAGTGTAGTGGATGGGATGGCTGGTGTGGTGGTTGAAAGAGTTGTTTCAGCTTTAATTGCTTTTGTTGACGAGGAAAGACCCTGAGTACTAACCTCAGACACAGTGGATGATTCTACACTCACTGTTGTGTACACAAGAGTAGTGACTGGTACAGAAGTTGTCGCTGTTAGCGTTGTTGGATGTGTGGGTCTAACGACTGGTAATGAAGTTTCTGTCACTGGCACGGCTGTATTTGTAGATGTTGCTGTTTCAGAAGATGTCCCTGTAACCTCTTCTAAAGTGGTTGTTGCTGTAGTTGTTGGTTGGCTTGTTTGGCCAGTTGTCACCAACTTTGGTGGCCTGGTGCTGGTTGACAAAGGAGCCAGAGTTGTGGTCAATTCATTCTCAGTTACAGTCTCAGTTGTTGTTGGTTGCCCAGTTGTTTGAGTAGCTGTAGATGATTTTGAAGTTGTGGAGACTATGCTCGGAGGTGATGATTCTGTAGATGGTTGGACAGTGGTGCTTCCTTCCTCAACAAGGAGTGTAGTTGATGGGATGGCTGGTGTGGTGGTTGAAAGAGTTGTTTCAGCTTTAATTGCTTTTGTTGATGAAGAAAGACCCTGAGTACTAACCTCAGACCCGGTGGATGATTCTACACTCACTGTTGTGTGCACAAGCGTAGTGACTGGTATAGAAGTTGTCGTTGTTAGTGTTGTTGGCTGTGTGGATCTAACGACTGGTAATGAAGTTTGTGTCACTGGCACGGCTGTATTTCTAGATGTTGCTGTTTCAGAAGATGTCCCTGTAACCTCTTCTAAAGTGGTTGTGGCTGTAGTTGTTGGTTGGCTTGTTTGGCCAGTTGTCACCAACTTTGGTGGCCTGGTGCTGGTTGACAAAGGAGCCAGAGTTGTGGTCAATTCATTCTCAGTTACAGTCTCAGTTGTTGTTGGTTGCCCAGTTGTTTGAGTAGCTGTAGATGATTTTGAAGTTGTGGAGACTATGCTTGGAGGTGATGATTCTGTAGATGGTTGGACAGTGGTGCTTCCTTCCTCAACAAGGACTGTAGTTGATGGGATGGCTGGTGTAGTGGTTGAAAGAGTTGTTTCAACTTTGATTGGTTTTATTGTTGAAGAAAGACCCTGAGTTGAAACCTCAGATGCAGTGGATGATTCTACACTAACTGTTGTGTACACAAGCGTAGTGACTGGTACAGAGGTTGTCGCTGTTAGCGTTGTTGGCTGTGTGGATCTAACGACTGGTAATGAAGTTTGTGTCACTGGCACGGCTGTATTTGTAGATGTTGCTGTTTCAGAAGATGTCCCTGTAACCTCTTCTAAAGTGGTTGTTGCTGTAGTTGTTGGTTGGCTTGTTTGGCCAGTTGTCACCAACTTTGGTGGCCTGGTGCTGGTTGACAAAGGAGCCAGAGTTGTGGTCAATTCATTCTCAGTTACAGTCTCAGTTGTTGTTGGTTGCCCAGTTGTTTGAGTAGCTGTAGATGATTTTGAAGTTGTGGAGACTATGCTCGGAGGTGATGATTCTGTAGATGGTTGGACAGTGGTGCTTCCTTCCTCAACAAGGAGTGTAGTGGATGGGATGGCTGGTGTGGTGGTTGAAAGAGTTGTTTCAGCTTTAATTGCTTTTGTTGACGAAGAAAGACCCTGAGTACTAACCTCAGACACAGTGGATGATTCTACACTCACTGTTGTGTACACAAGAGTAGTGACTGGTACAGAAGTTGTCGCTGTTAGCGTTGTTGGATGTGTGGGTCTAACGACTGGTAATGAAGTTTCTGTCACTGGCACGGCTGTATTTGTAGATGTTGCTGTTTCAGAAGATGTCCCTGTAACCTCTTCTAAAGTGGTTGTTGCTGTAGTTGTTGGTTGGCTTGTTTGGCCAGTTGTCACCAACTTTGGTGGCCTGGTGCTGGTTGACAAAGGAGCCAGAGTTGTGGTCAGTTCATTCTCAGTTACAGTCTCAGTTGTTGTTGGTTGCCCAGTTGTTTGAGTAGCTGTAGATGATTTTGAAGTTGTGGAGACTATGCTCGGAGGTGATGATTCTGTAGATGGTTGGACAGTGGTGCTTCCTTCCTCAACAAGGAGTGTAGTTGATGGGATGGCTGGTGTGGTGGTTGAAAGAGTTGTTTCAGCTTTAATTGCTTTTGTTGATGAAGAAAGACCCTGAGTACTAACCTCAGACCCGGTGGATGATTCTACACTCACTGTTGTGTGCACAAGCGTAGTGACTGGTATAGAAGTTGTCGCTGTTAGCGTTGTTGGATGTGTGGGTCTAACGACTGGTAATGAAGTTTCTGTCACTGGCACGGCTGTATTTGTAGATGTTGCTGTTTCAGAAGATGTCCCTGTAACCTCTTCTAAAGTGGTTGTTGCTGTAGTTGTTGGTTGGCTTGTTTGGCCAGTTGTCACCAACTTTGGTGGCCTGGTGCTGGTTGACAAAGGAGCCAGAGTTGTAGTCAATTCATTCTCAGTTACAGTCTCAGTTGTTGTTGGTTGCCCAGTTGTTTGAGTAGCTGTAGATGATTTTGAAGTTGTGGAGACTATGCTCGGAGATGATGATTCTGTAGATGGTTGGACAGTGGTGCTTCCTTCCTCAACAAGGAGTGTAGTTGATGGGATGGCTGGTGTGGTGGTTGAAAGAGTTGTTTCAGCTTTAATTGCTTTTGTTGATGAAGAAAGACCCTGAGTACTAACCTCAGACCCAGTGGATGATTCTACACTCACTGTTGTGTGCACAAGCGTAGTGACTGGTATAGAAGTTGTCGTTGTTAGTGTTGTTGGCTGTGTGGATCTAACGACTGGTAATGAAGTTTCTGTCACTGGCACGGCTGTGCTTGTAGATGTTGCCGTTTCTAAAGTGGTTGTGGCTGTAGTTGTTGGTTGGCTCGTTAGGCCAGTCGTCACCACCTTCAACGGTTTTGTTGTGGTAGACAAAGGTATTTGAGATGTGGTAAATTCAAACTCAGTGGTTTGTTCACCAGTAGTCTGAGGTGTTGTCCATGCTTTACCAGTGATCGTTGCAAGGGTTTTTGTAATGGGTGCAATTGAGGTTTCTGATGTTGTTGTTGACGTGCTTGTACTTTGTGCCTCTGTAGAGATTTCAGCTTCTGTTGTTTTGTTTCCTGTCGTGGATAAGGACAGTGTTGATGTTTCAGCTGATGATGTTGAAGACATTGATGTTATAACTTTAAGTTTTTCAGTTGAATATTTAATTTCTGTGGTAGAAGCAGTTAAAATAACTTCAGTTGTTGGTTGACTTAAATGTCCACTTGTCAATTGTTCTGGCTTGCTGGTTGTGGATAAAACGTTGTGAGTTGTGGTTGTTTCTTTTTCAATTTCAGGTGAAGTGTATTCTGTGGACAAAGTAAATATGAAATAAAATAAGATTTACAAAAATAAACATTTCAGTCAAAAGGTAAATAAATGAATAATTTGTTGTTTAACAATATATGTGCAGTGCTTGAATAATCTAAAAATATTTTTCAGTTCCTTTGTCCAGAGAAGTTGGGATCTAATTCTAACTGAATTAAAATACCTGATGTTTACAACAACAAGCTTACTACAAGTCTTTGTATAAACTATAATTTGCAATGCATGATGCCTAAATAAACTATAGTAGCAATATATAAGATCAGGAATAAATGTGTAACACGGAAATGATAAAGTACCTGGGGTGCTAAAGACAAAAACTGTTGTTGGGGTTGGTGTTAATTTCTGTGTTGTGGTCATTGTGGAGGTGGTTGTTGGGATAGTGGTCGTTTCACAAGGTATGAAAGTCCTCTCAATAGTTCCATTGACTGAACATCTGGCTGTGATACAACCTCCCAGTCCATCCGTTGTGTGATAAATGGTATCTCCAAAGTTGTACTCCATATTGTTGTATTGGCATTTACATGCTGTAAATAGAGAAAAGGTACATGGAAAAGGCATGAAGTGTAATGAAAGAGTATATGATGAAAGTATATTCTTTCATCATACTAACTAAACTATAACTGAAATGCTAAAATCTTACCATTTACATCAAAGTCACAGATGACACCAAATGATGCACAATAACTGCATGAGGAAAAAACACAAACAGGATAGTTTACATATATTTCAAAACTGTTAGTGATTTATATGAAATGTGAATATGAGTAGAAATTATATACACATACCATGACTGACAGTTCTCTGTCGTTGGTACCTGCTGGCCAACCTGGTAATGTAACATTTCAACAAAACAGCCACAATCTTCCTGTGTCACACACTTCATGTTATCCTCATCAAAAATAGGCTGCTCGGGAGGGCATTTAGGATAGCAACCTAAAAATTTTAAAAGGGAAATATATTTATATGTCAGATTTATATATATTTAATAAAATACAGAATTTGTTTGATGTATTTTAAAGTCATATTGAAGTAATTCTGTCGTAAGTATTATTAGTTTTTTCACTAATGTGCAGATGATATAACTGGATTTAATTATGAGTTCTCACCTTCAAGTGCTGGTATCTGACTAGAGCAGATTCCAGAGGGGTTTCTGCATGTCTGCATACAAGGTGCTCCACAAGATTTGTAATGCCACTCACATTCACCAGGGGGGTTGTAATAATCACAAAACAATGCTGCAATAAAAAAGCCAACCTTAAACCTGTTTCTTGCCAACCTGTTTTTAGAGGTTTAGTTCTTACACATCTGATGACAGTCAAATAACTATCAGTGACTTACGGCATATTTTAGGTGTTCTCCAAGCAACGCAGGCTCCAGCCTCATTACATGCTTGCGCATAGGCTGTTACAGCAGTGCAAAAACACTCATAATCTCCACCACTATCACAGGCACATGCATCTCTCACACAAGCATCATAGAAAGGAGAGGGGTCCACCTTTAAAGCAATATTCATGACAATGTGGCTATTACCAAAACTGCATTCAATGTTTCAGACAAAATATAATTATATCGTTTTTTAAGCTCCCTAAAAAGCAGTTTGGTGTAAGTACCTGTGAATGACAGGTTGAGAAGACGCTGCTTGTAATGATGCTACACTGCCTCTGTGCCCACGCCTCTCTATAGGGATTATGGACACAAGGATCTTCGGTGAGGGTTGCATCTGGACAATTAGAGAGCTTCCAGCTGTTTACAAAATCCAGGGTTTCGACAGCAATAGCCTGACTGCGCATAGTGAAGTCATTGTTTGCGTTTCCATCGTAGTTTCCGCACAGCCCACACACGCGGCCCTGTTGATATAAATGGAAATCTGTTAATACATAAAATAAATATGATATTTGCATTTAATAAATAGAGTTGACAAGGGTGGAGTTAATGAACCAGCCACTTTGCTTACATTAAACTCTGGACTCAGTTTGATGTGTATAGTTGTTTTTCTGTCCCATATGAGCATCAGACCATTATTGGCCTCAATCACCAAGTAAAGTCCCATGGTGCGCATCTGGTAGGGAATCTCCTCGCCTGCATCTCTTTGAACAACTTGGTACGATCCATCCATCAATCTAAGTTCAATGCTCTGAAATATAATGGCAGAATTGAAATGTTTATTCTTCACTATTTTAAGGTTTGAGATAACTGCTCTGAATGCGAGAAGTTAACTTACGCCAAGAAACAGCTTGATAGCCTTGGAACAAGTGGTGCCGGTAGATCCACAGGGAATGTTTTCAGTAATGACTCTAAAAGTGCCGGTGGAGTTACTGCAGAAGTCCTAGTCATGGCATAAAATTTAGATTTAGATGATAAAGTAATAGGCCTTTGTAAAGTTTAGTTACAAAGATCTTGGAGGTCAAAAGGAAGTGCAAGGTTAATACCTGAACAAGGCTGTATTCGCAGTTTCCACTAAAGACGTATCTTTTCTCATCAAACGTTTTATAATGGCCGTCTCCATAGATGCTGCATGTCCCACTGCACTGGTTTGTGGTACAGGTCCATCGTCTATCCTTACAAGTACTATAAAAAAAGGAACACAAGTTCATTATGAAAAATTATACCGTATATAGAATATAAAGAATAACTACAAATCTTGGACAGCTGAACATACCATGTATTGCAATCAGTCTTAATGCTTTCTCCAGGTTGGTAGGCAACTCCGTTATGGAAGCAAGGGCACAGGTTTTCAGCGATGCAGCCACCTTTCCCATCAGACACCAGTCCAGAGGGGCACACACAGCCAGACACACACTCTGTGCTGATCTGTAGTCATTCAACGTAAAAGTCATTGCATATACAATATTTCAACAAATCATTACTTGCAACTGCTCAAAGAAATGGTTCACCCAAATATTACAATTTAGCATTTACTGCAATGCCATTTTAAAGCAATATGCTGTTATTTTCTCAGTGCAACACAAAAGGGGAGTTTATAAACTATCTTCCTTCTACTCTTTACCGTACATGGTAAGTTCCAAAAACTCCAAGCCCTCGAATCTCATTCTTCATTCCACATATTACAAATGGCAATGCTTTTATTGTGCATTTATGGTGTTTTATTATCCTTTTTGCAGTTTTACTGTTATTGTATGGATTTAAAGACTTAACACTTAAAGAAATTTCTCATTTTGTGTTATGCAGAAAATGTAGCATACTGGTTTAGAACTACATCAGCATGACCTAATCATTTTTGGGCATTAAAGCAACTCACGCAGGCCATGTCTAATGTGTTGCAGCTCTTCTGACACTCCGATCCCGTGGATCCAGGGCTAGCGGTGGAGCAGTTGAAATATGTCATTGGATCTTGGCATTCTAAAAGTAAACAATTGACAAAAAGACTGTTTTTACTTAAGGGTATGAGTGTAGCTGATCTCGAATACAATCGCTGATAATATCTCATAAAGTGTAAGCCAGAAACATGATTTTAAATTCACAATATAAAAATAGCTTCACACACCTTCCCCATTTGATCTTCCAGTGCAGCTTAGTTTCCCTTGCTCACAAATACTGAAATGTAAATATTAGATTAAACTTAATTAAATCACATTTTGGGCAATGGTCTACAACAGGGTTTTTCAAAATGAAGTCTAAGGACCCTCTGAAACCCTTAAAAAAGTATTATTATAAAAAACTTCTGTTTTCTAACAGTGGGTGGGAAAATGGTACATGCTGAACCTAATAAAAAATAAAATAAACTAGCCTGAGTGTAATGACAATATTAAAATCAATTATTTAATTCAGCAATTTTATTTTATAAAAATGTTTTTTTCACGTGTACATATGTGTACATATTTTAGTAAGGGGGTGTTTTAGAATTGCCATATTTGGGGGTCCCTGGCATCAACAACTTTGAAAAAGCCTGCCTACAACAATCGTTTTCAACAGAAATTTAACCAACTCCGTATCCATACCATGATCCTCCATCTTTTGTGATTATGTCTCCAGCAGGAATGATTTTGCCTGCATCATAACATGAGCAGCTGGCAGGTGCCACACAGTCACCGTTCTCGTTCATATACGTTCCTCCTGCGCAGCCACAGCCATCTACTGGCACAAAGTCAATAGTGCAGGTGTTGTCTGATTGGCTGAGGGATCGGCAAGTGCGATCACAGCTGGTCATTTGATAAGAGTAGACCATGGTGCTGGGGCAGGTTAGTGTGTACGTTTCTGAGAAGAAAGAGACAGAGAAATCTCACATATAGTGTTTTTAATCTGCTTAACTTTTAAAATGAAACACAAAAATAGCTTGTCGAGCTGTTGACAACTATCAAATATTCTCAAGCCTTTCAGAGAAGAAAGCAACTCACTGCAGGCAACATCTCTCCAGCCATCAAGAGCAATCCCTCTTGCAGCACATGCGTGAACGTATGAAGACAAAGCAGCACACATGCAGTCCTCACTTCTTTCACAGTTGCAGGTGTCATATATGCAATTCTAGAAAGTATGAGAAAAGTTAGAGAAAACTATTTAAAAAAAAAAAAAAAAAAACAATGAGAGAAGGAATGTATTTCACTTACTGCCTTGTAGACTTCAGGGCTGATTTCAGAGTGGCAGGGGGCAAACACTGACGAGGGATCTGATAGCAGGGAACACCAGTGCTGTGCATATTTCTCTGCAGGAAAAAAAAAAAAAAAAGATTAGTCTTTAATGACATTCCAGAGTTATAAAGGCAAAGTGTTGTGAAACTGTGAAAATGACAACAATTGAGTGAATTCATACCATTTTCAGTGCTAAGACTGCAAGGATTCTCAAAGTTTCTTTTGACATCAGGGCAACTTGCTCTTGTTTTCCAGGTGTTTGCAAAATCTAAAGCTGTTCCTTCCCTGAGACCACCAATGGTTGTGAAGTCATCAGCCTCAATGTTGTTGAAATTGCCACAAAGACCTGTACATTGATTTGTTGTTCACAAAATCAATTGAGGACATAGAACTAAACGGATTGAAGACATGAAAGTAATCCCACAGAAAAAGACAGAAAGCCTTACATTAAGATATATAATGACTAAACATGAACATTTATTCAGAGTATTGCATGAGAGGGTTAAAGATCAAGAGTTCTGTAAAAAACAAATACCGCATGTTTCTCCTTGGTACACGGAATTGACTGTGATGTAAAGCTGCATTATTGGCACGAGCTGGATCTCTAGACGAAGCCCAATCAAATGGGCCTGAATGACAACGTAGAATGAGGAGGGCTTGAAAATGCTCACATCAGCTGAAAATCAAATAACAATAGACATAAAATTGGTAGTCAGCAATAAAGCAGAAATCAAGCGGTTCTTTGTATAAGCAATGTCAATACTAACTTTTTCTGAACAATTATTCAAATGCACCCACACTATTTGAAATCACTTTAAAGATTTCATATTCCCTACATTCACCAAATAGACTATGTAACTTTTTAAATAAAAGTAAAATCTCATATTATTGAGAAGACTCCAACAAATATTCCAAACCACGCCTTTACCTAAATACAAAAAAAAAAGCTGTAATAATAGTGATGTTTATTTTAGTGTGGTAAGGGGCAGATTTCACAGGAAACACTATTTTAAGTAACAGTCATTTGCTGTGGTGTCTGAAAACTATAGTAAATATTATCGAGTGTGCTTAATACACTCCAGTTACAAGTATTCATCCAATCCTGCGTCTTGCCAAAAGATGGTGTCCACAGCACTTCCGGCGCACTCAGTGTCCGAAATCGCTCATTCATTTCTAGTCGTTTAATGGACTGCATTAGCGGATTAAGGTAGGGAATACACTGTAAAAAACTATTTGTTGAGTCAACTTAAAATTGCCTTAAAATTTTAAGTTCAGTCAACTCAAAAAAATAATTTGTTACCCTGCTGCCTTTTTAAATTTTAAGTTCAGTCAACTAAAATAAGTTTATTCAACTTGAAATGTTAAATTATACTAAGTGACAACTTAGATATTTGAGTTGAATCAACTTAAAATTTTAAGGCAGTTGGGTTACTTACCCATCTGTTAAGTTTAGCAAACACCAATATATAAGTTGTTACTTAGTAAAACGTAACATTTCAAGTTGACTAAACTTATTTTAGTTGACTGAACTTAAAATTTAAAAAGGCAGCAGGGTAACAAATTATTTTAAGCTGACTCAACAAATTGTGTTTTTTATTTTTTTTTACAGTGTAATGAATGATGGTATGAGGGGCAATTCATTATTAATTTGTCCATCCTCGCTGATAAAATATCCAGTATGCATAGAACCACATTCATCCGTGCAGAGAAGCAGAGCATAAAGAAAACAGAAGACGCATGTTTTAAGTTTTAACAGGTAGAGGGCCAAACGTTACATAGTTTATTTTAAATTTTCATATGAAGAAAAACTGATTTAGTAATGGTATGTTTGTTTGTTCATTTATTTTCTTTGTTTCTTTCTTTGATTTACCTACCTGTAAAAAGTGGGATCTGGGCAATTATTCTGTTGACCTCAATATTTCCACTGGAATCCACTTTAATCACCTATGTGCACAAGGGAATACAGCAAAAAGAAAGTCAGTTTTCTCTTTGGAAATGTTTAAGACAAAAACACTTAATATGTTAAGTGGTATTTTTTTCTCTTCCAGTCCTTTTTAGCACTTACATTAGTTCCATTTAATAATGCCAGTGTTACTGACTTCAAACAGGTTTCAGTTTCAGTCAGACCACATTTCACCAGGTCTCCTTGAACTGTGAATTCTGTGCCTGTGCATTGCTTTAAAAAAGACAGAAAATGGACAAGGTTAATTCGTCTGTTTGTTTAATTTGATAGTAGTGATTGTTTAGCACGGTGCTTAAAAATCAATCACTAGTTTACTACTTTTAGCAACAGCACAAATGTAAAGTTGTCTTATAAACTGCCTTCAAGCACAAGGAAGTACATACTTTGGATAGGACGTAAGTGCAGTCTCCATGAAAGGTGTAGGCTTTTCCATCATAAGTGGTAATATGGGATCCACCCTCTACTGAGCATGCTTGTGGGCAGTCCTTCTGGATACAGTTCCACTGTCCACGTTCACAGGTGCTAAATGGGAAATAATAATGAAATAATAATTCAAAACACTCAATACAGTACATCATTTAATAATAAAACATCAAATCTTCAGTTATCTAATATATGTATCATTTTTATCCTGACTGTAAGAGCAAATTAAGTTAATTGAGTGTGAATGTCAAATGATAGAGGCTTACCAGTCTCTGCAGCTGCTCGTGTAATTCTCCCCAGAGGCGAATATTTTACCTCCAAGGATGCAGGAGCATTCACTCTGTGGGATACAGCCAGTATTGTGTATATCATCAAAAACAGTGCCTGGAAGTGAGAGAAAAAGAAACATGGGTTATTGCTCAGGACAAAATGGACATGTTCAGAACACCAGTAAGAAATCTACCAATTATTTTTGTTTAACCCCCTGGTTTTCCTCATTTAGGGGTCAGACTTGTGATCCTTAATGGTCAAAACAGGCCGAAATCAATGTACTATAGTTTGTTTCCAAAATATTTATTCTTTAATGTTTAGTATTTTGAGATTTCATGGCACTAGACAATATCCAACTCTAAATTATGCATGCAGTATGTGTATATAAAACAATATAAATATTAGAAAAAAAGAAAACAGATACAATAGGGGCTATAGCACCTGCGGTGCATGGGTCCTAAATATTTCATATAATTTTTTTTAATTAATACAATGTCTAAGTTAAAACTATAGCAATGAATTTAATATCCAATGCATGTAAGGTGGATTGACAACATCTGGCAGAGGAAATAAGAAAATCTACTAAATCTCAGAGCAGACTGTTAGGTTAGGTTTAGGGTTAGTAGAATAAGTTGATATATAATTGCAAAGTTTAGAAGACTGTTAGAAGATATTAAGCAGTCTACTAATACTCTAATGACTAGTTAACATGCAGTTGCAAAATGACTTACTGTTAGTAGAATGTCTAAAGTTGACTATCAAAATAAAGTGTTACCTGAAAATAATATGTAATGCCATAACCACTAAATGCTGTCTATTCCCTATTTGCTTATAAGAGTATGTTTGGACATGATTACTTAGTTTTATTAGGTTTTAAACATTGTCAAAGATTACTTCACTGTGGTTAAGTTGTAGATTGTACCGTAAAAATGCTCTGTATTTTCATATTTTTTTGTAATTCCTAACCATTTCCTGTAATTTTTGACTACAAATATCACAGGTGTGACCATTTAACATGGTCTAATCATATTCAAATAATTTTTTGTGTGTGAGTTCGTTTATGAAGCAAGTGCCACAAAAGTCATTAAGTTGTATAACATTCCGAAAGTGAATATTTAAAAAATTCTCATTCTAAAATGACTAAAGACCACTAGAGGGATTAAATAAAAATAGTATCAGATTAAAGACAAAAGACATTAGTAAAAAGTGAAAGCAGTGTAGCCAGTTATTTTAGATAAAGAAAACAATAGTTAAACACTGTACCAGGGGGGCAGAAGCATCCATCAATGCAGTGGTGCTCACACACTTGTCCTATTTCAGGGTTTGTGCAGGTGTCAGTGCAGGGATTTCCACACTCTTGGTGGATCATGCTTTCTGGGCACGGATGTGCTGCAAAATACAAAAGAAGGGGACATACTATTCAGAGAGCATCAATTAAGAAAATGAATACAAAACTAAAGGAAGAGACTATAGCAATTATTGGCCTTGCTCTAGATATACTGGTAAGACAAACATTTGCAAAGGTCTAAAAAAAGACCCACTAGGAGAAGAAGGCATACTTACGACAAAAATATTCTGATCTCCATTCTTCAGGCTTTCCTCCTGCGTGCACACACTGCCTGGAATATTCAGCGATGGATTTGCATAGGCAGAATGATCCAGAGGTACCGTTGCAATGACACAGGTCTTTCATGCAAACTTGGACAAATGAATCAATGGAAACCCGTCCTCTGCAATCATTGAACACTGAACTGGAAAAGATATCGCGGCAGAAATTCTGTGGGGAATGAGAAGTCACGTTAATTAATATCTAACAACCTAGAAATAGAGCTACAAATGATGAAAACGCTAATAATGATCATTCCAAATGCTCCCTGCTTCTGATATTAACCCATTCACATTCAAATGCCATTTTTTAATGTAAACTGATTTACAAAACACAAAGTATATCTACCTGTGACCTGAACCCTGGATGTCAAACATATAATGTATGATTCATAATATCAACTCAAGCTGTATGAGGCCCAAGAAAATGCAGAATAACATTTTCATTGTCTTATGCTAAAATGCTTTATTTATTTGTTTTTTAAATACGTATTCATTGTATTTCATTAAAAATTGTGGGTAAATGTGTAGTTGGGACAAAAAGGACAATCATCTAACACCATTTCATCTTGATGGAATGCAATTTCTGGACTGTATTAAATCTGGTGTCTCTATACATAAAAATGAACATAAGTTTTGTGCTTATGTTCATGATTTGTAACACTACCACAATAAATGTGCTAAACCTAAATTCACCACCCACTTCCAATTTCCTTGGTTGTCCATAATTTACATTTTAACTGAATCCATTGTGTTTTTAGCCTAAATGCTTGATAATTATTACCCTAGTTTGTTCACATGAAGTGACGTAATTGCTTGTCATTTCTGTGTAGACAGAGAAAAGAACCATTTAATTTCTTACCTCATCTCCGCAGTTTTCTACAAGAGGTACTGTGTCTTCCTTACAGACCTCTGTCGGACCGTCCATCTTCCAGAGGTTCCCATAATCAGAAATGGAAATTGCAGTTCCTAGAACAGGAGATGAATGATTCTTTATTATCTGTGTACAATAATGCAAAACATCCAAGAAGGTTACATATTTCTCCATAGTCAAAAAATACCATCACTGATGAGTTCATTGTAAACCTCGATTCCATTGAAGTCCCCGCAAAGTCCACACGTTTGATTTTTGTATTTCTCATCTAACTTGACCTGAAAACCAATTAAATATATATAACATTAGTCCTGCATTGCTTCCTTCCTAGTTAGTTTGCAAGTATTGGTAATCAGTGTTTGTTGCTGAAGAAGAGATTCTCACCATGAATGAATCATCTTCATTCCACATGGCTTCGAGTCCAAAAACAGCCTTGACTAAAATATAAGACGACATCTTCTCGATGAAAACTTCAGAGCTGCTGAATGGAAGTGTAACAACTCTACAAAAAGAGTGGTAAAATTAAGTCAAGTCAAGTCACCTTTATTTCTGTTCATACAGATTGTCAAAGACGCTGTGTTTGCCTTTCCAACTCCCAAACCAGCATTGACAGCAATAAAGTCAAAAGTCAACACAGTTTAAGTCTTATGAGTACAGCCTGAAGATATGCTTTATTTAATAATCAGAATCACTTACATTTGCCCATTGACACTGAGAGAGTCTTTGGTCAGCTCTATTAATGTCCCCTGCAGCTTCATGGTGATTTTGCTGATTGTGGGCTCACTGTTCACCACCTGATGTCTCAGCTGGATGTTAAAGTCTTCATAGTTGGTCGAACAGTGTGACGTCAGGATGTAGTTGCAGGAAGATGGAAGCTGGAAGTAGTTCCCATCAAAGGTCTTGTAATGGTAGTTTCCCCACACACTGCACACCTGCCCATTGTGTTGTGAACTCACTCCTGGTAACAAACAAACAAACAAAAACAATTGTTTTTAGTTTACTTTAAAGGTTCTAATGAAGAAACCTTTGAATTTTTGAACGATTCTTAGATTTTTTACCTGAAATCAATTCTATTGTGGCAGTTGGAATCATGCTCGTTGTTGTGAAAACTGGAGAATTATGAGAAATATTCAGTATTAATAAAGGAAATGATTGTTTGAATCAAATAATTGTTCAGTTAGTAATACAAACTAAATAAACTGGATCTCATAGATGTTTGATGGTTATCTTCCCATTTCAATAACTGAAATAATTTCCACAATTAATTATGATTATATACATTCTAAACAAATTCTAAGAAAATATTACTGACATCCTATATCATTACATGCAGTTGCACGTAAATATATAATTATTGCATGAATACATTCCACTAATTAATAATAAGGTCCCATTAGTTAACATCAGCCAATGCATTAACTAACATTAACATTTGTTACAGTATTTATTAATATTTTTTAATGTAAAAACACAACTCGTTGTTAAGGTTGGTTAATGTTACTCAGTTCCAAATAATATTGATTTTATTAAAACATTAGTAAATAATGAAATTAACTTGCCTTACCTAATATTAATAAATGCTTTAGATGTATTTTTCATGGTTCTTGTTAACTAATGTAGTTAGCTAGTGTGAACAAATGGAACCTTATTGAAAAAGTGTTACCAATGTTAAATACATTTCATAATCAATATAAATTAAATAAAGTCCAGTATTTAGAAGCACTTGCTATAAATTAGTCTTACTGGTTTGTGTTGCCGCAAGTCCAATAGACAGTGTCACCCATATCAGCGCTCCTATAGACATGGTCTTTATCCTCTCCATGGTGTATGTGGAGCGTTGAGCTCTCCACAGGTTCAATGAGACAGACACAGGCCCATACTCAGAGTTTTATAGCACCTGTCCCTCAGAAGGGACGTAAGATTGAACTAAAGGTGGGGCCACATGTTTATTTTGCATGACAGCATAATGTAACATTTAGCTGATGGATTTCCATACCTGTGTTTAGATTCCATTAATTAATCAGGCTCATATTAGAAACCAATATTAGAAAATGAATTGCTTTAATGTTGAAAAATACCATATAAAAATGTATTTACTACTACTACTACTAATAAGCAGAAGTTTATTTCAATTTCTTCTTTTAACTATGCATCCCTTTGTTCATGACATCTTTGTTCAGTCTTTATAGTTATATACTAAAAATAAAATCAAATCAAATAGAATATAAAATAAAATAGGTGTAGAAACAATTTTCACTCATAAATTCCTAGTAAATTTCACAGAAAAAAAAATGCAAAGAAAAGACAAGTAACACATCAAACATGCTATTTTGAAGTAGAAAGGCTGAAATGGTTCATTTTTGTTTCATTTACAACATTTAAAAAAATAATTTTTGGTTCACAAACTTAATTAAAAGTCTATTATTATTATAATACTTAGTCTTATTTAGTAAACTTGATTTAGTTTGAGCTCATTCTAGTTAGGTTATTGATGTGTTTTTTGATCATTTTCTTAAGAACTTTTTTATTAAAGACTTTTTATTTAATCTTGAACTTCACTAGACATGCCATGTGTGTGTCAAAATGCTGAAAACCTGCTAGAAAATACCAGAAATATTTGAAATAAATCAATAGCTGGAAATGTTATGTTAAATGTAAATGTTTGTGGTTTTGGTGTGCCTTTTCTGTAATGTGAGAGAAAGGATTGTAACAATGCATGGGGTGGGGAACTCTTTTGAACTAATGATGTATAAATATTGAGTCTTTAGTACATTAATCCTCAAAAGTGACGCAATGTTGTGAACACCTTAACAAAACTTTAGGCTCTGCGTTACTTTTAGCGCAAGGAAATGTTTTTGCATTATAGCAATTATTGCTAGTGACGAACAGGCTGAGTCATAGGATTTTTCCAGGATCTGCATCCTGATTAAAGGACATTTTAAAAAAGATTTACATTTTAAAAACATTTTAAAGCTCTACATTTTAAAAAACAATTCTCTTTCATGAAAATAATTTATACAATTTGTTGAAAACTATATTAATTATGCCTGTTGTAAAGCATCATGTTCAGGATTTATCAGTTGAATCCAAAGCAGAAACTTTTTCAATTTGTTTTATTTGATTATTTGATTCTTAACTTTTTTTATAATTATTATTATTATGATTTAAAAAATAGCTGATCTAATCCCCCAAATCTTCCAAAATACCCTAACCTCTGGTTTGTCATGTTGGAGGATGTGTCCATGGCCACCAAGCCTATGAAAAGTGTTTGCTGAAACTGGGATCTGGCATGTTTTCTCACAGTCTTCGTCATACTCCGCTATATGTTGTATTATCTCACAAGCACAGTGCAAACAGATGGAGCTTAATACGTTCTTTGGGGTAAACTGGATTCAGGATTCAGAAATTAGCTCAATGGCTCTACAACGTAATTCAAACACACATTGCCATGATTGATGCTGTGCTACGGCATGGTATATGCAACAGAAGATTAGATTGAGGTAAGTTAAAGCCTTTATGTAAAGACTGCTTTCGCAATACTTGAATGAATACACTTGAGGGAGAGAACCGGAAAAACAGAAAAAACCATTTACCTTCACTTAAAGTAAATGACTTGTTAATCATAATTAACAAATATATATATATATATATATATATATATATATATATATATATATAGATAGATAGATAGATTATATATATATATATATATATATATATATTATATATATTATTTGAAGCAAAGAGGTGTAATTTATTGTACAAGTGGTATGAAACAAATATTGTTGGTTCTTGTGAAAAATTGTTTGTGAAATTGTTTAAAAACAGTATCTGCTAACTAAACAACTATAAATGTTCCTTATCAGTCACATAATATTGCAAAGCGTGTTGTTCACTGAAAAAGTGAAATGACTGCGTTAAAACCTCTGGTTTAGACCTGTTTCATTTAGTTTGTCGAAAAGCAAATACCACTCCCCAAAGAAAAAAGAAAAGAAACAATTTCATGTAAATAGTATTTTTGCTTGACGCCAGAGTTTTGATTTATGCTAAACAAATACTGGTTGCTTTATTGGCTGGGAAAAAAAAAAAAAAAAAAAAAAAAAAAAACAACTATTAAGAGTATTTTTATTTATTTATTTTTTTTTTTTAAAGACATCAAAATAAACGTTACAGTGTTTTAGGTTACAACATCTAAAAATGTTTTTAGTTTCATCTAGTGAAAATTCTACTCTAATACAGTTTTTTTGTTTGTTTGTTTGTTTGTTTTTTACTCAGCATAATCTATTTACTTTGTAACAATGTTCGTATAAGTGTGTTTTCATTTATATTAAATCAGAATTTAATGTTTCACCCAAACCATAAATACAGTTTGAAGAAAATAAATAAATAAAAATACATTTTTGTCCAAATTACATTACATTATATATTTTTGTCAGTGTATATGATAATATACATAAAATGAGTGCACAATGAATAAATAAATAAAAAAAAAACAGTTGATAAAGCTTGAAGTTTATCTTCCTCTGTAGGTTTTATTAAAATAAAACATACACTACTGTTTGAAACTTTGAAATCATTAAGACAAGGATGTTTCTATTCATGTAAAAGTAGCACTTACTTGATCAAAAAATATAGTTAAAATGGTAATATTTTAAATGACTTTAGAATTTAAATTACATATTGGCAACACCCTATCTTCAGGATCTACTACTCTTTACTTAAACCTTATGTTACATAATCCTTAACAAAGCCGATTTAATAAACCTTATTTAATATTAACAGACTTCTTGTGCTGATTAGAAGAGCAGAAAATGGCCAAATACAATCACATTTGTGTAGAAATTCTGTTGTTCTTTTGAGAAATGAAGATGATTTCATGCAATACTGTCCTAAAAGAAGAGAAGAGGGTGATCCAGAGTTACAACAGCAAGTTGATAAATACATGGGAGTAAATATAAACTATATTTAAATATAAAGGATTTTTCAGAGTAACCTATGCATGTGTGCAGCTGTTTTACTTAATTGATCTTGTTAATGTATTCCTTTTAATATACGCAATAAAATATGTTTACTGTTAATTCTTATGTTCTGATCCGTATTGTTTTCACAGTGAACAGATGCAAGAATGTCCTCATCTAGTCATTTTCCATCGTCTTTGGCCGGTAATTATTGTTTAAAATTTGTGTTGCTCTGATGAAGTCATACTGAACCTTTGGAAAGATTATTCAATAAACTACTCATTATGACTTTAAACTAACATTGTGATGGAAACAGAGGTGGATCTAAAAACAAGAAACAGACATCTTTAACATTTATTGTAATGTTTGATAAATTTATGAATAAAAAGAACAATTTTGTCCATGAACTAATTAGTACTTTAGTACAGTAATGCATGTGAAAATACAATAATTCTATCCTTAGCACTGTTTGTGTTCTTGCTGCATCATGTGTATGAGTATTTCATTTGTCAAATTTAATTAGATTTTATCAGGGTCATAAATCTACAGGTGAATATGCAAACATATATAAAACACACACACACACACACAACTGTTTATTGTACACTATCGCCAAAGCTTTGTTTAGTGAGTTTTTATGAAAATAATCAAATTCAAATGTTCTCTGAACTTCTTATCAATATCAATTCATTTTTAAAATTATCTCTTTTTTTAATTTATGTGTAATGCTGTTTTTACAATGCTTTTACAAAACAAGCAAAAGTTCACTAAACCAAACTGTCACTTTTAAATGGCCATCTTGCACTCATCAAGTAGTTTTCAAATGGTCAGACTTTCAAAGTCCAAATGACTAAGAGTAGCAAGTACACTGCATATTTATTAAAACAATAATAACAAGATATGAGGAAAATGAGATACATAGTTTATGTAATTAATTCAATACATATTCATCAATACAATGAGAATTTACTTTTACAATTAGATTAATTCAATTAATACATCAGTACAAGATACAAATCATGTTTACCTGATACACTGTTCATTATTATTATATTATTTTGTACGAATACAGTTTAAAATGCAGCATGTTTTATACATTTTTAATACCTACCTTTAAATTCATTCAACAAACATTTTAGAAATAAACATTTAATCTTTAAAAGTAATATTCAGTGTACTCCCTGTTATCCCTGTCCAATGAAATATTGTTGGTTCTTGTGCCTTAACTTAAAATAAGTAACTGTGTTGATAGTTCAGGATGTCATGGGGGGCAGAGGGAAATGTTTTGTTTGTTTGTTTTTGTTTTTTATCAAAAACAAGAAGAGTGATGCATTTTATTAGCATGAGCTCAATATAAATATATCTAGGGATGGAATGTGGAAGTCATGTCGACAAGTCCTCAATCGAATCAATTCACAAGCTCTTGATTCAATTTGAATCAATAGCGATTCGTTAAGATCGACAGTACATGTCAGTTTTTCCTAGGGAAAAGAGGGAAATCTATAAATTAATATTATGAATTTAAAGTTTTTACCTTGAAATATCAGTTTCAAAATCATTCTGATACTGCCTTTAAATCAGAAGAACGTCTTTTTTGGGAGAATGTAAGTTTGGTGATGGGCTATGAAATTCCGCGAAAAGTTTTGCTTTACGGCAGCAACAAATGCACCTGTAATTACGACAGTGAATTCCACTTACTGAACTTTAGGGGTCTCCAAAGTCGCAAAAATACACAAAATTACATACGGCTGTTTGTACAGAGTACAAGTACAGAATCCAAACTATTAAATTGCTGTGATTTTTTAAAAATATAATAATCTACATTCAAATGAAACATTTAAACATACATTTAAAAAAAAAAAAAAAAACTTTTTAATTATATGTTTCTACTCTAATTCGTTGTTGAAATAGGGGGCTGTCATACCTTTTTTTCATGACAAATTCATTCAAAGACAATAAATGAGAGATTACTGGTTAAATAAAATAACACTTTATTAAATAAATAAAATAACTCTATATGGACATTCAATGGCTATCCTGTACTGTTAAAAAACACACACTGATGGGTCAGAAATGGAGAATCTCAAGTTTATTTTAACCTATTTTATGTTGTTAATTTAAACCAGCACAATTGGTTATTTACAGTATGCCAACTCATTTTACAGGAATACTGACTTATTTCATGGGTTAATATTACCAGATTCATTTAAATCCTGAATAAAATTGTAAAACACACTACACAATCACTGTTTTCATGATACGTTTATTATTATTATATTATTTTGAATAAATACAATTTTGAATATAGCATATTTTATACAGTTTTTATTGATTGCCTACATTTAAACTCATTTAACGAACATTTAAGAGGGAAAAAATATGAACATTTAAAGGTAACATTCAGTATTATCCCTTTGCCATAGAAATAGCGCTGGTTCTTGTGCCGGTGTGTTGCCGGAATCTGAGCCGGTGCTGCGCTGGTTTTCGGCGGAGGAACTGCGAACTTCAGACCGCTGCCCCGCGTTTCTGAGAGTTGAGGATTTCTGAGAACATAGTTATAGACATTATAGATATTTTATTAGATCAAATAAAACCTATGCAAACCTTTATTTCATTCAACAAACGCACAAATTTGGCGAAGCTGAGATGAGGTAAATGCAACGTTATTTGACATTGTTTACAAGCTGTTTTACGGACCTCTTGCCACGGTTGAAAACATTGACTGTGATTACACGAGACATAACAGAATTATTTAGAATGTAAGTGTGTAGCATTAAGATTTGTTTTCACTGGAATAGCCAAGCCTGTTAATCATAGCTGGGTGTGAACTTTTGGCCATATAATGTAAAAACTTAATATTCCCTGTACAACAGATCAAAGGTATGTCATTGAAGTTGATCAAACCTTTGACATAATAAATATTAAATTAGACTTACCAGCTTTCAGCCCAGCTTGCTTACAGCTTGTAACACAGACATTAGAACTGGGTCGCAAACGTGTGGTACCACTTGGGCAGTAACATCCCTCCCATAGCATTGATTCCTGGTTACTGAATGCATTATTGCCATGTAAAGAATTTAGATTAAATCTAAAATGATACACAAAAATAATGATTAATCATTCCCTTCCAATTGTACTTTTCTTTACTGCATAATCTTAAAGTGTTCAGAACACTTTTGAAGATTTTATATAGGATCTACCTTCCATTGCAGGTTGGTTCCACTTGAGGACCACAAGCTTTATATGTTTGTGGCTTATCACATTTAAAATCTAAATGAAAAAAAAAGGTAAGGTGTGTTTGTAAAAAACAATAAATGTTATTCTGATAGAATTATGCTAAGATAATACATATACTGACCACACACTCCATTAGTGACACCTCTCCAGTCTACACATACTCCTGCCATAGCACATTCCCTAGCATAGGCCTGCAGACTGGCACAGCCAACGGCTTTGTTGTTCATTTTACACACATCAGAGTTACAGGCTGACACGTAGGGCTCAAAATCAACAAACTTATGGCATGTATAAAAAATCCTGTAGAGGTGATCAGTGGAATCCATTATAATTAGCTACAGTTAACTGATTTACAATAATAATCTTTTAGTTCTTCCTTAGTTTGGAGTTAAATGTTCACAAACCAGTCTTACTTTCATCATGCATGGCATTACTCTAAATTAAAAACAAAACAAAACAAAAAAAAAAAAATTAATGACTTAAATTTTTGCTTACTTGTGTTCCATTATTTTGCATATCACAGAAGAAGGGCAGGGCTTTGATATGGACTCAGGTCTTGATGACAGAAAGTTGTTGTTATTATGAACTTGCCAATATGGAGCCATGTCTTGGCAAGATGATATAATGGTGCCATTTGGCAAGCGACAATCATTCCTTTGGTTATTATCACACACACCTAAAAACATAAAACCAGTATTTAAACAATCACTGAATAACTTTTCTTAACCAATTCTGAGATAGCACAGCACAAAAATGTATTTCATTTCTGTTTGAAATATCACTTGAAATGTAAAACTACTGAAGGTAGTTCACAAGATAATTTAATCAGTGTATCATAAGTTTAACAAGACACTGAACCTACCACACTGGCCCTCTGTGTTACCATGGAACTTTTGCCATGGGAGATGAATGGAAAACATTGTGCCAGTAAAAGAAATGTGTGCATCAATCTCAGATATGACCACAAGAGACTCTGTGCCATTCTCTGTGGCACGGACATCTTGACTTTCAAATGGCAACTTGACTTTCTTTTCATTCACATAAATCTAAACAAACAAACAAACATAATCTCATAAGCCATTCAATGTCCAAACATAACATTCCACTTCATAGCACTTACCTAAAATACACTTCTCATAAAAATCTATAAAAACTGAAAACAAACCTAAAAGCCGACTGGACTCTCCATCCCTAAATATCAATTTTATATAAAAATCAACCTAAATAAATAAATAAGTTAATTAATTCTGGATGTAATTTTGAGTTCCAAACCAAGCATTTTGGAAGTGATAGCATAACTACAATAACGCAAATTTTGTGATTGCTTTAAAAAGTTTCTTCACAGCGATGCCATAGAAGAACCATTTTTTGTTCCTCGAGCCATTCAGTCAAAACCATCTCTTTCTTACCTTTTTAGAATCTGAAGAACCTTTTTTTCGCCACAAAGAAACTTTTGTGAAACAAAAAGGTTCTTCAGATGTTAAAGGTTCTTTATGAAACCATTTAAACAAAAAAGGTTTTTCTATGGCATCGTGAAGCACCTTTATTTTTAAGAGTGTAGAATAAGAGCTATTAACTTGGTTGGGGAAGGTGGTATACAAGTCTGGAGAAGTCATCATGCATTTACAATGTAAACACCATACTGCAAAACTGCCCAGATAATTCTAATGCACTATAAAGCATTTTAAAGTACTTCTTGAAAAGACAACTGAAGAGACTCTTTTCTAAAATTGTAATTTGAAAATTTGAGCTTATTTACCAAATTGATTACAGTACCACCAGAAATCTTCTGGGACATGAAGATCTCAGAAGATTTGTAGCTAATCATCAGGGATTTAGGGCAGGGTCTTGAGGCATCTTCAGCATCACAGAAGACATTATCAACTACGACAGTGAAATTATACTTAGGATCAATTTCTCGCACAAGCACATAAGTGAGGTTTCCTTTAAAAGGGTAATATAATCCATCAAATGTAATGTAATGGTCGCGAAAGCCATTGCAGATACCTGAAACAATATGTACAATTCATTTTCAGTGCAAAAACTTATTGTGAGACAGTAACTGATTATTGAAGAGAACAAAAGATATACATGTTAACTCACATTGGCACTCATATTTAAAACAGCATCCAGACTCATCAGCAATTTTCAGTGGCGGAAATTTGTTCTTACACACAGGATACTGGACAGGATCACAATGTACTGCTTTACGCTCCATTGTACCATTTACGCATGTGCCTATAAAGCAATTTCCCACATGGATAGATTCACCATTCTAAAAAATAAAAAACATATTCCCAATAAGAATTTACTCAAAGAAAACAAAATCTAGATTGAGATACCAAAAATGTATAATATGAGCCTCAATTATGAAAGTACTTACTTTAAGAGGAGGCATATGTTTATCACAGTTGCCTGTTGATGGCATGGAGGCTGAGGGCAGCACTGTTGTTAAACAGGGTACTGATAATTTTATCACATTACACTTCCTATCTTTTGTTTTGACACATTTTGCAATGTAACACCATCCATCACCATCTGTTTTATTGTAAATTTCTGATTCTGCAGAATAAGAGAAATTAAAACATGATTTTTTTAATAATTATGACAACAAAAGAATAATTAATGCACATACACGTAAATCTTTAGAGAGGTAGAGAAATAGAGAATAAATAATTACCTGGTTTAAACGTATTGCCATTAATTTCACAGACACAATCTTGATGTTCAGTGATGTGACCTCCTGTTGAACTTGTGATAACTGGCAAAATTCTTGTGGTGTTTGAAAAATACTGATTTGTTTGTGTAATTCTAGATGATATTCCACACAGTCCAAGACAATGTAATATTTTAATCTCATAATCAAAACATTGTTGCGTAACACCTTGGTTCTTGTTTAAACAAACTAGTCCATCCTCGGAATTGCATGTTACTGCCTGGCCCAGCTGTGAAAGAAGTAGTCCAGGGTAAAGTTTTGCGTGGCATTGAACCCCAGTTGGAGCAGAGCTAATGTTAAGATATGTGTTCGTTATTGCTTTTATAGGTATAATTTCACCACCTTCAGGCCCTGTTGTTGGGCTGCCAAAGTCCATCCAGCCTGACCACTGGCAAATACATTTAGGGGATGTTTTTGAAATGGTTGTAGTCACAGCTCTTGTTGGGGCCACAGTGGTTGTGCTTATACTTGTGGAGGAATTGTATAAAGCTAGAGTCAATGCTGCTGGTAATGTTGCGCTAACACAATCCCGATGACAACACAACAATCTCATCTCATAGTCAAAGCACTGCTGAGTAATATTTTGTTTTCTATTGAGGCAAACAAATCCATCTTTAAGATCACACTTCACTTCCTGGCCAAGCTTTGATACAGGAAGTCGGGGATAACGTTTTGCACGGCATTCAATTCCCTGTGGTTTTGAGCAGGTGGTTGGATAGGTATCAGTGATGATTTTGACTGGTATAAATTTACCGCCTTCAGGACCTGTTGTTGATCTACCAAAATCCAACCATTTAGACCACTGACAAATGCATGGAGGGGTGGGAGTAAGTGGGGATGGTTTTTTTGTCTTGGAAGGAGTAGAAGTTGCTGAAGGTGTTTTTGAAGAAATTGTGGGTGTTGTTGGAGTTCTTGGTGCCTGTGTGGAGTTGTCACATTTTCCATGACAGCATAATACTCTGATATTATAATCAAAGCACTGCTGTGTAATATCTTGATTTTTGTTCAAACATAGGAGCCCATCTTTTGCATTACAAATAACAACCTGTCCAAGTTGTAAAAGAGAAAGTCGAGGATAATGTTTTGCATGGCATTCCACCTTCTTTGGAGTTGAACATAGGGAAGGATAGGTATCTGTTATTTTTTTGATTGTTATCATTTCCCCACCTTCAGGTCCTACTGTTGGGCCACCAAAGTCCAGTGATTTTGACCAATGACAAGTACATTCAGGGGTAGAATTATCTGGTTGTATCTGTTGTACAGAATTCATTTCTGAAGAAGCTTTTGCCGGCGTGGTTGTTGTTGCTGCCTGTGTGGAGCTGCTACATTGTCCATGACAGCACAATACTCTGATTTCATAATCAAAGCATTGCTGGGTAATATCTTGATTTTTGTTGAAACACATAAGTCCATCTTTTGCGTTACATATCACAACCTGGCCAAGTTGTGAAAGAGAAAGTTCAGGATAAAGTTTTGCACGGCATTCTAATTGTTTTGGTGCTGAGCAGATGGAAGGATAGGTGCGAGTTATTTGTTTGATGGAAATTATTTCACCACCTTCAGGACCTGTTGTTAAGCTACCAAAGTCCATCCAGTCTGACCACTGGCAAACACATCCAAGGGTAGGAGTAAGCAAAGGGATTTTTGGTGTCGGTGTTGTGGTACTGCCACAATTTCCATCACAGCAGGATACTCTGATCTCATAGTCAAAGCACTGATGTGTTATGTCTTGGTATTTGTTCAAGCACTCAAGGCCATCTTTGGCATTACATTTCACAACCTGGTTAAGCTGGGAAAGAGACAATCTGGGGTAATTTTTTGCACGACATTCAACTTCCCTTGGTGCAGAGCAGACTGTAGGATAATTGTCCAAAACTGTTTTGATTGATATCCTTTCACCACCTTCAGGACCTGTTGTTGGACCTCCAAAATCCAACCATTCTGACCAAAGACAAATGCAGGTAGGGTTAGGAGTATGTGTGGCTGTTTTGGACAGTGGAGAAATTGTTGAAGCAGTTGATAGAAATAATGAAGTTACTGGCGTTGTGTATAGGCTAGTACCACTGGAGAAATTATGGATTGTTTGTGTTGTAGACGGCAGGACAGACATGATAGGAGTTGAAGCTGGTGTTGGAATTATGGATGTGACTGTACTTGTGGAGAAACTTTCATTTGTCTGTTTTGTATTTGGTGATACAGACACGGTAGCTGTTGAAACCATAGTGGTGGTTGGACATTGTGTTGTGTTGCTGCTATGGTTTCCAACACAACAGAATATTCTAATTTCATAGTCAAAGCACTGCTGTCCAATGCCTTGGTATTTATTCAAGCAAATCAGCCCATCTTTCACATTACATTTCACAACCTGTCCAAGCTGTGAAAGAGGAACTCCAGGGTAAAGTTTTGCACGGCATTCCACCTCCTTTGGTACTGAGCAGATGGTATGATAGATGTCAGTTATTAGTTTAATAGGTACTATTTCACCACCATCAGGTCCTGTTGTTGGGCCACCAAAATTAGTCCATTCTGACCAATTACAAATACAGCCAGGGTTAGGAGAAAGGGTCATTGATTCTGATGTTGTGGAAGTTGTTGATGAAATTGTTGAAGAACTTGCAGCAGAAGATGCTATTGTTAATGAAACTGTAGATATGCTTCCGCTAGTGGAGGAACTTTGGACTGTTGGTGATGTTGTTAATCGTGTATGCAAGCTTGTTGATGACATTCTAGAAGTATTTGGAATTGGTGAGTTTGTTGAGAAATTGCCACAGTTTATGTCACAACAGAATACTCTAATTTCATAGTCAAAGCATTGTTGTGCGTGGCCTTGGTTTTTGTTCAAGCAGACAAGTCCGTGTTTTACATTACATTCTACAACCTGTCCAAGCTGTGAAAGAGGAACACCAGGGTATAGTTTAGCACGACACTCCACTTCTTTTGGTGCTGAGCAGATGGTGGAAAAGGTAGACATAGATATTATTTCACCACCTTTAACACCTGTTGTTGGGCCACCAAAGTCATTCCAGTCTGACCAATGGCAAATACATAGAGGTGTAGAAATATAGGTGGTTGTTTTTAATGTTGTGAATGTTGGAGAAGTTATTGATGGAGTTGTAAAAGATGTAGTTGTCATTTGAGATGGAGATATGCTTGTTACATTGTAGGAGTTGACAGCTGAAAAGGTTGATGAAGGTGAACCAGTAGAAATTGCTGGGAGAGTTGTGGATATGCTTTTACTAGTGGGAGAACTCTGGACTGTTGGGGTTACTTGTTGTGTAAGCCTGATTGTTGAAGGTATGGCAGAAAACTTTGTTGAAGATGTTGCTGTAGTTGTTGATTTGCTGATTCTAGTTGAGGAAGTAAGGCCTGTTGAATGTGTTGTTGGTGCTGAAAGCATGCTGGTTAAATATGTTAATGAAGGTATACTAGTAGAATTTATTTTAGATGGATTTGTATATATGTTTGTAACGATGGAGGAATTTGGGACTGTTGGTGTTGAAGTTGGTAATATAGTGCTGCTTGTTGATGACATACGTGTAGCTGTTGTGGTTAAAAATTGTGTTGTCATGCTTGTAGTTTTATGGGAATTCTGGACTGTTGGTTTTGTTGAAGTTGTTGCTGTAGTTTTCAATATGCTTAAGGAGGAAATAAGACTTGTTGATGCTGTAGGCATGGTGGTTGAATTTGATGCTGATGAATCTGTAGATATGTTTGTAACGGTGGAAGAAGTATGTATTGTTGATGGTGTAGTTGGTGATATATGCATGTTTGTGGATGACATCATTGTAGCAGATGTGGCTAAAGAATGCGTTGTCATGCTTGTATTATTGGAAGAATTCCGGGATGTAGTTGTTTTTGTCTGTGGTGTAGTCATGCCAGGTGAAAATGATGGTGAAGATGTACCAGTAGAAATTGTTGTTGATGTACCTGTAGGTATGCTTGTAACAGTGGAGAAACTATGTATTTGAGACGTTGAAGTTAGTGGTATATGTATGCTTGTTGGTGACATCCTTGTAGCTGTTGTGGTTAAAGTTTGTGCTGTCATGCTTGTAGTATTGGAGGAATTCTGGACTGTTGGTGTTTTAGTCGATAGTGTATTCATGGCAGTTGAAAACAATGGTAAAGGTGGACCTGTAGACATCGTTGTTGGAGCTGTAGGTATGTTTTTAACAGTTGTTGAACTCTGGACTCTTAGTGTTGTAATTTGTTCTAAAAAGGTACTAGTTGAAGAAATTGAAGGTATAGCTGTTATCTTTGTTGAAGCTGTTGCTGCAGTTGTTGCTAAGCTTTTACTTGTGGAGGAAGTTATGCTTGTTGATGAGGTAGTTGATGCTGTAGGCATGTTGGTTGAAGTAGTTGGCAAAGTTGTACAAGTAGAAATGGTTGTTGATGGACCTGTAGATATGCTTGTAACGGAGGAAGAATTATGTACTGTTGAAGTTGTAGTTAGTGGTATATGCACACTTGTTGATGACATCCTTGTAGCCGATGTGGCTAAAGAATGCACTGTCATGCTTGTAGTATTGGAGGAATTCCCGACTGTAGTTGTTTTGGTCTGTGGTGTAGTCATGCCAGGTGAAAATGATGGCGAAGATGTACCAGTAGAAATTGTTGTTGATGTACCTGTAGGTATGCTTGTAAGGGTGGAGGAACTATGTACTATTAGCGTTGAAGATAGTGGTGTATGCACGTTGGTTGATGACATCCTTGTAGCTATTGTCTTTAAAGATTGTGTTGTCATGCTTGTAATATTGGAGGAATTCTGGACTGTTGGTGTTCTAGTCAATAGTGTATTCAAGCCAGTTGAAAATAATGGTGATGGAGTACTAGTAGAGCTTGTTGTTGGAGTTTCGGAAAAGCTTTTACCGGTGGGGTAATTCTGGACTGTTGATGTTGAAATCTGTGTGAACCTGCTGGTTGAGGAAACTGAAGATGCACCAGAAAACCTTGTTGAAGTTGTTGCTGTAGTTCTCAATATGCTTGAGGAGGAAATAAGACTTGTTGATGCCATGGTTGATGCTGTAGTCATGGTGGTTGAAAACATTGGTGAAGGTGCAGCAGTAGAAATTGATGTTAATGAATCTATAGACATGTTTGTAATGGCTGAAGAACTATGTGTTATTGAAGTTGTAGTTGGTGGTATATGCATGCTTGTTGATGACATTCTTGTAGCTGTAGTAGGTAGGGATTGTGTTTTCATGCTTGTAGTATTGGAGGAATTCTGCACTGTAGTTGCTTTTGTCTGTGGTGTAGTCATGCCATGTGAAAATGATGGTGAAGGTGTAGCAGTAGAAATTGTTGATTGATCTGTGAATATGCTTGTAAGAGTGGAAGAACTTTGGATCGTTGATGTTGTACTTTGTGGCAAAGGCACAATTGTTGATGACATTGTTGTAACAGATGCAGTTGAAGACTGTGTTGTGATGTTGCCACAGTTGTCATCACAACAGAATATTCTAATCTCATAATCATAGCATTGCTGTGCAAGGCCTTGGTGTTTGTTTAAGCAAACTAGTCCATCTTTCATATTACATTTCACAACCTGGCCCAGCTGTGAAAGAGAAACTCCAGGATAATGTTTTGCACGACATCCTACTTCCTTTGGCACTGAACAAATAGTGTGATAGGTGTCAGTTATTCTTTCAATAGGTACTATTTCTCCACCATCAGGGTCTGTTGTTGGTCCACCAAAGTCATTCCAATCTGACCAATGACAATTACATCCAGGGGTAGGAGTAAGCGGGCTTGGTTTCAATGTTGTGAATGCTAGAGAAGTTGCTGATGAAGTTGTAGAAGATGTTTTTGTTGTTGGAGCTGTAGATAAGCTTGTAACAATGGAGGGATTCTGGACTGTTGATGTTTGAGTCAGTGGTGTCATTATGCCAGTTGAAAATGTTGGTGAAGATGTACCTGTAGACATTGTTGTTGGAGTTGTAGGTACGCTTTTAACAGTTGGGGAACTCTGGACTCTTAGTGTTGTATTTTGTTCTGAAAAGGTGCTTGTTGAAGAAATTGAAGGTGTAGTAGCTATCTTTGTTGAAGCTATTGCTGCAGTTGTTGACAAGCTTTTACTTGTGGAGGAAGTTATAGTTGTTGATGAGGTAGTTGATGTTGTAGGTATGCTGGTTGAAATAGTTGGCAAAGTTGCACCAGCCGAAATTGTTCTTGATGGACCTCTAGATATGCTTGTAACGGAGGATAAATTATGTATGGTTGAAGTTGTAGTTAGTGGTATATGCATGCTTGTGGATGACATCATTGTAGCAGATGTGGCTAAAGAATGCGTTGTCATGCTTGTATTATTGGAAGAATTCCGGGATGTAGTTGTTTTTGTCTGTGGTGTAGTCATGCCAGGTGAAAATGATGGTGAAGATGTACCAGTAGAAATTGTTATTGATGGACCTGTAGATATGCTTGTAATGGAGGATGAATTATGTACTGTTGAAGTTGTAGTTAGTGGTATATGCATGCTTGTTGATAACATCCTTGTAGCTGATGTGGCTAAAGAATGCGTTGTCATGCTTGTAGTATTGGAGGAATTCCGGGTTGTAGTTGTTTTTGTCTGTGGTGTAGTCATGCCAGGTGAAAATGATGGTGAAGATGTACCAGTAAAAATTGTTGTTGATGTACCTGTAGGTATGCTTGTAACGGTGGAGGAACTATGTACTATTGGCGTTGAAGTAAGTGGTATGTGTACGTTGGTTGATGACATCCTTGTAGCTATTGTCTTTAAAGATTGTGTTGTCATGCTTGTAATATTGGACAAATTCTGGACTGTTGGTGTTTTAGTCAAGAGTGTATTCAAGCCAGTTGAAAATAATGGTGATAGAGTACTAGTAGAGATTGTTGTTGGAGTTTCGGATAAGCTTTTACCAGTGGGGTAATTCTGGACCGTTGATGTTGAAATCTGTGTGAACCTGCTGGTTGAGGAAACTGAAGATGCACCAGAAAACTTTGTTGAAGGTGTTGCTGTAGTTCTCAATATGCTTGAGGAGGAAATAAGGCTTGTTGATGCCATGGTTGATGTTGTACTTTGTGGCAAAGGCACACTTGCGGATGACATTGTTGTAACAGATGCAGTTGAAGACTGTGTTGTGATGTTGCCACAGTTTTCATCACAACACAATATTCTAATTTCATAATCATAGCATTGCTGTGCAAGGCCTTGGTGTTTGTTTAAGCAAACTAGTCCATCTTTCATATTACATTTCACAACCTGGCCCAGCTGTGAAAGAGGGACTCCAGGATAATGTTTTGCACGACATCCTACTTCCTTTGGCACTGAGCAAATGTTGTGATAGGTGTCAGTTATTCTTTCAATTGGTACTATTTCTCCACCATCTGGGCCTTTTGATGGTCTACCAAAGTTGGTCCAATCTGACCAATGACAATTACATCCAGAGGTAGGAGTAAATGTGCTTGTTTTTAATGCTGTGGATGCTAGAGAAGTTGTTGATGAAGTTGTAGAAGATGTTTTTGTTGGAGTTGTAGATAAACTTGTAACAATGGAGGAATTCTGGACTGTAGATGTTTTAGTCAGTGCTGTAGTTATGCCAGCTGAAAATGTTGGTGAAGATGTACCTGTAGACATTGTCGTTGGAGTTGTAGGTATGCTTTTAATAGTTGGGGAGTTCTGGACTCTTAGTGTTGTAATTTGTTCTGAAAAGGTGCTTGTTGAAGAAATTGAAGGTGTATCAGTCAACTTTGTTGAAGCTGTTGCTGCAGTTGTTGATAAGATTTTACTTGTGAAGGAAGTTATGGTTGTTGATAAGGTAGTTAATGTTGCAGGCATGCTGGTTGAAATAGTTGGCAAAGTTGTACCAGTAGAAATTGTTATTGATGGACCTGTAGATATGCTTGTAATGGAGGATGAATTATGTACTGTTGAAGTTGTAGTTAGTGGTATATGCATGCTTGTGGATGACATCCTTGTAGCTGCTGCGGCTAAAGAATGCGTTGTCATGCTTGTAGTACTGGAAGAATTCTGGATTGTAGTTGTTTTTGTCTGTAGTGTAGTCATACCAGGTGAAAATGATGGTGGAGATGTACCAGTAGAAATGGTTGTTGATGTACCTGTAGGTATGCTTGTAACGGTGGAGGAACTATGTACTCTTGGCGTTGAAGTAAGTGGTATACGCATGCTTGTAGATGACATCCTTGTAGCTATTGTCTTTAAAGATTGTGTTGTCATGCTTGTAATATTGGAGGAATTCTGAACTTTTGGTGTTTTAGTCGATAGTGTATTCATGCCAGTTGAAAATAATGGTGACCGTGTACTAGTAGAGATTGTTGTTGGAGTTGTGGATAAGCTTTTACCAGTGGGGGAATTCTGGACTGTTGATGTTGAAATCTGTGTGAACCTGCCTGTTGAGGAAACTAAAGATGCACCAGAAAACTTTGTTGAAGGTGTTGCTGTCGTTCTCAATATGCTTGAGGAGGAAATAAGACTTGTTGATGCCACAGTTGATGCTGTAGTCATGGTGGTTGAAAACATTGGTGAAGGTGTAGGAGTAGAAATTGATGTTGATAAATCCAGAGACATGCTTGTAATGGTTGAAGAACTATGTGTTGTTGAAGTTGTAGTTGGTGGTATATGCATGCTTGTTGATGACATTCTTGTAGCTGTAGTAGGTAGGGATTGTGTTTTCTTGCTTGTAGTATTGGAGGAATTCTGCACTGTAGTTGCTTTTGTCTGTGGTGTAGTCATGCCATGTGAAAATGATGGTGAAGGTGTATCAGTAGAGATTGTTGATAGATCGGTGAATATGCTTGTAACAGTGGAAGAACTTTGGACTGCTGATGCTGTACTTTGTGGCAAAGGCACACTTGCAGATGAAATTGTCGTAGCAGCTGTAGTTGAAGACTGTTTTGTGATGTTGCCACAGTTTTCATCACAACAGAATATTCTAATTTCATAATCATAGCATTGCTGTGCAAGGCCTTGGTGTTTGTTTAAGCAAACTAGTCCATCTTTCATATTACATTTCACAACCTGGCCTAGCTGTGAAAGAGGGACTCCAGGATAATGTTTTGCACGACATCCTACTTCCTTTGGCACTGAGCAAATGTTGTGATAGGTGTCAGTTATTCTTTCAATAGGTACTATTTCTCCACCATCAGGGCCTGTTGTTGGTCCACCTAAGTCGTTCCAATCTGACCAATGACAATTACATCCAGGGGTAGGAGTAAGCGTGCTTGTTTTCAATGTTGTGGATGCTAGAGAAGTTGCTGATGAAGTTGTAGAAGATGTTTTTGTTGATGGAGTTGTAGATAAGCTTGTAACAATGGAGGGATTCTGGACTGTTGATGTTTGAGTCAGTGGTGTTGTTATGCCACTTGAAAACGTTGGTGAAGATGTACCTGTAGACGTTGTTGGAGTTGTATGTATGCTTTTAACAGTTGGGGAACTCTGGACTCTTAGTGTTGTGTTTTGTTCTGAAAAGGTGCTTGTTGAAGAAATTGAAGGTGTAGCAGTCATCCTTGTTGAAGCTGTTGCTGCAGTTGTTGATAAGCTTTTACTTGTGGAGGAAGTAATGGTTGTTGATGAGCTAGTTGATATTGTAGGCATGCTGGTTGAAATATTTGGCAAAGTTGTACCAGTAGAAATTGTTGTTGATGGATATGTAGATATGCTTGCAAAAGAGGAGGAATTATGTACTGTTGAAGTTGTAGTTAGTGGTATATGCATGCTTGTTGATGACATCCTTGTAGCTGATGTGGCTAAAGAATGTGTTTTCATGCTTGTAGTATTGGAGGAATTCCGGATTGTTGTTGCTTTTGTATGTGGTGTAGTAATGCCAGGTGAAAATGATGGTGAAGATGTACCAGTAGAAATTGTTGTTGATGTACCTGTAGGTATGCTTGTAACGGTGGAAGAACTATGTATTCTTGACGTTAAAGTCTGTGGTATATGTATGCTTGTTGGTGACATCCTTATAGCTGTTGTGGTTAAAGATTGTGCTGTCATGCTTGTAGTATTGGAGGAATTCTGGACTGTTGGTGTTTTAGTCGATAGTGTATTCATGCCAGCTGAAAGAAATGAAGGTGGACCTGTAGACGTTGCTGGAGTTGTAGGTATGCTTTTAACAGTTGGTGAACTCTGGACTCTTAGTGTTGTATTTTGTTCTGAAAAGGTGCTTGTTGAAGAAATTGAAGGTATAGCAGTTATCTTTGTTGAAGCTGTTGCTGCAGTTGTTGCTAAGCTTTTACTTGTGGAGGAAGTTATGCTTGTTGATGAGGTAGTTGATGCTGTAGGCATGTTGGTTGAAGTAGTTGGCAAAGTTGTAAAAGTAGAAATGGTTGTTGATGGACCTGTAGATATGCTTGTAACGGAGGAAGAATTATGTACTGTTGAAGTTGTAGTTAGTGGTATATGCACGCTTGTTGATGACATCCTTGTAGCTGATGTGCCTAAAGAATGCATTGTCATGCTTGCAGTATTGGAGGAATTCCGGATTGTAGTTGTTTTGGTCTGTGGTGTAGTCATGCCAGGTGAAAATGATGGTGGAGATGTACCAGTAGAAATGGTTGTTGATGTACCTGTAGGTATGCTTGTAACGGTGGAGGAACTATGTACTATTGGGGTTGAAGTAAGTGGTATGTGTATGTTGGTTGATGACATCCTTGTAGCTATTGTCTTTAAAAATTGTGTTGTCATGCTTGTAATATTGGAGGAATTGTGGACTGTTGGTGTTTTAGTCGATAGTGTATTCAAGCCAGTTGAAAATAAAGGTGATGGTGTACTAGTAGAGCTTGTTGTTGGAGTTTCGGATAAGCTTTTACCAGTGGGGTAATTCTGGACTGTTGATGTTGTAACTTGTATGAACCTGCTGGTTGAGGAAACTGAAGGTGTAACAGAAAACTTTGTTGAAGAGATTGCTGTGGTTCTCAATATACTTGAGGAGGAAATAAGGCTTGTTGATGCCACAGTTGATGCTGTAGTCATGGTGGTTGAAAAAACTGGTGAAGGTGTAGCAGTAGAAATTGATGTTGATGAATCTATAGACATGCTTGTAATGGTGGAAGAACTATGTGTCGCTGAAGTTGTAGTTGGTGGTATATGAATGCTTGTTGGTGACATTCTTGTAGCTGTTTTAGTTAGGGATTGTGTCTTCATGCTTGTAGTAATGGAGGAATTCTGGACTGTAGTTGTTTTTGTCTGTGGTGTAGTCATGCCATGTAAAAAGGATGGTGAAGATGTAGCAGTAGAGATTGTTGTTAGAGTTGTGGATGTGCTTTTACCAGTGAGGGAACTCTGGACTGTTGGTCTTGTAACATGTGTAAACCTGCTTGTTGAAAACGTTGATGGCGTAGCAGAAAACTTCATTGAAGTTGTTGCTGTAGTTGTCAGTTTGCTTTCACTTGGTGTAGGCATGGTGGCAGAAAAAGTTGGTGAAGGTGTAGCAGTAGAAATTGTTGATTGATCTGTGAATATGCTTGTAATACTAGAAGAACTGTGGACCGCTGATGTTGTACTTTGTTGTAAAGGCACAATTACTGATGACATTATTGTAACAGCTGTAGTTGAAGACTGTGTTGTGATGTTACCACAGTTGTCATCACAACAGAATATTCTAATCTCATAATCATAGCATTGCTGTGCAAGGCCTTGGTGTTTATTTAAGCAAACTAGTCCATCTTTCATATTACATTTCACAACCTGGCCCAGCTGAGAAAGAGGAACTCCAGGATAATGTTTTGCACGACATCCTACTTCCTTTGGCACTGAGCAAGTGGTGTAATAGGTCTCAGTTATTTTTTCAATAGGTACTATTTCTCCACCATCAGGGTCTGTTGTTGGTCCACCAAAGTCATTCCAATCTGACCAATGACAATTACATCCAGGGGTAGGAGTAAGCATGCTTGTTTTTAATGTTGTGGATGCTAAAGAAGTTGCTGATGAAGTTGTAGAAGACGTTTTTGTTGTTGGAGCTGTAGATAAGCTTGTAACAATGGAGGGATTCTGGACTGTTGATGTTTGAGTCAGTGGTGTTGTTATGCCAGTTGAAAATGTTGGTGAAGATGTGCCTGTAGACACTGTTGTTGGAGTTGTAGGTATGCTTTTAACAGTTGGGGAACTCTGGACTCTTAGTGTTGTATTTTGTTCTGAAAAGGTGCTTGTTGAAGAAATTGAAGGTGTAGCAGTCATCCTTGTTGAAGCTGTTGCTGCAGTTGTTGACAAGCTTTTACTTGTGGAGGAAGTTATCATTGTTGATGAGGTAGTTGATGTTGTAGGCATGCTGGTTGAAGTAGTTGGCAAAGTTGTACCAGTAGAAATTGTTATTGATGGACCCGTAGATATGCGTGTAACAGAGGATGAATTATGTACTGTTGAAGTTGTAGTTAGTGGTATATGCATGCTTGTGGATGACATCCTTGTAGCTGATGTGGCTAAAGAATGCGTTGTCATGCTTGTAGTATTGGAGGAATTCTGGGTTGTAGTTGTTTTTGTCTGTGGTGTAGTCATGCCAGGTGAAAATGATGGTGAAGATGTACCAGTTGAAATTGTTATTGATAGACCTGTAGGTATGTTTGTAACGGTGGAAGAACTATGTACTCTTGACGTTGAAGTTAGTGGTATATGTATGGTGGTTGATGACGTCCTTGTAGCTATTGTCTTTAAAGATTGTGTTGTCATGCTTGTAGTATTGGAGAAATTCTGGACTGTTGGTGTTTTATTCGATAGTGTATTCATGCCAGTTGAAAGCAATTCTGAACGTGCACTATTATAGATTGTTGTTGGAGTTGTGGATACGCTTTTACCGGTAGGGGAATTCTGGACTGTTGATGTTGTAATCTTTGTGAACCTGCTGGTTGAGGAAACTGAAGGTGTAACAGAAAACATTGTTGAAGGTGTTGCTGTAGTTCTAAATATGCTTGAGGAGGAAATAAGGCTTGTTAATGCCATAGTTGATGTTGTACTTTGTGGTAAAGACACACTTGCTAATGACATTGTTGTAACAGCTGCAGTTGAGAACTGTGTTGTAATGTTGCCACAGTTTTCATCACAACAGAATACTCTAATCTCATAGTTATGGCATTGCTGTGCAAGGCCTTGTTGTTTGTTTAAGCAAACAAGTCCATCTTTCATATCACATTTCACAATCTGGCCCAGCTGTGAAAGAGGGACTCCAGGATAATGTTTTGCACGACATCCTACTTCCTTTGGCACTGAGCAAATGGTGTGATAGGTCTCAGTTATTCTTTCAATAGGTACTATTTCACCACCGTCAGGACCTGTTGTTGGGCTCCCAAAGTCGTTCCAATCTGACCAATGACAATTACATCCTGGGGTAGAAGGAAGCGTGCTTGTTTTCAATGTTATAGATGTTGAAGAAGTTCTTGATGGAGAAGATGTAGATGTTTTTGTTGTTGGAGTTGCAGAGTTACTTGTCATACTTGAGGAATGTGGGACTGAAGTTGTTATTGTCAGTGGTGTAGTCGTGCCAGTTGAAAACACTGGTGAAGGTGTTGTTATTGTTGCTGAAGTTGTGGGTATGCTCTTTCCAGTGGGGGAACTCTGGACTGTTGGTAGTGTAACTTTTTGTGTAAGTCTGTTTGTTGAAGAAACTAACTTTGTTGCTGTAGTTGCTGGTATGCTTGTATTTGGTATAAGGTTTGTTGAGGTTCTAAGTGGTGGTGGTGACATGCTGGTTGAAAAAGTTGACAGTGAACCAGTAGCAATTACTGTTGATGTATCTCTGGATATGCTTGTAATGGTTGAGGAACTTTGGACCACTGATGTTGTACTTGGTGGAATGCGTATGCTTGTTGATAACGTTGTAGCAGCTGTACTTAGTGATGGTGTTGTGATGTTGCTACAATTTTCATCACAACAGAATATTCTAATCTCATAGTCGTAGCATTGCTGTACAAGGCCTTGGTGTTTGTTCAAGCAAATTAGACCTTCTTTCGTATTACATTTTACAATCTGTCCAAGTTGTGAAAGAGGAACTCCAGGATAATGTTTTGCACGACATTGTATTTCTTTCAGTGCTGAGCATAAAGTAGGGTAGGTGTCAGTTATTCTTTCAATTGGTACTATTTCACCACCATCAGGACCTGTTGTTGGGATCCCAAAGTCGTTCCAATCTGACCAATAACAATTACCTTCAGAGGTAAGAGTAAGGGTGCTTGTTTTCAGTGTTATGGATGTTGGAGACATTGTCGATGGAGCTGTAGATTTTTTTGTTGTTAATGTTGTAGATATGCTTGTCATACTGGAATAATTCCGAGCTGTTGTTTTAGTCAATGGTGTAGTTAAGCCAGTTGAAAACACTGGTGAAGGTTTTGTTATTGCTGATAGAGTTGTTGGTATGCTTTTACCAGTGGGGGAACTCTGGACTGTTGCTGTAGTGAGGTCTTGTGAAAATCTGCTTGTTGAAGAAACTGAAGCTGTGGCAGAAAGCATTGTGGAAGCTGTTGCTGATATCCTTGTACTTGTGAAGGAGGTAAGGCTTGTTGATGTCTTAATTGGTGTTGTAGGAATGCTGGTTGATAACGTTGCTGAATGTGTACCAGTAGGAACTGTTGTTGATGCGCCTGTGGATATTCTTGTAATGGCGGAGGAAACTTGGACCATTGATGTTGTACTTAGTGGTATGTGCATGGTTGTTGATAACATTGTAGTAGCTGTACTTAGTGGTGGTGTTGTGATATTGCTACATTTTTCATCACAACAGAATGTTCTTATCTCATAGTCATAGCATTGCTGTGCAAGGCTTTGGTGCTTGTTCAAGCAAATTAGACCCTCTTTCCTATTGCATTTTACAATCTGTCCAAGTTGTGAAAGAGGAACTCCAGGATAATGTTTTGCACGACATTGTATTTCTTTCAGTGCTGAGCATAAAGTAGGGTAGGTGTCAGTTATTCTTTCAATTGGTACTATTTCACCACCATCAGAACCTGTTGTTGGGCTCCCAAAGTCGTTCCAATCTGACCAATAACAATTACATCCAAAGGTAGGAGTAAGGGTGCTTGTTTTCAGTGTTGTAGATGTTGGAGATATTGTTGATGGAGTTGTAGATGTTTTTGTTGTTAGAGCTGGAGGTACACTTGTCATAGTAGAGGAATTCTGAACTGAAATTGTTTTAATCAGTGGAGTAGTGATGCCAGATGAAAACGCTGGTGAAGGTGTTGTCATTGTTGGAGTTGTGGGTATGCTTTTACCAGAGGGGGAACTCTGGACTGTTGCTGTAGTGAGGTCTTGTGAAAATCTGCTTGTTGAAGAAACTGAAGCTGTGGCAGAAAGCATTGTGGAAGTTGTTGCTAATATCATTGCACTTGTGGAGGAAGTAGTGCTTGTCGATGTCTTAATTGGTGTTGTAGGCATGCTGGTTGATAAAGTTGGTGAATGTGTACCAGTAGGAATTGTTGTAGATGCGTCTGTGGATAATCTTGTACTTGGTGGTATGCGCATGCTGGTTGATGACACTGTTGTAGCAGCTGTACTTAGTGACGGTGTTGTGATGTTACTACAATTTTCATCACAACAGAATGTTCTAATCTCATAGTCATAGCATTGCTGTACAAGGCCTTGGTGTTTGTTCAAGCAAATTAGACCATCCTTCATATTGCATTTCACAATCTGTCCAAGCTGTGAAAGAGGAACTCCTGGATAACGTTTTGCACGACATTGTATTTCTTTCAGTGCTGAGCATAAAGTAGGGTAGGTGTCAGTTATTCTTTCAATTGGTACTATTTCACCACCATCAAGACCTGTTGTTGGGCTTCCAAAATCGGTCCAATCTGACCAATAACAGTTACATTCAGGGGTAAGAGTAAGGGTGCTTGTTTTCAGTGTTATGGATGTTGGAGACGTTGTTGATGGAGCTATAGATGTTTTTGTTGTTAGTGTTGCAGATACGCTTGTCATACTGGAAGAATTCTGAGCTATAGTTGTTTTAGTCAATGCTGTAGTGAAGCCAGTTGAAAACACTGGTGAAGGTTTTGTTATTGTTGATAGAGTTGTGGGTATGCTTTTACCAGTGGGGGAACTCTGGACTGTTGCTGTAGTGAGTTCTTGTGAAAATCTGCTTGTTGAGGAAACTGAAGCTGTGGCAGAAAGCATTGTGGAAGTTGTTGCTGTAGTTGCTGATATGCTTGAACCTGAGGAGGAAATAAGGCTTGTTAATGGCATGCTGGTTGAAAAAGTTGAAGATGTACCAGTAGAAATTATTGTTGATGTATCTCTGGATATGCTTGTAACAGTGGAGGAATCTTGGACCACTGATGTTGTAGTTGGTGGTATGCGCATGCTTGTTGATGACACTGTCATAGTAGCTGTATTTAGTGACGGTGTTGTGATGTTACTACAGTTTTCATCACAACAGAATGTTCTAATTTCATAGTCATAGCATTGCTCTGCAAGGCCTTGGTGTTTGTTCAAGCAAATTAGGCCATCTTTTGTATTGCATTTCACAATTTGTCCAAGTTGTGAAAGAGGAACTCCAGGATAATGTTTTGCACGACACTGTACTTCCCTCAGTCCTGTGCATGAGGTATAGTAGGTGTTAGCTATTCTTTCAATAGGTACTATTTCACCACCATTAGGTCCTGTTGTTGGGATTCCAAAGTCAATCCAATCTGACCAATAACAATGACATCCGGGGGTAGGAGTAAAGGTGCTTGTTTTCAGTGTTATGGATGTTGAAGATGTCGATGGAGTTGTAGATGTTTTTGTTGTTAGAGTTGTAGGTACACTTGTCATAGTAGAGGAATTCTGAGCTGAAGTTGTTTTAGTCAGTGGTGTAGTAATGCCAGTTGTAAACACTGGAGAAGGTGTTGTCATTGTTGATGGAGTTGTTGGTATGCTTTTACCAGTGGGGGAACTCTGGACTGTTGCTGTAGTGAGGTCTTGTGTAAATCTGATCGTTGAAGAAACTGAAGCTGTGCCAGAAGTCATTGTGGAAGCTGTTGCTGATATCCTTGTACTTGTGGAGGAAGTAAGGTTTGTTGATGTCTTAATTGGTGTTGTAGGCATGCTGGTTGATAAAGTTGGTGAATGTTTACCAGTAGGAACTGTTGTTGATGTGTCTGTGGATTTTCTTGTAATGGCAGCGGAACCTTGGACCATTGATGTTGTACTTAGTGGTATGCGCATGGTTGTTGATAACATTGTAGTAGCTGTACTTAGTGGCGGTGTTGTGATATTGCTACAGTTTTCATCACAACAGAATATTCTAATCTCATAGTCGTAGCATTGCTGTACAAGGCCTTGGTGCTTGTTCAAGCAAATTAGACCTTCTTTCTTATTACATTTCACAATCTGTCCAAGCTGCAAAAGAGGAACTCCAGGATAATGTTTTGCACGACACTGTATTTCTTTCAGTGCTGAGCATAAAGTAGGGTAGGTGTCAGTTATTCTTTCAATAGGTACTATTTCACCACCATCAGGACCTGTTGTTGGGATCCCAAAGTCGTTCCAATCTGACCAATAACAATTACATCCAAAGGTAGGAGTAAGGGTGCTTGTTTTCAGTGTTGTAGATGTTGGAGATATTGTTGATGGAGTTGTAGATGTTTTTGTTGTTAGAGCTGGAGGTACACTTGTCATAGTAGAGGAATTCTGAACTGAAATTGTTTTAATCAGTGGAGTAGTGATGCCAGTTGAAAACGCTGGTGAAGGTGTTGTCATTGTTGGAGTTGTGGGTATGCTTTTACCAGTGGGGGAACTCTGGACTGTTGCTGTAGTGAGGTCTTGTGAAAATCTGCTTGTTGAAGAAACTGAAGCTGTGGCAGAAAGCATTTTGGAAGTTGTTGCTAATATCATTGCACTCGTGGAGGAAGTAATGCTTGTCGATGTCTTAATTGGTGTTGTAGGCATGCTGGTTGATAAAGTTGGTGAATGTGTACCAGTAGGAATTGTTGATGTGTCTGTGGATTTTCTTGTAATGGCAGCGGAACCTTGGACCATTGATGTTGTACTTAGTGGTATGCGCATGGTTGTTGATAACATTGTAGAAGCTGTACTTGCTGACGGTATTGTGATATTGCTACAGTTTTCATCACAACAGGATATTCTAATCTCATAGTCATAGCATTGCTGTACAAGGCCTTGGTGCTTGTTCAAGCAAATTAGACCTTCTTTCTCATTACATTTCACAATCTGTCCAAGCTGCGAAAGAGGAACTCCAGGATAATGTTTTGCACGACACTGTATTTCTTTCAGTCCTGTGCATGAGGTATAGTAGGTGTTAGTTATTCTTTCAATAGGTACTATTTCACCACCATTAGGTCCTGTTGTTGGGATTCCAAAGTCAATCCAATCTGACCAATAACAATTACATCCGGGGGTAGGAGTAAGGGTGCTTGTTTTCAGTGTTATGGATGTTGAAGATGTTGATGGAGTTGTAGATGTTTTTGTTGTTAGAGTTGTAGGTACGCTTGTCATAGTAGAGGAATTCTGAGCTGAAGTTGTTTTAGTCAGTGGTGTAGTGATGCCAGTTGTAAACACTGGAGAAGGTGTTGTCATTGTTGATGGAGTTGTGGGTATGCTTTTACCAGTGGGGGAACTCTGGACTGTTGCTGTAGTGAGGTCTTGTGTAAATCTAATCGTTGAAGAAACTGAAGCTGTGCCAGAAGGCATTGTGGAAGCTGTTGCTGATATCCTTGTACTTGTGGAGGAAGTAAGGTTTGTTGATGTCTTAATTGGTGTTGTAGGCATGCTGGTTGATAAAGTTGGTAAATGTGTACCAGTAGGAACTGTTGATGTGTTTGTGGATTTTCTTGTAATGGCAGCGGAACCTTGGACCATTGATGCTGTACTTAGTGGTATGCGCATGGTTGTTGATAACATTGTAGAAGCTGTACTTGCTGACGGTACTGTGATATTGCTACAGTTTTCATCACAACAGAATATTCTAATCTCATAGTCGTAGCATTGCTGTACAAGGCCTTGGTGCTTGTTCAAGCAAATTAGACCTTCTTTCTTATTACATTTCACAATCTGTCCAAGCTGCGAAAGAGGAACTCCAGGATAATGTTTTGCACGACACTGTATTTCTTTCAGTGCTGAGCATAAAGTAGGGTAGGTGTCAGTTATTCTTTCAATTGGTACTATTTCACCACCATCAGGACCTGTTGTTGGGATCCCAAAGTCATTCCAATCTGACCAATAACAGTTACATCCAGGGGTAGGAGTAAGGGTGCTTGTTTTCAGTGTTATGGACATTGAAGATGTTGATGGAGTTGTAGGTATGCTTTTACCAATGGGGGAACTTTGGACTGTGGGTGTGGTAACTTCATGTGTAAATCTGCTTGTTGAAGAAATTGAAGGTGTAACGGAAAAAATTGTGGAAGTTGTTGCTGTAGTTGCTGATATGCTTGATCCTGAGGAGGAAATAAGGCTTGTTGATGACATGCTGGTTGAAAAAGTTGAAGATGTACCAGTAGGAAGTATTGCTGATGTATCTCTGGATATGCTTGTAGCGGTGGAGGAACTTTGGACCATTGATGTTGTAGTTGGGGGTATATGCTTGCTTGTTGATGACACTGTTGTAGTAGCTGTACTCAGTGACGGTGTTGTGTTGTTGCTACAGTTTTCATCACAACAGAATGTTCTAATCTCATAGTCATAGCATTGCTCTGTAAGGCCTTGGTGTCTATTCAAGCAAATTAGGCCATCTTTTGTATTGCATTTCACAATCTGTCCAAGTTGTGAAAGAGGAATTCCAGGATAATGCTTTGCACGACACTGTACATCCAATAATGCTGAGCATACGGTTGGATGTGTGTCAGTTATTCTTTCAACAGGTACTGTTTCACCACCATCAGGCCCTGTTGTCGGGCTCCCAAAGTCGATCCAATCTGACCAATAACAATTACATCCAGGGGTTGATGTAAGGGTGCTTGTTTTCAGTGTTATGGATGTTAGAGACATTGATGAATCTGTAGATGTTTTTGTTAGAGTTGTAGGTACACTTGTCATACTAGAGGAATTCTGAGCTGAAGTTGTTTTAGTCAGTGGTGTAGTGATGACAGTTGAAAACACTGGTATGCTTTTGCCAGTGGGGGAACTCTGGACTGTGGGTGTGGTAACTTTTTGTGTAAATCTGCTTGTTGAAGAAACTGAAGCTGTGGCAGAAAGCATTGTGGAAGTTGCTGCTAATATCACTGCATTTGTGGAGGAAGTAAGGCTTGTTGATGTCTTAATTGGTGTTGTAGGCATGCTGGTTGATAAAGCTGGTGAATGTGTACCAGTAGAAATTGTTGTTGATGTGTCTGTGGATATACTTGTAACGGCGGTGGAACCTTGGACCATTGATGTTGTACTTAGTGGTATGCGCATGGTTGTTGATAACATTGTAGTAGCTGTACTTAGTGATGGTGTTGTGATATTGCTACATTTTTCATCACAACATAATGTTCTAATCTCATAGTCGTAGCATTGCTGTGCAAGGCCTTGGTGTTTGTTCAAGCAAATTAGACCTTCTTTCGTATTACATTTCACAATCTGTCCAAGTTGCGAAAGAGGAACTCCAGGATAACGTTTTGCACGACACTGTATTTCTTTTAGTGCTGAGCATAAGGTAGGGTAGGTGTCAGTTATTTTATCAATAGGTACTATTTCACCACCATCAGGACCTGTTGTTGGGATCCCAAAGTCGTTCCAATCTGACCAATAACAATTACATCCAGGGGTAGAAGTAAGGGTGCTTGATTTCAGTGTTGTGGATGTCGGAGACATTGCTGATGGAGCTGTCGATGTTTTCTTTGTTAGAGTTGTAGGTACGCTTGTCACACAGGAGGAATTCTGAGCTGAAGTTGTTTGAGTCAGTGGTGTAGTAATACCAGTTGAAAACACTGGTGAAGGTGTTGGCATTGTTGATGTAGTTGCTGGTATGTTTTTACCAGTGGGGGAACTTTGGACTGTGGGTGTGGTAACTTCATGTGTAAATCTGCTTGTTGAAGAAATTGAAGGTGTAGTGGAAAAATTTGTGGGAGATGTTGTTGTTGCTGATATGCTTGATCCTGAAGAGGAAATAAGGCTTGTTGATGACATGCTGGTTGAAAAAGTTGAAGGTGAACCAGTAGATATCACTGTTGATGTATCTCTGGATATGCTTGTAACGGTGGAGGAACTTCGGACCATTGATGTTGTAGTTGGTGGTATACGCTTGCTTGTTGATGACACTGTTGTAGTAGCTGTACTTAGTGATGGTATTGTGATGTTGCTACAGTTTTCATCACAACAGAATATTCTAATTTCATAGTCATAGCATTGCTCTGTAAGGCCTTGGTGCTTATTCAAGCAAATTAGACCATCTTTTGCATTGCATTTCACAATCTGTCCAAGTTGTGAAAGAGGAATTCCAGGATAACGTTTCGCACGACACTGTACATCCAATAATGCTGAGCATATGGTTGGATATGTGTCAGTTATTCTTTCAATAGGTACTGTTTCACCACCATCAGGTCCTGTTGTTGGGCTCCCAAAGTCGATCCAATCTGACCAATAACAATTACATCCAGAGGTAGGAGTCAGGGTGCTTGTTTTGAGTGTAATGGATGTTGGAGACATTGATGAAGCTGTAGATGTTTTTGTTAGAGTTGTAGATGTGCTTGTCATACTGGAGGAATTCTGAGCTGAAGTTGTTTTAGTCAATGGTGTAGTTAAGCCAGTTGAAAACACTGGTGAAGGTGTTGTCATTGTTGATGGAGTTCTGGGTATGCTTTTACCAGTGGGGGAACTCTGGACTGTTGCTGTAGTGAGGTTTTGTGAAAATCTGCTTGTTGAAGAAACTGAAGCTGTAACAGAAGGCATTGTGGAAGTTGTTGCTGTTATCCTTGTGCTTGTGGAGGAAGTAAGGCTTGTTGATTTCTTGATTGGTGTTGTGGGCATGCTGGCTGATAAAGTTGGTGAATGTGTACCAACAGAAATTGTTCTTGATGCATCTGTGGATATTCTTGTAACGGTAGAGGAACTTTGGACCATTGATGTTGTACTGCGCATGCTGGTTGATGACACTGTTGTAGCAGCTGTACTTAGTGATGGTGTTGTGATGTTGCTACAATTTTCATCACAACAGAATGTTCTAATCTCATAGTCGTAGCATTGCTGTGCAAGGCCTTGGTGTTTGTTCAAGCAAATTAGACCTTCTTTTGTATTGCATTTCACAATCTGTCCAAGTTGTGAAAGAGGAACTTCAGGATAACGTTTTGCACGACACTGTATTTTTTTCAGTGCTGAGCATAATGTTGGATATGTGTCAGTTATTCTTTTAATAGGTACTATTTCACCACCATCAGGACCTGTTGTTGGGCTCCCAAAGTCGTTCCAATCTGACCAATAACAATTACATCCAGGGGTAGGAGTAAGGGTGCTTGATTTCAGTGTTGTGGATGTCGGAGACATTGTTGATGGAGCGGTAGATGTTTTCTTTGTTAGAGTTGTAGATACGCTTGTCACACTGGAGGAATTCTGAGCTGAAGTTGTTTTAGTCAGTGGTGTAGTGACGACAGTTGAAAACACTGGTGAAGATGTTGTCATTGTTGATGGAGTTTTGGGTATGCTTTTACCAGTGGGGGAACTCTGGACTGCGGGTGTGGTAACTTCGTGTGTAAATCTGCTTGTTGAAGAAATTGAAAGTGTAGCAGAAAAAATTGTGGAAGTTGTTGCTGTAGTTGCTGATATGCTTGTACCTGTGGAGGAAATAAAGCTTGTTGACGACATGCTGGTTGAAAAAGTTGAAGGTGTACCAGTAGATATCACTGTTGATGTATCTCTGGATATGCTTGTAACGGTGGAGGAAGTTTGGACCATTGATGATGTAGTTAGTGGTATTCGCATGGTTGTTGAGGATATTGTTGTAGCAGCTGTACTTAGCAACGGTGTTGTGATGTTGCCGCAATTTTCATCACAACAGAATGCTCTAATTTCATAGTCATAACACTGCTGTGCAAGGCCTTGATCTTTGTTTAAGCAAACTAGTCCATCTTTTGTACTGCATTTCACAACCTGTCCAAGCTGTGAAAGAGGAACTCCAGGATAACGTTTTGCTCGGCATTGTATTTCCTTTAGTGCTGAGCATAAGGTAGGATAGGTGTCAGTTAATCTTTTAACAGGCACTACTTCACCACCATCAGGACCTGTTGTTGGACCCCCAAAGTCAGTCCAGTCTGACCAATGGCAAATACATCCAGGGATAGGTGTAAGGGTGGTTGTTTTCATTGCTGTAGATTTTGGAGAAAATACTGAGGGAGTTGTATTAAATGCTATTGACAGAGTTGTTGATTTACTTTTAATAGTTGAGGAAGTTTGGACTGTTGGTGTTATTGTAGGTGGTAAAGGCATGCTAGATGACAAACTTGGAGAAGGAGTAGTAGTAGATGTTGTAGTTGGTTTTGGAGTTGTGTTTATGTTTGTAGTAGTGGGAGAAGTAGTGAATGAAAATACTGTATTTGTTGGAAAAGTTTCTGTAGTGTACTTGGCTGTCATTCCTGACAAAGTTGTCTCTACAATAAAATAATAAAAATGAAATTCCTTACTGTAAGAAGAGCATTTGATTATGCAAAGATCATCAAGTATTTACACTTTATCATACTTTAACATTTATTAAGCAATTAAATAAGCCAATTTAGTATGTGTGAAATGTCAACATTTACAAATAGGAAAAAAAGAAGATATTTATATAAGATACCACTGTCTAAAATCACTGATAACTAGTAATCACATGAGCATTCAATATCACAAACTTTTTTTTTTTTAGAAACCTGGTTACTCACAGGTTACATAAGCCTCGTTCAGACTGTCAGCCCAAATCCGTTATTGTCCATATCTAGATGGAATCGGATTTGAATAACTGACTGTCCACACAGTCATATCGCAACTGTTCAAATCCGATTTGTGTATCCATAAGCGCTCTTTCGTTTTACGGAATGTGCGTTGGTTTCTATGGCAATGCCGTTGCGTTGTTATGCCAACGCTAAAATCAACAATAACAGCATTACAGTTTGCAATATAGATGCTGTCTTGTGATATGACAACGTTGCCGTCGCGTTTGATTATATTTCGTCTTCTAAAGCAGCGGCAGAAACGCAGGAAGCTGGAATGTGCGACTTTATTCTGTGCTGCCGTCTCCGCTGGTTTCAAAACTCAAAGAGGTGCGTATACTAGCTGTATATTGTCTTTTCCCACTTGATTTGCAGTTCGCAACAACACAAGCTTGTTTCTGCAAAGACGTTTGTTATGTTTTCCACAAAAACGTCTGACGTGTTTACGTTTTACGTGGCATGAAAACGTGAAAAAGCAGAAATCCAATTTGAATAGGATTCCAAACCACATACGAATGTAGCTCGAAACGGATTTGACCAAATCAGATTTCATGTAGTTCGTTGCTGTTCAGACTACCTAAATATGATCGGATTTCAATCGAATTTGCATACAAATCGGATATGGGCTGACGGTCTGAACGAGGCTATACAATCCTAACACTCAGTGATAAAACATTTCTATAATTTGTATACCCTCTTTTAAATAGCTTTTTTAATGCCAAATATGACACTCTTTCAAACTTACCTGAAGGATCAGCACATTTCATTCAGATTTAGAAGGATCAATACATTTAAGTACTTGTTTTATCTCAGAGAAAAATATATGTAAAAAGCTAAACTTGTACTTGAGAAGATAGTAGAAAAACTGTTACCTGGTATTTTACTGGCAAAGTCAAAGACAGTAGTTGAAATATAGGATGTTGTTGGATGTAATGTTTGACAAGTGTATGAAGTCTTTTGAATTATTCCATGTTCCCCACAGACAGCTGTCATGCAGGTGCCAAGCCCATCTGTAGTATTATATATTGTATCTCCATACATATATTTGTTCCCTTTGAATGTACAGGTGCAAGCTGCAAATTTAGGAATAAAGACATGTACTTAATTAATTAAGTGCCAGTGAAGGAAAGATAAATTGCTGATAAAGTATAGATGATGGAATTTGTAAACATTTTCTTACCAGTTGCATTGTAATTGCATTTGACCTCCATGGAATTGCAATAGCTGTAAGAACAAACAGTTTAAAACTAAATTAAAACTAGATTTTATCATAGCAGCCTGTATTTGTTTACATGATAGCATACCATATTTGACAGTTTTCTATTGAAGGAACTCTCCCCTGATCACCATAATATTTCCCATGTTTATCATAGCAGCCACACTGCTCCTTTTTAACACATTTCATTGTATCCTCATCAAAGAAAGGATGTCCAGGGGGGCATCTGGGGTAACAACCTTATATAATGAAAATAAAATACAAAATACAGAATTCATTAAGAATTTCATGAGCATCTCTCTAGCTAGCTCTAGACAATATTGATGAGTAATACATCTCAAGGTTCTTTAATTCTGCCAATGATTATAATCCATAATACAGTCACAGGCAGCAATTATTGAGTTCCATGCAATTGAGTTCAAAGTTCAAAGTCTTTTTTAGTTATAGCACCATCTACAAACATAGTTTGATCAAATTTGGCATGGCTACTCAGAATGTTCTGTTGTTTATGTGAACCAAGTTTTGTGAAGTTTGGACATTGCGCTCATGAGATAAACCTTTTTACCTTCAAGTGCTAGTATCTGACTTGAGCACTGCCCGGTTGGATTTCTGCAGGTCTGCAGACAAGGAGCTCCACAAGGTTTGTACTGCCACTCACATTTCCCAGGAGCATTGTAATAATCACAGAACAATGCTATGAGAGAAAAAAAAGGTTTTGTGATGGTCTCTTTTTCTATGGCCGCTTTCAGTGATTCAAATTAAACTAAGAAAATTAGCGGTGACTCACGGCATATTTTAGGAGTTCTCCAGGCAACGCAGGCTCCAGCCTCAATACAGGCTTGTGCATAGGCTGCTATAGCAGCGCACAAACAGTCATGATCCCCGCCACTATCACAAGCACAAGAGTCTCTCACACAGGCATCATAAAAATGATTGGGATCCACCTTAATAAGAAAAATGCAATCCGATTTTCTATACAAGAACAACAGGGTATTATACAAGCTCACCATGCAGCATGTTACCTTACTTGAGAATGACATGCTGTAAAAACTCCACTCATAATGATACTACATTGTTTCTGAGCCCACGATTGCCTGTAAGGGTTATCTGAGCAGGGATTTCTAATTTCCATAGAAACAGGACAGCTAGAAGACTCTTTCCAGTCGTTTCCAAAGTCCAAGGGTTTAATTACCACCTCCTGACTTCTCAGCATGAAGTCATTGTTAGCGTTCCCATCATAGTTCCCACAAAGACCACAAACAGCACCCTGTGATAGAACGAGATGCATGTTAACTGCATGCATATTAAATAAAAAGAGCCTTTCAATCTAAATAATATATTGTAGTTGTCTCTAAGGCAGTTATTCAGTGATAGGTCACTGTAAATTCATTTCTCACCTTAAAGTTTGGACTGAGTTTAATGAACATATTTGCCCTCTGGTCCCACATGACAATTAGTCCAATATTTGCCTCAATGACCATATAAATTCCTCTTATCAAAATTTGGTAAGGAATGTCCACTCCCTCATCTCTGTGAAGAATCTGATAACCTCCGTCTGTCAATTTGAGCACCTTGTTCTAAAAGAAGAAAATTAAATTCAAGGTTTATATACATACATATACATATACATATACACACACACACACATATATACAGCTGAAACAATCCAAGCACTCTCACCCCAAGGAAGACTCTGACAGCCTTAGAGCAAGTGGTGCCAGTAGATCCACATGGTATGTTTTCAGTGAGAACTCGAAAGGTATCACTGGTATTGGCATGTCCGCAATAATCCTGTATAAATCACACAAATTTGTCTCTGAATTTACATTAAAACTGATTATCTTTTGTCTTACTAAGTCATTTTGTCTCTACAGTAGCAACAACAACTCAGTTGCAACTTTTTTTATTATCATTAGGGGTTCAAGCGCGTAGCGCTGAAACCCTGTTGTAATTGTTAGAATGGCCAAGGATCAGCAATCTCCATGTAAAACTGATCGTGCAAACCGTAAGTCATAGAGACTTAAAACTTGGAAGGATAGTAGTACTCACAGCGCCTACAATGTCACCAAGGCTCACCCGAATCTGCCTGACAGGTGCGCTACAGCGATCAAAAGTACTCCTAAACCGTTCGTTGCAGGCTCAGGTGTCATATGGTTTTGGAATCCTTGGCTCACGCCGGACAAAATGGAAGTTGGATTAATCCATCACACTGCGAAATTTTCGGGTATTTTGCATGTTTTGAAAAACATACTTTTGTGAACTAGTCCTAAGTTTTTGGATTGGAACTAAACCAGTGCAGAAGGATTCTCTGGAGAGTGAATATCAATAATTATTGAAAAAAAAAATTAGACTCTCCGTCACAAAGGGATGCCAAAACGTTTGAAAGGGCTATGGCTGTCTTTACTAAAATGGCTATAACTTTTGATCGGAATGAGATATCTTCACCAAACTCACAATGCGTATGTAAGAGCTGAATCTGAGGTCACATGAAAAAAGTTGCAGAGCTTGGCCACTTGGTGGTGATATAAAAGGGGAAAAACATAAAAATGGCCATAACTACGCAACCGTTTGTCCTATCTGAGTGAAAATCGGTACGCAAGGTCTTGGTCCAAAGTGCCACAACCTATTAGACAAGGTTAATAGAGGCCGATTGGAACGAAACATGGTGGGCCTGTTTGTCTCATGGCCCTAAGGGTCTGTGAGAAATTTGAAAGAAATTCGCGTTTTCTAAGCGTGTAAACAATTGTATATGGCACGTTTTTTTCACACAAACATACAATATTCATATCCTGTGATAGACCTCCTCGTTCTGAACAACTTTGCCCCTAGAACCACTGCTGTCAATCAAACCGTTAGTTAAATGATTGAGAAGATGTGAAAAACATACTTTTTCAAACTAATCTTAGGTTTTTCACTTTTTTCTGGAAAAAAACACTGCAGTACAATTTTTTGGACTCCCGAAGTCAATAATTATCAAAAAAAAGTGTTGAAATTTACCTTTTGGGAAGCTATAACGTGGTCATTTAGAAAAGAGGCCTGTCTAAATATACCTAGAAGCCTATGAAGCCTAAATAAAAACTCAAAACTTCACGAAACCCAGTGAGCACATGCAACATGTGATTCTAAACAGGCATGCAAAGTTTTATAGAGATCGGACCACACCTGGTTCCATAACAGTCATAAACATTAAAAAACCTCATATTTCTATGGCAAATTACCTGTACTGGCAAAAATGCTTTTTTAAATCATTGATTTAGATGGTTACAGACTTGCTAAATAATATGTAATGTCTTTTTTTATATATGCTTAAATGCCTTAAAGTGCTTGAATCCCAGTATTCACTGCTTGCAGCTATATTTTTAATATTGTCATTACTTGTTTAATATTGTTTTATGTAAAGAAATGAAATCAAGGTGTATTGTATGTATTTATTCTATACTTACTGTGATTAATGTGTATTCACATTCTCCATCAAAAGTGTATCTCTTTCCATCAAATGTAATGTAATGGCCATCTCCATGGACTAAGCAGGTTCCATGGCATGGGTCTGTGGTACATTCCCAATTTCTATCCTTACAGGTACTGCATACACAGATGTAAGTGTAAATGTAAGTATTCATATGCTTCAACTTAGCATTTGTGATTTTAAACTTATGATTTGAAAGTAAAATGTTCCCATGAAGGTCCACATCTAAACCTAACATGAACAAATCATACAAATTGAAAATAGAAATGCTATAAAAAATAAACCTCTTAAGACAATAGCATTTAGAGAATATATTATATATTCAAAATGTCATGCCACAGGATGCTATCAAACGCAATACATGATTTGAGATGTGTTAGTGCAAATAATGGTTCTGAAGAACAGTTTAAAATGAGATTTTACCAGCTATTGCAGTCCACTTTGATTGTATCTCCAGGTTGGTGTACAATGCCATTGTGAATGCAAGGACAAAGATCTTCTTTAATGCAGCCACCCCTACCATCTGATACCAGTCCAGATGGACACATACAGCCTGAGATGCACTCAGTGCTAATCTGTTTTGGAGAGTTACATTATAAAATGATCTCATGCACTTTTTTTCTTTTTGCCGTAGGATAGTATTTAGAGACCAATTTTACACACTCACACAAGCCATATCTAGAGTGTTGCAGCTCTTTTCGCACTCTGATCCTGTAGATCCAGGAGCAGCACTAGTGCAGTCAAAGAACACCATAGGTTTGGGACAAGCTGATGGCATAGACAAAATGTTTATTAGTGATATCAGGAAAAACAAAGGAACTGATTTAGCTGGATGCAAACTGATAAATATTGATAAATATAGTAAATATTGACTTAATTATTTGAACAGTTTCTCACTTAAAGCCATCAAATGGCACATTAATAAATGGTTACTATAACCTTCCAACTTATGGAAAACAGCAGACTGGACATTTTATGTAACTCCATTCATGAGGAAATAATACAGGTATGAACAAAATGAGGGTGACCAGATGATGACATAAATGTAATATTTTGAGTTTAACTAAAAACCTCAGAATCAGTTAGTTTTGTCCATCTCCAATCACTGTTTATGTATAATTAGCTTCATGCATCCAATTAAATAGAAAACAACAGTGTACAATAAAAAATAAGTACAATAATTTGTGGGAGTACTCACACTGTTGACTAATTCTCTCTCCAGTGCAGCTGAGTTTTCCATCCTTGCAAGTGCTGAAACAGAAATCATTAAATAAAAATCAAACAAATCTGCAGGCTTTATAATGTAAGACTTTTTAAAGATCATGTAAAGGAATAAATTGAATAAAGTAAAAAATACATTATGGTCTCTTAACGTAAATGTCTTGTATTTGCAACACTTTAAAGTTTTTAACAGTTTTTACTCTTCTGTTCTCACTGCAAAAACATTTGCAGTGTTTTCCAGTGCAAATGTCTAAATCTTCTTAAATCAAAATACATTTACTTTGCAAAAGGCAAAATGACATAGAAGATAAAATTCTTCTTTTGGGAGTTTTTGGGGTTTTTTTGTTTTGTGAGTTTTTTTCTTAACACAAAAACAAATATCTGCCAATGAACTCAGAAAAATCAACTTAATTCAAAAGGGAACACAAGATTTCCCCTTTTTTTTTTGTAATGCAAGCAACATTAAATGCCATGACTTTATGAATTTAAGACTATTTAAGACTCTTAAGGTCTTGTTAAAGGAGAAGTTCACTTCCAGGACAAAAATGTACAGATAATTTACTCACCCCCATGTCATCCAAGATGTTCATGTCTTGTTCTCTTCAGTCATAAAGAAATTCTGTTTTTTGAGGAAATCAGCATTTCTCTCCATATAGTGGAATTCTATGGTGCCCCCGAGTTGAACTTCCAAAATGCAGTTTAAATGCAGCTTCAAATGGCTCTAAACGATCCCAGCTGAGGAAGAAGAGTCTTATCTAGCCAAACAATTGGTTATTTTCTAAAAATATATACTTTATATACTTTTTACGCAGAGCTAGACAAGATGAGTATTTGAGCCTAAAAAGTATATAAATTGTCAATTTTTGAAGCTGCATTTAAAATTCATTTTGGAAGTTCAACTTGGGGGCACCATAGAAGTCCACTATATGGGGAGAAATCCTGAAAGGTTTTCCACAAAAAACATAATTTCTTTACGACCGAAGAGAGCAAGACATGAACATCTTGGATGACAAGGGGGTAAGTAAATTATCTGTCATTTTTTCTTCTGGAAATAAACTTCTCCTTTAAATCACCCTTCAGAAATACTCTTTGTTTGTGCTTTCATTGCTGTCTAAATGAAGGTACAGTCACATTTACTGTTGATCACCTATATTTTGCAAGCAAAATACATAAATCCATTCCCATCTTCACAATTTGGAGTTTTGTGTGAGGGCGAAAAATTTACTCATGCAAAATGTGACCTTAATCATTTTAGATTCATTATTTTGAAGTTATAAACGTCAGAGCTCTACTAACAGAGATTGGGACACATACCATATGGTGCCATCCCTGTTGATAACTTCTCCTGGAAGAATCACTGTGCCTTTGATGTAGCAAGAACAACTAGATAAGGGGACGCATTTTGCTGCTTCATCAAGGAACATTCCCTCGGCACAGATACACCCATCTACAGGCTCAAATGTGACACCACAAGTGAAGTCTGGTTCACTGTTGCAACGACAGGAACGACTGTTGTTTTGAACTGTGTAAGAATAAACCATGTTGCTGGGACAGCTGGCTGAAAATTTACCTGCGAGCAACAAAGCATTGATTTAATTATTTTAACAAGCACCAAAGCATGTGGTATCTACATGTCTAGTACAGTTAATGTACTTGAATGCTTTTTAAAGGCATGAATTAATCACTTACCACATGCAGTGTTTCTCCAGTGAGGAAGATGAATCTCTTTTGCAGCACAGTTGTGTACATATGAAGACAAGGCGGCACACATGCAGTCTTCACTTTTCTCACAATTACAGACGTCATACATGCAGATCTGTTGGGTTAAAAAGTGTTGGACCAAACTCACAAGAAATTTATGCTTAGATTTGTCAGCAAAACTCTTAAACTCACCATTTGATAGAAATCAGGGCTGATTTCTTTGTGGCACGGAGCAAACACCCCATTAGGGTCTGACAGCAGAGAGCACCATTTCTTAGCATATCTCTCTGCAATAAAGAAGAGCAAAGAGCTATTGCATGACAGCACAGGAGCCATTATCTCATTACCATCTATGGCCAGTGCAAATAGTGAATCAAGACATACCATCATCTAAGCTGAGACTACAGGGATCCTCAACGCTGTTTTTAACATCAGGGCAGTTGGCTTGTGTTTTCCAGTCATTGGCAAAGTCTTCTGCTGTAGCTTCAGGAGATCCACTAACAGTTATGAAGTCATCTGCTTCAATGCTGTTGAAGTTCCCACACAAGCCTAGCAAAAAATGGACATAATTTAGGCTGTGCAAAAAGTAAAAAAGAAAACTAGAATCTTTTTCTAATTTTTGAATATACAGAAAGTCAATGGAAAATGTACTGGTCATATATGGCCTGTATATGCAAGTAGTGTTTGCCATTATTTGTTTCTAGATTAAATTCACAACTTTGATAGAAACATAGCTGTTAAATTAGCAATTAACTTATTCCATCATAATTCAAATAAAGGAGCAATGCTCATAATGTTGTAGTTTTGGAATTGTAAAACAAAATGCATTATATGCAAATTTTCTTACCAGTTGTTTTCTGCTTGTAAGTCACATCAACTTTTAAGTAAACCTGCATTATTGGTATGAGCTGGATCTCCAGCTCAAGCCCAAATAACGTCTGGACGATGATGAAAAATGTGGTGGGTTTGAAAATCATCACATCATCTACAGAAAAATAGTTTTGGTATTTTTGGTTATTTCATAATATTTCTATTAAGAACAAGTGTATTGTAAAGTGATATAAATGAAAAAAATTAAACTGAATTGATAACCTACCTATGGAAAGAGGGAGCTGTGAATGCATTCTATTAACAAACACTTTTTTATCAGACTGGATGGTGAACACCTAAGATTCACAACATTCATTTAGAAGGAAAGATTAAAATGCAAAGAGAGTCTCTGAGAATGATTAAAAAAACATGCTTTGACAATAAATTGATTGTAATGATAAAAATGAAATGTAAAAATTAAATATATTTGAATTTGTAATAACTTACTGTGTTCTTCTTTGGGAGAAAAAGAGTAACCGCCTTCAGACATGTATCAGTGTCAGTGAAACCACATTTCATCAGATCCCCCAAAACTGTAAACTCATTGTCGCTGGTCTGCTGAAATACAGATGTGACACCAGCACATGATATGACATTTTGCCAGAAATATTAATACATGCCAAAAACATGGTTTGATTTTAGGTCGATTTCTAAGGTCAACCTAATAGTAAACGAAATACTGTACAATGCAGCATTTTAAGCCTCACAAGCTTTGCAGCCATAAAACACTGTGTTAATTTAATGTGCATAAAGTAAATGCATACATTTTAGTGTACTTTGAAACTAGAGTTTGCCAAGACTTTATATTTATCTGATGCAAACGTGATTATCAGAAATTATGTTACATGTTATACTGTCAGAAAAGACTGACCTTAGAAAGAACGTAAGTACAGTCTCCATGAAAACTGTATTTCCTCCCATCATAAGTAGTAATGTGAGAACCACCTTCTACAGAGCAAGTCCCTGGGCAATCTCTGTCTTCGCAGCTCCATAGATTATCGACACAAGTGCTTCATGTGAATAAAGTTTAAATAAAGTGTTATGTTTCTTTGTCCAGTGCCAAAAAAAGAGAAAGAAATACTTTTTCTACTATTATAGAAAGCAGTATAATTTCAGAGAAAAACAACCTGAAGGAGGTACAAATTACCAAAGTACAAACATTTTTATACTCACCATTCTTTACAGCTACTTCTGTAAATTTCTCCAGGTTCATATATTTTTCCATTGTGGATGCAGGGGCACTGATTCTTCGCAATACAACCTCTATCAGTGAGGTCATCAAACAGGTATCCTATAACGCAGTATATCATGGCCATTTGAGTAATACCATTTACATAAAAAAAATGAAAGCAAGCATTAAAATCTGAAAAATTAAAATCTGATTATACCTTCAGGACAAAAACAACCATCAATGCAGTGGTCCTCACAAATATGACTTCTGTCAGGGTTTGAACAAGTGTTGATACAAGGGTTTCCACATTCTTGATGCACCATATTGTGGTAAGGACATGATTTATCTAAAAATAGATCATGTTAAAGCCATTGATATTTAAATTTATTTAAACAGATTAGGAACAGGTTGCTGAAAAGTTTTCATTTACCACAGAACTGCTCAGTCCTCCACGGATCAGGCTTTCCACCAGCTTGAATGCACTGGCGAAAGTATTCTGAGATGGTTCTGCAAATACAAAAGGATCCGGTCCTGTTGGTGCAGTAGCACATGTCCAATTCACAGGCTGTAATGAAGGAGTCAAGAGGTACAAGGTCCTTGCAACTGCTGAAAGAAAGGCCTGAAAGCAGCTGCTCACATATTGATGTCTAGAAAAAGCATGAAGCAAGAAAACATGATGAAAGTTCATAATGAACATAATTGGCTATGGTAAATACAGGATATCAGAAATAGTGATGGTCAACTTAAGGTGGTGAAAAATAAGGCACTGTGAATTTAAGGTGGTGAAAAATAAGGCACTGTGAATTTACAGCACCAGTTCATGCTTTCATTTGCTGTGCTCATTCTATGCAAAAGTCATCTTTTATGTGCATCTGCTAGGCAAATTGAGTTGATTTTGAGTGATTGCCTAGGCATACCATTCCAACAGGTATGAGTCTTTATTTAAAATTAAAACTGAAATTTGTTAGCGGCAGGTTTAGTTTTAAGGTGAGGTCAGAATTAGGCTGAGAAAAAAAAACAAAAAAATAAACAATGTCTTGTCCAGGCTGCGTTCTTTGTAAACAGCAATAAAATAGCTCTGCTTAAGTGGTTTGCCCAAAACGAATCTCTTTACCATACAACGTGAGTGAATGGGAAAATTGGCTGTAAATATCTAAAAAGTGTATTATATATGGCTGGGAATCGATTTCGAGGCGTTGGGAATCGAAAGTCGATTCCAAACGTTGGAATCGATTCCGTTAGGGGGAATCAACTCCCCATTCAGAGCCGTTTTCAGTTCAACGAAGTTTAAAGTGCCCCTATTATGCCTTTTCAAATATGTCCTTTCATGCAGTGTGTCATGTAGCTGTATGTGAATATAAACTATCTGCAAAGTTGTGAAGCCGACAGTGCACAATAAATAAAGTTATTGTCTATCAAAAAAAAAGAGTCGGCTCACATTTGCCTAAACGAGTTGTCAGGAATTCGAATCTTTTTCTGTTACGGCCACACGTCACAAAGTAACACATTTGCTTAATGTCCGCCCACGTTCTACGTCGCGACCAACTTGTCCGCCCACAAACAGTGAAATTTCCATGTGGTTTACGTCACATGGAAATGTACACGTACATTATACAGAAGACGCTGTATCATACGCTGTGAGTAAAACTGTTTTATATTCACTTCCAAAAGATGAATCTACAAAGATTGTATTTTCTGGCGCTCGTTCAAAATACGTAGTTGTGTATGTTAGGTTGTGTAACAACCCTGCACATGGCTTTCTAACCGGCTAAATCACGCTTTTGTAGTTCTGTTGTTCAGCTGTGGACCCACTGTAGTCTGACAATTTGTGATTGATGCATCTTGTCTGTCTCATTAGTTGAAGTAATGATAAAGGATGGCGTACGAAGCGGCTTTCACACCGAATGCGGAAAGCGCTGTGCTATGAAACCCATTCGTTTCAATGTCTTCCGCCCTGCGAGGAGGATGGCTTGTTTCTGCCTCGACCTACGCGGACGCGCAGCGGAGCGCGCACGCTGCAGACAAAGTTCAAATAAGTTGTTCAAATAAACTTTTGCCGCTGCGCTCTGAAGGGCTGCACTGAACCCAGCGGCCAGCGCAGCGCTTTCCGCGTTCGGTGTGAAAGCCGCCTTAATGCATTATAGAATGTTGAAGTTTACAACATAGAGGTGTGCCCGATACGCTTACATAAGCAAATTGCGAGCACTTTTCAAGGTAGACCGTGTTAACTTGTCGATCAGCCACTTCAGGCGTTTCATCATCAGACTCTGGCTCGAATTGGCATGGCAAAATCGATGCCATCTTTTTATGTACTGACAAGTATCCAAGGCTGTCAGTCAGTTATGGCAATGGGCGTTTCGTTCTCCGACACGCTGTACGCGGTAGACCAATCATAAAGGACTGCACCATCTGACCAATCACAGCAGTGAGGGCTCACGGAAAGGAGGGGTTTAGAGAGACTGATTCTTCGAACTGCTTCGCATGAGCCGTTTAGGAATCATTTAGAAATGGGGTAAAATTAAATATATTTTTGGAGAAAACTGAAGTGTTTTTTGACCTTGCATACATGTAAACCTGTTTTGGGAGTCTATTAAAACAATATTATCAACCTTTAAAATGGCATAATAGGGGCACTTTAAATATGGGCGCCTCTCAAACGAACGGCTCCATCATACGAAGGCTACATAACGGCTGCTGACATCAAACGTCGCTGAACGTCGATTCACGAAAATAAACTGAATGAAACGAGTCGGTACAGAGCACGTTTGAGTTTGAGGATGCAGCCTTCCGTTAAGCACTTTTTAATTTGCCTCTTGCTCGCTAATAGTGATTAGAAGTCGGATTCGTTTCCACGAAAAGGTTTTTTCGGATAGATCGTTTTAATTAACCAGTTCGAAGTTATTCAGAAGTTACGTGGAACTGGTTTATATTGTCTACATGAGCGCTGCACAACAGAATCATGACGTGACCGAGGGTCTTTATCCTATTTTCATCTTAAATAAAATGCTATTTTTAACCTTTCTATCAGTCTGTGATAATTCTGAAAGAAAGCGTCGAGAGCACAGGTAAGTGGCAGAGAGTGAGAGATAAACAAATTATATCAGTATTGTTGTTAATGATTTGGTTATTTTGTTTCACTGTCCAGTTTGTTAATTTTGTGCAAAGCAAACGGTTGAAGTAAACATCATTCATGCAATAAACGCATGTCCACTGCTGAGCTGTGGGCTTTGACTAATTTCCATGGACAATGCAGACAAAATTATAACTTAAATACTGAAATATATCATAATTTTTAAAAACAAAGCTTCATATTATGATAAGGTGACTTTCTAAGACCTTTATATCCTTCAATCATGGCGAAATTAGGTTCCTCCAATCTAAAACAACAAGAATCGAAAAAGAAACGAAACCAACAGTGAGGAATCGATTCTTTGAATCGAATCCCGTCGATTCCAAAATTTTCGGAATCGAACAGCCCTAGTATTATATTAGTGATTGGTCGTTCTTGAACGATTCGTTTATTTTGAACGAATCTTTAATGTGACTCAGGAAGAACGAGTCGTCTCGGGGAGTGATTCGTTCAGTCGCGCATGCGCAACATCCTATTAGGTTCTGTACTGAATTAGTTTACCTGTTTCGAGTCTTCGGGTTTTTCGAGTCGTTCGTTCATTTTACGGGGCTGTCACGTGATGAACGAACGACTCAAACCTGAAAACTTGTCAGATAAGAGGTTAAGTGAGCTAATCATAGACTAAAGACCCAGGTAAACAATGAATTAATCTTTCCTGTTTCTTATAGCATTATAGTTTTGTTTTGTTTGTAGTGTGATCAACGTTTGTGTAAGCAGTAGATGTGTTAGGGAAGTAACACGTAATATTTTAATTATGTTTTGCTAAAATGAACGAAATGACTCGAAAAAAGATTTGTTCGTTTTCCTGAACGAGACTCAAACGTCCCAGTCGGTAAAATAATCCGAACTTCCCATCACTAATAAACAGCTAGCAAACTCCATTGGTTCTGGTTATTATGCTTTTTACACTATTATGATTCATAAAGTATATCATGGTCAAGATCTCATCTATTGTATAAAGTAACAAGTCTAATTTCACCAGAATATATAGCCTATATGAAGCACACGCACAGGATTGTGGGAAATCGAAGGCAGCAAAGGATACATCTATGCTGCCTTCAAAATTCCATCAGAAGAAGGTACCTCCGGGGACAGGAAGTGAAGCAGAATTAGAATTCGGACGTGCCTTGATGCCTTCCTGCCTTGGAATGCTGCCTCCGAAGGCAGCATTTTAGAGCTTTCGGACGCAGCCATTATTTACGGTGAAAGTGTAAAGAAGAGAGCAAGAGAGCTACAATCAGGTAAGAATCTCCTGACTGGAGTTTTAGAGTCTATTGTGTAAAAGTATCACTTTGTATTTCTTTTTAATATTTTGTTAAATTCTATTGTTGAAGTAGATGATAATTGGACATTAAAGAAAGAGGATGACAAGTACGAGAGTATTAGAGGCTCTGTCAAAAGTGTTGGCCAAGGAATACTTAAAAGCTTTTAATGAAAATAGTTTCCTTGTTTCTTGTAGGTAAATGTGAAACAGTCTCTTTTATGCTAATCTCTTTTAGTTCTAAGTGCTTCAAACTAAATTCTTGAATATCTTTTTTAAAAACATTTCTAACCCTCTTCACATTAGCAATTAAACACTGATTTGTGAGATAATTTGTATATACTCTTTTTGGATCATCATCATTATCATTATTTTTGTTTGCAATTGTAAACCATAGCAAAAAATGTAAATTTTGTTCAGTGTTTTTGTGTGGCTTGGACTGGAAATCATCTGAGTTAATCACCTAGTTAATCAAAAAAAAAAAAAAAACGACATAGAGTTTTAATAAAATGGAATACATTTAAAATTAGCTTCTGAATGGCATTAATAAAATTACGACCAGAATAAAAGTGCTTTTTTTTAGCCGGTGGTGATGGTGCTGTGGTCGTGGAGTAATTGTGCCAAATTTCATTACGTTCAAATGTTAATGGTTAATACGGCTCCCAAACCAAGACAATAATAAAAGAAATGTAGCAAAGGATATCAAATAGTGAAGATCCATTAGGAACTTACCATTTTTTTGCACGGGTTTGTTGAACTTATCTGTTCCATACAACTCTCTGTTGAACTCTCCAATTTGGCAAAGTACCCGTAGTCATATGGAGATCTGTAAACATCTTAATTAAAGAAGAGTTTTATATAGTTATGCATATAAAACATGTTTTAGGTTTGTTGTTTATAAAATTCATATCAGCAGCTATCAGGTTATTTTTGGTTACGCATCTTCACTCATTTTTTGCAGTTATTTAAATAATCTCATAGCTTTTTTTTATGTGAAAATTAGTATATGGATACACTTCAGACATATATATAATTATAAAAAGAAGTATGTATTTGTTGCATGTTTTATTTACCATCTGTGATGAACTCATTGTGTAACTGGGTGCCGTTGAAGTCTCCACACAGTCCGCAAGTCTTATTTTGGTACATCATGTCCAATTCAACCTAAAAAGAGCAATTACAGCCAGTTTCTTGCAAAAACATCAGGTATTTTGCATATTGATGTCATACTCACTGTGAAAGAGTCATCCTCATTCCACATGGCCACCAGTCCGTGTTTAGCAGTGATTTTGACATAGGAGGAACTCTTATAGATAAGAATACCTGAGGGGGGGGGTGGGGGGGGGGGGGGGGGGGGGGGGGGGGGGGGGGGTGGGGGGGGGGGGGGGGGGGGGGGGGGGGGGGGGGGGGGGGGGGGGGTGGTTGGGGGGGGGGGGGGGGGGGGGGGGGGGGGGGGGGTGGGGGGGGGGGGGAGGGGGGGGGGGGGGGGGGGGGGGGGGTGGGGGGGGGGGGGGGGGGGGGGTGGGGGGGGGGGGGGGGGGGGGGGGGGGGGGGGGGGGGGGGGGGGGGGGGGGGGGGGGGGGGGGGGGGGGGGGGGGGATGGGGGGGGGGGGGGGGGGGGGGGGGGGTGTTGGGGGGGGGGTAGGAGTGGGGGGGTGAGGGGTGGGTGGGGGGGGGTGGGGGTGGTGGGTGGGGGGGGGGGGTGGGGTGGTGGGGGGGTGGGGTTGGGTTGGGGTGGGGTGGGGGGGGTGTGTTTGGTTTGGGGTGGTTGGGGTGGAGAATGAGGAGGGGGTTGGGGGGTGGTTGGGGGGGGGTTGGGGGGGGGGTGGGATATGGTGGGGGGGGTGTGTTGTGGTGGGTTTTTGTTTGAAGTTGTAAGGGGGGGTTTGGGGTTTTGTTTGTTGATTTTGTTTGAATGGGGGGGGGAGGGTGGGATTTGTGTGGGAGATGATGGGTTAGGTGGTTATTATTTGGTTATGGGTTTTTTGTGGGATGTGTAGGGGTTTTTTGGTTGTGTGGAGTTTGGTTGGTGGGGATGGTGGTGTTGGGTGTTTATGTTATAAAAGGTGTTTGGGGGTTATATGGTTTTTGGAAGCGGTATTTTTCATAGAAAATAAACACATTCATGGGATGTACATATAGGAGCAGTTACACAATATATGATAACATAAGATGTAATACAAATCTCTAAAACTAGGAAGGAGCAACAATTATTGAAACGAAAAAGCATAAAATGTGTCTTGTTCTGGGAATTTTTGACTTTTTCACTATAAACTATAAGGCTTGTTTTTTTTTTTTTTCCACACTTTCACACTTCCAAAACCTGTATATTTAACAGTGTTTTACTATGAAATTACATGTAATGTCCCATAAGATCTATTACGGTTTTCATATAGTAAGGTTTTTACTGAATATTTTTATAGTCTTGTACTGTCATTTTAAACTATTTTTTACAGTATAAAAATATTTAAAGTTGTAAAAAACAAAAAGATTATTGGAGTATTTTTACAAGAAAATACTATTCTATTCAGTCTTTTGCTTGAAAATTTCATATTGAATTTGTAAATTCCTTCTAGTGACATATGCATTTTCTTTATTTTGTTAAACACTGGATAAATGATTCATTAAAAAAATACAAAATTTATGTGTATTTAAATAATGAATAATAATATAATGAATAATCTTGAGACTATACTCATTGTGGCCAGTTAATGAATAATCACTGATCAATGTCAAACTGAGATTATCTAACACAATACCTTCTTACAATTTCATGTAAATACTACTGCCTTTCTCAAGGATTGCTTAACCATGAATTGTATTCCTGGCTTATGGTCACAATAGAAGGCGTAAAACTGTAAAAAGCAGGATCAAACAATCATGTTCACGTAACAGAATCTACATTTTTTTGATTTACTTCACTGAACATATAATATTCATTAAAGAAAAAGTTGTTTTTACCTGTCTGTGTAGCGTGTAATCCAAAGTATAGTACTATCCAGTCAAGCATCCATATGACTGTTCTGTTGTGTCTCCCCATGCTTGCCCTGTGGATTTGTGACTCCTCCACAGGTGTTTGAGGATGGAAAGCGCTTATGTTATCCATTTTATACCACCCGCTTTTGTGTGAAGGTCTAGGTGGGGCTGAACGACGCTGTGCGTCAAAATGTCTTTAATCATCTGATTAAAGGACTGTATGAAATTTGTAGTAAAATGACATTTTTCCAAGTTTTGTGTAAGTGCATATTTTAATAATGTGAAATTAAACATTTTCAAACACAGTTGATTTGTAATGTCCTTTATATAATAATTACACTGAAAAAAAAAACTAATTTATTTACTTTATTATAATGTACTATTATTTGTACTTTAAAATGTCACATTTATTTAAACTGTTATAGTATATCCCCTTTCTTTCTATTTATTTGTAAAATTTACTAGCAATTTCTGAGTGATTTATTCACACTCATTTTGTTCCAAAGCTACATGTATGTGGCTTTCTTTCTTCTGATGAACACCAACAGACAAAGTTAGTGTGAAATTAATCCATGCAAATTGACTGATATATTTTTGAAGCTACAAAATCACTTTGTGCTAAGAACAGATTAAATTAAATGCCACTGGTCCATCCAATAAAACTGCAAACTAATCATAGTTTGCTGTTCAGGATTGCGTTTCCCATACAACGACTTAACTCGCTGATTAACCTCCATAGTACGATGCATTGTTGTGGAAACGAACTAGCTAGTCACGACTGTTTCCCGACCACGTTGTTTGAACCACATTAGTTCAACAATTTTGGCCCGTTGTTAATGACGTCACATGCCGTTGTGGAGTAATAACTTCTGCTATTTAACTGTAGGTTCTGGATAAGATGGTGGGCTGAACAAATGTGTTTTTACCGAGCTGCCTAGCTAGTCTTTCAATTTAGATTTGAAACATACAGAAGTCTCATCTACATCTACCTAAAATAACATTTAAACACTGTAGGAGTGTTTTGTGTCTTCAAAATGTGAAAATCTTCACAAACTAGCCTCCCGAAGATTATTATAAGCATTTGGGTGAGAAGTTGAGCCGTCTGCCGGGACCGCAGAGTTCAATTCACAGAGGATCTGATGAGGGAGGACCGTCTAGTCCACGCTGCGCTATGGCCCTTGATCGATCAGGCGCGTACAGCAGGAAAGAAAGCGTACTTTCGTGGTCAGTTTGGTTACATTGAAGGAAAACGCACTGACTCAACATGATTATTCATGTGACCTGATTAAGGGTAGAATGGTATGAGATAAGACTGTTTTGGAGACGCACTAGGTTGTGAGGGTTGTTCTAGGTTTGTGGTTATACAACCTGGTGAAACTTTCATTCTTTCTTATACAAGTGTTTGCACTTTTCCTTACATTTTGCACTTTTCTTTTTTGTTATGATTCCAGTTAAGTTGCCATTGTCTTTGAATGTTAGGGGCATTCAAAATAAGGTCAAAAGAAAAGCAATCATCTTGTTTTGTAAAAGTAATGGTTCTCACTGTATTTTTTCTACAAGAAATGCACTCAGATACTTTTTAACAGATACTGCTTTTTGGTCTAGCCAAAATTTACTTAAAGAGGTCTCTTCTGTAATCTCTGATTTAAAGAGAATGTACCCTACAGATAATATTGTTGTAGGTGGAGATTTTAATGTTGTACTGGACGTGACAGATATCCTCCCAAAAGCTCAACTTCTCAACCAAATGCTTTGGTCTCCCAGTTTTGCACTAGTCTTAAATTGATAGATGCTTGGAGGTTTCTCAATCTTAATCTCAGGCAATCATCAATCAAGCAAATCAAGAATTGATTATTGGCTTATTTCAGGTAACTTAATGTTATTTGTTAAAGACTGTGCTATTTCTGCACCACCTTTCACAGACCGCTGTGCTATTTCATCATTATTCAAACCAAATCATAACACTTCAAGGATTAAGGGATTTTGGAAATGTAATTTAGATTTACTTAATAATGAGAGATTCTGTAATAAAGTTAAATATTTAATTCTGGAAATGAAAAACAGTAGTAACTTTAATTCTAATAAAGCTAGATGGGAGTTCCTCAAATTTAAGATTAGTGAATTTTCTATTAATTATAGTAAAGTACTCGCCAGAGTAAAGAGACAACAGGAACATAATATAAATTTTGAAATTAACAAATGTTGTAGTGAAAGTGGATTGAATGATACTGAAAAAAGCAAATGGTCTCTCTGCAATTAGAACCGGATGATCTTTATATTAAGAAAGCCAAAGGTACATATATACGTTCTAAAGCTACATGGATAGAAGAGGGTGAAAAAAAGTTCTTCTTTCTTTTGCAGATTAGAAAAAAAGACGACAATCACGGAACTTAATCCTTTCACTAATGATAAATGGTGTTGAATGTTCGGAGCCTACTCTAATAAGTTACACAATCTATAAGTTTTTACAGTGATTCTTCCAACTTCTCCCCAACCAAGTGTAATCATTTCTTTGATAAAATAATACATCTTATTCCCCACATTGAAAATAATTGGAGAGATTGCTGTGATTCTGATTTGCATATTAAAGAACTTCACTCAGCGGTTCAAAACCTAAAATGAAACAAATATCTGGGCCCTGATGGCCTCACAGCTAATTTGTACAATTTTTTTTGGAATGATATTAGATTATTATTATTTAAGGCTTTTGTTGAATCCACTAAAGATGAGTCTTTAGGCCCCACTATGAATCAGGATTTGATTACATTAATCCCATAACCAGATATATGGATAATTTTTGCCCAATCACATTGCTTAATAATGATTATAAGATTTCACACATATATATATATATGTGTGTGTGTGTGTGTGTGTGTGTTAACAGTTTAAAAGTGGGCATTAATCATTTAATTAACGAGTCACAATCAGGCTTTCTTAAAGGAAGATCTATTAATAATAATATAAGGTTGATGATGGGCTTGGAGTACAGTCACTTGATAGAGGATGATGGATTCATTTTCTTTTTAGATTTCAAAAAGGCCTTTGATATGATAGAGTACGCTTTTCTGTTTAAATCCTTAGAACTTTTCAGTTTCGGTGAACAGTTTATCAGTGTTATAAAAATGATTTACAGAGACTTGAATAGTTCAGTTTCCCTCTCTTTTGGTACCACACAAAGATTTCAGATTGGCCGTGGAATAAGGCAAGGATGCCCATTGTCCCCTCTTTAATTTATTTTAGCTGTAGATATGTTGTCCACTATGGTTAGACATGATTTATCTGTGAAGAAATTAAATGTATTTGGGAAAACCTTAGCAATCAGTCAGCTAGCAGATTACAGGACTCGATTTCTACAAAACAAAGACCAAATCCCTCTGGCTATCTCTCTAATCAATTCCTTCTGTAAAGCTTTGGGCCTTCAACTAAATTTAAACAAATGTGAACTTTTGGCCCTACACCATATTCAAGATTTGTCCTTGTATAACACTCCAGTTAAAGAGACAGTGAAATATCTAGGCATTTCCAAAGATTCGAAGATTAATATGAGAGAAAATTTTGAAAATGAAATACAAAATGTCAATGGTATCTTGAATTGCTGGTTGCAGTGAGACATATCAATTTTCAATTTCCGTAAATTGGGCGGTATCCGCTTTCTTCTCAAATGTGACTTTGATTTACCCAAACTTCCAGTGAAACTATCAGCATTCCACCAACAAGTCTTATTATGTTGTAAATTGGCACACACACACAATTTCACACCTCACAATACTCTGAAATATATTCTACATGGAAACAAGTCCTTTTTTTTTTTTTTTTTTTTTTTTTTTTTTGAGGACTGGGTAAACACTATACTGGGTAGACTATAATTCATTCACTTTTAAACACAGATTTGCCTGTCATCCAAAGCAATTCTTTACTGTTATTAATACTTTCAGGCATAAAAATGTTATTGAGATGTTATTTTTCCTACTCCAAAATTACTGCTGTCCTTCCTTTGTTTTATGTGGGTGATACTGAAATGGAGAATAAACTCTGCACTAACAAATATTTAAGACAATATATCATCCAGTCAAGCTACCCTTGTCAAATATTAAGAAATAAATTAGATCACACATTTGATAAAAATACTGTTAAATATTTCAGAACAACCTATCTAAAATTTCCTATTCTCCCCAAGTTAAAGGAAATGCAGTTTAAAATATTAAAAGAGATATATCCCTCCAATAAATTTCTGCATTCAAAATTTAGTTTTGAAAATGTGCCTTGTTACCTATGCAAACATTTATATGAAGATACAGAACATATATTTTTTACATGTTGTATGTCTCAGTCTTTCTGGAAAGCATTGCAGGACTGGATGGTAGAGAAGTGTGTGGTTGCTGATAGTTTCACTCTAACCTTACAAGATGTAATGTACGGAATAACCAAAGAGTGCTCTGTTTTGTATGATTTGATTAATATGTTATTAGCAAAATATTTTATACATAAATGTCGATATTTTAAATCTCGTCCCTTGTTTATTGTGTTTAAAAATTATCTAAAAGGCAGTAAAAGTGTTTCAATTGTTTGTATTATATAATTTGTTGTAATTATATTTTCTTTATATTTTGTTGTGATTATTTTCTTTTCGTCCTTGTTTCTTATTTTTATATTTGATTATGTTTCTTGGAATATTTTGTTATATATTTTCTCTGGAATTTAATATGGTTCTATTGTGTTGAGCCTTCCATACCAAATTCTTTTTTGTATTCTAATTAATGCCATTTTGTTGTACTCAGATTTGGTACTCAATAATAACAAAAGAAATAAATAAATAAATAAAAAACTGTGTAACTGTAAGATTTTAGCATGTCACAGAAGCGCTGGAGCTGTTGTACACATCTCTTCTTTAAAGGAGAAGTCCACTTCCAGAACAAAAATTTACAGATAATGTACTCACCCCCTTGTCATCCAAGATGTTCATGTATTTTGTATTTTTTTCTTCAGCCGTAAAGAAATTGTGTTTTTTGAGTAAAAAAACTTTTCAGGATTTTTCTCCATATAATGGACTGCTATGTTGCCCCGATTTGAACTTCCAAAATGCAGTTTAAATCCGGCTTCCAACGCTCCCAAATCCAGTTGTAAACAATCCCAGGGTCTTATCTAGCGAAACGATTGGTTATTTTCATTTAAAAAAATTCAATTTAAATTCTTTTTAAACCTGAACTCTGTGTATTCTGCCTTAAGACAGTTAGGGTTTGTTGAAAAACTCCAATTGTATTTTCTCCCATAACTTCAAAAATCATTTCAAAATCATCACTGCTGAAGTACCGACCCATTCTTTGCACAGTGAATATGCAAAAAAGTTCAAACACCCTTAACAAAAAAGGTAAAACAGCGATATAGGACGATTTTGAAGTTGAGGGAGAACTGTCATGAACCAGAAAAAAAACAGTTCAGGCAGAGTGAGTCAAGACAAGCGTTTGACATTAAAAAGTTTATAAATTGTATTATTTTTATGAAAATAACCAGTCGTTTCGCTAGATAAGACCCTTCTTCCACGGCTGGGATCGTTTACAACCGCATTTGGGATCGTTTGAAGCCGCATTTAAACTGCATTTTGGAAGTTCAAAATCGGGGCACCATATCAGTCCATTATATGGAGAAAAATCTTGAAATGTTTTCCTCAAAAAATATAATTTCTTTATGGCTGAAGAAAGAAAGACATGAACATCTTGGATGACAAGGGGTGAGTACATTATCTGTCAATTTTTGTTCTGGAAGTGGACTTCTCCTTTAAGCTTTTCAGCACTTTCGGTCTCGAACTGCAAGTTCCACGCCATGCCTGGACACGGTCATGGCCACGGCGGTGGACACAGTCACGGTTGCTGTGAATGCAAACACGAGCCAGCAGAGCGAGGAGTGGAATATGAACTGTACAGACGCATTGATATCGAGAAGCTTCAGTGTTTGAACGAGAGCCGAGACGGAGACGGTAAACTGGTGTTCAAGCCTTGGGATCAATGCACTGAGAGAAGTTTGTGAAAAGCGATGCTGACGAGGAGCTTCTGTTCAACATACCGTTTACAGGGAGCGTGAAGCTGAAAGGAATCATTGTTTCTGGAGAAGATGATGAGTCACACCCAGCTGAAAAGAGATTGTACAAGAACATCCCCCAAATGTCATTTGATGATACAAGCAAAGAACCAGAGCAAGCGTTTCTCAAGAAGTATTAAAGATATTCCAGTATGATTTTAGATTCTAGTTGTTAAACTTTTCTTTTGAAATCTTAATTTCCATGGCCCTACATCATTCAGTCCCTGAGATATGGGGATCTCAATGAGGCTCCATGCCCAGATTGCTGACTGTTACCCATTTTCAGTGGTCAAAAACCAATTGTTGGTCTCTCTGTATACAGCTGATACTTATTTTATTTAGAGAACAATGTCTATAGAAGAAATAATGTTGAATTGAGAAATGTATTGTGTTTCTCTCCATCAAAACAGTTGTATAGAACATAGCTGTCTGAATGCTAAAAGTGCACTGTACTTGTCACACTGTAATATCGTAATCTCTGGGTTACTGTTATTTTTTTGCATATTTGCATTGTAAACAGTAATGACTAGATAAACACACAACTACATTTGAAATGGGTAGGATACTAAATTTGGAGCTGCACTGAGATTTCAATATCTCTAGGATTAAACCATACAGGGCTTTAAAAATGAAGTTTCCAAAAGAAAAGTTTCCTAAGAACCAGAGTCTAAAATTATATTAAGATAACTTTAATACTACTTGAGTTACAGGCACACAAATTTTGGAAAAATAATATTGATAAGACTCAAACAGGTATGTTCTATGCAATTGTTTTGACAGAGCGAAACAAGATTTAAATTAATTTCAATATTAAATTATAATTTCAACATTATTTGTTCTTTAGACATTGTTCTTTAAATAAAATAAGAATGAGCTGTACACAAAGTGACCAACATTTGGTTCCCAACCACTGAAAATGGGTAATAGCCAACAATCTGGACATGGAGCCTCACTGAGATCCCCATATCTCTGGGATTGAATGATATAGGGCCTTACCTTGAAAATTAAAATTCTAAAAGAAAAGTTCATAAAGAGCTAGAATCTAAAATTATATTGTGATATCTTTAATACTTCTTGAGTTGTAGGCATGCAAACTTTGGAAAAAGAATATTTATGGCACTCAGACTGGTATGTTCAATGCAGTTGTCTTGACAGAAGGAAATCAGATGCATCTCTAGTTTCAGACATTCCTCTTTAAAAGAAAAGAAGTATTGTATTTTTTCAAACTGACCCAAATTTGGTTTTTGACCACTGAAAATGTGTAAATTTTAATGATTTACTCCTGGAGCCATATTGGAATTCTGTTATCTCTGGAACTGAACTATTCAGGACCTTAAAAATTAAGATACCAAAAGGAAAGTTTGTTAGGACCCAGTATTTAAAAGGGCATTAAGATATCTTTAATATTTCTTGAGTTACAGGCTAGCAAACTTTGGAGATAAACTTGAAAAGTGCTGTTTCCTCATTTTTGAATGGTCACCATTGGCACATAATGCAACAAAGATTGATAAAGTCAACAGATTTTACCAACAGAACTAACAATCTCTGTGTAAAAATAAGATGATGCTGCCATCTTTCTGAAGTCATTTTTAACCCCCTGTAACTTGACTCTGAATCTAAGGTGAAAATGGCCATTTTGACCTCCCTCTACAAAACAGAGGATTTCTCAGTAAATATTTATCCATGACATTTAATATTTTGGCTTTCATCATTATACATGTCTATCTTTCTTTAGAAAAAAATTTTAGTTAAATCAAAAATTTGAGCCAGGGAAGTTTCTGAAATTTTGTTGATTTGACACGGAATGACCCAACTAAGCAGCAGCTAACTCAGCAGATCTCAAATTGGAGACCATTACACCCCAGACACAGTTCATATCATGACAAATGGAGGAGAGGGAATCTCACGTGTGCTGTGTGAAACTATAAAAGTGTGCATGAGTTTTGATAAGGTTGAGATGATGAACTGCTGTGTTCTTTGATGTGTTCTACCGGGATTTCTTGGCACAATTCTGCTAATCTTAGGCTGTGTAAGCATAAAAAAAAATCTGCTGTTTAACTGATTAGAGATCTCTAAAATGCAGCTATATTGAACATGGCACATGATGACTAATTTACAATTTTTGTTGTTCCCCAGTGTACCCCAATGTAGTTTCAGGGTAAAGTTTCTGCAGGGCTTAAAAAGTCTTTAATTTGCCCTTCCATAAATTAGGGCAACATTAGTTAACATGAACTAAGAATGTACAATACTTCTAAAGCATTTATCAATCTTAGCATTTGCTAATCCAATAAAAAGTATTAGTTAACATTAGTTAATGCACTGTGAACATGAACAAACAGTGAACGACTGTATTTTTATTTAACTAACATTAACAAAGATTAATAAATACTGTAATAAATATATTGTTCATTGTTTGTTCATGTTAGTTAATAGATTAACTAATGTTAACAAAAGACAGTTCCTTAAGTATTTTTGTCATGCTTTCCAATACAAATATCTGAACATCCTTAAAAACGTTTACTTGAGATGTAAAATAAAGATGGATGTCTTGCTTTCTGATAAACTGAGCAAAATGAAGTGAGTTTATGCATAAAACAAGAGCAAATATATGTCAATGGGGTTTCTAAACCCATTTGGTAGATATTTGTTATTTTTAATCATAAACTCACTTCATTTTGTTCAATTTCTCAGAAAACAAGACTTCTCGTCTTAAGTAATTTTTCTTCACAATGTATCCTGATTTAAGAATCTTTAGACCTTTGCGCTGGAAAACAAGACAAAAACCTTGAGAAAGAACAGCACTTTCTGCAGTTTGATAAGGTTATTTCCATATTCTAGTAATCTAGTTCTTTTCTTTTCTTTTTGAATTACAAGTAATGGCATTCTGTTGGACGTTGTATTTTCAAAGTTGAAATGAAATGATGAATGATTGAAATGTTGCTAATACAGTATGACTCACTTTGTGCTCTCTAGACATTTAATACCCTTCAATTTGGTTCTTAAATTTTCTTTGGCTGCACTTAAAATCATAAATTTACCTTCATAAAACCTACAGAAAAATATTTTGCGCCTATAAAATAAAGGCGCTTCACAATGCCATAGAAGAACCTTTTTTGTCTGAACATCTGAAGAACCTTTCTGTTTCACAAAAGGTTCTTTGTGGCAAAACAAGGTTCTTCAGATTATAAAAAGGTAAGAAAAAGATTGACTCTGACTGAATGGTTCGTTGTGGAACCAAAAATGGTTCTTGCATCGCTGTGAAGAACCTTTAAGCACTTTTATTTTTAAGAGTGTATAAAGATGGATCTGCTGAGCTATACAAAGTTGCCTTGTGTTATTATTCACCAGTCTAACAGTAAAATGTCAACTGTCATCATAAAATGATGTTTAGACATTACAATCTAATCAAGAAGGCAGACATATTGTGTTAGTGTGTGTGCATTTTACAAAACAGGAAAACATTTATCATATCAATTAATGGAGTAAAATGGCAGCATAAACTATGACAAAAAAAAAAAAAAATGTAGGAGTGTTTCTCAGTGGCAGGGACTGGAAAACTGGTCAGGGTAGATAGAAAGATGAACGTAGCAAAGAGAGATATCCTTAATGAAAACCTGGCCCCCTTTTGTTTTTTCACTTTTTTTTTCATCACATTTACAATCAGTTCTTAAAGGAAATAACTTCAATTTACAGTTAATAAAGTGTAAATAATACTATAGTACTACTATCTTGTCAGTTTGTAGTGTTTAAACTTACATACTCAAAATAACCACCAAATAACTATAAGTCTCTATGGAAAACTACAAACATAAATATGGAAAAGGGTAAAAAAAAAAAAAAAAAAGAACTGAAGAAAAATAAAACAATTCAGTCACTCAGAAAATACACTTGATATCACCTGTGTGCCATTATATGATCCATTAAACACAAATAAACTGGGTTTATGGATAATATAATTATGACATTCATCGAATAATTAGAGATCTGCTTTTGAAATAAAATCGGTTGTCTTACGCCACAGTATGCTAGTTGTTCATTTGTAAAGAAATATTGTGTTTATTATTGAAACAATGTCATACCATATTCTAGAGATTGTTTATTTTTATGACCTAGTACATAAACCAAAAAGTGTAAATATAAAGATAAATGGATAAAAGAAAGCTGAAGACAAAATGGTTCTATAAATAATAATGTCAACCATATTTTTTAATTCAATTATAAGGGTAATGAAAGAATTATTTGAATTGTTCTAAAATTAGAAACAATTAAACATTTACAACATATTCTTACATTGCCATGCCATTTTCATATGTAATGTTTAAAATAGTATTTAAATGTGATTGACAATGACGTTTTGAACACAAAAGAGAACACTTTTATGAACAACTGGATTAAAAATGAATTCTATAAGGTTTTGTTGAAAATGTATCAATTGAGGTCCGTTTCTATGTTCGTGTTCCAGAGAACGGGTGGACTTTTGTCTAGTATTGTAAATCTGACAATTAATTGTCAGGCATGTGCCTTGAAATGTTTGCCAACGTAATTAGACGTCAGTATGTCAATATTTATGCAGCCTTTTCTTTAGCAAATATTTGAAAACTCCTAAATGAATTGCAAGAAACAAAACAGAAGGTTCTGGTTTTCTCACACAATGTTTTCGTGAGTCCTTAAGCCAATTCAGATGTTGTGTCATAATCTAAAGAGGGCTTTGGTATCAAAGAATGGACTTTACTGCTGTGTAACAACATACAGACTGTGCTGATGGAAAAAAAAAAAAAAAAAAAAAAAAGTAGACAATTTCATAAAACAGTTTTGAGAGTTAAGTTAATTCAACAAAATGAATGACTATTGTTCATAGTGATAAACTAAAACAGGATTGTGGAAAATTACAGTCCAAAATTGGTCAGAAGTCTATAAGCAGATACAGAAAATGTTTAGTAGACTTTTCCCTTTCAGTTAAAGAAGGATCTACAAGAAATTAAATGTGAAAAGTTACTGTTTTTATGATATTAGTTTCATCAGATTGTGTCTATAATTGTCTAAAATCTATAATGAATTCAACTGAAATCATTGCATAAATCATGATATTTTCAAAGGGTTCACAAACTTATGCCACTCAGGATGGTATAAATAGAAAATAACAAAAACAAGAGTATATCAACATTTCATGATAAATCAAGCAAAATAACAAGCTTAAGCTTTCCTTTAAAAATAAATAATAAACTATTGTAAAATGAAAGACAGCACATAAATGAAGTCAACAAATGACTGCAGTTTATATCGACTTTTATTGGCCTCTGTGTTTTGAACTCCAAGTAAAATCTTTACATGCAAAGTTCAGACATACAGTAAACACTTCCCTGCTGTGCAAGTACATGCACTATATATATACAATTGCATCATTAATGAAAGAAGAACAAATTTATACCCATAAACATTCACAAACTAAAACGGCAAATGTGGCATTAAAGTTTCAGACTGGTGTGCTATATTTTGTTCATTTTTTGCCAGTGACACATATAGATAGCTCTGTATGTGAATAATGTGTCGTGAAAAAATACAGCAAGATCACATTCATTATTTTAAAGACCTAAATGACTGATCTGGACTACAAAATATTATAGGGGTCGTGTCATGCATTTTTTGAAATTCTGATAGTCCTTAAGGTTCATCTATAGTACTTGCAATGTTTGTTGTTCAATTAATATGTGAGCATTTTCCACCAGTCTTGACCTAATCACTCCCTTTTGGGGATGCTTACCCTATGCTACTTCAGTGCAAACCACCATAGCTGTCATTAAAAATAAATCATAATTTCAGGTTTTTCTTTTTTTATAGTAACAATAAATGCTCTTTTTGGAGGATATGTTGTGTTCTGAAACTCAGTGTTGTTATAATACAGTGATCTTTCATTTATGAAAATATGAGGGAAAATGTAATTCCTCTTGACATGAAACCTTTAAAATATTCTGTGATGTCAAACAACAGGCGATCACACTTCCGGGTTCTTCACACAATCAGCTTTTAGTGACTGATATGAGCAGTGCTGCGTGAGCTGCTTTAGCATTATATATATAGCTTTAGCTGAGGCACTGATGATGGTGCGGATCATATATACACAGCTAGCTGTAGTTTGACCCTCACTTTTGGGAAACGCACCCCTGGTCCCTTTACTGCATGTGCAAAAGGATGTTAAATATACATCCTCACACACTTCTAAAGCCTGAGAGATGACCTATAAAATTAAAAATGAAGGTAAAAGCAGATAATCAATGCATCTTTATTGCTTAAATACACATTTGACCACATATATATTAAATTTTGATATTGATCAGAATTGATAACACTGTTTTTGATTGTAATATTAATTGCAACATTCAAAATACGTTTTCCCCAGCTTTGTTTTCGTTTGAATATTCTTTCACAGTCAGTGATGGTAATTTAGTGTTATAGGAGCAAATACCATGTACAAAATGAAATATATTGTCACCACAATTATGGTTCAAAAGATATAGTTTTTTGTAGCTTAAATATTTGCATGATGCCTTAGTAAAACAAAAATCTACCAACAGCAGCTATGGGTCAGTTGGGTACTATTACGGGGTTTCTGCATGTTTTATGAATTTAAATATAAGACTTGCAAGAAGAAGCCTTGTTTTCTGAGAAACTGATCAAAATGAAGTAAGTTTATAATTTAAACGTGACCAAATATCTTCCAACGGGCTCTTAATTCAACTTATTTTTAGGAAAAATACATTTTCATACCCCACTGACAGATATTTGTTCTTGATTTAAGCATAAACACTTAATTTTATTCTTTTTTTTTTTTTTTTTCAAAAGAACAAGACTTAAAATGTTCAGTTTGCATCTTAAGTAAATATATCTTGATTTAAGGGTTTACTGGACCAAAAAAATAAATAAATGAAAAATACTAAGTTTTTTTTTCTTTTTTTTTTTTTTTTTCCAATGCATGTAACATTTAATGCCATGACTTCATGAATTGAAGACTTTCTACTCTGAATTAAGACCTTTTTAAGGCCTGTAGAAACCCTGCAGATGATTTTGCCCAGGATCACAATTTGCGTAACCGAGTTTGCTAAAATACTTCAAAGCACCAAAAACTGATTGACAATGTAGTGTTATTTAGTGTAAAGTAATGTAAACAGCTCTGTTTCGGAGTTCCTGAGAAACCCGGAAGTGTCGCCACCAAATGTTTGTTGGTAAACAGTAATTTCATCTACGGGGAGTAAATTATACAAAGCAAATGAATTGTATTCACTATGATCAAAGACACTCTCATGCATAAGAGCTGGTTATAATAACAGCAAAGAACAGAAATGCTGAGGTCATTCCATTGTAAATGTGCTTTCCTTTCAGTGTTCACGTGATTGGACTGCAGTAATTTTACTTTTTACAGTAATCTTGGCTTGCATCACAGCCACATGATACATTGGACTATTTTTAGTCTGTCCTATTCCAGTTGTCCATCGATGTAGTTATTAATGGTTGTCTTCACACAAGGCAATTGTATTTTCAGCACATGATAGACCATAAATAGGATGCATGGTTGAAGGGTTTGGTGGAATAGTGTGCTTACATATAGTAGTGTTGTTGTAAACCAGATGTGCCAAGCAATGTGTTATAAAATGATATTCATTAGATTAGAAGACTACCTAACCTAAGTCTAAATATATCATTGCTTAACAGATAATGGTTTAAAATGTTCTAGTTTGGACATTCTTTGGATTTAGTCTTATCTGTGCTGTGTAAACATCCCTACATGTTGCTTGCCTATTTGTTTGAAATAACTACCCTTTTTTTTTTTGACCTCATGTCAGGGTTATTATAGCTAACTAAAACTAAAACCATTAAAAAAATGTTACTTGTAAAAAAAAAAAAAGTACTTTTAATTCACTTTAAATAAAATAATTAACTTTAAATCAAATAAAACTATTATTTCAGTAACATTACTCATTTTCTTTTAGTTTAACTTGTAGTCCTAAAATAACTAAAAAAAAAAAACAACACTGAAACTAATAGCTAAAAATGTATAAAAACTATTTTAGAAAAACAAAAAGAAGAAAAATGCCACAAAATTATTAAAATTGTAACTAAAATTAAATTAAAATATAAATTAAAATATAAAAATAAAAATAACATCTAATTCACAGATATTAACAAAAATATAACAATATGTCAGTGAATCTAAAATAACACTGACTGAAGGTGTTTAAACAAGTCGCTAAATATAATTAAGCAATTTTACCTGACATTCTATATGGCCTGTAAACATTCTTAGACTGGTTAAAACTGCTTAAAATAGGGCTTGTACATTCTGTATCGGCCTCTTTTTTTTTTAAGGAGAAAGACCTTAATAATGCTTCTTAATAAGAGAGATTGCTAAGAGACGTGATATTAACGCATTCCCACAACAAGATAAATATTTGGAGTTTCTACTATTGTTCTTAAACTATAACTTAAAACCACAATGCTACTATGGCCAGATTGGAGAACATGACCTAATTGTGCAGTTTTTTTTACACTTCAGTGCTAACCTATTGTCATTTGTGTAGGTCACAGTGAACAGAAGAGCTCCAGACATCACATTTTGTTTCTTGAAAGCATATCATGTGTCAGCCGGACAAGAGCGAGATCGGTATAGCCCAAGATATGCAGTTAGTGGAGGGGAATGGAGTCGCAAACTGGGCCGAGTACAACTTAAGGACGTGTTAAAGGCATGCAGAACGCTTAAAGAGCCTAATCACTGGAGATGTGATTCTCGTTGAGCAGAGTATGCCAGCGCTCAATCTTCTTGTCTTTGTTCTTGAGGCATTCGTACCAGTGCTTCAAACGCTCGCCTTTGGCAGTGATACCCAGCTGACAGCCTCCTGATAGTGAAATAGTAGTTGTATTAAAAGATTTTACTAAAACATTTTGAACAGAGGAATAAAATGAAACTCAGTGATGAAAATGTTGGTTTGAAGCATAATGACAGTCTAGACCATGTTTACACCTGATATCAATATCTTTTAAAGAAAACAAGTGGACATTGCTAAATGAGTCAAAATCTGCAAAGGAATAATGGAACAACAGTTTGTGATTCTTCACTGTTATTTACAACAGGATCTGCATTTTCATGGGTTTAAATAGACAATTTTTGGGTAACTCTTTATTTTAAGGTGTCCTTGTTACACGTTACACGTACTTACTATTATAATAACAATAATTGATGCATAATTACATGCAAGTAACCCCAAATCAAACCCTAATCCTGACTCTAACCATATTGTAAGTACATGTTGTTAATTAATATTACTCAGCACCTTAAAATAAAGTGTAACTGATTTTTGTTATAAGAGACAATAAAAGCAACTGTGCATCAAAACAAATTTGCGTCAACAAATATACAGCTGAAAGTAGAATTTTGTCTGTCAAAAAATAACATGCACAATGCATCGTACTAGTATCTATGAGAAGTCTGCATAGGTCAATGTTTTTTTGTTTTTTGTTTTTTTATCAAGGCTGTATTTATTTGATTACAGTAAAACATTTGAAAACAGTAATATTGTGAAATATTATTGCAATTTAAAATAGTGGTTTTCTATTTGAATTTACTTTAAAATAGAATTTATTTCTGTGATGCAAAGCTGATTTTTCAGCATCATTACTCCAGTATTCAGTGTGACACAATCCTTCAGAAATCATTCTAATATGCTGATACTTTTCTGGATTCTTTGATATAAAACACATTTTAAAAAATTCTAAGATTTCTATTTTGAATAAATGCTGTTCTTTTTTACTTTTTATTCATCAAATAATCCTGAAAAAAGTATCACAGGTTCCAGAAAATATTAAGCAGCACAACAGCCTCAATACTGATAATAAATCAGCATATTAGAATGATTTCTGAAGGATCATGTGACACTGAAAGCTGGAGTAATGGCTGATGAAATTTCTGCTTTGCATCACAGAAATAAATTATATTTTAGAAAACATTAAAATAGAAAAACACTATTTAAAATTGCAATAATATTTCACAATATTACTGTTTCTTCTGTATTTTTAATCAAATAAATGCATCTTTGATAAGCAGAAAAGACCTCTTTAAAAAAACATAAAAAATCTCTCCGTTGTTCCCATTTATTGAAACTGACAGGTCATTTTTATAACATGTAGATTATTCTCTTCTCAGTATATTTTATTTCCAATAAAAGATTATCCATTTTTACATGATTTGTTACATTTAATTAGCCCTTAGCAGATTTTGACTAGAAATAAAGTGACTATCGAGTGCTGCAGGGATGACGCATTTTTGCAGAGTAAAACCCAGAATCAGCATTTGAACACTTTCAGTTCCATCGTCCTGCAGTCAATGGATTTTTTTGAATGGGTTTTTGATTAAATGCCAGAAATAAAGTTTTTACTTGTGTTGTAAAAGGCTGTTGTTAACAAGTGGCTAAATGGGACTACAGAGATTGTTGAGAACATTAAGTAGTAGTTTGTTTATAGTCTACATTTAGATTTTTAATTCTACCGATTGTATTTAGGCTTCAAAACTGAAAACATTTTGTGTTGTGAAGAACAAACATGTGAGAATCTTAAACTTTTGCTGGTCCCAGAGCTTATTTTCTGCAGTAATCTTAAAGTCAGTCAAAGAATTCTGTTGGGTGTTTGTTGAGGGAACAAGGTGATGCAAACTTGTGGGTTGGCCTACAAAAATATATCATCACTGCACCGCTCTGTCACAAAGGAACACCTATTTCTGTCAATCATGCACTAACCACTATAATAAGACTTTTGGCTTTAAAAGAAAAATTGAGATATTTGGAGAAGTTCATACATATACATGCATTTGGGTGTAGACAGCAGTGTGTCTTATCTGACCAGATGTGATCAAATTAGTGGAGTCAGATGTTTAAACAAGGTGTAAACATGAATTCAGACTAGATATATAATGACATATAATGATATGTATTACAATATAAAAGTAAATACCTATATAATCATTGCATTTGCCTATGTCATAGTCCCATACTGAGATATCAAGAGTCTTTTTGGCCAGCTCTGCATGCTTAATTTCATAGCTGAATTCCTGCAAAACAACAGTTCACATGGAAAAGCAAGGATAATCTAAGAAACATGATAAAAAGACACAAGCAGCAGGAAAATAACAAGGATTCACTTTGCTGCACTTTTGGACCAGATTATTTAAACACAGCTACGGGAAAGAGATTATAAGTGAAAAGAAACATATCAGCATTGCAGTGGTGTTACACGCTTATTTACGGTAGAATGAGATTTTAAGTTAATATTTGATTACTTTAACAACACATTCACATAATTTATGCCATCAAGCAGCTAACCCACTTCGCAGGTCAAATTTACAATTTAAATGAATTGCTTATTACATTAAAAGCTCATTTTCAAAAACGTAAAGCCTGTTCAAATGCTAGAAATAATGAAAATAATTGAAAATCATGCAACAACCTTTGATCTTAAAAAGTTCCAGAAGTTTTAATTAAATCTGCAAATGTGTTTGTAGAACAATATTAATTATCACAATTAGAGGATCTCAGATGTATTGAGCGAGGTACTGAGATTGGTATCCTGCTCTTGAACTTAAATAATTAGTAGTTGTGTATGAAAAACCTGGTCAATCTATCAGTCAAGCTATTTGTGTTTGCATGTCTCAGTATCACTGTACTCTGAGTGTACACACCTACAAATAAAAAATGTTTGAGAAATTAATCAACAAATATGTGTCAGCATTACAAATTTACAACATACCTCATTAAACTCAGGATTGAGTGTCTTTTTCTTGATCTGCGTCTTGTTCTTCGCTTTCTTCCCCATATCAGGTTTCAGACATCTATATCCATAGAAATAATCAGACATTGTACTTCATTGAAATAATTACATATTCAAGCATTTGTTTTTCTTTTTAGCACTTTTTAAAACAGATTTAGATATGTTTGAATTGTACATATTTTTAAAAACAATTAAAAATATTTAAAAACAATCTAATCTTGATATGTCAAGAAAAAACCCCAATGCTTTTTAAAGTCTTATTACAGTAACTAGTGATACATTAAAAACTATTTCAAATATTCATATTGTCTGTTAATAATTTAGAGTTGTTGACTTCACGGAATAGTTCATGCAAAACTGAAAATTTGCTGAAAATTAACACACCATCCAATATGTTTGCAATTATGTTTTGAATATTCCTATTTCGGATTTCAGTCGAAAGTAATAGTTTGAATTTTAAAACATCTTAACTTCTCAAGATGTTAACTGATGGACTGGAGTGGTGTGGATTACTTGTGGATTATTTACTTGTGATGTTTTTATCAGCTGTTTGGACTCTTATTCTGAGGGCACCCATTCACTGCAGAGGATTCATTGGTGATAGAATGACATTTCTCCAAATCTAATGAAGAAAAAAACTTATCCACATCTTGGATGGTCTGAGGGTGAGACCATTTTCAGCAAATTTTCATTTTTGTGTGAGCTATCGCTTTAATAAATAATAAATATTATATTTATAATATATATAATAAATGTAATTATATAAATGTTGAGTTTGACAGAAAGAAACGTACATTTTGACAAAAGGATCAGAATACCCATTCGCATCCATTGCTGCTAAGTGAACACAGCGTACAACACCTACGATGAGACGGCTCTGCTGACTGTTGTACATGAGAGATATCAGGATACGTCCTCTCTCTTCCAGCTCGGCGCCGTCCTTCCCAGTCTGTTCACACACAAAAACAAAGCAGTATGAATGATGATGACTTTTAAAAGAGTAGTTAAGTTTACTTCTTTTTTACAAGGGTATATAATTAGCCTGTATGGTTATATCATATATAGAATAATGCAAATTATAATGCATCCATGGCAGGCAGGTGCCAATCTGTAAAGCTACAGCAAATGCATTATTAGGTGATGTTAATATTTTGATATACCCTTATAAATATGAGTATGAATATTCACCTCATCCTCATAGAGGGTGATTCCTCGTGCACCTCCTGCAGTTGATGTTCTTTTTGTCTAAAAACAAAGGCAACATTTTTTCCTTACATATTTGAAAGGAATGTATATTCAGTGAATTCAGTGAGGTTTGTCAAAATCTCTGTGTGTGTTGTATGTGTGTATAAAATACTCACCTGGACAACTCTCTCTAGACACACGTTAAAGTTTTTCTTCTGGTTGAATTTGAGTTTTTTCAGCGCAACTCTGGTTTCTCCAATGAACTCGTTGTGACCAAACTTGTCTTCATCACAGACAGATATTCTGCACAAACAAAATCCCTTAAAAGTTTAAATATGCATCCATGATTACTTGATGTTCAATACATAAAACATCATTTTCAATAGTTTCTGTGGTCTGTGATTAGCTAATTAACTGCCAGTGCTGTTATTGTTAACTGAAACTAAAGCTGTTAAACTAGTTTTCTGGAATTTACGTAAAGCTGAAATAAAATCAAATATAAATATTAGATGACAAACAAACTTAAAAAACTTCGAAATGTTGCCCTGGCAACTAACTGAAATAAGTTTAAGAAAGTACTGAAATTAAAACTGAAAAATAAATTTAAGTTAAATAGAAATAAAATGACAAAATTTATACTAAATTAAAATGAAAACTGAAAATATAAAAATAAAACCTAATTTGAAATATTATTACATTATTATAGAAATAATACTAAAATAACAATGGTTAACATATGTAGTAATGCTTCACTGATGTTATATTATCAGCTTAAAGGGGACCTATTATGCGCTGTTACAAAGTCTTGATTTTGTTTTGGGGGTGTACTAGAACATGCTCTCATGCTTGGTGGTTTGAAGAACGCATTATTTTTCACATAATTTACATTATTACAATATCTTTCTCCCCAGCCTGGCACAAATGGCTCGATTAGTTCCAAGTTTCATTAAAGCCTGCCTTCCGAAAAACAAAATGTGTTGTGATTGGTTAGCTGTTCCAGTGCGTTGTGTTGTGATTGGCGAACAGCTTAGACTAGGGGTGCTCAACCCTGTTCCTGGAGATCTACCTTCCTGCAGAGTTCAGCTCCAACTCTGATTAAACACACCTGAACCAACTAATTAGGACTAATTAGGAGCACTTGATAATTACATACAGGTGTGTTTGATCAGGGTTGAAACTAAACTCTGCAGGAAGGTAGATCTCCAGGAACAGGGTTGGGCACCCCTGGCTTAGACGGTGTTTCAGCACTGCCACGCCCCTTGCCAAAGCAGCAAGTTCCGTTAACTGTTAGCACAAGCTAGATTAAAGTGATACTTAAGCTTTAAATATGGATATTTTTCTTACAAAAGCGCATCGATTCACTACAGGAGGCCTTTACTGACACTTTTGAGGGACTTTTTATTATGTATGGATGCACTTTATTGGTCTTGTTTTGGACTGATGAAGAGAAACAAAAGCTTGTGAGTGCCAGGGTTTTTAATATGACTCCGACTGCATTTGTCTGACAGAAGGAAGTCATGCATGGAGGGTGAATAACATAATACGCTACAGTAGTGTTGGGCCCTATCGTCAGCCTGCCAGATCACCGATACTTGATATTATCATGCTAATTTATTTAATTATTTACATCTTTAGTAGCAGCCTAACATTAACATTATCAAAGAACATCATCACTGATTAGCCTAGCCTAGTCTAGTGCAAGATTATGCATTTTAAACAACACTCGCGTTATAAGTGAAGCTATCTACACTCTATGATGAATAAATCTCTTACCACACACTGCACACGTCTGCGGCATGTTACGGCTAATCCCCCACCTCGTCCCTACAAACCCCCACCAACCATTCGAATTTCTGTAGGCGGGATTTATTTTAATGATATTGTTGATGGACCGCGTTGTGACATCATAACAACCGGAAAACAAATGCTGTAGTCCAAAGGAGCCATTCGTTGTAGTTCTTGAAAAGGGATTTTTAAAAATGAAATATCTCCCTTTGGAGTGGACTTTGAGATTTGTAACTTTGTAGATCTTTTGTATGCCCAAAAATACACACCACTCACTGACTAAAATTCAAAAAGTAAAAGAACATAATAGGACCCATTTAATCCATCATATTTTAGCTGTGGGAAAAATGTTCTGATTATGATCAATAAGATAAAGCCTTCAATTCAGTCGATGTATCCAGTATTGGGCTTTTGGTTTACTGTGGTGGGAACAAATTTAATTAGTCTAAGTTTACTTATTTACCTGTAATAAATCCGGTAAATATACGCCCAAATTAGCATTTGCAAAGCACCAAATTAATATTTACCATAATGTGAATTTCCTTTATTTTCCATTAATAACTGAATGTATAAGATATTTCTCTTCATTATTCTCGTCCTTAAAAATTAGAGAGTAACTATATAACTAAATGTTTTCTTCCACACTGAACAAAATCATTTCAGGCCAACACCACAGAAGCTGTCAACACACTGTTGTAATGACAAAATTAAAATGAGCTAACATAGTCAATGTCACAAATATCCAAAATCATACAATTTTGATCATTCTGAGGTTTAGTTTAGATTTTGAATCCCAGATTTTCAATGTAGTATTAGACTTTTGGACCCACTGCATCCCATTTTATTGGAGTGTGACTAACGTAAGAAAAGAAACAACTGTACTGGGGTGCACTGTATGCGACTGTACTGAATTAGACTGAAACCTGAGTGTCTTGCGCTGCATGTCCTCATCTGTCAGCCCGTGGTACACCAGCGTCTCATTCCAAGTTGGGTTGCGAGTGTTGCGTAGGGTCTTGGTGCGCAGTTTAGTTGACTGAATTGACAGAAAAGATGTGTTTGTTTAACCATCAATGCTTGACCAGAATAAAACAAGCTTTAAAAAAATATAATTTGTGCATAATTGAGGCCTGTCTCATGAAGGTTGCTGAAAGTTGACCAAACTGATCAGGATTAGTGGTTTCAAAACTATGGAAGCCCATTCCCACCACGGGATTAAAAATAACTTTTATCTCATAATTCTGACTTTTTCTCACAATTGCAACTGCAAGTTATAAAGTATTCTGAGGCAAAAAAAGTCATAATTCTCTGATAATTACAAGTTTATATCTCGCAATTTCTGACTTTGTAACTCACAATTGCAAATTTAAATCGCGTAATTCTGAGAAATGTCAGAATTGTAAAAAAAAATAAATAAATTGCAATTACCTTTTTTATTAAATTATCTTGTGCCGGAAATGGGCTTCCATACAAAGCTAAACTTTATAGTTTAAAATAAATTGTTAAACTGTAATTGCTCATGGGTAATACATTTGTAGACTAATTTTGATCACTAGTCTTTACTAGGTAATTATTATGTCCTTGTTCTTAATATGTAACTTGTAAAGACAAGCAGTAATAGAGCAGTGATAATACTGGATGCTCAATACATAAAACATATCATTTGCAATAGTTTCTTTAGCCTATGATTAGCTGTTTAACTGGTGGTGTTATTGTTGTTAACTTGTAAAGACATGCAATAATAGGTCAGCAATAATACAATTTTATGCAGCTTCAATACATTTCCAAGACTCTTCCATGACAGTATTCATGACCTAATGTTCCATTATCTTACAATAATAATAAAAATCTGTTCAAATTTATCATAGCAGATGTTAACTAAAATTAATGACGATTAATGCTACTAATAAGTACAAGCCAACTGCGATAGACGTGACTCCATGCAGAGAGCATATCATTACATCACTGAATACTGTAATTTGTTTAACTATTAGTTAAACTCAGGACCTGAATTTAGTTTTAGAAATGGTTTTGGTCTAAAAGCAGTATTCAGGTACAAAAATGTACAAAAATGGAATGAACTGTAAATTAAAAACAGATTAAAGTTACCAAAGTTGTTCAGTCAAGAGCAGTGAGTGATTTTCTGTCTTTTGTTGTTTGATTACATTAACGACAGACGGCACAGCTTTATTATGCTGCTGTCACAAGACAATGCACGGATCCAATACGAAGTGCCTTTATATGCACGAGCTGTGACTGTGAGCGCACAGTAAACGTCTCTGGAGCACACAAGTACTGAATGCCTTATAAAGACTTGAAAAGATGTGCAAATGATACATTTTTGTGAGGATGCAACAATGACCCGATTAGACAAGTGACAGTTCTGTCAACTGTCCCGAAAGTCTTCAGCGTATCACAGCGTGAAGCAGCTCTCGCAGACGAAATGCGCCAATGTGAAGTCACTTTGAAAGGGTGAAAGAGAGAAGATGCAGTACAGCTGAATCACTTTTCAAATGACTGATTTAACCTGACAGTCTATGTGGATTTATTTACTCATCTAACCTACATGTTATATTGAATAAATGTGTGTAGGAATTTTTTCTTATTTTAAACTCGAAAGCTACGGGAATGAGTAAAACTTTGCAAACCATGCAACATGCACAATCCCACAACGTAATCCAGGACTTGATTAAATATAGTTCTATTAGCCTAGACAGACATTTGTACATTTCAATGACTTTTCCAAAACTTTCTGGGTTTGTTTATTTTTCTGAAACTGTTCCTGGAATTTGCTGTTTTAAAATTCCATTAGTTTTTTTTATGACCGTACGAACCCTGCAGCTTAAGTGTCAGAATATAATATAAGTAATATATGAATGTTAGATAAAATATAACAAGTAATCAGCAAGTTTTTACGAAATGTGCTTTTTTGGTGTGGCTTTGATCATTATCAGAAACGAGACTGGTTGGACTGGACCAGTTTTGGTTTATAATCTCTTACTTAGAACAAAATCTTCCATGTTTAGCCATGTGTGTTCATTACTGTGATGAATATGAGACTGTAAAACTAATGCTAAAACTACGCTTAGAGTTAACCGGGAAGACACTCAAACCTACTTCATGAGACTGGCTCATTTTGCAGTAATTTACTCACTTTTTACCAAAAATCCTTTACCAAACACTTGCAAAAAAAAAAGATCTGTTTGGACCCTTTTCAAATTTTCACAAAAGTCATCAGAATTGGGTGAACTTGTATGTTGCTGAATAGAAACAACAAGTATGAAATTTTTCCCCATTTGCCTAATAGGAAATGAAAAAAATCTGACAGCATTTTCATGATTTTTCAAAATCCGAAAATATTGAGATATTTATTACATTGGTCGGAAGAGAGAAAGATGTTAAATTTGCCATTACTCCCTCAGCCGTTGTGTTTGAAATGCTTACACATCAGCGTCAACCAGTCTTCTGGTCATTTAATGCAACGGTAATAAAACACAAAATATGGTGTTATAAATGTGCATTAAAAAAAATTAAAAATGAAGAATGTAGAAATGCATCATGAAGTTCTGTCAAAAGGGTCCATTACAAAAGTGATGAATTATTACTTAATAAACATTACAGATATCATTCAAAATTATTCATATTTGAGAATGCCCACCTCATAGGTCCAATACCACACTAAATGGCCCACTATCTCACCTTGCTTGCACCTGGTAACAGATGAAGCTTAACATAAGGATCTGCCAGTCCATTCGAATCCATCGGCTTCAAACCCTACAAGAAAATATTGCAAAAACTTAAAATTCTGTCACAACACAAATCAAGCACAGTGCAATATTACTAATGTATCACTTCAATTTTTGCTTATTTAAGAATTGGCACAACTATACACATTTAATTTATGGCCTATGAAGAAATTTAGACTTTTAAATGCATAAGAAAGAATCAATGAAATATTGAATACTGTAATTTAAACTCAGGACCTGGGTTCCGTTTTGGAAACTGTTTTGGTCTAAAATTAGTATTCGGGTATAAAAAATGCTAAATTAAATGAACTGCAAATTAAATGTATAGGAAAGAATCAATGAACTTATTTTTGTCTGTGTGCAAGACTTTGACTTTTAATATTAGTATATGAAAACATTGAAGATACCTTTGCTCTAACAATGCTGCAGTGGAGGCTGCTGTTCCCTTGGTCATACAGTAAAGTGAACTCCAGTGATCCCAGAGTTGCTGAAACAAAAGCAATATATTGCATTAGGCACAAGCATTTCATTATGTTTGAATGCATGAGTAGGAGAATCTAATTTCTCAGGTCTACATTTCAGTGTGTGCTATAAATAATTATGTTGCTGGTCCCTGTTGCACTTCATTTAATTGAACGCACACACACACACACACACACATACACACACACACACAATTCTGTCTGGATTGCTATCCTTGTGGGGACTCTCCATAGGTGTAATGGTTTTTATACTGCACAAACCATATTTTCTGTCGCCCTACCAAAAACCTACCCCTCATAGATACATTTTGATACATTACCTTGATACATTTTTAAATTCTCAAAAAAAAAAAAAAAAAAGAAAAAACTCATTCTGTATGATTTATAAGCTTATTTCCCCATAAGGACCCCAATTTAGGTCCCCGTGAGCCCCGACATTCAGGTTTAAGTCTCCACACACACACACACACACACACACATTATATATTTAAAGTTTAATGCAACAGCATCATCTAATGGTGTTAAGACAAGTTGTTTTCCAAATTCAAAAGTTATAACATGGTGAAAACCTTTCAACCACACATAATTTTTATGATCACCCACACAACATATTATATTTCTAATATGGTGTAAACAGCACAGTTTAAGGGTTTGCACAAGTCTGATTTTACAAAAATAAGAAATTAAGAAATAAACATATAAATATATATTCCAAGACATGTAAAAAATAAATAAATAAATAAAATGTACAATGAAATATACAAAGAAATGTAAACAAAATAAAAATAAATATAGGTTATTCATAGACAAAACAAGTAATAAAAATAAATAAATATACAAAGAAATTAAAATAAAAAAAAAATAAAATAAAAAAATAGTGCTGTGACGTAACCAAACAACATTAAAAAAATAAAAATAATGTTAAAGTTAAGAGAAGATTTAAGTTAAAGTAATCCAAGATCTTATCATCAACAAATTCTGCATTAACTCTGGTCTGCTTAATTATTTTTGGTACTACACACCCTTACTAATCAATGTGAGGTTAGAATAAAACCTATAAGTGAACCGTATAGTACTGATTATTGTACTTAACCACTTATTATAACAAAATCCCACAAGGTCTAAAATGGACAGCAATTCTCACAATGATGATTATTTTACTTATCATAATTTTTAAACGTGCTTCTTCCAGACACAAATAAAAACAAGAAGTTGATGAGAAGCTGCTTACTTGCTTCATCGGAGTCATAGCTGTTGGCCTCCTCCTCGTCATCCACTGACGGAGCAGCCTGATGCTGGACGGGTCGAGGGCCGACAGCAGGTTTCTGCTCCTCTCTCTCTGCGGGATGGGCTCTTTCCTGCACATGAGAAGCAGTGCTAATGGACTGATAGGCTCCTCTCTCTGGCTCCTGGGCAGCTGGTAGGGACAAAAATGATCTTTAAATTCTTTTATATTAATAAATACTCCTAAATTGTATTGTATGAGCACTTGTAGTAGACAAAATGCACCTATGCTTGAAGTACACTCTTATGCAATACTATAAAGAAATGAAGGGTTTTTGGTTTTTGCTGTGCATGTTGTTACCTGGCTGAAATGTGCCTGATGGGACTGGTCTGGCTGCATGGACATTCATCGTCTTTTTCATCATCACTGGAGTATTCTGGGAGCTTCCTGTATCTCCATCCGCCTCTGAGTAACTGTGAGTTAGGTGGGCAGGTTTTGGAGCCACAGGTGGTTTTTGGGTGATTGGTGGATCCACTGTCGGCTCTGGAGCTTAAACAACAAACACACATTCATAAATAAATAAATAGAAACTACCAGTCAAACGTTTGAAATAATTAGGATTTTTTAAAATGTTTTTGAAAGATGTCTCCTTTGCTCACCAAAGCTGCAATTATTTGATCATTGTGAAATATTATTGCAATTTAAAAAAAAAAAAAAGCATTATCTATTTGTATATATGCTAAAATGCAATTTATTCCAGTGATGCAACACTGAATTTTCAGCATCATTACTACAGTCTTCAGTCTCACATGATCCTTCAGAAATTAATCGAATATGCTGAGTATCTTTTATATCTAACTGTTGCATAAAATGTCACATTTGCATTTTTGCTAAGAGTCAGGAAAACATATGATAATCCCTACATCATATATTATAACTAAAAAAAAATAATAATTAATTTTGGCATTTTAATTAATTTTGGTGGCATTACTGTCTTAGTTTAGTGTGACAAGTAATAGTTCACCCAAAAAATGGAAATTTAGCTTTATTTATGATTTTAACTTCATTCCATGGCTTCCAGCTAAAATAAGAGTCATCTATTAATAAAATAGATTTTTCCTGTGCAAAAGTTGTCTAGGTCCAAGAGAAATCTGCACAGATCTAGCATGTTTAAAGTCCAAAACAGCTCAAAACAAATATATGGGTGGAATTTGATGTGAGGGACAACAGAAGATGGAGTTTTTTGATAGAGGAAGCGTTATTATGGAGAAGTGATGGTTACAATTTTTTTTAAATGCCTTAATGATGGATTTGTTTTTTACAAACATGGAGCTTTTGGCTTCACTAGATGTTAATTGATGGACTGGAGTGGTGTGGATTACTTGTGGATTATTGTGATGTTTTTATCAGCTGTTTGGACTCTCATTTTGACGCCACCCATTCACTGCAGAGGATCTATTTGTGAGCAAGTGCTGCAATGCTACATTTTTCCAAATCTGTTGAAGAAACAAACTCATCTCTTGGATGGCCTGAAATTTTAGCAAATTTTCATTTTGGGTGAATTGTTCCTTTAATTTATCTGAGGTTGCAAAATGTGTCAGTAACCAACAGATGATGGATCACAGATGAATCAGAGTTTGTCCAGCTCACCTGTGACCGATGCTTGAGATTGCATAGCCACTGGAGCTGCTGCAGGGATATGCTGAGGACTGGGATCTCTGGGTCTGGAAACAGGCATAGGTGAGGGTAAGAACTGCTTAGGGAGACCTTTGAAGAACCAGGCTCCAGATCGCTTCCATACCTTTAATGAAAAAACATGACATCGACATTTACAAACAGTTAGACTTCAGACCACTTCCTTACGATACTTGTTATTGCCCCACCTCTCTCTGCTCACTGCAGATCTTGCAGAGCCACACAGACCGAGGCCGAGCGTTCGTCTGCACTCCACACTTGGTGCACATGTTCTGAAGGAAATAACAGGACGCAGTTGAAATCAGCTCTTTTAAAAACTATTTTAAAAAGTATTATACTGTAAAAAGAGAGCAAAATGAACGAAACAGCTGTGACACTTTCATGCAGTAGCAGGAAGAACAGCGCTTCTGAATTGCTGACGATTCAAAATGTGCTTTCATGTTTCTGAATCAACATCCCTTTTGCTGTATTAGTTATTTATTCATGACTTTGCTGCATGTATAAAATGTATAGCAGTCTCATAAGAATTTAAATGATCTAAACCAGGCTCCTTAAATCCAATGCGCCGCAGAGTTTAGCTCCAACCCTGATCAAATTCACCTCCCTGTGATTTTCTAGTGATCCTGAAGACACTGATTAGCATGCTCAGGTGTGTTTGATTAGGGTTTGGGCTAATTTTGAGCATCCCTGATCTGAATATAAGGTTTCATTAACCAGGTTTCCATCCAAGGATTTTTAGCAAAAAAAATATTTAGCGCTTCAAAAATTTTTACCGACATAGCTGATGAAAATGCCATTTATCCATAAAATTTCTCATGTGTCGACACAATATTTTCTCCATTTAACTTTACGCATAAATTCTATACTGATAATGAAATTAGTTTGGAAACACTTTTTGTCGAGAAAAGGGGCTTTAACACAAATAAATGTGGTGTCACATGACAGAATTAGCCTATAGGCAGGGTCCGTGTTCATGGTGTTGCTCACGTTAAAGCACTGTTTCTCTGTAGTTCAAAAGCGCGTTAAATCATATTTATATTATTAAATTGCATCTAAAATTGTTTTACATGTGGTAAGAAAACGACAAGTTACCTTTCAAACATAATTTCTTGTTCCTTTAGTACGTTGCAAGTTAAAATGTATTCATTTTGTACAAAAATACTAAATTTTACATTAATTCGTTTGGGCTTGTTAGCTTATATTTTCATTCTTATTTTGTTCTCAGTTCTTTTCTACCGTTAAATTTGAAGGATTTGTAGTGGAGTGAGGGTAAGTAAAATAGCATGGTTTTTCAATATGTTTGGCTCACCATGATTTATTATGACAGTGAACAGGCTGCATTGTCAAGTTAGTATTCCTTAACTGCGTGCGTGAAGTGTCGGCATGATCACTTGATTTTTTTTTCCCCCTCTATATAAGTGGAAACAACTTACAATACTCCTTTCATGGTCATAAGAGTAAGAATTTATTCAAAACTATTTTAAAAAATGAAACAAAATTCTGCATAAATTCTGTGTTCGCAGAAGCGCTGCAGGTGCGTGATTTGACCATGTGAATCCTCATGTTCTTTTGTGCTGCTTTTTGTGTGTATAAAATTAATCCCCGGAAAATTTATGTATTTTTAATGGGTCACAGCCATGTAATTTAATTGTAATTTAGCATAATCTTGTCGGTTAACGGTATAACGACCGTAGGTTGTTGGTTAGGAGAAATAAAATAACTGAAATGAACATTCCTATTTCCAATACAGTCTAATTAAAGTTATTCATAAAAATAATAATAATACAACTGCACCTTTTTATGAATATTGCTTGATGCTCAAGTATCTTCATAGTCTATAGGCTTAAAAATAAATAAATAAAAATAATTTTATGTAGGCCTATACAATTAAATAACAGCCTATGTAAGTATTTATTTTTTTTTTTTTGAATGGATGAAAAACAGGCTACTACATTAAATTTAGACATTTAGCAGATGCTTTTATCCAAAGTGACTTACAAAAGAGGTCAATAGAAGCAATCAAAATCAACAAAAGAGTAATAACATGTAAGTGCTATGACAAGTCTCAGTTAGCGGTTCTTGAACGTGACTAAGGACTGTTCGGATTGAGTTGGGCAGGTCATTCCACCAGGAGGGTACATTTAATGTGAAAGTCTGTAAAAGTGATTTTGTGCCTTTTTGGGATGGCACAATAATGCGCCGTTCACTTGCAGAACACAAGCCTACGTAATTTGCGCAATAGGTGAAATTATGTATGGAAACAGCTCAAGGGCCGTTTTCTTTCCGACACACCAAATTTTATTCAACAATTCATTTTTTTTAGGAATGACATCATCACGCACACCATTTTATCTGTAAAAAGCCAGTTGGATGGAAACAGACTGGAGACAGCGAGTTCTTTTTTTAACACATATTCTCTTGTTGATAACAAAACATTGCAAAAACCTGGATGGAAACTTGGCTACTGAGATTATTTTGGTTCATTTTATATAAACTATTTTCTCACCTTTTTACAATCCTCACAAACCACTGATCTGTCACCTCCTGTACCCAGCTGCTCTCCACATAAAAGGCAACGTGACACTCCGTCCCCACAAACGGCTTTTTTCATGTTGTCCAGGCGATTCACCAGACGTCTGTCATAAAACGGAAAGTACATATTGATCACTTATATTGGCACTGTTAGTAAACATAAGCAAAAAAAGTTGCATGTCTTTGCTGTTGCTTGTGCTTTATTTCAAAATATTCACAATAATGCAACATTTAATTAGAAAAAATTATTGCATCATTATTTACAGAAAAAAAAGTCATTTAGTGTAACTATAGTTCGTAAACCAAAAAGGATTATCAGGCAAATTTAGAACCAGAATCATGAGATGACATGAAAAACTATGTAAGGATCACAGTGCAGCCCCCAAAAACGAATTAATTGTAATTATAAATCATCCCAGTATTCATGTGCATGTAATCTCACATAGATGTTTCTTTCAGTCATCATCAGGCTGGCCTCAAATGATGAACACTGAACTGCTCAAATTGAAAATATTCAAATGCATGCTTTATTTAACTTTAATACATAAGTCATTACAAGGTGGTGATGACAATCAATAACCATCCATATTCTCTCTCCTACCCAATCCTCTCTTGCTCCATTGCCTCCATTTTTTCGGCCCGGGCGATGACGCTGTTGATGATCTCCTTTTCCTCATCAGTCAGCTCCGCACCGAGACACGGTCCAGACTGCACGTGGACACCTTTCGTGCCCATCACCGCGTCTGTCATTGTAAAATCACTGGAACCTGTGAAGCAAAAATGAGTAACAGTGAATAACAAATCATAAACTAATCAAGAAGTAAAAATTAATTAGCAACCCAAAGTGACTGGGAATTGTTTGTAATTTAAAGTTACGCTATGCAAATATAGCTATATTAATGGGAGTGCAAAAAATCCATCTTCCAAGCCATGTCTTTCCCCAAATATACGTTGATTACACCTATAATAATGACTTACATTTTAGAGCTGCCGGGACAGAATTAGTGGAAGATTGCATAAATAGCCCATGCCATTTGCTGCATATCGTGTCATCTTCATGCAGTTTTATTTTTTAGCCACTAGAGACTAAATGTTACATGGTGTTTATTTAAAAGGTTGAAAATTAGCATCTCAAAAAAAAAAAAAAAAAAAAAAAAAAAGTCAAATAGTTTGAATGTGTACACAGTCTACAAGTAATAATGGTTGGTTCCAATTTCTTCTGTGTTTTCTAATAAATTCAATTAAATTACTTTTAAAAACAAAGAAAAAATTTAATCCATGCATTCTTTTAGACTGCAATGTTTATAGATGGTTGTATAAAGTGCTTGATATTGTAATAGTTACAGTGCTGTCCTGTTCTGATATGGATTGCATAAACTGACTTCTAATATAACAAAATGACATTTATCCTTCCATTTAGAACTTTCAAATATAACAATCATATTAATTCCATTCATAAGAACACTGTAGGGTCACTGTGAAGCTCAGGTCTTGGATGTCTCTTCTTGATGTGCAGACTAGAGGTTTAAAATTGGTAGGATTGAGCTACTTCAAACCATCAATAGAGGGCACTACAATGAAACGGCTGTAACTCAAATCTGTACCACAAGTAATTCACAAGTAATTTATGCAACATGATAGACTCATTCACTCTGAACAACTTTGTTGCATCAAGATCAATTGCTATAAATAAAACGGTTAGTTTAGTGTTCTATGGAGGCCCAAACAGAAATTAAAGATAAATAAGGAAAATAAATAAAGGAACATATGACTTGATGAAATGAATACAATGATTTTTTTTTTAAATTAAATTTAGTCATGAAATTATTTTCACATAATTTTTTTGCCCCTGTATTTATTATTGTTTTTTTTTAACGTTTATTTATATTAAATATTATTTATGTTCTCTGATGTATTTATTTCCATTTTTAAAAATTCCCATATTTATTTATTTCAAGATTTTGTATTTATTTTTGTATTTATTTATACATTTCTTTCTCTTTTATGATAATTAGTCGGGCTGGTCTTGCTTACCATTACTCTTGACTTGTTTTGGGTTGACATCGGGTCATAGCCATATCTCGTGTAAATGTCTGACATCTTCTAATCATCTTCTAAGTGTTTTGAATAATTTGTGAAATCTACTTTTGTAAACTAGTCCCATGTTATTTACCTGATTTTAATGAGACTAGTGCATAAATATTGTCATTATCAAAGGTGAATAAAATCATCTTTAACTGTAATTCATCTTGATCACAGCCAGCCAAACTCTTCATAGTGGGTGTGGCAACTTTTATTAAATGGCAATAACTCTTGAACACAGTTAGTGATTTTTCAAAATCTGGTATATCTGTTCAGTTTGTGGACACATTTAACACTGTAACAGTTACAAACATACAAAAATACCCTCTGTGATAGTTAATAAATAACTAAGGGTGAGAACAAATACTACAACAGCATAAAAAAAGCAGCAAGCAGTAACAAAAAAGTAAAAAAAAAAAAAAATAATAAATAATAATAATAATAATAAAAATAAAATAAACAGTTATTCATGCCACTGTACAGTGGTGGATATTGAGTTTCTATCATTGTAATATTATCCACAGATTCTCATGTCTGTTAGAAATCCAGGAACTATTTGAGACGCTGTTTGTGTTGAAAGCACATTTGTCTGGCAGAAACAGCACTTCTTAGTGCATAAGGCTTATCTGGGCTTATCTATTTTCTAAAAATGAATTGCAGGCAGCAAATTCAAACACTGCCAATAAAAACACACACAAAAAACACATTAATGAAATTAACCTATCCAGAGATAGGAAATACAGTACAGTATGTGTATACAGTCATTACTCATTTTTAATATACTGTATATATTTTGAGGTGTTAAAGTACAATGATTTAATTTTATTTGTAATATTTTATTTTGTCCACATTGCCATCCCTGACTTTGTTGTGACTATTTACTTTTGCACATAGTTCTGTCCCACTTCTTGTTTACACTGATTTTGTTGCACTAAATAAACATTTATATCGTATGCATTTAAGTGATGTGAAATTCCAAGCACCATTTCTCTAATTCTATATCCAAATAATTCTACCCAAAAATATTTTTACTGAACAAAAAAAAAATATATATATATAGTTTAGGTTTATAATTGTTTAGTTATTATATTACTGGATGCTGAAGAATGTAAAAAGCTAAAGCTTTAATCAATTTTCACATGTACATGGTGAAATTAATCTTTGAATTATTACTTAGAGGTCTATTCAGACATGAATAAGAACACATAAGATCACGTATAGCATTATTACAGTATGTACAATATATCATGTAGATTATATGGCCAGAGATCTCATTTAAACTCTACAAACTCTGTACAAACAAATTCACATTTGCACGCTCTGTTGTCATGGAAAATGTCAAGAGCATATAGTCTACATTCCTTTTTTTTAATGCCTTTATTAAAATAGGACAGTGTAGTTTGACAAGAAGCGAAGTGGGAGAGAGAGAAGGGGGTGGGATCGGAAAAGGTCCAGAAACCGGGATTTGAACTCGGGTCGCCCGCAGCATAATGGCGTTATACGTCGACGCACTAACTACAAGGCTAATGACGGCAATAGAAACTACATTCCTGCAAATATATTTAGTGAAAACCATTTGCTGTGTAACGTTTTTCATTTTCTTACTCAGTGTATTACTATATGGTGTATATCTGCCAACACAATAAAAAAATATTTGAAAGCTGGGTATAAATGTGTTAGCATACTTCACTTACATGTTGGCCAAATATCAAATTTGACTCATTTTGTTTTGTTATATGGACTTAAGATGTCCAGTCTTGGGAATTCCAGGCTCACCAGATATGGGACCTGGGCTCTGGGGCAATGGAGAAGTCCCAAGTCCGGATGTCCCAAATCCATATAACAAATCAGGAACACAAGGACCGAACCATTACACTGCACAGTAGAGCAAAAAGACCAAACTGTACTGGGTCTGCTCTTTAAGTAGCTTATACAGTCTGTATGCAAACAGTCAATCAATCAATAAATACAAATCTATAGCTACACATTCATTTTTAATAGCCTTTTCTTCTTGTCTCTATACACATCATTGCTCTACAGTAACATACAAGATAATTTCTCATTTTTTTTCTGAGTAAATAAGTGAAAACGCCTTACATCTATTATCAACAGCAGCCAAATAATGGATATCTCATTAAACCACGGCAGTATTATTAACATTGGCGTTTGACTGCAAAAATCCACGCCTTCATCAATTTCCTTTTGAGTTTTACTGCACATGAAATATCTTTCTCTGACATAAAATTGCAGCGGATCGATACAGAGAAATCCATTCCAAAACTCCACCCGCAAACAAGCAGAATGACTAAATATATGATGAGTGGAACTAGGTCATATCTGCAGAAATCTCTACTTATGTGAATACCCCTGAAAGCAAGTGCCTGGTCATATACTCCCATTGAGAAAAAAAAACAAAAAAAAAAACTATGCTGTAGTCTAGTATTAATTACTCTAAAATGCACAAAACAATCTTGACCGCTGCCTTGCTGCGCAATAAGAGCCGAACCACTCGCGATCTTGTCTTTATTACCGTTAGAGCTGAACGCACCTTGCTTCTCTCAATGGAAAGCAGAAGCAAAACCCGCATTGAGATGACACACCTTACGCTTATCTTCTACAAGACAACAGCATGTTGGTTCTTACACTCCTATAGCACACTCGAATGCGAGCATCGATAGATATTCCTCACCTAAAGCTCACATACATTCACATTTTTACAGCAACCATTGTTCAGCCATCATGTCGATATCATTTCATACAGCCTGTTTATGGATGACTGTGGGCAGAATGCATTCGTAAAGACTTCATATAGCTCAATTTCAACGCAAAATCTTCCTTTTATTCATGCAGGGTTTTTCTGTAATAAATAAATCGCAAAACTCATCAGGTTTGAAACCCAAATGCGTGCGTTATCCACAAAATTCATCACACTTGTCGATTAGAAAATGATGCTTTTCACATGCATTGCATTAATAAACATGTTTGAATTAGACCTAAGTGAGGAAAATGTTATTTCGAATATTCTTACCTGATAACAACCGCCCACTTATGAAGGAAGGCGACTGCAAACAATGCGGACTATCAGAGTGAGGTCAGTAGTGAGCGGAATCAGCGACTGCGCATATGAGGAGAGCGACTGGCCGTGTTCATTCAAACGCTTGTGCACATCAAAATCCACACACTCTTTTCCTGATTTTTCTTTCAGCATACGCCTCTAAGCTGTGCATGTAGCCCTCTTTACTTATTCCACGCCCGTGTTACCTTGCTGTGGAAACCCCAGTACACTGTCAGTGGTGAGATGCGTTCAGAAGCAAAAGATTTGAGGAGCGTTTGTTTTCAGGACAGTTTCAGTTAACTCTCCTTAAAATCCTGTCATACGGTTCAGGATCTATAATCCAGATACTGAACCACTTTTTCAAATGACATCAGTGTGAAATGAAGGATGTAGCAATCAGGTTGGGGGTTACAGAATGCACACGTTTTTCAATCATCCACTGAAAAACACAACCTGATTAATCAGTTTTCTGAATATTAAGGCCTCATTCAGAGGCCTGTTTTAAACAAGTTGAGCAAACTTGCTTGTAAAGCTGGTTTTAAGACAAAACCAAACAAATCCAAATGCAAAATGCAGTTGGGTCATTTTGATATAAAGTAAAAATAACAAAAAAAATACAGTTAACGAACACAATAAAAACATGATAACATAAAAAAAAAAAACATGATTTTTGAAAATAATCATAAAAAAAAACGTATGAAATAAATACTTCATATTTAGTACATTAAAAGTACAAATTAAAATACACATCAGTACCTAAAGTATTTTTTGTATGGGTGCCGCCCCAGTGTTTTGTTCTTTTTTTTTTCTGAGTGTATCTTGGGTTATGAGCAACTCACTTGGTTTGTAAAACCGTACAAGTACTGCAAAAATAACACTATTGTAATCTAGTTTAAAATATCTGCAAATGATGTACTATATAAAAAAAAATCTGTAATAATTGTCATCTGCACTTTAGTTTGGAGCAAAAAATACATGTGTCCTAATGCACAAGTGTTTTTGTGTGCATTTGTGTGCATTTGCAGTAGTATTTTTTTTTGGTGTATATGATAAATCAGCATGTTATGTGTGAATGTGAGTATTTATTGTATTAAGCATGTTTTTCTAATGTTAAATAGATAAAAAAAAAAAAAAAAGTCTTTTTCAATGTCATTTTTTTAAATGGTTTTGAGACTCTATATTTAGGAAATATAAATTGTCCAGTAGTTTTGGTGGACAATCAAGTGATCAAGCTTGATCAAAACAAGACAAGATCTGTACAGTACTTCACACTATATACACTTCATATATATATATATATATATATATATATATATATATTAAAATAGACAAGTGTGGAAAATTCCGGCAAGTCTGCTGAGAATGAGTCACTCCTTGCAGCACTTTGCACAGTGATGGGGAGGATCTTCAAGTAGATTGTTTGAGAAGCATGAAGGCCTGTGGGAAAAAGCTGTTCTCGAGTGTTTTTGTCTTTGCATGGATGCTTCTGATGACATGAATTGTTGTTATGCTTTCTGCACTGAAGAACATTAACACCATACAAAAGATTGTTAGCATTCTGTTCAGTTTATTACTATGTTTACACCAGTGAAAGAGTGCATGCATGATCCAGCCGAAATCTCTTTAATAGTGTTTCTAGTGTTTCTCCTTGACAGAAATTTGGTTACATGGTCATCAATTTGAATCTCCTGCTCATCACTTTTTTTCATTTTTCTCATTTCTCATCTTTCATTTTCACTTTTTCATCATTTTTCTCTTGAGGAAAAATACTCTGAGATTTGTATCCTAAAGTTTCAGGAAAGATCTCAACAACATCACAATGTAATACCAGATTTTTCTCCTTCGTTACAGACTCTGTTGTCACATTTGTCTTCTCTGATGTTTACACAAACGTTTCAGTGTGACCCCAGACATTACTTATCATATAATGTTGATCATTAATCACATTTTTCATGATTTAACAGAGGAAAACATGACCTATATTTAAATGCAAGCAAAGTGGGGTTAGCAAAAGTAAGCATGTGAAACAAACAAAGGAAAAAGGTTATGCAACAGCTATGAAGCACTGGTAAACTTGTGTTACGGTTGCTAAATAATAATGTATTCTCATACACTTATCTAATACTTCTGTAGTGTTTGTAAAATGAGCTCCATATACAATGCAAAGCATTTAAGATTAATTGAATCTATTGCATAATATTCCTGATATGCATTAAAAAATGTAATCAAAGACAAAAACTTCTAAACTATGAAATGATTTGAAAAAAAACTATTGCAAGACAATAAGGAAATTTCTCATGTTGCTCACTTCATTCTCAATTTTGACTCCTTTCCTGACATCTGACACCTTATTCATGGTCAAATTAGAGTCTGAGCTTAGGAAAAGCAACCTTTGAACAATACCTCTCCTCTGTATATGTGGACTGCACATGCTTTTTGGTGCAGAGTTTGCTTTAATGAAGATGTGTTAAAATGGCATTTTAAATTCTTATTTTTGTTGCAGAAATATCTCCCAGTATTCAAATTCAATAATATAGACATGATGCAAAGTGTAGACTGTAATGAGGTTTACACACGGTGGCTGAAATATGTTTCTAAAATAAGACAAAAAAGCCTATTTTCAACACCAATATATGTGCTGTAACACATAGTGCATATTATTTTAAATGGAGATTATTTTTATCTGTGATGGGGAAAATTTCAAACCTTGTTAAGTGCAGGTTTTTCCACTCTTGGAACAGAGCTGAATACGGTGTTGTGATTTAAACAACAATGTCCACAAAACTCAATAGTGCAACTCTATTTGCACAAAAATGAAACTAATTACCAATACCTTCATGTCCTTTTCTTTCTTAAGAACCCAGTATAAAAGATGGCACTTAATGACATCAATGATGTGTTTGTCTACTAATACCTGTCTACACATCATCACTTCCTCATTCTTCTCCTTAGGATGGTCATAGGGAGGGATCACTTCTATCCGATCATCTATCAACCATAATAGCTTTGGCAAGGATAGGGATGGACTCTAAATCTGTGGCATGTTTCAATGAATTGTACTTTCCACAAACCCTTGATTTTTACAATAGAGAGACCAGTTAGTCTGAATATATTTAGATATATCTCAAATTTATTCAGATTAGAATTGTTACTTATCTAAATTCAGTAGTGACTATATCTAAAATAATTATGAATACCCAAACCAAAGCTTTAAATGATAATTCTGCTTGCCATACAGTGCCTGCCAGATATGAGAGAAACATCATCACTATATACTGTAAAAAAAAACACAAAGCAATGAAGTCATACTTCATTGTACAATTCTAAAATACTGTATTCTGGAAATAACCTTTCAAAAACTCAACCTTTAACCTGTAAAAAAAAGTTTTCAGTCATTTATACAACCTGGCAACAAAAACACTTTTGGTTACAGTCTACACTAAAATCATGTGCAGCATTGCAATGTAACAACCAGTTTTGGGTAATGCATTAATGACTAATTAATTACTATAATTTAATTACTTTTCCTGAGAATGTAAAGTAAGGAAGCACTCTAATTTTCCTGTAATTTAATTACAGTTCTGCATTAAATTGCATTAAATACTGTTCGGACTATAAAGCAATTCTATATCAAACAATAGTGGATTTAACATCAAAATTTAACATCTAATGTTAAAATGTATGTTTTTAATGCAAACTTCTCCCTTTAAATATTTCAGTTTGAATAATAAATAAGAAAAGAAAAAGAACGTCCATCCTTATATTGTTGAGGTTGATATGGAACTTAGAAAGTAGGCTAATTAGTAATAGGTAATGCAATACTTATGAAGTAATTAGTACAGCTAGTGGTATAATGGGCTTTTTGATTAACTTTTATCGCGTCATTGGACAGCAAATCCTTTGGTTGATTTCGAGTCATGTGACTCCTGTCATTTCAGCTTGACATCATTTACAAGTTTTAACATGTAGCTAAACCAAATTTCACTTCGACATCTGTGAACAGACAGTGAAGAACTGGTTAAATACTCATTCATTTTCATATGACAAATCATTCAAGGAGCAAATTCCTTCTTCATGCATGGACTGAAACAGACTGATGGGGTTTATTCGCGTTGTGCATCTGCGCCAATTATCAAAAATTATCTTAGTTAGGAAATAGAGCGGGACTCTTTAGCTTTTCTGCAGCAATGCCACTACATCTCCAACATACACGAATCGGAAGTCTGTTTCTTGCTGTGTTAGTAGTGGTACGCTGTTGCAATGGGGTAACAGTTCAGAAACCAGCACCATTTTGCCTCCTCATCAAATCTGAACACGGGAGTTCTCAGGTTAGTTTTCTCATTCACTCACCGGACACTTCAGCATCTCCTCTCTTTTACTGGAGCAAGTGGACAACAGAGAAACACCTTGAAGGTTGTTACATGAGTAGCGACGGGTTATTGGTTCAGCGTTATTGGTCAGTCTGCAGTCAAAAGCGCGCATGGGACAATGAGAAGTTACCAGTGCATTTCAACTTCAGCGCGCTACTGGAAGATGCCAGTCTGTGTGAAATGAACACGCATGTCAATTTCACTTTAAATCAAGGCCAGCAGATGGATTCAAAAGCAAGAAGTCGGCATAAACGCGCATGGGTTTTACCGGGAACACTTTGGTGTGGACGCGGCACCAGCGCCAATGACTATGAACAGTTGGGTAGGTGTGCATCCATCAGTAAGCTGCCATTGGTCAGTTCACCCCATAGTAATAATTTGGTGAAATCTATTCTTTTTCAAAGTTGAACATATATGTATAAGCTGATTTAGTGAAATAATTTTGTTGTTCATACTGGTACAAAATTAACCATGCTGGGGTGCGTTTCCCAAAACCAACTATGGTCGCAAGTCCCGTCTTTACCAACAGAGTTCAATGGACCTAACCACCATAGTTAGCTAACGATGCTTTTGGGAAACGCACCCCTGGTCGTAGCCGTGCATATGCAGTTTTTTAATGTAAAAATCTTGATAAAATTATGATGAAGCATTTGTTAAAAAATACAGCAAAGACAAGTAGGCTAATATATAAAATAATTAATCAGTTGCTCTGTTTGAAAGTTTATCAGATATTTAAATATTGATGGCAATAGTAGTTTAAAACTATGCACATGCAGAAAACAATTAAAGTTTTATTTTTATTTTAGTGCTGTCAAACGATTAATCGTAATTAATCGCATCCAAAATAAGTTTTTGTTTAGATAATATATGTGTGTGCATTGTGTGTATTTTTTTTGTACATATAAATACACACACACAGAGTATATATATTAAAAATATTTACATGTATATATATTTTTATTCATATAATTAATATTATATATATATATATATATATATATATATATATATATATATATATATATATATATATATATTTAATATATAAACATAACATATTTTTCTTATATATATCCATGCATGTATGTGGATTTATGTATACATAATAAATATACACAGTATACACACAAATATTATGTAAATGGAAACTTTTATTTTGGATGTGATTAATTGCGATTAATCGTTTGACAGCACTATTTTATTTTATCTTTTTGTTGATGAAAGTTATCAGTGTGAAAATAAAAATCAAGGAGAATGATAAGACAGAAATGACAAACTTTATTAATAGCAATATCTGGCTTTATTCACGTTATTCATACGATTTTCTTGAGGTCCATAAATCAAAATGCATTTTTCGTTCCAATGTGTGTGCGCATGGGTGGGTGTGGTCAACTGAAAATCTGTGAATGTATGGAGTGTTCGGGAAAAGATGTGGGAGGTCCAGCACCATAACCTGAAATTACAGTTAAATCAGTGCCCGTAAATCAATATTATTACAGAGTGTGCCATAAAGGTAGACACGACAGTCAAGTTTCTGTGCAAAATATCACTCTGCGCTTTGCACTTCAACAGTTTGTTTACTGAGATGTAACAGTTGATGACTGAAAATGGTGAATAAACGATATTTGTTATTATTACAGTTTATGTTCTTCTCCTATGTAGGTATGTTTGTGCATGCAGACAGATGCTGTAGAGAGCATGATCACTGTGAGCACATCATACGCTCGTTCTCTGTGAACTTTGGTGTGTTCAATCCCACTCTGTTCACGCTCTCCCACTGTGACTGTGACCACAGGTGAGCATGTCTTTCACATTCCTCAGATGAGAGGCATTTTCAGGTCCTCAGGGGAGACTCTTTAAGGTCATAACTCATCCTTTTGTCATAACTCATCTTTTCTGTGTATTCACCCTGTGCATTTTATCCACATGGCTCGTACAAGCATTATATTCTGTGTTTTAGGTAATAAAGAATATATCTTTACCCACATTTCAGTGGGACAGCATGACATTTATATATGTATAAAGGCCATCTTTGATTTAGAACACTGGAAAACTCATTTATTACATGTTAACTTAATGAAACTTAAACAGAAACTCATTTAAATGTCAAACATAACAGCATTAAATAATAACAGGTCTTACCGTTTGCTGAAAAAAACATAAAATAACTTAACTTAAACATTTATTTTCCTTATCAGTCAAATTTCAAACTGCCAAATTTCAAAGCTATCAAGACAATTTCAATACATTAGTACAATTACATTATTACAACTTCAGAAATTTTAGTTTCAATTAAACACAATATTAAGCTGTTTTAATAATCAGTCAACATAACTCATCCAAATAATGTTTGCCACTTAAAACTTTAATTAGATCAAGAAATTAGCTTTTTTTTTTTTTTTACTTGCAACCATGCACTTGTTTCAATTGTGGTAACTAATTTGATTTGATAAAAGTTCTGAATGCATGAATGCAAATGCATTGTGTTCAGTGGAAATTTTAGCTGACATTGAGACACAAAAGGGACAGATTTTTGACATTATGATGCAAATCATGTTTTCTATCTTCCTGTCTCGTCTCTGTTAGATTTAAACAGTGCCTTCTCAATGGAAATGACACCATCTCCAACATGGTGGGCTACAGTTTTTTCAATGTCCTGAAGCTCCGCTGCTTTGAGCTGATCCAGAGGAGGCAATGCACACAGTACAACTGGTTTGGAATGTAAGTGCAAGAAATGAAATCATGCATTCCAGAAATTATGCTTCAAGGATTTTTCCGTTTGCATCATAATTGTATATAGTGATATAATTCACATCATTTGTAATTAGGTCTACATTGACATCAGAATTTCCATAGAATCATTTGCATGACATCATTATAAAGTAAAATGCTCATAGTCATAAAGCAGGTGCTTTCAACATTTACAGAATCAAGCCCACTATATAATAGTGTTCAATTCTCACTCTGTTCGAGTTATTATGCATTAACTGTGCATCCTGTAACAGTTTTGCTACATTCGTTGTCATACAGAGAGATTTGCTTATATTTGTTTAGACATTCCTTTATAATCATAGTATTGAACTGTATTGTTGCTGGTAGGATGCATTTCGCTTTAATAACATTGTGCCAGGGTGGGAGTAAGTTACCTATATACAAGTCATAAGGAGATAAATCCTTGAGTCAAGTCTCAAGTTGCAATGCACAAAATAAAACAAGACAAGTCAAGTCAAGGGTATGGTTCACCTCAAGCAAGTCGTGTTGAGTCCTGCGGAGAAAGTCACTGTCAACGTACCACGCAGGGGTTACGTTTTCCAAGAAATTATTAACTTGAACAGATCTGAGAGACCATTGGTTTTTTAAAATTGTAACTTTTCTTAAGGCCCTGTTTGAGCTTTGCAGCATTTTATCAGACATTACTGAGGAGAAAATGAAGAATTAGAAACACAACTCAGTTTTGAGAAATACTGGTAAATAAATTCTGGCAATTTTGTAGGATGAGAAGTTAAAACATTACCTGTAAATGAGCGTTTGGATATTACAGTATTTGTGAACAAAGCATGTACATATACATTTGACATTGTACATGACACAATTACTCTCAGTATGTCCAAAATCACATACTGAGTAAGTACTACATATAAATTTTAATTTACTTTGTGACCGTTGAAAAAGTATGTCTATCCAGGCCTCGAAAACTATGAATTTAGTGGTGTTCATTTAAAGTTACAAGAGGTCCAGTTTCTGTATCCTAGTTTTTGTATCCCAGCGGAAGTCTAGACAAAACTTTTTTGGAATAGTTATACATCTCCATGTGGACAGCAGTAGCACTTTGTAAAAGAAAAACAACATCCTGAACAGCTAAAATAGTTTTTACAAAAATCTACTAACAATAAATAACAATCAAATAACCAAAACAGTCTGACCATGAGTGGAAAACAAAGTCACTAAGGTAACTAGTAAAAGTGTCTCTCCTGCCCATCCATGATAGAAATCATCCCCAAATCATTAGAACAGTGTTTATTATTAAATGCCCTTAAGTTCACTTCCAGAATAAAGCTTTACAGATAATGTACTCACCCCCTTGTCATCCAAGATGTTCATGTATTTCTTTCTTCAGTTGTAAGGAAATTAAGTTTTTTGAGGAAAACATTTCAGCATTTTTCTCCATAAAATAGACTTCTATGGTGCCCGAGTTTGAACTTCCAAAATGCAGTTTAAATGAGGCTTCAAACGATTCCAGATGGGGTTGTAAACAATACCAGCCGAGGAAGAAGGGTCTTATCTAGCGAAACAATTGGTTATTTTCATGAAAATAATACAATTTATATACTTTTTAATCTCAAACGCTCGTCTTGTCTTACTCTGCCTGAACTCTGTTTTTTTCCAGTTCATGACAGTTAGTGTATGTCGAAAAACTCGCATCTCATGTTCTCCCTCAACTTCAAAATCGTCCTATATCGCTGTTTTACCTATTTGGTTAAGGGTGTTTGATCTTCTTTGCATGTTCACTGTGCAAAGACTGGGTCGGTACTTCTGCAGTGATGTAGGGTGATGTTGAAATGATTTTTGAAGTTAAGGGAGAAAATACGATCAGATCAGTTTTTCGACATACCCTAACTGTCATGAGTTCAGGCAGAGCAAGACAAGACGAGTGTTTGACATTAAAAAGTATATAAATTGTATTATTTTTATGAAAATAACCAATTGTTTTGCTAGATAAGACCCTTCTTCCTCAGCTGGGATCGTTTACAACCACATTTGGGATCGTTTGAAGCCGCATTTAAACTGCATTTTGGAAGTTCAAACTCCATATCAGTCCATTATATGGAGAAAAATCCTGAAATGTTTTCCTCAAAAAACATAATTTCTTTACGACTGAAAAAAGAAAGACATGAACATCTTGGATGACAAGGGGGTGAGTACATTATCTGTACATTTTTGTTCTGGAAGTGGACTTCTCCTTTAAGATGGCGAAATAACAATTTGACACATAGGAGAAAAAAGTCTTGCACATCAGTGACATGTTTTTAAAATGTGTCAAATTCAAAAATCCACTGCCCTCCATCTTGCATTTTTTTGTTCCACTGTGTGGCTTTAAATTGTTTTTCTACATGAATATGTGCTAGATAAATGTGTTTGATGCTGTGCTTGCATCTTGCAGTTTTTCCAGCATCTCATGCATGAGCACAGCGAATTTAAAAACACGTCTTGAGGCTTTGCACTCTTTTCCATTCATCAGCGCTGCAGCTCTGCAGTTGGATATTATTATCCAGCTATTGTGTGACGTCTTGTGGTTTTGTTTTTGTGTGGTTGAGCCCTTATGCTTGTCACTCATAAGTCAAAAAGACAGTGAAACTCAAGCGCTTCTCCTCATCCGGTTGATGAAGAAAACAGTGCATTGTTTTAAAGGTCATTTCAGATGATTGACATCACATAGGCTACTAATATTTTGTTGCTGATGTGTGACTAGAATCTTAACAGCAGATGAAGCATCTGACAATTTTATAGTATTTACCAAGCTGAATGTGTGAAGTGGCTGTTCTGTCTGGCAGAAAGACAAAAGAATTTTCTATTCACTCAGTATTGTCAGTTTTTTGTAATGAAAAATTTTTGACAAACATGTTGACAGCAGTATGTTTTGTTTCGTCCACTGGCCTCTAGATACATTTGTGCTGGTGTAACTGAATTCTTCAATCTCTTCCTGCAGGTGCACAATGGTCCAGACTGCATCTGTGGCAGTATTGAAAGATTCAACACCATATAATTCTACCAGTCTGACTAATGAGAACAGTGGCACCATTGACCTTTCATGCAATAGAGTGCCAATCAAACTGTCACACAGCGGCAAACAAAGAACCTCTAAATCAAAACGAATTCAGTTGACAAAGGACCGAAAAACCTGCGTTCCAGTGGACTATGCAAAAGGGGAAAAATTTAAAAAAAGGCCATTTCAAATTGAAAAAAGTCAAAAGTTGGTAAGCCAAATTGGAAAAAGTAAAAAACTACAAACAAATGGACATCAAAAAGGAAGAAAGAAAGCTATGCAGTCGCTCGCTCCCCAAAGTAAGCCATCCAAAGAGAAGAAAATGATAACTCAGAAGTTCAAAATGGAAACTATTCTTCAAAGCACCCATAGGACCCCAAAAGCAAGTGTCACTCGCTCCCCTTCAGCGTCATCTAAAACAAAATTACTTTTGGTGCAACAGACGATGGCCACTCAGTCTAAGCAAATGTCTGTAACTAAATCAGGAGCAAGGACACTTCAAAATAAGAGAAAAAGAGATAAAAAGAAAAAGACCCAGAAAGAAAAACTAATTAAAACCTCAAAACAGTGAAAAGAGAAGAGATAATATTTTAGAGATTTTATTTTTTTAAATGTGCAAAAAGTCACAATTATCAGTAGAGATCCTTGCTCTTTTATACACACAGACTGTAGTGACTTTAAACAACAATGTTGTTTAACCAGGTGCCAGTTAATACAATAAAAAATATACAAAGCAATGATACCTCATTCGTTATTAAATGTATAGTTACCAACATCCTCGCTGTACACACATACACTTATTTGCATGTTCTAATGCTGTGTTTAATAAAAAGCAAATGACTCAATGAATTGCAATTGCTTCTGGACTTAGTTAACTGATTAAATGTAATGTTAAAGTGAATGTAAGTTTTATTGTATCTGCACAACTTAAACCTTCCTAAAACAAGAAAAAGTCCAGATTGTTGTGGGCGACACTGGTAAACTTGTACGGGCTGCATTTGAACCACGGCCCAGATTTGGGTGTCACTGACATACAGTATTTTAAAATTAGGTGTTTAAAAATATATTAGCTCAGTAATATTACCAGTATACCAATAATCCAATAATACCAATAACAACTGCTGCAATGAAAGGCTTTATATAATAGTATATTTATATATATATATATATATATATATATATATATATATATAATGTACTGTATAGTTCTGTGTGCATGGTAGTTCAGTGCAGACAAAAACTTGGCATGGCATATATTGTCAGGTAACTCTGACTGTCACACTGGCTAAATAAAGCATTCTGAGAGCAACACTGCAAACATTCTCTCAAAATGTATGATGCAGTGGACAGCACATTCCAAGGCCCAGTTTATGGCACGGGGGCCCCTCCCTGACCACAATAGTGGACAGAGGTTTGGTACATTTTGATTGGATCTTGGTGGACTAACATAAGCAAACTGTCCAACGCCTCCAGATAAAGATGCTAGGACAACAGCCAGACACCTCTTAGAGGGCAAGAAGAAGACCTCTGGTACAAAGCCCAGGAAAGACAGAACTTCCTATTGGTCAAAATGCAGTTTGTGTCCTCCACCCACCTTGAGACTGATTCCTAAGGTTTTGGCCTGTGACCGACCATAAAAATTCCTTAGGACCTCCAGATGCAGCAGCATTGGGTGAAACAGAAGGAGATCACAAAGATCCATCCAAATCCATTCATAACTTGGTTTTCAAACCTTAAAACTTATGCACACTACAACACACACATCGTATACTTATTCAGAGAAACAAGTATTCCTAGTGACAGCAACGTGTAGTGCAACATCTTACACAAACTCAGCTGTTAATGGACAAATGAATGCATGCATGACAGTTCAATCTTTTCCCATCATGCTTGGACTTAATGTGTTCGTAACGTTGCCAAATGCATTCTGGTAATGGTTTGGAAAGTGAGAAATGCACCGGTAAAACTTCAGTGACACTTTTGTAACCCTGTGCTTGGACTATGCAAATAAATTCCACAGGAGGAAAGAAGGGTGGGCAACCACGTGTCCCTCCACTCTGATGGAACCAGCCAATCATGGCACGGAAATGGAGAAGCGCCAAATTGCAATCTCCTCCTCATCGGAAAGGGATAAAGGTACCCTTCCAAAAGACACTCCCTGTTCTGAGTCTGCAGCCTGTGAAGGTGAGACAATAGAAGAAACACCTCCGTTCTGAGTCTGCTGACCGTCAAGGAAAGGACTGTAACAGAACAACAACGTTCTGAGTCTCCGGCCTGTTATCATTAAGGCAGCAACAGAAACACCCCGTTCTGAGTCTGAGTCTTGTAAAAGCTCTCTTTACTAACAGATACCCGTACTTCGCTTGATTCCCGTAAGGGAAGAGGCAATAACAGCTGCACTGTTCTGAGTCTGTGACTCGCAAGGGTGAGACAACAACAGATACCAAGTCCAAGTCTCCAGCTTTTGAGGCAGCAACAGATACGACCACATTCTGAGCCTCCAGCCTGCGAGTAAAGAGATAATCTACGTTCAGAGTCTACGTCCAGCAAGACAACAACAGATGCAGCGTCCTGAGTCTCCATCCTAAGGAGACACAGCGGATTGACCAAGTTCTGAGTCTCTAGCCCAGAGAGGCAGAAGACACACAGACATTTGCAACAAGGTTAAGCTCCGGCAAGCAAACCTTCACTTCAGGCACTTTTGCTTGCATGTTCCAAGCTAAGGACCTTCAGCACCTGCTCCAGGGCCACATCTGCGTGTTCCAGATCTTAGGACCCTTTGGTGCTCCAGGAGATCAGCATCTTACAGCGCTTCATCTTCAAGGCTGTCGAAACGGATTCCTGCTCCTTCCCCAACTGTATTGCTACCAGCGCAACCAGTGGAAGAAGTTGCCGCCACCGGGCTGCTCACTCAACCACAGCGAACGTAAAAATCACTTCCAAACCTCTTCCAGAGACCTTGGCATTGTTGTATATTATCAGTATATGATTTTCTAATTTACATTAGGTATTATATAGCTGACTGCAGTTGATAACAAATCTTACACGTATTTGTTTGATGTGTAATAAGGTCTTCACCTTATTTATTCCAGAGTAGCAACAGTTTATCTTTCCAGATAACGTAGTTCTGACATGGCAACACCCAACATAATCATTGCATTTTATGCATCTTATGCACCTTATTCCTTTTTCATTCATGGTATTCATTTTGTTGATTATTCTCGTCTATCTTTTGTTAATAAAATCTATTTTATTACAACTGGTGTCTTCCTATCTTTCTTAAGTGATGTACTCATAACCACACATTAACTGACACGTGATCCAAGAATCATAACGTCAGCTGTGACATGAGTACCCATCACTACCCTATTTCACCTCCCTAGGTTGGCGAAAGCGAAATTCACTACAATGATATTGAACAGTGACACAAACAATAAATAACACAGCAATTTACAGCTGAAAATACTTAACTCATAGCTGATAGCATTGTCAGATTAACTTAGTTTGCAGTTCAACTGCAAAAGATTACATGATTTAAAGGAATAAATCATCCAAAAATTAGCTAAAAATGTACTCAGGCCATCCAAGATGTAGATGAGTTTGTTTCTTCATCAGATTTGGAGAAAATTAGCATCACTTGCTCACCAATGGATCCTCTGCAGTGAATGGGTGCCGTCGGAATGAGAGTCCAAACAGCTGACAAAAACATCACAATAATCCACACCACTCCAGTCCATCAACTAACGTCTTGTGAAGCCAAAAGCTGCGTGTTCGTATGAAACAAATACTCTATTAAAGCATTTTTTAACTTCAGACTGGTGCTTCTGGCTAAAATACAAGTCCATAATCCATGTTTGTTCACATCTGTTTTGGACTGTTTCAGCTTGTAAACGGTGCTTGGTCTGTGCATATTTCTCTCCTGATTCAGACAAGATGATTTACTAAATGAAGCGTTATTATGGATTATGGTCTAATGGTTTAACGGTTTAACGTTAAAACGTCTTGATGGATTTATTTCTTACAAACATGCAGCTTTTCTCTTTACATGATATTAACTGATGGACTGGAGTGGGGTGGATTACTTGTGGATTATTGTGATGTTTTTCTCAGCTGTTTGGACTCTCATTCTGACGGCACCCATTCACTGCAGAGGATCCGTTGGTGAGCAAGTGATGGAAAGCTACATTCCTCCAAATTTGGAGGAAATTTGGACAAATCTTGGATGTCCTCAGTACACTTTCAGCAAATGTTGATTTTTGGGTGAACCATTCCTTTAAATAACTGTTGAAACTCCGCATGTGTTTATATACAAATATGGAAGGTTTTTGTAATAAAGTGACACTAAACCTAATTTTGCTATTATTGAGAGAAAAAAGTTCTTTGTGCATCATGTCCACATGAGAACCACATCCATTCTTCCTAAGTCCAGTCTTCACTGCATTTGCAGTTTGTGGATTCTTCCAGCAGGTGCCATCAAAATACATGTTGTAAATCTAGAGTAAAAATGATTTAATTAGCCCTGTAAGTCATTAATCGTGAACCGAAAGAGAAAAAATAAGCAAAAATGTCCAATTGCACGCTTGTTTTCTCTAGAGGTGTTTTTGTTTGTTGGTTTCAAACCCAGACGCACATGCATAATCCTAATTTAAAATAATAATTGTGTCCTCCTAAAATGTCATTATCATTATCTTATTGTAATCGATCTTGGGTAAAAATAAAAATAATAATAATGTAATAAAAGAGTCAAGTACATAATGAAGGTGATCTTAACTGAAGGGTGTCCTGTTATGAAAAGGGCATTTATAATAAATGTCAAGGGAAAGGACGTCATGTTTTTATTATATAGCTTGCCAAGTATTAATTAATTACCATTTCTGCAGTGATTTGATAAAACTATGGTTTGATAAATGTATAAAGTACATGCAAGTGCTGGAACCACTTGATGTGAATGTTCAGTGCATTTATAATAATTTTATACATTTTAAAAATGCCATTTGCTCACTTACTGTTGCTTAACTTACTGTTGATTTTGTCCTCATGAAAATTAAGTGCACAGTATATTCTAACCAACAAAATACACCTATGTTAAAAAGAGAATGAAATTGATAATCACAATCAGCCAAGTAATATAGTTCCTAGGTCTAAAACCCTAGAATATTAATATACTGTAGAATTTAATTGATGTCAACATTTATCTAGCTGGGGTTTAGATCTCTTACACCAAAAGTGTTCATTTTTAATGAGTTATTGTTATATACCAGTTGATACGAAGCAAAAATAATTCCAATTGGTTTTAACATCAAACAGGAACAGACATTTATAAAACATGCAAGACACTCACTCATTGCTGTCACTTCTCCAAAAGGCACCAGTCGAGGTAACATTTAACAGCCTTGCAGCAATTCCTTCTTCTAAAATATTTGATACTTTTGATACGCTGTCTGACAGAAACCTGGCGTAAACTAGACTACTATAAGCATAATCCTCGCCTGAAGTGTCAGGAAATAAGTGTTGCTGCAATTTACTGTGGTATGCTCGGTATTACTCATACAGCAGGATAAACACTTTGTTCATTTGAAGTTCTCGCCAGATGGATTTTCTCAAAGACAGCAGCAGATGATAACACATTCAATGATCAGCTTCATTCCTTTGCTGCTGTAGAATGAGCTACCAAAATGCATTACAGCCACAGAATCATCAACATCATCTTTTTCAGCTTTTAAACCACTTAAGCCTAATTTGATTTAGCAAACCCATTCCATTCATGTCAAAACATCCAAGAAAAAGCTGTCTAGTCGACCGTGCTTCTTCTTGCAGAGACCTGATGACTTTAAATTAAGATTTATGTTGGTGGCTCTCCAATGGTTTGCTTCAGAACCCAGATTTTACATCAAATAGTGGCTCAACACAGTATCAACATTGTTTTTTTTTTTTTTGTTTGTTTGTTTGTTTTTTTTACTTAGAAAATCAACAGAACAACAATCAACAGTCAACAGAAACCTCTTTAAAATAAAACATATTAAACACAAAATGCAGACCAACAGTATTTAGAATTATTCAAACAAATGAATGGCTAAACTGGAAATATGTCAGTTTTGGTTTCTAATGGTTTCAGTACTCACTAAATGCTTCTGTATAGGTTTGTGGCTTTTAGTCCATGCATGCTTTCAACTGTATTGTACACTCAGAAAAAAGGTATAAAAGCTGTCACTGGGGCGGTACCTTTTCAAAAGGTACACCTTTGTACCTAAAGGATCCATACTGGTACCTCAAAGGTACATATTAGTAAAGTGCCCAGGTCATATCCCACTGCATCCCACTAGATGATGGCAACATCTTATGTTAAAAGTATACATAACTGAGATATACTGTACTTAGGGCTGTACATGCACTATATACATCCCTTAGCATTGCCTAAAAACTGAAGTATGCTTTTGGGTTCACATGCACTATATGTATACAATCACATACACATAAAACCGAAGTATACTTTGGGCTTCACATGCACTGTATGCATAAAACTAATGTTCCCTTTATGCATTAGGCTTCATGCACACTGTATGCATACCCTGGCCTTGTGAATGCACAATAAAATAAGTGTACTCTACATATGCCCTAGTGTACGCCTTAAAACCAAACCATGCTTTGAGTTTCAAGTACACATAACCTAGCATATGCGTAAAACCAAATAGCGTACACAAATACCAAAGTATGATTTCAGTTTTGCATGCACTGTATGCATGACCTAGCATACATGTGAAAGCTGAAGTATACTTTAGGTTTCATTTGCATTGTACACATACCCTTCCGTAAGTGTAAAACAGAAGTATACTTTTAGAGTTTCTGCACTCTATGCATACCCTAGCATATGCAGAAAAACCAAAGTATACAGCATTTTTTGGGCTTCATGCACCCTGCATGCATATCCTATGCACATGCACATGAAAACCAAAGTATACTTTAGGTTTGATATGCAATCTATGCATGCCCTTGTGTACGCGCCACAAATGAAGCACATTTTGGGCTTCAAGTGCACTATACACATGGCCTAGTACATGCATAAAAACCAGTGTATACTTTGGGTTTTGCATGCACTGTACACATACTTTAGAGTATGCATAAAAAAAAAATATACAGTACTTTGGGCTTCAAGCGCACTGTATGTATGCCCTAGTATTGCATAAAAAGTGAAGTAACTTTGAACTTCATGCACAAAGTTACTTGTGCTTACCGTAGCATAATTGTAAAAGTGAAGTATCCTTTGAACTTTATGTGCACTGTAAATGTGTAAAAACCAAAACATACAGTACTGAGAGTGTGCACTGCACATGTGCCCTAGTACTGCATAAAAACAATGTTTATTTCGGCCTTTGCGCGCACTATATGGTAAGCACAGCCAAGTGTACACATAAAACAACAAAGTATGCAATACTTAGGGCTACAGTACTAAGTCCACTGAAGTGCTTTGAAACACGCAGTGTTAATCTACGTGGTGATGTAATTTCAACTGAAACAGGAAGACATGGCGGGATATATCAAGCAGTCCCGCCCCCTTTTTCTTAAATAGCCAGTAGCGTTTCATTTATATCACAGCTTGTTAAAGCCACATTTGACAGCGTATGATAGCAACAATCTCATCCCTATCGTTATAAAATATAGCATTCTGTGTAGAATTCGAATGGGTCCGAAAGATTGTGTGGTCTGCGCTGATTCAAGGTGATGATCCGCTCCGTGCTATCGTGTCTCTGGACCTGTGTGCGCACTGTGGCGGTTCGCATAACACAGCGTGAAACCAGACTTTATTCACCCCAATGGAAAGCATATTTACACAGTCTGAATCGTTCCCTATCCCCTACATAGTGCACTACGTGCCATTCACCGTATAGAAAATGCTAATTCTGTGAACAAGTGACCTACTTCAGCGTGTATTCATAGTGTAGGGGGCGGGACTCTGGCTTCTAGAGAGCATTTGATTGGACAAATAGTTTGATGAGAATCTGAAGTGCAGTGTGATGTCATCAAAATCGTTGATCCATATTGGCGGAAGTTAGAGACTGTACGTTTTGAATGCTTATGTCTTCTAAATGCGAATTTTGTCATTATTTTGAAGCATACTAGCTTATAGATAACCTTAAGGCTAACATATTCATGCTAAAAGCCAAAACCCTTCAATTTTGATTTCATGGGGACTTTAAGAGAAGGGGAACACCTATCTAAACATCCAGATGGTGCCAGCATTAATGCTCTGGATTTTACCCGCTGGGATTTAAAGATAATTTTAAATAAATTATAAAAAATGAAAAACAATCTATTAAATGCAGTGTTAATCTTACACTGCAGTGTAACTCTCAATTGGTTAAGTATGGCGTCTGACTGACAGCTGGAAAAGGTTTATGCTGCTGAACGACCGTTAATTCGGTTGCAGTCAGCGCCAAGCACGCGAATATCAATTCAGGGAACTACGCAATTGTGTCAAGTTTGGAAAGAGCGAAATTTGTCCCTGTGTCACGCCCACCTTTCCGAAAACACTGGAGCCTATTGAGCTGAGAGGCTGGCGAATCGATCCGCAGCGTTCCAGCGAAAGCCAGGAGGCCTCGCATGGGCGTCGTACATCTGCGCCCCACCGACCGAGCGACCGAGCGCTCAATGATGATGCGTTTTGCAGGGAGCAGGAGATCTGTCGCCGGCTGGAGCTGAATCAGATCCCGTCGTACGTTGAATTTGATGTTTGACCACTTTGCCTTTTTTCCTCGGAGGAGAAAGAGATGGGATCAGGTGCTGTGGATTCTTCCCAGTGGCTGTCAGTGAAGGAAGAGACTATTTTCCTTCACGATGGACTAATTCGGGTCACGGACCTGGCAGAGCTGCCCAGTGAAATCGGAGTGTCTGAACAAGGGGAATCCGAGCAGGAGGTGTGCAATTATTATATGTGTTTCATTCAGACGATCCTCTATACTGCGATTAGAGGCATTAGATGTGAACTTAATTAGCTTAACACCAAAGTTAACTAACTCGGCTCGCCTGGGACTGGATAATGTTCGGCCAAAACAGGCTTGTCAGATAGCAGCGTGCTAATAATAAAAGGTTCTTGTTGTGTTTATTCAAGTAAATGAAGCACTTAGTCGTTTTAACGAGTGTTAAGCCACATATCGTGTTTTTCCGGTCATTCTGTTGATGTTAGTGGATGTAAACATGCTCGGTCTGTTATGAAGCCCGTTATGAGCAGTATCAAATATTATTGCTACAAATATAGAGTTTAACGGCCAGTCGATTTGCGTTGATGTCAACGAAGCTTATGAACCCCTCATTAAGGTTGTTACTGCAAATTTATATGTCATATATAAACACAGACACACAGTTTTTGTGTGTCTCTGGTGTTTGACGCGTTAGCATAGCACAGACAGACAGGCTAGTAGGAGGAGTTGAATCTCTCACTGGCGTGTGGCAGGCAGCTATTGACCTGTCCGTAGGATTCATGTTACAATTTAAGGTGGAAACCACATACGTTTAAGAAAATACATGTAAATCTGATGCAGAACGTTAAAATACGACAGTTATAATAGTGACATTTACCTCAGTACGATAGGGGGTTTCCCCTAGCATTTATTATTATAGTAACCTAACGCTGTAACACTAATGTCCTAACCGCACAATGTCATTTTCCTCCGTACTATTTTATTAGAGTTATAAAATATGAATAGCCATGTTAAACTGCGCTTATAGTCATATAGTCGGCTAAAGGGCGTTGTTAGGCGACATACTATGTGTCCCATTTCGCATACTATCCACCCTAAATAACATCCGAGATTAGAATTAGCGTGCCCCAAATAGTATGCTGAAACGAGTGTATCAAGGAAACCAGAATGGTTTCATGTTTCTGGTGGATTTGTGTTGACAAAGATTTCTTTATGATTCAGGCACAGATGTTTCCTTTAATATCTTGTGTATTATATGCATCTTATATTGGAGAAAATGTTATTGTAACTTGAGTCACTAGCTGTGTCCCAAATGATTCGCTAGTACACACTATGCACTATGTACTCCTTTGCAAATGTTTTCTGTCTTTTTAGATGCCACAGACCTCTAAATATGATCATCCTCGCAGAAGAGTCCCCCATCCTAAAATTTAAATGATCTCTATATAGTTTCTTGCATAAAGACCCACTTTCTATTGTGAAAAATACATTTAATAGTATTTTGAAAATAAGTTACTGTTACGCTATACATTATTACTGATTATGGTACTGTACAGTTTGATATTTATTATTTATTTACTAAATTACTAATTTATATGCTTATTTGGTTTAATCAGCTATTTAGTCTTTGTATTATTTCATTTATTTTTATTTTATTATTTTTTTTTTTTTACATTGCTTGAACCTGGGCACAGTTTGAAAATTGCTGCTCTACCGTAAACACATTTAGTCCAAATGCTTACTACAAAATAGCATAGAATTACGCAAACTAGGGTGCATCTACTGTCAGGATCCGTCCCAATACCACACTTGTGGTCTATGCACTTGACCATTTGTTACTTACATGACACATTTCCTGTATTTCTGGCTGCCTGATGGAACACACTTACAGTGTTGTAAAAATGCAAGTAAAGTTTTTTTTTTACAGTGTTATATTTACACATTTTGATGTTCATAGCTTTGCACTTTAAAGTTCTGAATGTCTGTTTAGTAGTCATAATTAAGAATTGAATGCTGTCTTTAAGTGTAAGTGCAAGTGTTCATTATTTAGTCATATCATGTGCATTCAAGGAAACATAAGTTTGGAGTAGTCTAAACAAAACAAACAATTATATTGTAAACAATAAACCTCAACAGCTGAATTCAAAATGATGGAAAATATTCATTTCTGTCACTTACCTATTAATGGTATCACAACCTAATGTGAAGCAAAGTATGAAAGTTAAACTGTAAACACCATTCACTACACACTTGCCTTCCACCGACTGATCTTTATATATAGATTATATGATGATATCCATATTATACGTCAGTGCTTTCTCCATGTTTCACATTAACATGCCCCTTCCTATGTCACAACTTGCATATCAGTGTTTCAGATTTGTAAACTGGAAGAGGGGTTAGCACAGCTTTTTACCTGATAGTTATTATTATTATTTTTTATTTGTTGTTTTTTTGTGGCACTGAATACTGTAGCAAGACTACGAACCTCGCAGTTCAGGCCGTCTGAGAAACATCTCCAGAACCCCCGTCTCCTCCTTTAGATCCATCTGGTTGTTTTTCCTCTTGTTTGTTGCCATCTTGCTGTTTCAGTGTTTGCCATACAAATGTCACTGTGCACTTCCAGTCTGTTATTTTGATCACATACAGCTTGATGAATGCCAGTTAGTTTATCTGAGTTTTTAAAACGTCTGTCTGTTGAATTCTCAAGTGAAATTCTACAGGTGGAAAAACACTGAATCTAATCCACAAAAGTTCACTTTAAGAAAGAACATGTGACATCAATGAGCTTGACGTTTGATGTATGAAAACAATGCAAACTGCAAGATTAGAAAGGGCGATTATATATTATGCAATTTCCTTCTGTTCAATGTAGACTTTTTTTAAGATGTCAAAATACTAAAACACAAACTTGTCACTAAAAAAATGTCTACATAATGAATCTTATAGTATAGGGTGAAGTCAGTACGGACAAATATAATGTAATTGAGGTGAAAACTGTTGAATTTTAAGATGCCCTGTGTTGTCAGCCAGACGTATTCAGAATCATTTGTTGTGAATTGGACTAAACTGGTTGCTTTTTGTGCACGGCTCACACACAAAAAAGCAAGACGTGTTATATTGTGCTGTGCATCACTGACGGTAATGAGTCAGATCTTTACTCAGTAACAGAATAAACTTCTGATTCATTACTTTCAGTCATGTCCATCTTGAAATGAAGCAAGTTTTGTGTAGTTCTTGTAACTTAATCCAGTGGAATCAGGTCTTGTTGTTGCGCACTGAGCAAATTATCTCAGAGTAATAGCTAGATTAATTATGTATTTATATCAAGTAATTATATATAGATACCAAGAAGGTTTTCAGTATGCGAGCTACAACCTGAAATTGGGTAAACTGTCTAATGGAGAGGATTCAGAAAGAAACGCACATAAAAAAGGAAAAATGTCACTGCTTGAATTAAAGAAACAGTGTTGAGCAGATAGATAAAAGGCTTATAGATAAAACAGTGTTTTTAATACTTTTAATCATGTATTGATTGTTCAAATTTAAAATTCTGATTATTATGCTGACCTTGTGTTTGCCACGAGAATAGCCTTGATGCTAACATGGCTTTAAAAAAATTAATAAATAATTACATTATATTGTGATATAATTTATTGAGATAAAATATTACCCACCACTAGTGCGAGTGTATACTGTAGTTATTAATGGTTTGTTTGGTTAATCACATCCAAAAAAAGTTTGTAGGGCCCTATGAAATCTATTTTATTTTTTCCCAAATTCCATTTTATTTTTTTCCAAATTCTGTTTTTTAGTTTAATTTTTTTATTTTTTTAGATTCCATTTTTCCATGTAAATTTTTAAATAAAAAATATTAATCAAAAAGCATGTCTGATTAAATTACATTTTTAAGGCCCTATGAAATGTTTTTTTTTTCCCCTCAAATTCAGTTTTATTTTACCAAATTCTGTTCTCCATTCATCTCCCAGATTCAATTTTAATGGTTTCATTAAATTTTAATAATCAAATGCATGTCTAATTAATTGATTTATAAAATAAATAATTTGTTATTATTTTATTTATTACTTTTCTCCAGAAATACTGTGCTGTGTATTACCCTGTTGCATAGGGCCCAGAGTTTGCATTTACATAATATGTGTGTATATATATATATATATATATATGTGACCCTGCACCACAAAACCAGTCATAAGTGTAAATTTTTTGCTTATTCTGAATAAATAAGCTTTCCGTTGATGCATGGTTTGTTAGGAAAGGACAAATGTTTGGTCGAGATCGAATCTGAGGGTGCCAGAAAATCAAAATATTGAGAAAATTACGTTTTGGTATATTTATGGTAGGAAATTAACAAAATATCTTCATGGAACACGATCCTTACTTGATATCATAATGATTTTTGGCATAAAAGAAAAATCGATATTATTTTGACCCATCGAATGTATTTTTGGCTATTGCTACAAATATAGCCGTGCAACTTAACTGGTTTTGTGGACCAGGGTCACAGATATATATACGTAAACACACACGCATGCTTGTATATATGTCAGAAATATTTACAAATATAAATTGCTATTTTTATTTTATATAAATACACACACACACACACACACAAATATATAACTTTAATTTTGGATGTGATTAATCGATTTGACAGCTCTTACACACTTTGCATTTGTTTTGACCATGAATAATAATAAATAAATAAATAACATTAATAATTCAGTTTATAATAATAATTTTGTCGATCTGTTCCTATTAGCTTTTAAAGAGAAGTACATACTTAATCATTACATTTTTATCCTAAATTGTCCACTTGACATGCTAGATGAAACAAGTAACCTGATGAGGGAACCTTTAGATTAACTTGATGGGGGTCTTGTGCCAAATATGCATCATGTTTTTTTCTGTACTCTTGCAGATCTTGACGTTCGAGACCAAGAACCCGGTGGAGCTTGCCGAGCGCCTGCGAGCCGTCTGTGGAAACCAGAGCAACGCTTACACGAGACTTTTGGAGTACCGTCTTAATGCGCTGCGTGGACTGTGGGGGGCTCAGCGACAGCTGGCCCTGGAGGAGCAGCAGGAGCACGACGGGGTCGTCCCGGGGAGCGCCGGAGGGGCCGACGACGAGACGCTGGCCCTGCTTAAGCGGCAGGGCTTCCTGCAACCTCAACATCACCACCATCCTCATCACCCTCCGATGCCCGCCGGCACCGACCAGGCACCGTTTACCTCACGTGTCGGGCTCCTGTTGGTCTTTCCATTATTGCAGTCGCAAACGCGGCACGACCCTGCGCTCTGTGGCGTCACCGCTGAGGTCCTGCTCACGTGTCTGCGTGACTGCCAGCCACTTAGCCTAGGCAAGGAGCCTGCAGACTGCCTTAATGGCCTGGAGAGGTTACTTTGCTCGTGGTTGGAGGAGAAAAGTGAGCCGGAGGGTACGGCCCAGGCGAGACCTCTGCTGACCCAACAGCAGAGGCAGAACGCAGCTGCTGCACTAGTGGCTCTATCGTGTGCAAGGTGAGTTCAGCACAACAGCTGTTTGTTTTTATTAACCTTTATTTACAGCCTTTTATCACAAAATCATAGTTTCTTCATGCACCGGTCAGTTTTAACATTCTGGGCTATTTTTTTGTGGTGCACTGAAATTATTTTTTAATGACCGAAATTGAAAAATAAATTGTATTTAATAATCAATTACAGTTTTTCTCGATTGTTAAAACACTATAACCAGTCTTTTGAACTAAAATGTCAAAACCGTGGTCAGAACATGTGGTCATTTAGAAAGCACTAGCATTCAATATTGTTCACTCAAGTTTGAGCTCAGTTAGCACACAATTACCCAAGTGGAAACACTAGGAGTCAAAATTTATCGCACACCAATCAGAACCTTCGATGGAGATAAAAAGGCCAAAGTCAGCTTACAGTTTGGTGCATTTCTCAGATCAGAAATGAAATTCTCAAAGCTACTTGTTCAACCTCCACAACATCTAATCACATGTGCACATCATAAAATGTTTCTAATTTTTTTGAACAAGTTGCGTTTGCTTTGGTACATTCACGCAACTGATTATGCAACTGATTTGTCTGCGATTTTCTGCATTATCAGTTCCTATTGTCATGTTGCTCAAAATGTATTACATGTATATAGTTCTCTGTTCTATAGTCTTACCTCTCAAAACATGAAGTCATTAGCTCATCGTATATGTATTTACAGTAAATGCAAAATTTTTTATCTAGTTGTCATGAACTGTCAAGCATATTCTACACATTTTTATTATACTTTTTGTAAATTTGCCATGAATTTTTCAAGTGAATATTGACTTTCGCTAATGTAGAGACTTCAGATCAACCAATGATAAAGCAGTTCTCTGAAACAGCTCAAAGGTACATCTCAGCATCTCATGAACCTTCAATTGCAAAGGATATATAGACACAGGACAACACAAGAGTTACAAATTCTGACAGTGGACTTTTTTAATTTTTATTTTTCGCCTTTGTCCATATTTCTTTTCTATTTCATAATGACTTTGTAATGTATTTTTATTTATTTATTTATTTATTTAATCTTTATTTATTTATTTTTTTGTCAGACCACTAGTAAAAGTTTAGCTGTGAATCCTGTCTGGTCTTTTTCAATCAATATCCCGCATACAGTAATGTATAATTTGGAAGAGGAAGAGTAGGAGGTGAAAGAGGAAGAGGGGGAGAAGGAGGAGGAGGACGACGATAACAACATGGAAGAGAAATAGGAAGGGCAAGGGCAAGGGCAAGAAAACAAGCAGTCTCATATATTTTAGCTGATGCGTGGCAGGGTTGGATCAGGCATGCAAGAGGATTTTACCCCCGCTGCCTGTCCAGGGCCAATTTAGTCTGTGATGTTGAGGAGTTTCTGGGATGCTGGGGCAGAATTTTTGTGATTGTTTGCTGTTTTGTGCTGTACTCTACAGTACAATAAATTAAGGATTAAAACACTTGCCAATACATGCATTTGTTGTGTTCATCATGTGAATCTTTTTTCCAAGCAACACTTATTTCCAGTTTTCGTAGTATTGTTTTGAATGGATCTCATCAGTGTGTAAAATGTCTGAGAGCAAAGAGTGTTCATCTCGGCAAGATTGAGTTGTTTTGAGTGGAGAGCTTCGTTTTACCTGAATATAGTAATTTTGGGGAACTGCGTTAGAAGTTACAGATTTGTGTTTAGAGTTTGGCAAAAAAGAGGCATAATTTCAAGAAATGTGTTTAAGCAATTGAGAAAAACTGTAATCAAATTTATTTAATAAATCAACACTCAAATAGAAACTGAATGTAATACAGTTTTTGTATAAACTTTTTAATGACAGAATTATGTTTCTACTCCAGTATGTTGTTGAGATATAAACGTTTAAACAATACGTTAAAAGGCTTGTTTTCATAACAGATTTATTCAAGCATATGTTACATAAATAAATAAAGACTACATGTTGAGTAATGAATAAATCTAATGCATATGTTTAGCAAAACACTCCTCTTTCTATTTGTTTTATAGCAGACTAATGAGTTTATGGACATTGAATTTCTTTCCTGAGATAAATTACATGATGTACTGTTTACAAGCTGTTTTATGGACATTGTTCTGTGGCTGAAACACTGATTGAGTGATTACATCAGACATGATACGTTTCGGCAAGTTGTACCTTATCTTTGAACACTTTCTGTTGTTCATTCCTGTTTATTTTGTGCTATAACTAGCAGTAAAGAGGGCGAGATGATCAGATCACGTGCTATTTGAGTTGAGGTTCTACAGCAGTCTGTCATGCCACATTAAAGAGTATTAAAACAGCCTTCATTTTTTGTATTCCATGATAAAATGGACAAAATTTAAAAACCGAGACTTTGTTTTATATTAAAAGTTACAAAGCACAAAGCTTATTGCAATTATTGGATGGCAGATGATACAACAGAAAACCGCATTGACTAAAAGATTGATATTGAGATCCATATCAATATTGAGTAAAAACTAAAATCCAGCACCAAGTTTACATGGTGTAGTTTATACATGTTGTGGGCATGAAATAGACACTGAAACAGTCAAAACGGGCCATCAGAGAAATGCTAATTAAAGTCACTGTTTCAATCAATGATTTCAGCCAAAACTATGCCAAAAGTGCGTCACTAGCTATTTTGCTTCCCTAACATGTTTTCTTTCACATTAGTGGAAGATTAGTGAAAGTTCACATCCAAAATACACATTTTATTTTAAAAATACACAGGTTATTTTTATTACACTTCATGTATTTGTGTCTTTTAGATTTTAATTACAATTTGTATCTTTAAAGGCTCTGAGTTTTTCTCCGCTTCAGCAGCACTTACGTAAAACAAACAGAGGGGTTTCTTTTATGTGTGTCTTTTTATGTGTGATTTATATTGTTTAATTTCTATAAACAAGGTGATTTTTTTTTTTTTTTTTTTTTTTTTTTCCTGTTGTCAGTATTTTCTGATTTATAGAGTGATAAAATAGATCAAAAATCCCCTCTGTAAAAACCTTTAACCTTAATGTGTCAGCAAAATAATACAATTTTTGAACCTGACTTCATCCAATGCTCTGATTTCCATTCATACATAATTATTAATGCCTCATTTTCATATTTAAACAGCATTTCTGAAAATTTTGTCTGGAGGCCAAAACTGGAGAATTTTGATATCTTTTAGTTATTTTTTTTTAATCTCTCTCAGTACAGTTGCCCTAGTTGTTAACTGTGGCACTCTCAGTGTATTTTTGGCCTTTTTGAACAATCAGTTTATCCAGTCTATCAGAAGTGGTAAGCTGAGACACACGGCACTTTACTAAAGTGTCTCAGTGCCTCTCCTTAGACCACTTTTGATCTGGTATGTCTAAGAGGTTATTGATTTCATTGCTATATGCATCACTATGCCAGTCAAAAAAGAAAGGAAAAGACAGAATGGAAACTCAAAAAACTTTGCTGTTCTGTCTGTGTTTGCAGGGGTTCCCTCAAAACGTTCATTCACACTGTTCACCTGCTGCAGAAACAGACAGACTTGGGTCAGCTTCCAGTGGCCGATGTACTCTATAGGTGAGATGTGACCTACTGTTACTGTTTGTGGACATATTAAACTGCTTCTGTTAACTGTTAACTTTTATGAATGGTACAGAATAAATAGGGTGGAAATTATTAACCAGTTTTAAGACTGTAACTTTACTAGAATGAATTGTATCTTCATGTTGTATCTGTATGATAAAAGGTTTTACTGGCTGCTTTTTCTGGAGCTTTATTGACATGAGTGGCAAACAGAATTAAAACTTTGGTCATGTGACTGTTTACACCTGCCATGTATACTGCCGGTCAAAAGTTTGGAATAATTACAGTTTTTTGTTTTCAAAAAAAGTCTGTTCTGCTTACCAAGGCTGCATTATTTGATCAATAATACAGTACAATGTTAACATTGTGAAATCTTATTACCTTTTAGAATAACTGTTTTCTGTATGAACATATAGTAAAATGTAACTTATTCACGTGAAGCAAAGCTGAATTATCAGCATCAATACTTCAGTCTGTAATGTCACATGATCCTTCAGAAATGATTCTAATATGTGATTTGCTACTCAAGAAATGCATAATATCCTCTTATTTGCAGACTGCTGCTTCTTGAGGGCGGTCCAGGCTCACCGTCCTGTTTGTTAGGGGGGAAACACAGTGTGTCGTGGGGCTTTGAGGACATGCTGCCCACACCAGAGAGCAGCGCTGCTGGAGCAGAGAGTAAAGGTGAGCGACAAATGACGGATGACGAATGTTTCTACCTGTTCAACAAAGTGGAAAGCGCACAATTTTCTAAAGTGTCACCGCATGCTGTAGCATTAATATTTATCATAATAGAAGTAGCTAAAATTGCCAAACCTGTTAATTAGCAGGGGTGTCCACATGCATTTACTTTATTGATGCTTTTTTACTCTAAATTTCTTATTGGGAATTAATAAAATATTTGTCAACCTTAATACTTTTAACACAGCTGACACAAAATCAGCCGTTGAACACAGCATTTACTATAGGAGAAACCTTTTATTCAGTTTTAGAAATACTACCACATACAGTATGTAACACCCTATGATTACAGCAATGTGGAAAATGTGCACAGAATTGCAGAATCCTGTCATAAAAATGGAATTTACAGTATAGCATGGAATGTCAGTTTGAAACCTTTTGGATGAATAAATCAAACGTAGGGCTGTACACATATTGCGGTATTTGGACCAGTGCATGTGAATAATAACCTGCAAGCATATTAAAATATGAAGACATTTAAATATGAAGTCTGCAGGTTCTTTGTGTCTCTGTGTGGTCTTCATGACAACCCGTCAAATGGTTTAACTTTAAGAAATTGTAACAGAAATAAATAACTATTGTACAGTAGAATGAACTTCTCAAAGTAATAATAATAGTCATGATAAGTGTATTTTTATTTATTTTTGTTGTGACGCACTGTGTTTGACAAAAAATAAAAGAAATTGTTACATTTTCGTTTAATTACATTAAAAAAAAAAACAACAACAGCAAATGCCTGTGAAAATAAAGTTGTATTGAATCCTGATTCTTGAAACATTCAAAGAGACAACACAGAATTTGCTGGGGAAAAAGCCAACATTTTCTAGGGTCCTATTATTGTTCATTTTTTATTAATATTTAAATATTAATACATTCTTAAAATGTTAAACAACAACAACAACAAAAAGGTATTTGTAAAAAATAAAACTAAATTTGGGAAAATATAAAACACATTTCATAGGCTAATTTTGACTTTTAATAAATTGTTGTTAAATTGCATAAGTTTAATCATTTAAATTAATTAGACATGGTTTATGATTATTTTTTAGTTTACCATTAAAATGCAATCCAGAAATTTTTATAATTATTATTATTTTTTTAATCTAGAAAAGTGGAAACAGACAAAAGTGGATTTTGGGAAAATGTAAAATGGATTTCATAGGGCCCTAAGCATACCAGTACAATCCTTTCTCCTATTTTGCTGTTGACGACAAGTAATTTTTCCCCTTTCAAAAAGAATTTCCGGTATGTCTCTCAGGGCTGCTGTCTTTTGCCTCCTCAGACACTGTCTGTCATCTTTTTCTCTCTGTCTGCCCATCTCAGACACAGACCTGGGCCGCAGCCTGGCTACAGATGGTTTCTATCTCTACACGACAAACTCTTTTGGGAAGGGCTTAAGCAAGCTGGGCTCAGGGCAGCATGGGACGCTGAGGTAACCATAAAATGACATGACCAGCACTTCACCTCCTGCCCTGCTCTTCTGTTTGTACCAGTAACCTCCAGGCTACTATTGTGCTCTTTCTACAGCTCCTGCTTTGTTCTGCTGTCTTTCTCATTTCTGCTCTGTGAGCAACTATATTTGTTAGACGTTCAGATCCTGTGATATTTTGCTGTCGTTGAACCTCAGTGTTTCATTCCTCTCTTTAATGTCAACAACTTCCACTTCCTCAATCTAATGGGTGAATCTCATGAAGAAGTGTCTTGGGCATGTTCCAAAGAAAAAGTAAAAAAAAAAGAAACTGTATTTTGCTTAAAGGAAATTATCAGCATAATAGGGGAGACAGGGATGTTTGTAACAGTTAAATCACACAGAAATTGCTGTCCTGCTGAAGTCACAGTAGATGTTGTTTGTGTACAAATATAATTTATAAGGATTTCAGGACAAAAACTACTGTAAGGTATGTGAATTATAATTTGATTAGCTGTACTGTCTGAATCAATCTCTTGTAATTTGATATATAGCATTAATATAATTTAATGTATAACATTTACTGAAATCTATATCTCTGTTAAGGCTTTTCTAGAGTTTAGACACCAAATAGGAAAAGAGAGTGTATTTTGTGGATTAATAACTGACCAGGCATTTGCAAATGTAATGGACTATAGCAGTAGGATTATTTTAATATTATATATATACTATTATAGCGTTTATTAAAATTTTAAATAAGCTTTTATTTTTATATTTTCAGTTTTCATGTTATTTAAATTTTTAGTAGTCCTGGGAACTCCCTAAAACCCTAAACCTTTGTCCTTTGCTCTTCCTCTCAGGGGTTTTGTGTACTGTCGAAATGAGGAACTGGAGGCAGGGTGGGTTGCGCACAGCAGTGGCTTTTTGCTCCACCGTCCGGCCTCTTTTGACACCAAACCTCATCAGCTGTGCCAGGTCATCGACCCTTTCACCCTGCAGGTACGACCCCTTTGTCTCAAACCATCAGCCTTCACACTGCACTTTCAAATTGACATTACAAACAAGTATTATAATATCTATAATCATAAAATTTTAATAAGCGTGTTATTACCCTTAGTCAACGAGGAGAAACCAAAATTTTATTAGTTGATTAGTTGTAGAAAAAAAGATGTAAAAATCTACAGGAAGTAGTGAAATCACACAGTCCGTGACGGACAGATGGTTAACGGCTGGTCTATGTGGTAATATAGTACATCGGGCAGGAAATCCAAATGTTCGCCTATCATTCAACGACCTCAAATATGGCTTATCATCTAAAGTATGTAGTAGCAAATTTAAATGGCTGCTCAGTCAAATGTTAATTTAAAAAATGTGCACTGTTTAAGTGTCTGTGCGGTGTGTGGAAGCTGAATAGTAGCGTGGTCACTGCATGACAGATAACGGTGCCGATATGGTCACTTGCATTTAAAATACTCCGTCATTTTTGGTCATACACATAGGAGTAATGTATCTTTCGAATCTGTAAAGACTCTACTTTTATTTGTGTGCTCTCACAATAACAACAAAACATTGCGCTTTTGTAAAATAATGAAAGCACACAGGATACGCTTTCCCTCGGTCAAAAAAAAATTGATCAAAACTGTGTATACTTGCCTTACAGACATGAAAAATGTATTTATAGAGAGCGAAATGTCTACTTTCAAATGAACCAGTTCAAATGGAAAACAAATATTCTCAGATTGTGTAATCAGTGTGAAACATGCATACAGGCGCAAGATGATGAGTTAGTGTCGCCGACTTCATCTCTTATGCCGAAAACAAAGAAAGTACTAGTTTATCGATAAATTATTAAAATGTTAATGCAGCCTCCTTACTGTTTTCCCCTGACACATTCATAATCATTACTTCTGCCGGTGCGCTGTGGCAAGCTTTATGTGTGCGCTTATTAGGCTATGTAGGCAATTAAAGGCTCATTATCATGATTTAAATGGTTTATTAATAAATGTGCGATTAGTCAACTAATCAGATTGAACGACTACTAGTTGACCAGAAAAATCTTCAGTTGAGGGTAGGGGTGGAACGTTTCAACTTGCGGTTCGGTTCGTATCACGGTTTTAGAGTCTTATTTCGGTAAGGTTCGGTATGTGCTATGTTTAGGGAAAAACTAAAATGTCAAATAAAAACAAAGAAAATAAGAATAATCTAACTACAAGCAACAGCACAAATAAATGCAATAGACTAAAGATACAAATAAAATAAACAGTGATGTTTAGGGTTTTTTTCAGGTAGGTCTAACATTAGTTTTAAGTACAGAAATTAAATAAAATAATTAAATGTAAAATAGCATTGCACAAATTACATTTTGGGTGGGAAGTGTGCAATCTGATTGCGTGCAGCTGCTGATGCTCGCAAAGCGTGAAGTCACTTTCATATGCACGCTGTTTTATCGGTTTCAATTTCACTTTTGAAATCGATCACGTTTAGCAAGGAGGGGAGAGGATAGAAATGGGGGGGCATGGGAGCCCCTTTTGGGGGTGCATGGCATGCGAATGCCCCCACTTGGTGCCAGCCCTGCTTCAGAGAGAGATTAATATTTGTGCGCGTTCTGAGGCTTGGTTTTTGCGTGTTTCGGATGAGCACACACACAAATCGCGCACAAGCTCACGTCCTCTGGCTTTTAAATGTTTCAACTGGCAAGGCTTAAATGAGTTTAGTTTAATCAGAGATATCAACATGTGCTGTTCAGCTCTCCCCTGTGCACACGCGCTATCAGCACGATGACGGAATAATTGACTGCTCATATTATTCCAGCACACAGCATTTGCATTGAACAAGACTAAATGGTTTGTCCACATTTTTTTTCATCGCTGTTGTTGTAATGAACTGGGAAGCCAGAATGGGCATCCATCAACATAAACATACATTAGCCAGACCCTGTTTGTTTTATGTGTTATTATAACAAACCATACAGATGCGTTGTCAGATTTAAGTTGAACCGCGGTCTTAGTGCGTGCCGAACCGTGTGTGGAGAACCGTATGGTTTGATTGATTGATTTATTTATTTATTTATTTATTTTTTAACCGTGAACCGTTCCATCCCATATTCAAGGGCATCTCTAATTATTTCAATTCAAAATTGTGGACATGGTTGTTGCATTATTATTGATGCAATATGTGTTTTGGAAAACATCTCATTTTCAGTTGATGTTACAGCATACAGCCGAATGTCAGCATGTTTGTTCGGAAAATTAAGATTTTTTTTTTTTTTTTTTTTCAGGTATGTACAACCTCTAGGTTGCAGTTTCAGTTTAAGTTTGAACTTTCATAACATGTCAGCTAGTTGTTATGCATTACTCCTGAAATTTTTATTATGAAAAGTTTTAATAAATTAAAATTATTTTGACCTTTTTTCTGGAGCTTCCCTATAAGTCATATTATTTCTGAAATAAGCAAGCAGATTTCTCAGAGTTGCAAATTGTGGAAATTAAGTGTGAATGCTTCATGTACACCATGTTTTGTAATATTTAGATGTCACTTAGCCCAAAAAAGATTATATGCTACTATATGCAAAACATTTAGACCTGCAGGCTGGCTGATAGTGTCTTTAGAAAAAAATAAGCATGTTAATCTGAATTTAATCAACATGTGAGTTTTTCATGCATTGCACTTTACAGTGCCCTCCACTAATATTGGCACCCTTGGTAAATATGAGCAAAGACATCTATGAAAATAAATCTGCTTTGTTTATCTTTTTGATGCTAAAATGCTAAAATTTCATTGAAGTAAAACAATTAAAAGTGGGGAGAAACTTACGTTATGAAATAAATGTTTTTTTTTTCCAATGCATGGTGGACACAATTATTGGCACAATAATTATAATGAGTAAAATATCTCTGAAGTATATTCCCATTCATATTTGCAGTTATTTAGCACACTAGAATGACTAGGAGTATGATATTGTCCAGCCATGACTTCCTGTTTCACAGGATGTTAAATATGAGGAGCACAAAGGCCCAATTCCCTTAATCATCTATCACAAGGAATAAAACCAAATAATATAGTTCTGATGTGCAGAACAAGATTGTTGAGCTTCACAAAATAGAAAGTGGCTGTAAGAAAAGAGCTAAAGAATTGGAAATCCCCATTTCCATCATTAGAACAATAATTAAGAATTCCAATCAACTAAAGATGTTACAAATCTGCCTGGAAAAGGATGTGTGTCTATATCGTCTTAATGTATGGTGAGGAGGAGAGTTTAAGTGTCCAAAGACTCTCCAAGGATCACAGCAGGAGAATTGCAGAGATTAGTTGAGTCTTGGGGTCAAAAGACTCAAAAAAAAAATTCAAACAGCCCCCTACATCACCACATGTTGTTCAGGAGGGTTTTAAGAAAAATTCTCCTTAATCATCCAGAAACAAACTTCAGCATATTCAATTGTCAAACACGACTTGAATTTCAAATGGGACTGGCTTCTGTGGTCAGATGTAACTAAAAAAAAAGAGCTTTCTGGCAACAAACCCACAAGATGGGTTTGGTACAGAAAGTACCCCATGTCCACGGTTAAATATACTGCTGGATCTCTCATGTTGTGGGCTTATTTTCCTGCCAGAGGTCCTGGACGTCTTGTTCAGATACATGGCATCACGGATTCTAGCAAATACCAACAGATAAAAAATCTAAATCTGACTACATCTGTTAGAAGTTCTATAATGAGCTGTGGTTGGATCTTCCATCAGGACAATGATCTAAATCAAACATCAGAATCAACACACAAATGTGTCACTGAGCATAAAATGAAGCTTCTGCCATGGCCGTCCCAGTTGCCTGACCTAAACCCTGCAGAAAATGCGTGAGGTGAACTGAAAAGAAGAAGCACCAGCATGGAGCTGTGAATCTGAAACATCGGGAGTGTTTCTGTATGAGGGAATGGTCTCTGATCTCTTGTCAGGTGTTCTCCAAACTCTTCAGGCATTAAAGAAGAAAACTCAGAGATGTTATCTTGAATAAAGGACGTTGCAATAACTGGGTGCCAATAATTGTGGTCAGCATGAACTAGAGGAAAACATTTATTTCATAATGAGATTTTCCCCCTGCTTTCCATTGTTTTACTTCAATGATAGGTTAGAATTTTGTGAATTTTTTTAATGTAAGATTAAAAGGATAAACAATGCAGATTTATTTTCACAGCCACCTTTGCTTATATTTACCAAGGGTGCCAATATTAGTGGAGGGCACTGTATTTGTACTAAGGTTGTCATGATAACTTAAAGTGAAGGTCTGTCATCTTTTACAGGTTCCTCACTCTCAAACCCTTATGACTTAGTTTCCACTGTGTGCAGTACCTAATTGGGAAATAAATAAAAAAATAATAAAATAAAATAATAATAATAATAGTAATAATGATAATAATAATAATAATAGTAATACTATTAAATAAGAAAATCTAAATTTTATAAATTATTTGTGGAAGCTTCCAAGTCTCCATTTCTCTGTTGAAGGTTTCCCAAGTAGTAGCGATGCCGCTTCATCATTTCCCAGTGGGCAGCTGCTTGACCAGCCTGCGTCTGTGTTCTGATGGAACCTACCTCTACTGGGTTTGGTCACCTGTCAGCATCAATGAGAAAACTCAGAAAGGCCACTCCGTCTTCATGGATGTCTTCCAGCTAACGGTATGAGACTTTGCTAATATCAGACTTACTAATTTCATTGAGAAGGTTTGCAGTTGCAGTTATTTTTTTGCAATGACTGGTAACCCTTGTGAAAAAGAAGTACACTTTAGTGCACTTATAAAAGAGTAATTATATTGGAAATAATGTACTTAGGTACAAATAATGTACTTATTTAATATACTTATTTACTTTAATGTACTTAGAATATACGCAAGTGCAGGTTAATTGTAATTAAATGAAAATGCATTTTTAAACTGAAATATTTTTCATGCAATTTCTATTGAAACTTGCATAACATGCATTTAAATATATTTATAATTACTTATTTGTGATGATGAAGTTGCAATTTAAAATGTATTAATTCTAAATGTAATATCCAAAAAGACACTACAGTTAAAATTATAGTCAACTAATTTACATGTGCTTTAGTATGTTAGTCAACACATCAAAATAGGTGTACTTCTATTAAGCACGACAGAAGATTATTCACACGTAATGATTTAAAATGTACGTTAAAGTAAAACTTTTAATTTGAGATTATTACAAAGGTCACTTTTTAAAAGTGTACTTAAGTGTGTTAAGAAACATGAAAAGTGTCTCTCTTTAAGTCACTTAAGTGTAAAGTTCAATTAATATATTATATGCACAGTGTTTTTAAAAATATGCTTTTAAGATTTGAAGTACACTACAAGTGCACATTCAGTTAAGTGTACTTCTTTTTCACAAGGGAATTATTCTAAATGTAACAAGTAAATAAGTGTTTAATGAACCCTCACTTCATGCTCTTTCATTATCTCTTTTATTTTTTGCAGACTGAGTCGGGTCTATGTGTGGCCAGCCCTATACAGGATCGGGTAATCCTGTCGCGAAAGGAAGGCGAGTCGTCAAAGTGTTTGAATGAGCTGCTCCTGAGCCGTATGTCCCGCTTTCGTGCCTCGCACTCGTCCACACTGGCTGCTCTCACCGGCTCCGCCATCACCAACCCCGTCAAAGAGGAGCAGTCGGGTAATGCGGCTGTATGATGTTTGTGCCTCGGCTGTTCCCTAGCACCAGTGGTTTTGGCTTAGTTTTTTACAATGAGAGCCGTTGTGAAAAAGAAGTGCGCTTAATTTTACTGAATGTGCACATTTAGTGTGCTTCAAATATGAAAAATATTTTAACTGAAAAACGAAATATTCCAAGGCACTCGTTTAGAAAAAGCCTTTAATGGACTGGGCTATATCATTAAAACAATTAAAAGTGTAGGGATGAAGAAGGCTGTGTATGCCGAAACGCGTAGATCTAAACTTTTAATTGTTTTAATGATTTAGCCCAGTCCATTAAAGGCTTTTTCTACACGAGTGCCTTGGCATATTTCGTTTTTTCAGTTGAAATTTACCTCCATATGTCCAAAGAGCACCGCTGATTTAATGAAGAGACCAGTGCAGTACTCTTGGCCTTTGTTATTTTGTTATGAAAAATATTTTTTTCAAAAATTGTACTAGCTGTTAATATAAGACCGCATAAGTGACTTAAAGAGAGACACTTTCATGAGTTTTTCTTAACACACTTAAATATAAAGTGCACTTTGTAATAATGTCAAATTAAAAATGTTACTTTAAAATGCATTTTAAATCTTTTTAATAATGTTTTAAATAAGTACACTTATTTTGATCTATTGAGTAACATGCTAAAGCACATGTAAAGTACTGAAGTAAAGTGTGTTATTTGATATTACATTTGAAGGTAATATATTTTAAGTGTACTAAATTGCAACGTCCTCATTCCAAATGTGTAGTTACAGTACAAATACATAATTACAAATATACAGATATATAATTAAATTTAAAAGATACAAATATCAGAAAAAATTTGTAGCACTGGCAAATTCTTTAAGATGTTTGGAATATCTTAAAAACTGTGTAGGTAAAAGAATTGGTGCTGTTTTTAAAGGGAAAGCGTGATCGTTGATTTTGATTTGTTGTCTACACTTAACTGAAGTTCAAGTGGATGGCAATGCTATTTTTTAATTTCATTTGACTTGTTTTAGCAATTTTGTTGTGTGTCTTTGTCAATTTTTTTTTGTAGTTTTTTTTATTTTTTTTATTTTAGTTTAAGTTATTTTAGTACATCAGGTCGAAGTAAATGAAAATAAGAAATGTTTTATTGGATGCTGTCTACGGTTTTATTATTTGTTCAGTTATTTTTAATGGTAACTGATTTTAAACATTGTTTTATTTGAAAATATTATTATTTTCAGTTTTATTTTATTTCAAGTAACAATTTAATTTTGTTTCAGTTAATTATAATAACCCCGTCGAATGGAAAAATTAGAGAAAACAACCACAACTGCAAGTTTAGGTCTCTGCTGTGCTGTAATGCTTCACTGTAGTTTTAATCGCAGTGTTGATCGTGGTTTCTTGTTGTTGTTTTTTCCTCGTCCCAGTAGTCAACACAAGCTGTGGTCTATCTATAAAAACACTGAGGAAGACACCGATGTACGTGTGCGGGACGTATCTGGTGATGTTGGCGCCTGCTCCAGGTGTAGCTGGGAGCTCAGCCACACGCTCGCTGTTCGGTGGCTCCAGTGGCCTTTCTTCTCTTAAGAGTAAGATCTTTATACCCTAATCAAACACTTAACCCTTTAATTTAGCAGTTTCATACTGAATTCTGCCATGTATAGTGTCAGAATGGTGATTAATCATTGTAATAATGTTCCAAACCAAGTGAACTTTTAATAAAGCATCAAGAAGTAAATGCAATCCAGGTGTTATTTACTTGGGAGCATCTGTTAAACATTCTCAAGCTCTTGTTAACACTCTTATGCACTGCCTTGTGTTTTCTTTCCTAGTCTTGGCGTCTAGTTTGGTGTTTAACCTGTCCGATGGTCAGTTTAGCAGTCGTGCTGATCTGGTAGATGCTCCAGGAAGTTCTCTGGGTCGTGGGGCTCAGGTTGCAGGACTGGGTAAGAATCAGACATTTCCATGCATTAGGTTTCCATTCACGCTTGACATGTTGCAAAAAAAAGGCAAGTCACATCTCAGACCAGGGCTCGAAATTCACTTTTTTACTTGGTAGTTAGGAGCACCAAAAAAAATTTAGGAGAACCAAATGAATATTAAGGAGCACCACAACTGGGAATTGAGCAGAACAGCCAGCACTCGGCCCGGCATTTCTTTTTAGTAATGCACCGATCTTGATTCTTCATGGCCGATTCTGATTGCCGATGTTTTTACAAGCAAATGGGCTGATTCTGAAAGCCTTTTTTTAAATATTTATTTCATGCCTTAAGCAAGGGACAAGAATGAATGAAAATATGAGTACATGAACAAGATGTTTATTTTCTCTATTACATGTAGAGCCATTTCAATTAGAGGCAACCACTGCATTTTTAAACAATCTACATTACAAATAACAAAAAATAAACGACACAGTTCTTTCTTAGTCGTATTAAGTGCAAAAAATAAATGCAGCCATAATCAAAGTAGGCTGGTCTCTCAATATTCAAAGTGCAAATAGAGACCCAATTTTTCAAGCATGATCCAGAGCTTTAGACAACTACACAACCTATTATAGCCTACAGCCTAGGTATGTTGTGTAGCCCAGTTTGCCCACATTGGGGAGTCACTCTCTAAGTGTGGTATTAAAATTGCGTGCGCGTTTTACTTTCGGTTTCGTTTTAACGATGGCGCGAAACTCTCGGCGGTGCTGAGCGTGCATTCTGCAATACAAGACATTAATTTAACAAAACAATTTGAAAGTGGAGGGACACAATCGGGATTTTGAAAAGTGTGTCCCCAGTGCAAATTACGCCCCTGCGTGAGTGGAACTCTGAAGCTAAGTCATCATTTGATGCGAATGTATGCCGCGTTGTACAGTGTATTGAGACGGAGGCACCAGAATTGCGTCTGACAGAATGTGCGCTGTAGCATGAAATATAGTATATTTCTTCAAAAGCAGATTGTGGAGACATTGTAATTGTCCACAATCAAAAATCGTCATATCACACACCCCTAATTTCAATGTAGTTTGTGCAAATCCAGAACAGAGATTGGTTGAGAGAGAGAAAAAAACTTCCAGTTCTGAGTTTCAGCGGAGCGCAGTGTCAGTGACGGAGTGATTGATGGCTAATATCTAAAATCTGCATTAAAGTTAAGAATGTAAAGATCAAGTTTAATTAGTTATGTAATGGAGAGAACGGCAAACCTGACACTGTATCAGCTCACAGCAGTCTGGGCAGTAGATAGGCTAGCGAAAGTTTTGTAAAGAAATAAAAACAAGTCGCACCACAACAATTTCTGGCACTCGCACAAATGCTTCCAAATATATTTTGAGGTCGCACAGATTAAATTTTGGGAGCATATGCGACCAAAACGGTCGCAATTTTGAGCCCTGCAGACTAATTCCAATACGCACTGGGACTTTAATACATTGATTTATATTTTGATCTATTTTGTTGCCTGTTTTCTTCATATAGGGCAGTAGAATATATTAAAAAAAAACATCATTTGACAGTAGAGACTTTATTGGATCAAAAACAACAGAAAAAAAGCCCTTTGCAGGGCTCTAAGCTTACTTTAATTTTTTGGAGCACTTGTGCTCCAAGCTTAAAAAGGAGCATAGTCAAAATTTTAAGAGCACCTAATCAATAATCAAAAAATCTGATCAAAAATTATCCTTCCTATTACAAGGTGATATTTGCATTTTTCTAACTTTATTAAAAAAAATTTTTTTTAATTATATTTTTTAAGCTTTTTAAAATTTGTAAATAAAACAACAGAATAAGAACAAGTATAATAAGTTACCAGTCAAATGAAATCAGTATTAACAAAATTAATTTGTACTACAGAGGTGGCATAAAAGAACATAAAAGTGGCTTGTAGGTGTATTTTCATATGTTTAAAGAGGCTCAGAGGTGGCATGAGTGCAATCAGGTTCATAAATTCATGTTAAGATTAATGTTTTAAATATAACATTTTGAATACAGAAATATTAAATGATTTAAATAACTGAAAAGATACTTTTGAAATGAAACTAAATCTGCCTGTAGGTGGCAGCAAGTCACTGGTTTAATTACTGAATCATATCATTCATTTGTTTCTTTCGAACGTCTGATTCATTCAGGAACAAAACAAGTGACTATCTTTATGAATGGGAAACTGAGTCATTGACTCACTAGATTCGTTTAAAAACACACGTTCATTCATAAACGAAACAACGCATTGTTTGAACGGAGATGTGCAGCGCCTCAGTTGTGACTTGTTTCAGATTATTTTTGATGACGAAATAGCATATGGTGCTCCTAAATATTTTTTCATAGTCGCACCCAGTAGTTTTCAGTCGCAAATGCTTTGGCAGTAGAAATTACTAAAACTAAAACTGAAATAAAAAGCACAACAAAAATTAATAGCATTTAAACTACAATAAAAAAAAAAATGAAAGTATAAAAATAAATGCTAATTAAAATATTAATACATACTGTAATAGCATAAAATAACACTGTGTCACAAATGCTTATTATTTTTCCATGTTTTATTTGTGTGTTTGATTGTAGTTTTAATGTATGTTTTTGCTGTTGGGCTTGTATTTATTCTTCGGGTTTTCCTGGAATATCTCTCTTAAGTGTTATACGAGTACTGATGTAATGTTTTTATAATGACTGTTCCAGGGGCCTGTTACGATGCACTTAACAATTTAATCTGGACGTGCTCCAGTGACTACATGGACCAATGGTGTAATCCTGGGAATCAGGCCTTCCATCATGTGTGCCAGCGACTGGGCGTCAGTCACGTCATCAGTCAGCCTAAAGGTATTGAAACTATATGCCTATATAAGCAAAAAGTACAAAACTGTTTGCTTGAATTGATTTTTGTATGGTGTAAGATTGTACAGCAAACATTGTCTACTTTCGAAACACACCATATTGTAACCAGGCACAGTATCCAACTATTAATAGTGATAATAGTTGATTTTGCTAAAAAGAAGGGCACTTTAGCATACTTTTAAAAGAGCACTTATTACAGTAAAATATACTTTAAAAGAATATACTTTGTAATGTTGTATGTAATGTTTTCAGACACTTAATTGCATGTTAATTGCAGTTAAATAAAATTAGCTTAAATGTATATTAAATGCAATTAGTGGAATTTGAGAGTGCTTTTTGAACCACTTGTGTAGGACTTAAGTACATGTTTATACTTCTGTTGTTATTGAAATGCTTAAAGTATTACTGAATGTACTGACAATCATTTATGATGAACTAATGAACAATTTAAAAATTACTTTCTAAAAAAACTAATTTTAATTTTTATTCAACTTTTAAGTGAACTGAATTCATGTTAAAAGACGCAGTTCTGTAAGCTGTTAACTTTTATAACCCTCGTGAAAAAGAACTTTTGCATACTTTTAAAAAGAGTCCTATTACTGAAATAATATACTTAAAAATGCATGCCTGAACTGAATGTAATGTATTCAGACACCTAATGGCATGTTAACTGCATTTAAATGGAAATATGTTATAGTTTTAAATCAAATAAAATTCAATTAGCTGAACTTTAGAGTGTTTTTGACCCACTCAAATAGGACTTAAGCACATACAGTATGTAATTGTATAATCACTTCTGTTGTCTTTGAAATATGCTTAAGGTACTGCTAAAAATACTGGCAAGAATTTATGTCTTGTATGTCTTGTATTTTAAAAACTATTTGTAATTATGCATTTGTAATGATGAAGTTGCAATTTAGTAAAATTAAAATCTATTAACTTTAAATGGAATATTGAATAACACACTACAGTTAAAATGATAATCAAGTAATGTGCAAGATTATTAAAACAATGATTTAAAATGTATTTTAAAGTAAAACTTTTAATTTGACATTATTACTTTTTAGAAACAGTCATGAAAGTGTCTCTCTTTAAGTCACTTAAGTGGCATTTTATTCCATTAACATTATTAACAGTGTCATTGATTTTTAAAAATATACTGTTTTATGATTTCAAGTATACTACAAGTACACATTCAGTACAACTACATGCACATCTTTTTCGCAAAAAAGGTCACTATTCAGGGTACACTGGAGTGAGTACTTTTGTAAAAAATGCTTATAGGACACTTACTATCCAAAGTTGTTTTTTTTCAGAAGTGCTGATATCTTGTACAGAAATGATCTGTATTATGTTTTGACTCTTTATAACAGAAGAAATGATAGACACATCCAAAGTGATAAACCAGCTGCTCCATCATGTTGGCGCCATGTGCATCCATCAGCTCAACCTGCTGGCAGCCAGCAGCAATCTGCACCTGGGAACCTTCATAGGAAAACAGCCCATGGAGGCCTGCCACTTCAGCTCCATATGTGACGTCATGGAGAAGGCAATGGTTAACGGAGACACGTGCATCATCCGCTGCATTCTGGTCGTCTTTCAGGTAGGGTTTCACTAGAATATTTAAAGTGTAAAATATTTAAATGACATTCAATCAGTTTTGATAAAACTGTTCAGTAGTACAGGGTTCCCACGGCTCCTTGAAATCCTTGAAGGTTTGTGAATCTGACCAAAAATTTTCAAGGCCCTGGAACGTTTTGAAAATAAACATACATAGATACAGGTCCTTGAAAGTGGTTGAATTTATTTGTGCAAGAAGTTTTCTTGAAAAAAATGCCATATTATTCCCTCCAGGCCGCTAATGTGTTATTTCTCCAACATTTCGTGGTCTATGCATACTGTCTTGTTTGATTTACATTAGTTAGGGTGACCATACAGCCTCTTTTCCCCGGACATGTCCACTTTTTGGACCTAAAAAAAATGTATCCGGCCATTTAATGCATTTAATACATTTTTTGTATTAAAGCCCCATGCGGGACTGTTTTCTTGATCCCGCTCCCCCGGAATTTTGGGCCATTACCGCCTGCTCGTGCAATCATTCTAATATTGAATATAATTTCACACATCAGGCAGCCGAAATTGTATGCCGAGTATTCAAATCTCTTTTGAATGAGCGTCTCTTTACTTTTACTTTCGATTTTGTGATCACACGTACTCTGTATAAAGGGAGCACATCTTACAAGATCAGAAATGAGCACATTATCTGCTGAGCAGCAAATCCTCCAGCATAATTTGTCAGTCATCTCTCCTTATTCTTGTCTTGACCCACGATCAGTTAAATCTGATTCCTGCAGCTTGTGTTGAATGCAGGGTTGCCAAATCCGCATTTTTTTGCACGGAATTAGGCTGATTTTAAACTGTTGCTAAAGGTTGATTTTCTTCCGTAGGTTAAATGTTTGAAATATTGCATAAATTACGTTTGACTAAAATGCTTGTATTAAAACATTTTGTATTCTACCTGTAAAAAAAAAAAACTGTGCAAGATATTAAGTTTTGTGATGGCCACTGGTAGAAAGCCTTTTAGGTGTGTTTATGATCAATCTGCACAAGGATAAAATATACCTTTTAGGTATGGAAATTAAATATTTTGAGTTTTAATGTGGGATATGGTCATTGCGCTACTTTGGGGGCTTTTTAATTATAATAATTAAGACAAAGAATGGCTTGCCAGAGATCAAAAGGACCATCACTTGGCCAGGTGCAGAGCCAAATATTCTTAAGTTTTATGCAAAACAGAAATACGACAAACAGAATATCAGATCTCTGTCATATGACCAAAAATAAATACAAAAAAAAAAAAAAAGCTTTTTTGCGTAGTTGTATTTGACACATGAAAAGTGTAACAATGTATCTTACAAGGTAACACAATGTAACCTTGCTCTCACTTGAAATGTCCCCCCACATTAAGTCCTTGAATTTAAGGGTATTGGACCTGGAAAGTCCTTGAAAGGTCCTTGAATTTGAAGTTAACCAAGGTGTGGGAACCCTGGTAGTAGTGATAAATGTGTTAACGAAATCCATGCAGAAAAAATATTTATAAAATATTAGAAATATTAATTATAAATATTATGAATATTAATAAATATTATTATAATGTGTTGTTTTTTTTTTAATCCAGGTTGTGTTCCAGTTTTTTAATCTAAATTCGGAGCAGAACCGGGACTGTGTGAAGCGTTCCGGACTGTTGCTGTGGCAGTTGCTTATGGCTCCTCACGATCAGATAGAGCCGGAAATACAAAGAGAAGTGTGTCTCGCCATCAGGTGAGCCTTGAAATCAAGTCAGAAAATTAAGAAGTCAAAGAATATCTCAATATCTGAAAAAACTATAAACCGTTTTTCCCTTTTTCTCATTAGCTCAGGTTTAAACACCTTGTACCAGAGTGAATCTGAGTTGAACAACCTGCTGAAATTTGTTTTCACAGAGGGTGAGAATTGCATATCTTACTTAATTACAAGTCTAGTTTTCACTGGTTCACTGAAATTGCACAATTGCATATTGATAAGCAACATGGCCAGTAATAACTGTTTTTTTCTCTCTCTCTGCAGGGGAGAAGAACAGTGGTTTGTCTCAATTACGTGATGTTATATTAAACAACCTTGCAAACCAGTTACAGAAGAACCGTTTTGGTAGTGAGGATGATGACCACTACAGGTAACAAGTTTCAATACTCTTCAGAAGGAAAGTGTTCGAGTTAAATTTAAAGCACTTGCTCTTTTCACTTCTGTATTTTTCTCTGCTAGAGCAAATAACAAAAATGCATTCATTTTCTTGTGATCACAAGATAAGTTGATTCCATGTCAGCTCCACAAAAATGTATTGAAAGGTCATTTGCCTTGATGACCGATTATAAATGTTTCTGTGGTTAATATCTGTCATGCACAAGCACTTTCTACCGTCTTCCCCTGCAGACTGAAAGATGAGCTGTTGCAGTGCATCTTGAAGACTGTAGTGCGTGAGTCATGTCTGCTCATCACCAAATGCCAAACCGTTTCCAAGGAAGACCTTCAGAAACTTCTCTCCACAGTACCTGTATGTGACATTTAAGAATTACTTTGTAACATTTCATTGTGACTTTCATTGTGATTTTTTTTTTTTTTTCTTTTAATATTTTATTTAACTTTTAAGTTAACTGAATTCATGTTGAAGGATGCAGTTTTACAAGCTGTTAGCTTTTATAACCCTTGTGAAAAAGAAGTGCACTTTTGCATATTTTTAAAAAGAGTACTCTTACTAAAATAATATACTTAAAAATATGTGCATGAGCTAATTGTAATATATTCAGACACTTAATTGCATGTTAATTACAGTGTTTTTGACCCATTTAAGTAGGACTTAAGCACATCTTTATATGTAATTTTATAATTCTGTTGTCTTTGAAATATGTTTAAAGTACTGCTGAATGTACTGGCAAGCATTTATGGTAAACTAAAATGTACTTTTTATTCCATTTCTATTGAATTTGTATATGTCAGTTAGTAGTTAATTTCAAAATGGATTAACTTTAAATGTAAAATATAATAATACACTACAGTTAAAATGATATTCAAGTACTTTAGTACTTGATGCACAGCAAAAGATTATTAAAACAATGATTTAAAATTTATTTTAAATTAATTATTTTAATTTGACATTATGGTCACTTTTTAAAAGTGTACTTAAGTGCATTAAAAACAATCATGAAAGTGTGTAAATCACTTAAGTGACTTTTATTTCATTAATATATTAGGTAACCCTTTATTTTAAGGTGTCATAATACAGAGTAATTACCTAATTAGGTACTTAGTAGTAGCCATTGTACTTACATGAAACAAAATGTACTTTCCATGTAACTAAGTTATGGAACAGCCTGTAATTACAGTTTGTAATTATGTAGATGTAATAGGCAGCCACTGTTACACATATGTAACAGACCGAGTCTGTTACACAGCTACATATGTAACCAAAAGACTGTTGTGTTGCACACTTTATACAAAGTAATTAAAAATGTGAGTACACAGATATAATTTACTTAAAATAAAGTGTATCAAGATTGTACTTAAGTGTACTTCATGTGCATCAATACTGTACACGTTATCCAGCTGCACCTTAGTTTGATTTAACCCACCTGTACTCAGCTTAAATACATGTAATACCTTTCTAATTACATAAGCTACTTAAAATAAAGTGTATCAAGATTGTACTTAAGTGTGCAAGTAGCTGTGTAACAGACTCGGCCTGTTACATATGTGTAACAGTGGCTGCCTGTTACATCTACATAATTACAAACTGTAATTACAGGCTGTTCTATAACTTAGTTACATGGTAAGTATATTTTGTTTCATGTAAGTACAACGGCTACTACTAAGCACTTAATTAGGTAATTACTCTGTATTATGGACACTAAAATAAAGTGTTACCATATATTATCTTCAAGTACAGTTTTTATAAAAGTACACTTTTAGGATTTGAAGTGCACTATAAGTGCACATTCAGTACAATTAAGCACAATTCTTTTTCACAAGGTACAATACATCCATAATTTGAAGTAATTGTCTTTTATCTGTGTAAATCAAACAGTTTGCTGTATGTGATTAACTGACAGCACTTCCACGTTAACAGGTTGCGTCACCAAGCTTGCGTTATTTAATGGCTGTGCAGAACCATCTGCTCAGCAACACCATCCTGCTCCACCCGGACGACATTGATGATAGTGACAGCTCCCTACAAGGGGAAACAATGAAGGTACAGGTAAACATCCCCTTTAAAAACCCTACGGTCTCTCTGAATGGTTAGTGTGGACTGACGGCGGCTCCAGCCATGAATGGAATTTGTTGCATTGGTAATAAAACGGTTCATTATATTGTGCTCTGTACCAGATATTCGGTTTTAAGTACAGGCTTGGCATTGCAGCATCTGCATTATGTTCATTTCCTTTTTATGTATTATTTGGTAAATAATAATGTAATAAGCATTGTATTATAGTGTAGGTTTCTTTAGAAGGATAGGATGTAAACTTCTTGTTTTTCTCTCATTACACATAGGCATTTAATATAAATTTAAACTATAATGCATATAATGCATTTTTCAGTTAATTGGACATGCAATTAAGTTGGTTTTTGTTTGCTCTTTTTTAAAAGTACGCTAAAGCGTACTTATTATTTACAAGTGTTCTGTAGCACCTGTAGATGTTCTCTCAGAAATGTGTGTGTTTCCCTCAGGAGCTGCAGACGAGCATCCTGTCACTTGCCTCTAAGATCTTGGTTGGATGTGATGAGGTTCTGGAGACCCTTCAGCAAGTCACCAGCTCCCTCATCAACAGCAGCATAAGCGATCGAGAGGCCAGGTGCATTCACATATCAGCGACACTTCTTTGATGATGCTTTATTTGTATTTTGTGCCCGTACTGGAGTGCTTTCTTTTACTTATCGTCTTCTCTACACTCTGTTTTTTTTATATGAAGACTGAGAGGACTTGAACAGGTGACGAAGGCCACCATGTTGGGTCACCTGCTGCCGGTCCTGTTGACGTCACTGATGCACCCGAACCTACAAACCCTTACGCTCGCTGATGCTCTCATGCCACAGCTAGTCCAGCTTGTCCTCTATACTAGTCAGGTGTGGATATGTGATATTAGAATGAGTTCTGAAGGATCATGTGATACTGAAAACTGGAGTAATGATGGTGAAAATTCAGCTTTACATCACAGGAATAAATTCTATTTTTTAATTGTAATAATATTTTGCAATATTACAGTTTTTTCTGTATTTTTGATCAAATAAATGCAGCCGTGGTGAACATAAGAAACTTCATAAAAAAATTTAAAATCTCACTGATCCCAAACTTTTGAATTGCAATGTATATATGTCAGTGTTGTGCACTATCACCAATAAAAACTGTTTTCTGAAAAAAAGTATTAATTTAAAAAAAAAAAAAAAAAAAGGAAACAAAAAAGCTTAGTTAATTTAAAATTAAAATATAACAACTTTTTTTTCCCTTTTGTGTTTTGTACATCTTTACATTAAAATAATTAATTATAAGCTGTTTATTGTTAATTATATAGCTGTATATTGTTAAGGTTGACTGCTCTGTGTCTCTGACTATCCAACAGACTGCTTTGCTGCTAAAGACACATTCACCGTTATTTGTTGAGGATTCTCCGTTAAATCAAGGCTCCAATCCACCCTCGTTAAGTGACAGGTAATTTATTTTCAGTTTTTCTAAGCTTTTTCAGTTTTATAGTTTTTTTTTATTATATCAAAAGAAACATTTTGGACAAAATCATCGGGATTATTCAAAGTTGTTTTTATTTCAGTTTCCAGATTCTGGAGGAGAGAGAGGAGCCGGGTTTTCTGACCGGCTTGAAGATCCCTGCCCCATGGGCTGCTGGGAAAACAGTGGAAACTGTTCATCCGGTGCGAGACAACTACAAATTTAAAGAAACAGTGCACATACCTGGAGCTCGGTGTCTCTACCTCCGCTTTGACCCTCGCTGCTCTTCCCAATATGACTATGACAAGGTTTCACATTTTGATTTTCTGAAACTGTTGTTCTCATTCACAGAGGAATAAAAGTTTTAAGTTGAATATTCATGCTCATAAACTCTCCTGTTATTCAGCTGGTGATTTATGCCGGGCCCAACACGAACAGTCGTAAAGTGAGTGAGTATGGAGGAAACACCATGGGTTACGGTAGCCGCAGCGTCTTAGGGACTGGATGGCCCAAAGATCTGGTCAAGGTGAGAAAAAGCACACAGTTTTTCATCAGGTGGCACACGTTCAGTACTCAAAAATAAAGTCAGGCTGAATAATGACAAAATTAAGTGTTAATAATAATAATAATCATTTTTTTTTCATTTTCTGTGCTTATAATGAAGTACAAATGCTTTTAATTTCATTCATTAAAAATACAGAATAGTGCAAATAGCCTGCTTTGTTGGCAGAGGCTATTTACACTAACTCTGCCCACCAATGTGTGACTGGTGTAGTCCAGACTACAAAAGACGGCTGGAAGTTGTCAGCTCCAGTGATGCAGATGGTAAAGCGCATACCGAAGTCTTTTTGACTCGATCGACCCAGGGTTCGAACCCGTCCTTTGCCTTTTTTTTTTTTTTTTTTTTTTTTTTAAATCTCATATCACGTCGGAAAGGCATTTATTTTCAAAAAAATAAAGGAAATAAGTGAAAAGTTGAAATTAAGTATTGGCTAAGGTTAGGGTAGGTGTAGGGAGGGCTTTATATTGTCCCAATAAGGTGGCGTCCATTTAATAATTTGAATTAAAATTATAGTTTACACTCAATGCGTTATTATTGCATACTGTTTTACAATGTACTACAACACAGAGGTGCACATAATTGCCACTATTTGCAATAAGTAGTATAAATAGCATAAAATCCTGCTGTTTTAACATATAGTGTAAATAGAATCTATAGCTTTTTGCACTTATTTTGCAAAAATATGCTATTTTTATGCAGTGTAAATAGCATCTTTTGAACTCTCAAAACACTGTTTATTAAAATGCCAATGGCAGTAATGGCAGACATGGCTTTTATATTTAAATAGATAAAAATGGAACTTTCCTTGATTAAAATTTAAATTAATAGAAATGCTTGAATGTAAATGCTATAAAAGTACTTTTTTTTTCACTTTTGTGTTTGTTGCCTGGCGTATCAAATGTGCAACAAGAAAATAATTTTAAAAAGTACATTTTTTAAAAATATATGTTTGTAAGATTGGAAAAAATAATGTTGTGCTTGAAATAAAAATATTAAAATAAATGTATCAGGACAACAGAGTGCACACTCACCATTTTTTAATAGATCAATGTCCTTAAGATGTTTATGCAACCTGGACGTTAGGAAGTTATTTATTTATAATGTAAATATGTAATTCATTTTATACAGTATTTAAAGTATTTGCAATGCGTAATGTAAAAATCTGTTAATTAAGCCTTCTGATTAATTTACCTTAATTCTACTCATTTAATTTTTCTAGGTATACATTACCTTAAGTTTTTATTTAATTCTACTGATATACCCCAGAGAATAGAGAAAAAGAATTAAATATGTATGTAAATACCTAGTGCTTCCACAAATCATACCAAATTCCTTGTGTGTCTATGCACACTCGGTTTATTATTTACTTGGTAAATAACAAACTACAGATATCGATGCTTCTAATCTGATGTATTTTCAGGTGGAAGGAGATACTGTGACGTTCTCTTTTGAGATGAGAAGTGGACGTGAACACAACACCCCAGATAAAGCCATGTGGGGTTTCTCATGCACTGTCCGAGCGCAGGTACCAACTCAAGACTTTACATCTTTTACATCTTTACAGCTTTTAAATGCATCCCAATCATAAAATTTACAGTGAAAAGTTTTAAATACTCTTTAGATGTTCATTTACTATGCTCATCGGATATTTTATTTTCATTTACACAAATGCATCTTGAAATGTTTTGAGGACTAATTAAAATGCTTGATTGCACTTCTGTTTATATTGCTTGTTTCAGGAGTCATCTGAGGACGTGTCCGGCGGGCTGCCCTTCCTGGCTGATCTAGCTCTGGGTTTATCGGTGCTTGCCTGCGCCATGTTACGCATCCTCTATAACGGCCCTGATATCACACGAGAGGAGGAGGCCTGCCATGACCTGCTCTGCTCCAAACTACTGCAGAGGTGTGCTGCTTCGCCTACCTTACATAAACACTAGAACATATAATATAATGTGCATGAAGATCCTGTCGATAAAACCCAGCAAATGCAAGCTTCAGATGTTAGCTGCTTTTTACAGGGTTTCTAGTTATTTAGACACTTTTTTTTTTTTGTCCCTGTAGAGAAAGTAGTTTACAAAATCGCTAATAGATAAACATGTACACATTGCAACTAATCGAAACAACAAATATTAGGTCCCAGTCCAACAGATTTGGGGATGTCAGTGTGGCTCCATGTCCTAAATGTTCAGTTTTACCCATTTTAAATGATTGGACACCAAATCTGGGCCTCTTTGCATAGAGCTGATACTTTTTTCTCTTAAGGAGGAATGTCTGAAGAACAAATAATGTTGAAACTAGAAATCTGTCTTCAGAACAATTGCATAGAACATACCTGATTGAATGCCATAAATATGTTCTTTTTCCAAAGTTTACATGCATGCAACTCAACAAATGATATTGTAATATTAATTTAGATTCTGGTTCTTAACAAACTTTTATTTTGGAGGAACACAACCCATTTTTGAACTGTCACCATTAGCACACAATGGAACAGAGATTGCTAAAGTCAACAGATTTTACTAACAGATCTACCAATCTCTAAAAATAACATAATTTGCCTCCAAATCTCAAGGAAAAAAATAGTTTTAACCCCCTCATCAAAACAGTGGATTACTCAGTAAATATTAATCTATTACATTTAATATTTTGCCTTTCCTTGCTATTTGTTTTTGTTTTTTTCTTCAGAAAAAATGCTAACAAAATTCAAAATTCTAAAAAAAACTAAAAGTATTTCTTTATTGCTGTTTAATTTGTGGTTCTTATCTGTTCTCTGCAAGGTGTCAGTGGCAAGTGGAGGCTAATGGCGCAATCTCTCCTGCCCTCACACCTTCTCCGTCTCCCCTGCCTTTGACCATTGATGAGGAGCGAGAGTTCACCTATCCTTCAGACATCCTTGTCCCTCCTCCAGGCCCAATGCCGGGGGCCTGCTGTGAGCTTCCCCGCATCCACTTACCCCCGGGCATTATGGGCCGTCTGAGAGAGCTGTCTGGAAGAGCTCGGCCTCAGTTTCGCCCCAGCATCAAGTAAGCACGTGGGAGGGAGTCTACATATTAGGGGAATGTAATTTAATGATAGCTGAACATGCAACTATAATCAGCATCTTGAAGTAGATGGAGGACTAGAAATCAGTCTTACAAACGCAAGGAGTGAGTAATCAGCCTATACACTAAAAATAAAAATATGAATAAAGCAGTTTGAATAATTGCAGTGACATTTTAAATTTTTTTTTCAATTTCCTAAATAAAAAAGTACATATTTTATTGGTTGCTTCCATATGATCGGCTGTAGAATTTGAATTGGTAGATGGACAATAAAACATGTAACAAAATAATAATAATAATAATAATAATAATAATAATAAATGCTTGTATGTTATTGTATGTAAATACATTAAAAATATTGTAATACATATTTAAAAGAAATATGTAATAACATTTTACAGTAAGATCCCATTTGTTAAGATTAATGCTATTGGTAACAAACTAATGTTTTTTGTATATTTTTATATATAGCATACTATTATTATTTTATTTTTTTTACATTCCAAAATAAAAATATAATAAAACACTACAAATTGAATAATACAGTGGCATATTTAATTAAAATTTTTGTTATATAGTTAATAAAAAAATACATTTCTTTGGCTGCTTCCATATGATCAACAGCAAAACTCGAATTTTAAGATAGACAATAAAACATAAAAATAAAATAATAATAAATATAAATAATATTTATAATATAATGTAAATATAAATAATTATAAAAATTATATATATATATATATATATATATATATATATATATATATATATATAAAATATTTTAATCTAAAATCTATATTAATATATATTAATATATTTAAAAATGTATTGTAACACTACATATTTAAACAAATGAAATACATCAGCAACATTTTACAAAAAGGTTCCATTTGTTAAGATTAATTAATATTTTAGGCCTTTTTTTTAACATTTATTAAGTTTTGTTAATGTTATTTAATAAAAGTACAGTTGTTTTTTGTTCATGTTAGTTCATTAACAAATGTTAAGAGATATAACATTTATGTGATGTATTAATAATGTAGACATTATTGCATAAATGAATAAATGCATTAAATTCATGCATCAATATTAACAATGCATTAATAACATTTACTAATGAACCTTATTGTAAGTGTTACTGTAAAATCTTACCAATGTACCAATTGTGTAGTGCGTTTTATTTTTATTGCATTTTTATTTTAAATAAGTAATTATTTTTTCTTTTCTTTTCTTTTCTTTTCTCTTTTCTTTTCTTTTCTTTTCTTTTATTTTATTTTATTTATACCTGCAAAAGCAAACCACAAAATTTAGATTTATTACATTATAAACACTTTTGAAAACAACTTTGAAATGATATGTATTAGAAAAAGTGCTATACAAATAAATGTAAATTAAAAAACATGAAATGTGATTTATACCTTCTTAACTGTCACTCAGAGAGGTGATCCGTCCTGATGTGATGGAGGAAGTGGTCGTGTCATGTGTCATAAAGCACTTGGGTCTGGTGGATGCGCTGCAGTCGCTGGTGAACTTCCAGTACAGAGAGATGCACAGAGAGGAGCACAACCTGCTCTGCAAAATCATGGCCGAGACCTTCAAGAAGATCAATGCAATGGAAAGACAGTTGCAAGTAAGTGTTACAGCAGCCACAGATGGAGTGCTCTTCATATTCATATTGTGTGATGCTGTTAATATATGCGGTGTCTGTGTTTGTTTCAGAGTGTAGCTGAACTGGAGCAGAAGTGGCAGAATGAAGTAGAAGAAGCTCAACAGGGCAAACTGGAGAACAACTCTCCCTTCTTCCACGACTATCACTTCTTTGAGGTCAGCAATCTGATACATACAATCCATTTCCTTGTGAAAAGAGTACTTATTACAGAAATAATATACGTTAAAAGAATATGCTTAAGTGTAAGCTAAAACATAAAAACATTAAAACCTGCTTGTGGTCCACAGAACAAAATGAAGGAGCTGGAGCTTCTGTGTTCACTGAAGGAGGTTCCTCTGGACTGCGCAGATCCAGAAAATGCCGTCATGGCTTTGAGGTATGAAATAATGTTCAAAAGTTTGGGATTAGTATGTTTTTTAAAAGAAAGTAATGGTTTTATTCAGCAGGGGTGCTTTAAATTCATCATATGTGACAGTAAAGACTTTTGGAATGTTACAAAATGTTTCTGTTTCACTTAATGTTTTTTCTTTTGATCTATTCTTCAAAGAATCCAAAAAAAAAAAAAAACACTAACACTGAAGGAGTAATGATGCTGAAAATTCAGATTTGCATCATAGGAATAAATTATATTTAACTATATATGCAGATAGAAAACAGTTGTTTTAAATTTTAATAATATTTTACAATTTTTCTGTATTTTTTTATCAAATCAGTGCAGCAACTGTGAGCATAGGAGACCAGGGCTATTGTAATCAACTTCACCTAAAACAGAAATTAAAATTAAAACCATAAAAAAAATTCTTTGCTTGAAATAAAATGGATTTTAACATATATATATATATGACCAAGGACCATAAAACCCGTCTTAAGTAGCTCCAGTATATTTGTATCAATAGCCTAAATTCTAAATATTTCTTTTATGCCAAAAATCATTAGGATATTAAGTAAAGATCATGCTCCATGAAGATATTTTGTAAACATGTCAAAACTTAATTTTTGATTCGTAATATGCATTGCTAAGAACTTCATTTGGACAAATTTGGAATTGGAAAAATTGGAAAGTTTATTTATTCAGCTTTCGGATGTCTAAATCACAATTTCAAAAAAATGACCCTTATGACTGGTTTTGTGGTCCAGGGTCACATATATATATATATATATATATATATATATATATATATATATATATATATATATATATATAATATTATATTATATTATATTATATTATATTATATAAAAGAGTTTTTATTTCAGCTATTTCTCATTTTAATTTATTTGAACTTGTTTCATTTGTTTTTAAAACAGAGAGAAGTTTTTCCATGAGGTGAACTCCACACAGCAGCAAAGAAGCTCCGTTCCACTGGCGAAAACCAAAGCGCTCGTGAAGAGCCTGATCAACCGCTCTGAGCTGCTGCTGCATGTTACCATAGCACCGCAGTGCAAGAGTCTGTCTTCAACACCAACTTGCACACCAGGTGACTCACATGCACATTTACACACACACACACACACGCCTGTAAAAATATACAAATGCGCTTATCGGCTCTTTGAACTTTTCCTGCTTACAGCCTGTAAGTCGGTATCAGACACCAAATCAATGGTTCCCATCGTGAAGCAGCCTGTGTTCCTGCGCAGTATGTCTGCTCCCTCAGATTTGGAAATGATTGCCAACAGTGATGTGGAGTTCACACATGGAGCACAAAGGTATCTCAGAGTCAGCAGAAGCATCAAATCACAGTTAAAGAACAAATAGGTCTAATTACTGATTTGTAAAAAAGCCAATATATGCACGCCTGTAAGGACATATCAGTTTAAATTTATTTAAATTTATGCACCAAGTGTTTATGTTGCTTGAAAGCCACAGGTAGCCTACAGTTAGAATAATAAACATTACATAACATAAACAGCTGAGAGTGGTTTATGATTATTATTATCAAAGCTGAATTCCTTGACTTATGCATTTTTTGTATTTTTGCATTTATTTATACAAATATGCATTTATTTATGTTTATCAATGAATTTATTTATTAATACATTTATGCTTTTATTACTATAATTATTTGTGCATTCTTTTATTAACTTAAGCATATATTTTTTTATTTATGCATTTATTTGTATATTTATTTATTTATACATCAGTGATCAATTGGTTATAAACCATTTAGTGACTTTAGTTTATGTACATTTAGTTTATGCATTATTTATTTTTTATTTATGTAATTTATTTATGCATTATTATGCATTTATTCATTCATTTATTTAGTAATTTATTCATGCATATATTTTGGTTTATTTATTTATACATGTGTGCAGTTATTAATTTATTTATTTATTCATATATATATATATTTTATTTATACATGTAATCATGCACTTATTTTTTTTATACAAATATTTTTTATTTAAGCATTTATTTATGCATGTTAAATACTGTTAAAATATGCCAGCTGTTTGTTCTGATGAGGCAGTGTTCAGTAAATAAATAATTGATTGTAAACCATTTAATGACATTTTTGGCTCAAAAATTACGCATCTTTTTTAATGTTACTGTTTTTTTTTTTTTCTTTTTTTTTGCAACTTTACTTATTACTTTAATGGGTAAATTTAGGTAAAAAACTAAATGTGGCTACAATTTTTGCAACTGTTTGACTGTTTTGCTTTTATTTGTGCATTTATGCATTTAGATATTACAGTTTTATTTATTTATTTTATTTTTTCAATAATTAATAATTTATTGTAAATCATTTAGTAATGTTTTGGACATATGTCAGTTTTAATGTTTTTTTTTTTTGTTTTTTTTTTACTTACTACTTTTTAGGTAAATTTTAGCGTTCATTTGTTTCTTTATTCATCCAATAATTTATTTATGCTTTTATTTGTGTGTGCATTTTATTTATGCATTTACTTTATATAATATATATAGATTTATTTTATTTAATCATTAATGTTTAATAATTTGTTAGTAATTAAACCATTTAGTAACATGTGTGGCTCATTTCACATGTCAGTTTTATTTTTATTTATTTCTTTTTTTTTTATTTTCTTATTGCTAAAATAGGTAAATTCAAAATATTGCTACAATTTTTATACTAAATATTTGCCTGTCTGTCTGTTTAGGAGGCGTCTCCATCCATCCAGTCACCGGAGCAGCTCTTTTACACTATTGCAGTCATTGGTCATTGAAGACAGCAAGGACAAACCCACATACAGTGTGCTGCTGGGACAGCTGTTCGCCTTCATAGGAACCACTCCTGATCAGACCGTAAGATCAGACTCATGCAGCAGGACAGTTGTGTTGCTCACTGACAAACATCAGCACTTAAAGTGCGTCTTCTTCATGCAGGTGTCGAGCACCAGCTTCCTGTCTGCGGCTCAGACGCGCTGGAGGAGAGGCCGCACCAGGAAACAGGCTCTGGTCCACATGAGGGAGCTGCTCACCGCCGCTGTCCGGGTGGGAGGAGTCACACATCTGGTCGGCCCCGTTACCATGGTGCTGCAGGGCGGACCGCGGTATATTTAACCTATTTAAGATATTAAGATATTTGAACATACATTACCGTTCAACAGTTTGGGGTCAGTAAGAGTCGTTTTTTGAAGAAATGAATACTTCTATTCAGCAAGGATGCATTAAATGAATCAAAAGTGACAGTAAAGACATTTAAAATGTCACAAGATTTCTGTATCAAATAAATGCTGTTCTTTCAAACTTTCTATTCATCTGTGAATCACGAAAAATAAAATGCATCACAGTTTCCGCAAAAATATAAAACAGCACTGGTTTCAACATTGATAATAATCAAAAAATGTTTCTTAAGCATCATATCAGAATGATGAAGACTGGAGTAATGATGATGATGATAAATTCAGCTTTGATTACAGCAATTGATTACATTTTAACATATATTCACTTAGAAAATGGCGATTATAATGATATTTCACAATTTAACTGTTTTTTTGTGCATTTTTCATTAAATAAATCCAGCCTTGGTTGCAGAAGAATCATCTTACCAACCCCAAATTTTTGGTTTTTGGTTTAACATTGGCGGATGGATCTGCGGATCATTACATCTCTGCTGTGGAGCTTCAGTTGTCCCTATGATTATGTATGTGTTTGTGTAGAGTGGAGGAACTGACCTGCGGTGGCATGATGGAGCAGGTCCAGGAGGCCTTTGGAGAGACCATGACATCAGTGGTTTCTCTGTGTGCCCGTTACCCAATCGCCTGCGCCAACAGCATCGGCCTGCTGTGCACCATCCCGTACACCAGGCAAGAGCTCCAATTCAGTTCTTATTTCATCATATCAAATATTTTGTCCATATGGAATTATGTAACATGACCCAGGTGACGGCAACAGAATAGGAAATTATTTCTTTTTAAAAATAATGTGCACCAACTACTGTTTCAGTAGCACTTGGAAGGTGTATTAAAAAAATATTGGTGCAATTTTGAAGTAAATGTTAAATTAAAATCCCAACTTGCTTTTACAGTAAAAAGTGCTATTTTAGTTTAATTTATGCAGTATTAAAAATGCTATAAAGTAGAATTTATTTTAATTTTAGTTTGTTTTAGTGATTTTATTATGTGCTTTTGTGATATTTTTTTTCTGTTTAGCCAGTTAATTTTTATTTAGGTGATAAATGTAATTTTGATGATGAATAGGGTTCAATTTAAAATTCCAGCTTGCTATTACAGTAAAAAGTTTTATTTACATTTTAAATTAACTTTTATTTTTTTACTTTCTTTTCTTTTTTTTTTGTAATTTTATGGACCTTTGTAATTTTTATTCTTTTTATTTTTATTTGTTTCCTTATTTTTATTTAGCATTTTTTTTTTTAATTTCAGTTTTAGATGGTGTATAATGTTGAATTTAAAATCCTAGCTTGCTTTTACATGCTATGGTAGTATTTTGTAACATTTTAAATTAACATTTATTATTATATTTTGTATAATAATTTCATTATATTTTTAGGTTTTCATGTTAATTTTAGTTTTAGTAATTTTTATGTTTTTGTTATTCTTATTAACTTTTTTGTCAACATTTCTGTTTAGCTAATTATTTCATTTTTTATTAGTTTTAGGTGATGAATAATGTTGTCATTATGATAGGGAATAATAGTATTAGTTTTAATATTACTTTTATTAAGTTAGTATTATTTATATACTGTTATAATATTCATTAATATTTAAAATGAGCTTTTATATTTATATTTTCTTTTTTCATTTAATCTTATTTTAAACATTAGTAATTGTTATATACTTTGCCATTTGTATTTGTTTTTATTCCTCAATGTTTTAGTTTAGCTCATTTATTTTTATTTAAGCTTTGTGATGAAAAATGTTGTAATTTTGATGTTGAATAACAGTAAATAGTTTTTATTTTATATTTACAGTTTTCATTTTAATTTTAGTTTGAATCGTTTTATGTGTTATATTTTTATGTAGTTTTATCATTTTTTTTAATTAGTGTTTTTCCTTCCTATTTATTTTCCTCTTAATTTCCCATTTATTTTCCTTTATTTTATTACTGTTTTAGTAATTCTAGTACATTACATTACAACATAACATTTTATTAGCATTGATCATTCATAATAACAGTAACAAAGGATATTCAGATGACGTGGTGTTCCATCTGAATTCGATCATGCTGTGTAATACGCTGTGTGTTGTTGTGTTCAGGAGTGAGGAGCAGTGTCTGGTGCGTAGCGGTCTGGTTCAGCTGATGGACAGGCTGTGCAGTCTGAGCAGTCAGAGAGACAGCAGCTCCAATGAGAAACAAACCAAAAAACAGAAAGTGGCTACAATGGCCTGGGCTGCTTTCCAGGTGCTGGCCAACCGCTGCATAGAGTGGGAAAAAGTCGAAGGTGAGGAAAGTTCATTGTTCGAGAAGTACAAAAACAACTCTGCTTGACATTAACTGACACTAATGCTGTTGTTGAACAGGAGGCTCCACAGACGCAGTGCATTCTGGACTAGCACGACAGGTGTCTAGCTTGCTAACCAATCACCTGGCTCGCGCGACAGACTGCTGCGGGAACCAAGCGGCGGGAAACGACGCTCTGCAGGATGTGCTCAGTTTGCTCAACGATCTGTCCAGGTACTTCCTGTTCCACCTGAACTCAACTGAGTGTACTTAAAAAATGGAAATTATACAGTTTAAAATAATATACTTATGTGTAAACTGAATAATGCTTTCAGACACTTAATTTTATTTTAATTACAATTAAATAAAAGTTTATTCTAGTTTAAATATATTTTAAATGCAGTTAGCTGAATATTAGAGTGCTTTAAGCCGCTTAAAGCAGAAAATTTAAGTACATATTTATATGCAATTTCATAATTACTTTTTATTGAAATATGGTTAAATGTACACTTATGACATTTATGGCAAACTAAAATAAACTTTAATGTAATTTCTAGTGGAGCTTGCATGTCATGTATTTAATTGAACTAGCACAACTTTCAACTTTTTGCATATAATGCAGAAGTGTTAATGTATTTACCTGATTTTACCCAATTTGAACTGTTGCACCGCCCTTTTTCCTCTTTCCAGGAGTCACATAGGCAAAACCATCCTGAGCCAGCCGGCCTGTGTGTCTAAACTCCTGTCTCTGCTCCTGGATCAGCGTCCCTCGCCCAAACTGGTGCTGATTATTCTGCAGTTGTGCCGAGCCGCGCTGCCGCTCATGAGCGTGGAGGATTGTGGGAATGTAGCGCTGCCGTCCTGGAGCTACTCAACGAACGCGCTGGACGCAGAGCAGCAAGACGCCAGTGATCCTGCTTTCCGCATCGCTTCGCTGCTGCTGGCCAAGTTGGCGGACTATGTGGTGCCAGGTACGAGAGAACGTAGCTTGATTTTAATAAAAATAACAAAGGGTCCCTCAAATATATCACATTTTTAAAAGGCTGTCGTGCATCATTGTGATCAGGTCAAAGATTTTGTAACGTTCACTCTAAAACTAGCTTAAAATAAATCAATCACATCAAAAATACAGTAATATTGTGAAATATTATTACAATTTAAAGTAGCAGTCTTCGATGTGAATATATTTTAAAATGTAATTTATTCCTGTGATGCAAAGCTGAATTTTCAGTATCATTAGTCCAGTCTTCAGTGTCACATGATCCTTCAGAAATCATTATAATATTCTGATATGCTGCTCAAGAAAAAACTTTTTTGTGTAAACTGTGAATTTTTTTTTTCCCCCCAATGCTTTGATTAATAGAAAGTTCAAATAATAGTATTTATTTTAAATGGAAATTATCTATAACTGTTTTTTACTACTTTTTTTTCAATATTTTCACTGTTGCTTTTGATCAATTAATACTGTATATCCTTGCAACTCAGGGATATTATAGTAAAACAAAAATAAATAAATAATTTTCTGAAATAAATTTAACTTTAAAATAAATAAAATATAAAAAAACTATTTTTTTCTGCATTCATTGCACAACATCTCTCATTTTTATTTAGTTTAACTTGATCTACTAAAATAATTAAAAAATAAACTAAACAAAAAAAAAATTATGAAAATGAAATAGTATCTCAGTGATACAAAAATAATACTGGCTGCTAAATAAAAATATTGATTTCTTTAAAAAAAATTAAATAAAATAATAATAATAATTTAACCTTATTTTAACCTAATTTAACCTAATTTAAAACTTTTAAAATGTACTGTGTATTTAGTGCCTATTTTTTACTTTGTTATTTTAATTAACTTTCAGGCACAAATTAATAACTTTTTAATAATTTGTTTAAAATGTTAATGATTTATCTATCATAATTTTAATATTATCTTGTTTTTTTTTCTTTCCTGTTTTATCAACATGTTTATTTTGTATATTTTTTTTTGTATCTCCACTCTTAGGTTGCCAGACGTTGCTCTCTCCCAGCGCCTCTGAGCCCGACACCAGTCTGACACGGGCCTGTCCGAAGAGCAGCGCTAAGACCGACAGAGACGCTAGCGAGGAGGGTGAAGCTGTGGATGGCAAGCTCTCGATTTTCATCCATAAAAGAGAAGACCAGTCATCCCATGAGGTGCTTCAGCCATTACTCAGGTAAAAACACAGGACGGCCACACTGCAAAACGCATTCACCTCAATGAACACTTGCATTCAGGCACAAAATTGTTATGACTGATGTCAGTTTTTGCACGTGACCTTGCAGCAGCTCAGAGGGTCGTCCTTTCCGTCTCGGCACTGGAGCGAACATGGAGAAGGTGGTGAAGATGGATCGAGACATGACGAAGGTCAGCTCTGGTTTACAGTTGATGGTTTTGAGGAGCAGAAAGCAGTGCTGGATGTGTGAAATATGCTGTTCGTCTGTGTTTTGCAGAGCGGCTGCTGTGAGGTGATCACAGAGGAAGCGTCGTCTGCTCTGCGGAAAGCCAATAAGTGGGCTCAGTCTGGGCTTATTGTTAGCGTGGGTCCTCCAATAGAGAGCACGGGCCAGGAGAATGCTGGGATATCCACTACAGGTGACAAGAAGAAAACCGCACAGTCTACAGTATGCAGAGAGAGGAACGCTGAGCTGGCTCGGTAAGAATAATACGCTTTGCTAGTTTTTGTTGTGTACTGTATCTTCAGAAGGTCTTCCAGTTTTATATTCTGCATACCTGCAAACTCATTGCCTTTCAGTGAAATGTTCGTTCTGATATTAATATTGAAGTGATTTATGCAAATCAGAGGTGTTTTTATATCTGAAGGGAACTGACTGTCTTTAGAAAAGTTTCAATGGCATTATACCTCCTTGTTATGCCTAATAAAGCAGGGTTATTTTAGTATCATTAAGATACTATTAATATTTAGAATATCTATAAAAATATACACTACCAGTCAAAAGTTTTTTAATGAAAATAAAGATTAAAGTCACTTCTGCTCACCAAGCCTGCATTTATTTGATCCAAAGTACAGCAAAAACAATACAGTTTTGAAATATTTTTACTATTTAAAATAACTGTTTTCTATTTGAATTTATTTTAAAATGTAATTTATTCCTGATTTCAAAGCTGAATTTTTTAGCATCATTACTCCAGTTACATGATCCTTCAGAAATCATCCTAATATTCTGATTTGCTGCTCAAAAAAAATTATTATATCATTATTACATAATTATTATATCAAATTATTATTATTGTTGTGTTGAAAGCAGCTGAGTAGAATTTTTTTCAGGTTTCTTTGATGCATAAAAAGTTCAGAAGAACAACATTTATCTGAAATAGAAATCTTTTGTAACATTATAAATGTCTTTATCATCACTTTTGTTCAATTTAAAGCATCCTTGCTAAATAAAAGTATTAATTTCTATTATTTCTTTCTTGGAAAAAATATACTGACTCTGAAGCTTTTGAATGGTATAAATAAAGATAAATGCTGATCTTTGGGTCTTTCTATTCATCAAAGAGTCCTGCAAAAAATGTACTCAGCTGTTTTAAATATTGATATAATAATAAAAAATATTTCTTGAACAGCAAATCAGCTTATTAGAATGCTTTTTGAAGGATCATGTGACACTGAAGACTAAAATTTAACTTTGATCACACAAACAAATTACACTTTAAAATATATTCAAATAGAAAGCAGTTATTTTAAATAGTAAAAATATTTCAAAATTTTACTGTTTTCGCTGTATTTTGGATCAAGTAAATGCAGGCTTGGTGAGCGGAAGCGACATTAAAAATCTTGACTTGCAGTGTATTCTGTTTTGTTTAGCAATTTTTAGCAATTTTATGTGCTTTTGTAATTTTTTTTTCCTAATTAGTTTGAATTAATTGTTATTTCTATTCTAGTTTTTTTATTTAGTACATCATGTTTTTTTTTTTTTTTATTTTAAGTACAATTTATTTTATTTCTAGTTACAATAATTGTTTTATGGTTTTAGTTTCAGTTAACTATAATAAGCAAGTAATATAATAATGTTTATTCGTTTGTATTTGAATTAATGCTGAAAGTGACAAATTTAAGACATAAATTTTAGTATTGTAGCTTGCAGTGTAAAACAAAATAATTATATAAATAACAATATAATATTAATAATAATAATAAGCCATAAATACCAACATCAGAGCGCTATGAACATGTGAATATGTCGTTAAATTTATGAAATATTAACTTATAATCTTGGAGTGTATATTTTAAGGGGTTCAGCTGACAAAAAAGTTTGGGAATTTCTGACATAATTAATTGTTAGGCTGAAATGTGAGGTCTGTCATTTTATAAAACTTAATATTTTTGCCAAAACTTGTATTATTTGAACTGTGAAGTTGTTAAAATCATAGTTTTCACAATCATTTAAGTTACTGTAGGCATTGTATCATTTCAAAACAACATTGCTACCTAAACAGTAAGTAGTTGTAATATCAGAATTTTCCAAAATGATTTCAAATGCTCATTCCAAGAAATTTGTAGAAGGAAAAATGACTGAAACCCTTGGGTTTAACATACACAGCTCAGATCCGGTGCGGCCCTTCATCAGCGGTCACGTGGCTAACAGCATGGCTGCGGAGGTCATCGCTCTGCTGCACAGTCTTCTGACCGCACCTGAATCCAACACGGCTCAAATATGGACCAGCACCGCAGAAAAGGTGAGCTGCACTCTTTCATTCCCTAACAAAGGCGCAATTACAGCTGGCCTTAAAATAAAATACTTCATTGAGCACTCACTGAAACAGACACTAAAATCTTCCTGTGTAGTTCACTCAGTGCCTTCTCTCCCTCAGGTGTTGTCCAGGGCTTTGATGTACATCCCTCAGTTGGGCAAGTATGCTGAGAGTATCCTGGAGAGCGGCAACAGCAGCGGCAGGAAGTTGGCAAAGCTGCAGGCCATTGGCCGACAGGCCGTAGCGGCTCTCTGCGCGCTAGGAGGATTCAAGGAGACCATCAAGATTGGTTCTGAAGTCCAGGTGTGCAATTGCTTCAAATATACATGCATAATTTAGCAGATTAAATAAGTTGTCCACATGACTAGTATACTATCTTGCTGAAGTATTTGTCTGTGTGTGTTGTCGGTGGCAGGTGGTGGGTAAAGGTGTGTTGGACAGTGTTGGGGTCGTCATTTCCATTAATGAACAGGAGGGAATCGCCACGGTCAAGTTTCCTTCCTGCGAGTATCGGCGCACGAGCAAAGCATCTGATATCCTCACCGTACCCATATCACGCCTCTGCACCCCTCGCTCTGAGGTAATTGCGCCTTAAATGTCTGTAAAACTGCAGAAATTCATAGATTTAGCATCGCTGTTTACTTTTGCACTGAATAAAAAAAGTTTTCTGTTACCATTTCATTGCCCAGTATTATCTACCTCATCCTCTTCAACTTTGACATTAATTTATACATTTTTATTCATAATACTCTGTTATTCTCCTTGAAAATTAAGTACACTTTAGCATAAAGAGTAATTATTACGAAATTATACACTTTAAAAGAATATATTTACGGTCAGTGTGATCTGAATGCAATATTTACAGACATTCAAGCGGTTGTTAATTGCAAATAAATGAAAATGTATTTTTTTCCCCATTTTTATTAAATGCAAATAGCAGAACTTTAGAGTATTTTTGACTCACGTAAATAGGACTTAAGTACATCTTAACTGCAAACTTAATTTCATAATTGGCTTTAAAATATGTAAATATGACTTTAAAAAGTGTTACTGCTAAATGTACTAACAATCATTTATGCTAAACTAAAATATACTTTAATGTCATTTCTGTTAATTGCATGTAATGTAATTGTAATTACACATTTGTAATTATTAAGTTGCAGTTTAGTACATTTACAGTACATTTCCAAATGTAATACTGAATAACAGTAAAAAAAATAAAAATTATATTCAGGTACTTTGCATGTGCTTCATGTTAGCCAGCACATCAACAACAAGTGTTTTTCTTTAAATCCTGGCAAGATTTTTAAAACATAATTTTAGTTAAAAGTTTTACTTTAAAAGTACATTTTAAATTCTTATAACACTTTTTAAAAGTGTACTTAAATGTGATAAGAAATGCATGAAGTGTACTAAAATATCGATTTCTAATTTTGATTCAAGTTTAGATTTTCCATCAATTTTTATAATTGACTTCATTTTAACTTTTTTTTAGACAGATGTTGTATTTTAAATAGTTTTAGCTTTAGTTAACAAACTTTTAAAAGCTTTTTGAAAAAACTATTCTCTTACTAATGATGAATGGTGAAATTGTCATAATTAGCTAAGACAATTCATAAATATAGAATAACAACCCACTGTTTACTTACCACTCAAGTGACTAATGTACTGTAAGAAATAAATGCAACCTGGGCTAAAGCCAGAAAAACAGGCACTTTGAAGTGTACCACTTTCAGATATGAATAAACTTGCTTTTGCCTGTGGACTTCTCAAGCGGTGAGGTCTTACTGATTTGTGAAGCAGCTCAGATATCTGCTGTCATGTTTCTCACGGATCTCTGTGTGTTTGTCGTCAGGCTCTGCCGCTACATAAGCTGTCCATAACGGAGAAGGTCGTTCAGGCCGTGCAGTCCATGCTGCTGCCGCAGGAGGGCAGTCTGTCCATCCACACGTCCCTGCCGGCGTCTGGAGACGGATCCAGTCCTGTGATGGCTGTGGTGCGTCTTCTGGCTGAGATTAGAACCAGGTCAGACCCAGAGTATGGAAGTCAAATATAGTGAATTGTGACTCTTCTTGTATGTGCATTATTGTACAGTACTGTTTGGGATATGGGATGTTTATTCTGCGTGTGTGACTCTGTCAGAGCGTGTTTGGTGATGGCACAGCTGCTGGAGGACAGCTCGTTTTGCGAGGAGTTTATTCAGCAGTGTCCAGCAGCAGTGGAGGTGCTCAACCTGATCGCTCAGGAGTGCAGTCCTGGTGAGTGCTGACACCGGTGTGATGTGAACCTGAATGCAACATCAGTGCAATTAGTTCTTTTTTTGTACATCCAACATCAATCATAATGATAAAAAAATATTTATTCTTTAATACAATTAATATAATTTATATAAAATTCATAATTATATATTCATAATAGTAAAATAATAGTATAATCTTTATTTTTATTGTATAAAATATTTATGTTTTATTTATTTTTTTACAATTCTGTTTATTAATTCTTAATTCTAAAACAATACATTAACTAACAGAGCAAACCTTATTGGTTCTTGAGCATCAAGCAAGTGTTTCTGAGTTCCCATTTTCCATGTTTGATGTGCTCTATGTATGTGTGTTGATCAATGTTTATATGGGAATAAAAGCCTAAATTAAATCTGTTCATGATATGAAGTGATCATGTCTCTTCAGTAGCAGTGTTGTTATTTTGTTAACTGAAAATAAAACAATTAAAAGCGGTTTTCATTAATAAAGCTAAAATCAAATGAAATATGAACTATAAAATATAATATATATAATATAATAATAATAATAATAATATAATATGAAATATAAACTTAATAAAAAAAAAAAACACAAAAAAAACAAATGAAAATTAGCATAGCAACTTAAAATAAGTTTGTGTTCTAAAAGTCGTAAAATTATTAAACTGAAATAAATAAAAAGTAAAGCAAAATAGAATTAGAAAAAAACTAAACCCCCCTCCCCACAAAATTACTAAAACTGAAAATATAAAAATAATAATTCAAAATATTATTAAATAACATAATAGTATTTAAATAATTTAGTTTTTTTTTTTTTTAAGTATTTTTTTTTTGGTCAATTAATAAAACCTAAGCAAAAATTAAAATGAAAACTGTAAATAAATAAATAAATAAATAAATAGAGAAAAATGATGAGAATATTAAAAATATCTCCACTTGTGAAGATAAACAAAGGTGTTATTGGTTCAGAGTGTAAATGATTTTCAAATGGTGTTTCATACAATGAAGCATAGAAGTAGTTCATATAACTGATACAGTATATATTCCAAGTGAAACAGCATTTATAGGCAATTAGGCATCAGTGGTTGTGTGTTTGTTTGCAGGAGAGCGTTTAGTGATGGTTGAGGCTCAGTGTGAGAGGGTTCGGATGCTGTATCGAGACTGCGCTCGTCCTCCACCACCTCCAGTACAAACTGATCAACGACAGGTGAGATGAGCCTCATTGCTGCTTTATTTAATGTGATTGAGAGGAGCCTTTTGTTGTTGTGTGATATTATCATGTCAGCTATCAGCTTCTTGCTTGCCATATACAGGCTGCCTTGTAAACACAAAGAATGACTGGCAGACATAAAGCCTTCTGATTGGCTAAACAAATAATCTGACTGCTTTTGTTAATAATACCTTGCTTAACAAACACTGAACATCTTCCTCTCTCCGCAGCCTAAGGAAATCACGTGGTGTCCATCGCGTGTCTTCCCTCCAGTTCGAGCCTGCATGTTCTCCTCACACTTGACCTCTGTGACCTTTCTGGCTGATCCGAGCGCTGGTGGAGGCCTTCCCAGAGGAACATTCATCTACGCCACTTCACCTGTGCCTGTCCAGGTAACTACAGCCTGTACACTTTTTTTTTTTTTTTTTTTTTCTAAAGAAATGAAGACTTTTTTCAGAACTTTTGTTATTTTAGACTTTTTAGAATTTAGATTTTTAAGAAAAATATTTTGTACGTTTCATTACAATTTTACTAAATGTTGTAATTTTGTAACAGTAATTTTGTTGTGTTTTTGTCATTTTTATTAGTTTTAGTTTTTTTATGTCTATATATTTTAAATAAAAATGGGACAACTTAAAATGGCAACTAGATGAAATAAGTTTTTTCTTGCTTTTAATTTCATGTTTATTTCATTTCAAGTAATTTTTGTGTGGTTTAATTTTTAGATTTTTAGAATTTAGATTTTTAAGAAAATATTTTGTAGTTTTCATTACAATTTTAGTGAATGTTTTTGTAATTTTGTTGTGTTTTTGTCCTTTTGATTAGTTTTAGGTTTGTTTTATGTCTATATAGTTTTAAATGAAAATGAGTATGGTTTAATTTTAGTTCACAGTAATAAACCAATAATAATTTGATCAAAAGTGACAGTAAAGATATTTATAATGGTACAAAATATTTCTATTTCAAATAAATGCTGTTCTTTTGAACTTTCTATTTAATCAAATAATCCTGAAAGATAAAATGTATCTCAGTTTCCACAAAAATACAAAGTAGTACAATTGCTTTCATAATTGCTTACAATCAGAAATGTTTCTTGAGCAGCAAATCAGAATATTATGATGATTTCTGAAGGATCAAGTCACACTGATGAGTCAGTAATGATGTTGAAAATTCAGCTTTGATCACTATAGTAAATTACACTATAACACATATTCACATAGAGAACCGTTTTTTTTTTTTTAATAGTAGTAATATTTTACAATTTTACAGTTTTTACTGCATTTTAGATTAAATAAATGCAGCCATGGTGAGCAGAAGAGACTTCATTCAAAAACCTTAGCACCGTCAAACTTTGAACTTTTAGAAACTTCTTGAACTTTAGAACCAACCTCAAACTCTTCCTGGTTTCCAGGCTCCTTCCTTCTACTGGGAGATCGAGATTGTTTCTTTTGGAGACTCGGAGGACGACAGCGGCCCTATAGTGTCGTTTGGTTTCTCCCCGGAGGCCGAGAAGCGAGACGGCGCCTGGACCAGTCCTGTCGGCACCTGTCTATTCCACAAGTACTGACCCGCTCGATTTAACACGTTCACTTGACTCGTACTGACTATCAACCTGTTCTTTCTGTTCCCCTCTGCTTCCCATCCTAACTCCTTTCTTTTTACGTGTCGTCCTTGTTGTCGTTTCTCTCCCGCTCAGTAATGGGAGGGCCGTACACTATAATGGCTCCAGTTTGCTGCAGTGGAAGAGTGTGAGACTAGACGTGGCTCTACTTCCTGGTGAGACAGGACCGACTTTATTCATTCAGCACATTATGTTGTTTAAGCAGACTGTTGGGAAAGCTACTTCTAAAACTGTTAAAACACAGTTAACGGCATAGTTCTTGCTCAACAACAGCGTGTTGCCTGTTCTTTTCTTTAACTCCTATAACTAACACTTTCTGTTTGCTCTTATGATGCTCTCTAATTGCTCTTTACTTATGTTACATTATTGAGTCTTAAAACTGAAATTTGTGTTTAAAGAGCTGAAATTGAGTGTTGTACATATTGAGTGTGTAAAGGTAGTAGGATTTCTGCTTTTAGTTGCTTACTCCCCAATGCTAGTAGGCAACCAATGGCACCATTTCTCATCACTCACAAAGTTTAATTGATATTTCTTTGGTTTATGCATGTGTATACAGAGTTGTTGAGCTGCTCTAGTGATGGTCCGTGCTGTGTGTTTTGACACAGGTGATGTTGCAGGCATCGGTTGGGAGCGTTTGGAAGGCACTCCTCCTCCACCCGGTCAGCCTCCTAAAGGAAGAGTCTACTTCACGTACTGCGGTCAGCGTCTCGCTCCTTATCTGGAGGACGTGGCTGGAGGCATGTGGCCCGTAGTCCACATTCAGAAGAAGGTTTGCACACAAATGATAAATAATAAGGTTTAATAATGGTTTCAGTTCATTTATATGGAAAAAAAAGTCTCTAAAAGTGGTGTTAATCACTAATATTTTGCTAATTACATAAGGATATGTTGTTATTAGTGTTATTGTAGTATTATTTGTATACTGTTGTAGTATTTATTAACATTTTGAATTAACTTTTATTTTTTCAGTTTTTATTTTAATTTTAATTGTTTATTTATTTATTTATTTATTTATTTATTTATTTTTAGTATTTGGCCTCAATTTATTTTAATTTTTATTACAATTTATTTTTAATTTTAGTAATTTCAGAACTTGGCAGGTAACTGAAATAAATAAATTTAAGTTTTTAAATTCTCTTTAAAAACTCTAATATTTTACTATTTTATAATACAAATTTTTATGTGTGTGTGTATAAATCTATCTATCTATCTATATCTATATATATATCTATATATATATATATATATATATATATTTATATAATATATATATGTATATATATATATATATTGTATTTAAAATGTGTGTGTATATATATATATATATATATTTCAGCTTTATTTCAATTAAAAACAATTTTTATAGTTATAGTTTTTTTAGTTTAGAATTATAACAACACTGGCTGTTATACCCAACACAACTAATGAATAAAAAGGACAGATGATAAATTAGTTGGAAAATTAAATATAAAACAAAAAGATAAAAAGAGACAAAAGGTAAAATGGACAAACAAAGAAATGAAACACACTTCAAAGCATCATAATTATTTATCAGTATAATTTATATTTCTGGGTTCTACGGTTCTGGGATATTCAGTGACAAACATTTTATGCACTGCAAAAAAGTCTTATATTACTTAGTATTTTTATCTTGTTTTTAGTCAAAATATCTACAAATTCTTACATTAAGATGCATTTACCAGTTAAGCAAAATAACACGTGATATTAGGTCCTGGTGAGAGGGAAAAAATCTAAATTAATGTGTTTTAAGCAAAATTCACTTTATCTAGTTTTTTTTTTTCCCTGGATCAAGACTGAATATTTTATGTCATTTTGCTTATCTGGTAAATGCATCTTAATTTGACTAAAAACAAGACAAAAATACTAAGTAAGATAAGCCTTTTTTTGCAAGGTGGGAGGTTTAAGCATCCAAAAATTTGCTTATGTAATTGCTAAGGGTACATGTCTTTTTATTGTACACTGGTAAATTTATTTGCCCTGATTTTTAAATGCCTTAATTGCTCCTTATGATTCCGCTTTTTTTCAGAATACGAAGATTCATGCAAATTTTGGCTGCCGGTTGTTTGCGTACGCGGAGGGACAGGCTCACCGAAACGCTGCTGATCTCTGCATGGACCTCTCAGAGGAGATCAGCGCCAACTTCGAGGCTCTGCCCTTTGCCATGGCCTCCGACAGCGACAATGATGCCGGCACCAGCGTGGCGTCTGACTCAGGGTCTCACGGCCCCCCGTGTCGCATCGCTGCTGTCGTCACAGCACAGCAACGTCAGTGTCACAAAGATATTGGGCAGCACAACTGTTTTCAACATTTATAACAATTAGAAATGTTTTTAAGCAGCAAATCAGCATATTAGAATGATTTCTGAAGGATCATGTGACACTGAAGTCTGGAGTAATGATGCTGAAAATTCAGATTTGATCACAGGAATAAATTACATTTTACAATATATTTAAATAGAAAATAGCTATTTTAAATTGTAAAAATATTTTGATAAAATAAATGCAGCTTTGATGAGCAGGAGAGACTTCTTTTACAAATATGAAAAAAAAAAGTAATTATTCCAAATTTTAGGTTAGAATTTTTAAAATAGAACTTCTTCCCTCCTATTATAGAATAAAATTAATCATCCGACTGAATCAGTAAAGCAGATGTTATGTAAATTTGATGCAGCTCATGTGGGTTAAACCTTCTTATGATCTTATTTTCTTCACAGAATACAGTAGTGATGCTTCTTGTCACTACAAGGTAGAACTGAGTTATGAGAATCTGGTCGTCTCAGGCCCAAACGCTCATCCGCCACCGATTGCTGATGATGAGAGTGATGATGAAGATGATGAAGACATTCCTAGGGTATGAAGAGCTGAGAACTAGGCCCTAATTTCCTAAAAACACAATTACACAGATTATACACAGTGGTTTCAAACTGTCTTTTTATAGAAAACGTGTTTTATCAGTTTCTTTCTCTTCTCTTTGTAAAGGAGGATCATTACGCTTTGCTCGTGAAAGCTTGGGAAACCAAAGTTTTTCCAACCATTCGCCGTCGTTTCAGGAATGAGGCGGAGAGGAAGTCTGGCCTGGACCAGATCAAAGGAGCTCTTCAGCTGGGTGAATGATTTATTTATATGATTTTATTTGCAATGGCTAAGTACACTTTAGCATACTTTTAAAAAGAGTACATATTATGTACTTAAAAATACTGAATGCAAACCGAATGTGATCATTTCACTTAATTGCATTTTAATTGCAATAGATTAAAAAAGCATTTAGCTGAACCCCAAAGTAATTTTTGACCCACTTAAGTAGGACTTAAGTACATCTTTATATGTGACCATGGACCACTAAACCAGTCATAATGGTCAATTTTTCAAAATTGAAATGTATACATCATCTGAAAGCTGAATAAATAAGCTTTCCATTGCTGTATGGTTTGTTAGGACAATATTTGTTTAAGATACAGGTACTTGAAAATCTGGAATCTGAGGGTGCACAAAAAATCACAATATTGAGAAAATCGTCCAAATGAAGTTCTTAGCAATGTATATTACTAATCAAAAATTAAGTTCTGATATATTTACGGTAGGAAATTTACAAAATATCTTCATGGAACATGATCTTTACTTAATATCCTAATGATTTTGGCACAAAAGAAAAATCGATAATTTTGACCCATACGATGTATTGTTGCCTATTGCTACAAATATACCCGTGCTACTTATGACTGGTTTTGTGGTTCATGGTCACATATGTGATTTCATAATTTCTTCTGTTGTTTTGAAAATACAGTATGGTTAAAGTATTGCTAAATGTACTGACAAGCATTTATGATAAACTAAAATATACTTTAATATCACTTCTATTTAAACTTTGTCATGTTTTTTTGAAGTATGTTTGTAATTACTTAATTAGTGCATATAAAATATATTAACCTTAAATGTAAGATTGACAAAATTCTAATCAAGTACTTAACATGTGCTTTAGTATGTTAGTCAACACATCCAAATAAGCGTACTTCTTTAAAACACAATAACAGATTATTGAAACAATGATATAAAATGTACTTTTAAAGCAAAACTTTTAATTTGACATTATTACAAATGTCACTTTTTAAAAGTGTACTTAAAAAAACAGTCATGAAAGTGTCTCTTTAAATCACTTAAGTGGCCTTTTATTTGATTAATTTTATAGTATCTGCAAGTAAATTTTTTTTAAATATACTTTTAAGATTTGAAGTACACTACAATTGCACGTTCAGTACAATTAAGCACACGTCTTTTCCTCAAGGTTTTCTCCATGTGCTTAATATGAATAATGTTGTTTTCTCGGGCAGGAATGGTGGATATCGCACGTCAGACTGTTGAGTTCCTGTATGAAGAGAATGGAGGTATTCCTCGTGACCTCTACCTTCCAACCATCGAGGACATCAAAGATGAAGCTAATAAGTTCACCATCGACAAAGTCCGTAAAGGTCTGTGTGAAACACACGTTGTCTGAGACTCTCTGCACTTTCTTATGTTTTGTGTATTCCCAGTTTTCACCATTTTAGCTTTTAGCATTTTAAATTACTTCTAAAATAAAGCCTAATAAAATTACAATTCAACATTCAGCATTTCTGCTACAGTAACAGATTAACAGGGTCACTGTTTTTCTCTCAGGTTTGACAGTGGGCATCCGCTGCCCAGAGGGAAACAACACCAGCAGCAGCACAGGCGGCACAGCCTTACCGAAGTTTGCCATTCGGGGGATGCTGAAGACTTTCAGTCTGCATGGAGTCGTGCTCGATGTCGACTCTGTGAGTATCTGCATCAGTCATAAAAAGTACAGATACCTTGACAGAAATTGACTTTGGTACAAGTTGAAGTCACTGTTTAGAGTATAACTTGAGTACAAGTCTTAAAGTATGTGATATAAATTGTACTTAAGTATGAAAAAGTATAGTTTTTTTAATTAAACTTAAGTATTGAAAGTAAAAGTAAATGGAAAATGGAAAAGGAGCAAATAAATACATTAAAAAAAAAAATGTTTATACACAGTTTGAGTTGCAAGATTGTGTTCAGTTCTTTCTTTCATTTTGTATTTTGGGTAAGAATAAGAAGCACTTCATCTGGTGCTTAGTGCCTTTCCTTCCAACGTAAAAAAAAAAACTTCTGGAATCTGCATCTGAAATGGCATTTAGACGTATTTACACAGTTTAATCTATCTTAGAGGGGACATGGATGCATTTAAGCTGCAGATACAAATGTATAAATAATGCTTTGTTTTAAACATAAAACACTGAATACGTATATTTGAAAATATGAAAAAAAAATTCAAAATGTGAAATTAATTGACTCACTCATTGACTGTTAATGAGTGAGTCATTGAGATTCAGCCAATTCATTCAAACGGCTGATTCATTCAGGAACAAAGCATTTGACCGTGTTAATGAGTGAATCACTGAATCATTTATTCAACCGATTCATTCAAAAAGCTGATTCATTCATGGACACCGTCCATTGCTCAGAGATGGAAAACAGCGCTGTGATCTTTGTTTGGAACTATTTTTGTTGGAAAAATTGTGTAAAAACTGGCAGTACTGTGTCTAAAATGTAAGTCTTTATTAAACTTGTATAAAATGATTGTTACATTTGTTTTCATGCTGATATCTGGATTAAAAAAGGCACTCTATGTGTAATATAGATTAACTATATAACATTATATAAACATAAAAACATACAGAAGCTTTTTTGCCATCTGCAATTTGAAATGCCTTGAATTTTGAATTTTAATAGACTAATAGAGTAAAAGAGTAAAAGTATCAGAGTAAAAGTATACATTTTAATTAGGAAATGTAGTGGAGTAAAAGTAAAAGTTGACAGAAATTTGTTCCAAAAAAATACTTCAGTACTGTAACAAAGTATTATTACTTCGTTACATTACACCACTGGATATAAAGGCTTCCAAAAGTCTGTTAACAGAATCAGCATAGATAAAAAAAAATAAATGCACACCAAAAAGCCTTTTGATTTAATGTATAAATACTTCACATTTTAAACAACATAAACGTAAACAAAAAAATATTTTAACAATCCTTTCACACAATTGAAACACTTCATACATGTTCTTTGCAGGCTGTGATGTTCATTACAGCCACCAGCCTTTTAGCCGCTTTTAAATGCACCTGTTTGAAATGCAGCAAATCTAAAACTTGACTGATCTGTGTGTATTCAGGCCAATGAGCTGGTGCAGGTGGAGACGTATCTCCGCAGTGAGGGAGTGTTAGTTCGCTACTGGTACCCCATTGAGATGCTGGAGAGGCCGCCGGCAGGATCCCGCAGGGCTGCAGCGAACGGACTGGTGTCTCTGGACAGCAGCAACATCCAGATTCACCGGTAATGCATTTATAAACACATTTTTTACTGTAAATTCAAAACTGTCAGGGAGAGAGCTCTCCTTTTTAAGCTTCGCATTTCATTAACGTTCATTACTGTGTGTGTATGTGTGTTTCAGAGAGCTGCTGCGATGTGAAAGTGCTCTCGCACGTCTGTACTGCCGCATGGCGTTGCTCAACATCTTTGCTCCCAAGAGCCCTCACACATTCACACGTCTCTTCCACATCCCCGCCGTGCGAGACATCACACTTGAGCACCTGCAGCTCCTGTCCAATCAGCTGCTGGCTCCGCCTCTGCCAGGTGATGTCATAGGAATATTTTAAGGAACATGGGTTGCCAACTTGTTTGGGCATTTTAAAGAAATAGTTCACCCAAAAATGAAATGTCCTCACCTTCAGGACATCCAAGATGTAGATGAGTTTGTTTCTTCATCAGATTTTAAGAATTGTAGCATTTCATCACTTGCTCACCAATGAATCCTCTGCAGTGAATGGGTGCTGTCAGAATGAGAGTCCAAACACCTGATTAAAAACCTTAATTCACAAATAATCCACACCACTCCATTCTATCAATTAACATCTTGTGAAGACTAAAGCTGCGTGTTTGTAAGAAGCAAATCCATCAAGATGGATGTCAGTTGTTTCGACACTCATTCTGACGGCGCCCATGCAGAGCATCCATTGTGAATCCAGTGATTTTATGCTCAATTTCTCCAATTCTGTTCCCATTAAGAAACAAATTCATCTACATACTGAATGGCCTGAGGGTGGTTTCAACAATTTTCATTTTTGAGTGAAATATTCCTTTAATACCTATAGGAAATAAAATCATGAAATGACTCAAGTTCATTCATCATAATAAACTCCACTTTTCTGTATTTGTTCACTTTTGTGTCTATAGATGGAAGAATCAGTTCAAACTCTATTCTGCTGGCTCAGTCTGTCCTCCACGAGCTGCAGGGCAAGAGCTGCTCCCCGACCGAACTCTTCTATCAGGGAAACACTCAGACCATCCGTGAGTGGCTGACGGTGGCTATCAGCAGAGCCCTGCATCAGGGCGAGGACAGCCTTCTCGAACTCACTAAACAGATCTGCTGCTTTCTTCAGGTACTAACGTCTCAAAACGTTCCGGTGCCAACTTATTATGCATTTTTCTCTACAGGGAATATATATTCTTTAGGGATGCACCGAAATGTAAATTCTGGGCTGAAACCGAAACCAAAAATTCTGGATGCACTTGATTAAAAACCGAAACCAAAAATGCTTTGTAATAATTATTTATTAGTTTATTAAATAAAATAAAGTAATTTTGTAAGACTTTTTAATTGAACTCAATTATTTTAAAGTTTTTTTCATTTTAATGTCTCTTTTCTCTTTCAGCCAAAAAGCCGTTTTTGGTGGCCGAAACTTCGGTGCATTCTTAAAATTGTTGTTATTATTATTCTAAAAATCATGATTTTTGTATACAATGAAAGTGACTGACATAAGGAAGAGAAGTTTCACTAATATACTATTATAGTCTTTATTATTTTAAATTAGACTTTTATTATTATTATTATTATTATTATTATTATTTGTTGTTTTCATTTTAATTTTAGTTAAGTTTTAGTAATTTAGCTTTTTATGAAAGTTTGTATGTCTATATGACATAAAATATTTATTGAGTTACAGATTTAGTGTTATTATAATAGTTCAATTTCAAACAAAAGTGAGAAATGATGGCAACTAGCAGAAATAAAAAAAAAAAATTCAGTGATTGCTTTTTTTTATTTCAAATAAAGATAATGTTTTTGTATACTGGTTGTTTTAGTTAACAAAAAAAGTAAAACTTTTATTTTACTCTTAATAATATTTTCTCTTTCTATGTGATCAGAAAGACATCTTTAGCTTAGATATTAACCATTATTTGAGCTTTACTGAGTACATAAATTCTTTGCAAATATTCATTGCAAATTAAACTTTATATTCTGTGATGTTTAAATTTATCCAACAGTCAAATTATTAGTTGTTATTAACCATTATTAAAACAAAGATTTAAAATTGAATCAATTGATTTGAGCTGAATAATGATACTATTGTCTTGTCTAGAGCTGCTGTACAGCTGAAATTTAAATGATTTCTCTTTATTAATATAAAGCAGCTTTTAAACAATCTGTTTTGTGTAAAGCATTGTTTGTATGTGTGTGTGTGCACGACTTTAAAATCTTATTTAACATTGTTACAAAGTGCACTTTTTAAAGTTACACAAGTTTGTTAAGAAACATAGTTACAGTAATAAAGTTAAATTGTACTCTCTGTTAAATTATTATTGGTTTGTCGTTGTAGTTACATGTTTTCATGTTTTTTGAACATTCAGAGTGCTCCGGAGCAGTTCACACTGGAAGAGTTTCCCATCACAGAGTCCAAGGTCAGCATGGACGTGAACTTCCCTGGTGCTGCGTTTGTGGTCGTCTCTTGCAAAGAGAGCCAGCTCAGCTGCCGCAAAGAGTGAGTTCATATTGCACAACATTTACGTGTGTTTTCTCGGTCACAAGCACTCATATTTCTGAATAACCTGTTTTTGCATCTTACTTTCATTAAGCGGGAAGTTTTGCATAGTGTTAGGCTATGTATTTCACAAAACTATTGTTAAAGAGCACAAAACTATTGTTTTGCATCTGATGGCCATTTTTTTTTTTTGTGTAAATATTCATAAGTGTATTTTTCCTCTTAGTTCATCTCTATACAAGGCCCCTTGGACTCGTGTGATGGTGTATGGACTTGGTCATAAGGTGCGACGAAACGGCCAGCTGAATCTGATGGAGGCAGTTTGCTACCCGCTGGACGCCTCCCCGTCCAACACAGGACTCACCCCTCCACCCACAGCCAACCAGTATCCCAGCATCATCATCCCCACTGACAAAGTGCACGTCAAACTAGGCATGTCAAAATGTGTTACATTGTTACATACATTTTTTTTGTTTTTTATTTCAGCTACTCATAAGGTTCTACTCAGTATAAGCTTGGCTAGTATACAGTAGTGAGCAAAATGGTCACTTAAATCAGCATCTGTATTTTTACTTGCAGATAATATAATATTTTAAAATAAAAGGCCACTGAAGTGTACTTAAAGAGAAACACTTTCATGAATTTCGTAACACTTAAGTACACTTTTAAAAAATGCACTTTGTAATCTTGTTCAATTTAAAGTTTTACTCTAATGTACATTTAAATGATTGCATTTTAGTAATTTCTAAAGTAGCACTCTTATTTTTTTGTTGACTAACACATTGTAGCATATATAAAGTACTTGATTCTAGTTTTTTCAGTATTCCATTTAAAGGAGAAGTCCACTTTCAGAGCAAGTTTACAGATAATGTACTCACCCCCTTGTCATCCAAGATGTTCATGTCTTTCTTTCTTCAGTCGTAAAGAAATTGTTTTTTGAGGAAAAAATTTCAGCATTTTTCTCCATATTATGGACTGATATGGTGCCCCAAATTTGAACTTCCAAATTGCAGTTTAAATGCGGCTTCAAACGATCCCAGCCGAAGAAGAAGGGTCTTATCTAGCGAAACGATCGTTCATAAAAAAAAACAAAAAAACAATACAATTTAAATACTTTTTAATCTCAAACACTTGTCTTGTCTTACTCTCCCTGAACTCTGTGTATTCTGACTCAAGACAGTTAGTGTATGTCAAAAAACTCTGACTGTATTTTCTCCCTCAACTTCAAAAATCATTTCAAAATCATCCTACATCGCTACAGAAGTACCGACCCAGTCTTTGCAAAGTGAACATGCAAAGAAGATCAAACACCCTTAACAGAAAAGAAAAACCCTTAAAACAGCGATATAGGACGATTTCGAAGTTGAGGGAGAACATGAGATGGGAGTTTTTTGACATACCCTAACTGTCATGAACGGAAAAAAACAGAGATCGGGAAAAGCAAGACAAGACCAACGTTTGACATTAAAAAGTATAAATTGTATTATTTTTATGAAAATAACCCTTTTGCTAGATAAGACCCTTATTCCTCGGCTGGGATCATTTACAACCGCATTTGGGATCGTTTGAAGCCGCATTTAAACTGCATTTTAGAAGATCAAAATTGGGGCACCATATCAGTCCATTATATGGAGAAAAATCCTAAAGTGTTTCCCTCAAAAAACATAATTTCTTTACAGCTGAGGAACGAAAGACATGAACATCTTGGATGACAAGGGGGTGAGTACATTATGTGTAAACTGTTGCTCTGGAAATGGACTTTTAGGTTAATATATTTTAATGCAATAAATCACAAGTTCATCCTTACAAATGTGTTATTACGATATATTAAAATACAAGACTTAAAAGTTTTCATAAAAACATCTAGGACTGCCCTCAACTAAAGATTTTCTGGTCGACTATTAGTCGTTCATTTTAAGCATTAGTCGACTAATCACACGTAAACTATTTAAATCATGATAATGAGCCTTTAATTGCCTACATAGCCTAATAAGCGCTCAAGTGCACGCATTAAGCTTGCCACAGCACACCGGCAGAAGTAATGATTATGAATGTGTCAGGGAAAAAAAGTAAGGAGGCTGTATTAACATTTTAATATTTTATTGATAAACCAGTCCTTTCTTTGTTTTCGACGAAGAGATGAAGTCAGCAACACTGACTCGTCATCTCCGCAGTAGTGGATTCGCCTGTACACGTTTCATATGGATTACATAATCTGAGAATATTTGTTTTCCATTTGAATTGGTTCAATTGAAAGTGGACACTCTCTATAGATATATTTTTCATGTCTGTAAGGCAAGTATACACAGAGTTCAGTTTTTTTTTTTCTTGACACGCTCAAGTTCACAGAGACTGAGACGGCAGAAAGCGCATTCTGTTTGCATTCATTTTACAAAAGCACAATGTTTTGTTGTTACTGTGAGTGCACACAAATAAACGGAGAGTCTTTACAGATTTGAAAGATGTATTATTCTTATCTATATGACCAAGAATGACGGAGTATTTTAAGAGCAAGTGAGCGCACCAGTGCCTCCATCTGTCATGCAGTGAGCGCGCTACTGTTCAGCTTCCACACTCCGCACAGACACTTCAATAGCAAGAATTTTTCTACGTTAACATTAGATTGAGCGACCATGTAAAGTTACCACTACTTAGATACAGTATTTCAGATAAAAAAAACATATTTGAGGTTGATGAATGATAGTTGAGTGTTTTGATGTCCTACCCGATGTACTGTAGTACCACATAGACCAGCTGTTAACGATCTGTCTGTAATGGACTGTGTGACGTCGCCACTTCCTGTGGATTTTTTTTTTTTCTGCAACTAATACAATTTTGGTTGACCAAGCCTCTTCTCGTCGACTAAGTTTGTCAACTATTAGGGGGCAGCCCTTAAAACCACAGTAGAGTATATTTAAGCTTCTCAGAAATTGTTTCATATTTCAAAGACAATATAAGTAATTATATAATTGCAAATTAAAATGTATTTTAATTCCTACTTAAGTGGGTCAGAAAAAAGCACTCTAAAGTTCATCTAATTGCATTGTGAACGGCTCATAACATCAGTAAGGTGCATTCAGAAAATAGAGGGTGAATTTCTATTTGATGCTGAATTTAACTCCTATTCTGGTTGTTGTCTGCAGGTGTATCTCCCCCTCCTGGTGCAGTTCTGGTATTGCACTCATTGCCGCTTGAGTTTCCCTTGGCTATGGCCTTTGCTGAACAGCTGCTAACCTACGCCATTGGTGAAACCATTGACCGCTCTGAGGATGAGCTGGACACTGTGCCTACTTCTGTGCTTATGCAGGTTGTAGAGTTGCTGGGTAAGAAATATTCATTTATTTCCCCTGAGGCTCAAATAAAACATACTAGTAAAACTTCCGGTGCAGTTTCTTCTTTTTTTAGCATCATACTTGCTTTATCTGTGTTTAGGTGGGCTTCTGTGGACCACTGATCTTGCTCCATGCATCAAGGAGCTGATCTTCCACTTGCTTGCAGAGCTTCTCCGCAAGATCCACGCTTTTGAGCGTCGCAAAACCCCTTCGGGTCTGTCCAGCCAAATTACATTGCTTCTCAACCCTTGCCTAACAGTCCTTATGGTTCTTCAAACCGAACTACGAAAACTTTATGACCACGAGACCCAAACATGGGGGATAGTTAGTGGAGGTTCCTGCACTTCCGCAACAGGCAGCAGTGGAGCGCTTGCGCTAGCTGGCGAGCGGAGCCGCTTCTCAACCTACTTCCACGCCCTAATGGAGGTGTGCCTGGCAGTCGCCGAAGTGACTCTGCCCCTCAGTACAGGTGCAGGGATGTCGGCAGGAGGGGTCCCCTCGTCTACAAGCACCGCCAACTGTAGCGATTCTTCGTCCTCTTCATCATCCTCTCCAGGCCAGACGCCTCAAAGTCCAAGCTTGCTTTCGAAACGCAAAAAGGTGAAGCTAAAGCGCGAACGGGCAGCGGTCACCGTTGCTTCGGCAGCTGCCGTCTCAGGGAAACATGGTTCTGGAAGTGGAGCGAGACCATCAGAATGTGACAGTGCTTTACTAAACATGGCCGGAGGGAAGCCAGAGGACATGTTGTGGTTTCACCGTGGGCTGACGTTACTGTTGATTTTACGGCACCTTGCTAACAAAGACCCGCAAGGTCTGGGCGTCACCGAAGATGCCGTTGCAGATGCGTGCCAAGCCTTGGTTGGCTCCACTGCTCACAGTCGTTTGCTCGTGCTCTCAGGAATCCCGACTCACTTGGAGGAATCCGTGGTGCGCAATGCAATCCGAAGGGCTTGCAATGCGCACGGTGGTCTCTTCAAGGATGAGATCTTTATTCCAGTTCAGGAGGAAGACCCTAAAAAAGCCAAAGCTGAAACTTCAGGTATTCCCCAAGATGCAAAGCGAGATTGCGTTGCAGGAAGCCCAAATAGCAACAGCGCAACGCCAGCAATGAGTGCCTCGGCTTCAGCTTCCAGGGCCGCCGGTGAACTGCTGGTGAACCAAGAGCTGGTAACCCCTCAAACAGCACCTTCCCAGCCACAAGCGCCGCTGGATCCCCACACGGTGTCCAGTCAAGAGAGTCTGGATGTGTCTCTTTGTAGCACAGGAAGTCAGGGTAGTCTTGGCAGCATTGGGGAGCAGCTGGATAGTGGTGCGACGTCAGTCTCAGATGGGAGCTCCATGTACACAGTTGCCTCACCAGACGTCCATGCCAGCGTGACACGACCAATCAAAGGCTATGCTGTCATAGAGGTGCGTTGGAAACAGCAACAATAATATGCGTGTTGTTCGCATCATTATAACTATCGTCCGTACTTGGGGTTAATTTTTTTAATTTAGGGAGTTGTTGTTTTTCTTGTTAGTATGGTATTCCATGCTCAAGTTTTCAGATTCATTTATTTTGCCATGCACTTATGTTGCTTTTGCATATAACTACATCATAACACAGGAAGCTTGACAACATTTATTTTAATGGAAAAATAGAGATAATGTACAACCATTGGCACTGATTAATCAATAAATCGGATATTTTGTTTTTCCTCTAATTTGGATTTCTTGAGACATGAGTTGAATGATATCTAGCATTGATTGTTTTAATGCAATTGTTAAGTTGCAATTATCAGTACTGGCCATTAAGGTTTTACCAAGGCCGATATATCGGTCGATATTTTGCCTTTTTTAATTATCAGTATCAGTTTTTACGTTTTTGCCAAAGCTGATATATTGACCAGTATTTGGCAGTTTTTGTTAATTATCAGTATCGCCCATTAAATGTTTGCCAAGAGAGATATATTGGCCAATATTTTGCCTTTTTGAAATTGTCAGTATCAGTTTTTACATTTTTGCCAAGAACGATATATTGGACAATATTTTGCCTTTTTTAATTATCAGTATCGGCTGTTACGTATTTGCCAAGGCCAATATATCGGCTGATGTTTAGCCTTTTTAAATGATCTGTATCAGTTGTTACGTTTTTGCCAAAGCCGATATATAATGATTGATATGTGGCATTTTTTAAATGATCAGCACTGGCTGTTAAGTTTTTGCTAAGGGCGATATATCGGCCAATATTTTGCCTTTTTTTAATTATCAGTATCAGTTGTTAAGTTTTTGCCAAAGCTGATATATTGACCAATATTCGTCAGTTTTTTTATTAATTATCAGTATCGGCCATTACGCTTTTGCCAAAGCCGATATATTGGCTGATATTTAGCCTTTTTAAATGATCAGTATCAGTTGTTAGGTTTTTGTCAAAGCTGACGTATTGATATATATTTGGCATTTTTTAAATGATCAACACCGCCTGTTACGTTTTTGTCAAGGCCGATATATCGGCTGATATTTAGCCATTTTTAATTATCAGTATTGACCATTAAGTTTTTGCCAAAGCTGATATGTTGACCAATATTTGGCAGTTTTTGTTAATTATCAGTATTAGCCATTAAGTTTTTGCCAAGACCAATAAATCAGCCGATATTTAGCTTTTTTTAATTATCAATATCAGTTATTAAGGTTTTTGTCAAAACTGATATATTCATTGATATTTGGCATTTTTAAAATTATCAGCACTGGCTGTTAAGTTTTTGCCAAGTGCGATATATCAGCCGATATCAGTATCATTTGTTAAGTTTTTGCCAAAGCTGCTATGTTGACTGATATTTGGCAGCTTTTGTTAATTTTCAGTATCAGCCATTAAGTTTTTGCTGAGAACGATATATTGGCTTATATTTTACCTTTTGAAATGATCAGTATCAGTTAAGTTTTTATATGTGTCAGAAGCGGGACTTTTATTCTTTCAGACAATAATAAAACACATCTAGAGCACCCTAGCAATACATTAGCAACCACTCCGAACATCTAAGAAACACTAGTAGCACTAAGCATTTTGTGAAAGAAATTAGATACCAAATAATGTTAAGTTTTTTTGCTTTTGTCTTATAGGTAAGAGCAAGGGCCCAAGTAGAGAAGATCCGGGCCGGTCTTTTTAACAGCAGTGATCTCATTGGGCTTTCCAATCTTGAAAGAGAGGAGGAGCTAATGGAGATGACCAATGAGGAGATCCTCACCGCCTCCAGTGTCAATCAGAGTTTATTCGACACACAAGGGAGTTCTGCCCTGGAGGAGTATTTCCTTGATAAATCAATCAGAGGTTGGGTGATTTCATTATTTCACAATGTTATTTTATTCTGTAATACTTTTTGCAAGGGTTTGCTTCATCTTGATATGAAGTGCAAATATTTTTTTTATCTTGTAGGAGATAAACTGGTTCCTGAAGCACGTGATGTGCTGACAGACATCTTTAAGAGCTGCATATACGCGGAGCAGGTGCTGAGCCCCGTACCAACAAAACCAGTGAAAGTGTCCGACATTTATCTCAGCAAAGAGCAGATCAACTCTCAGACACCCGGAAACCTACTCCATGTGTTTTTTACACATGTACGGCCTCCCAAGAAGGTGCTTGATGACCAGCTCACTCAGGTGAATTTAGCATGAAACATTCATTCATTCATTCATTCATTCATTATAATAAAATCTACTTAATGCACATGGTCATTTTGAGTCTTCCACATGCATTTAGCAAAATGCTAATTGATTTTTGTCAAGAAATTACTGAAAATTGGCATGCCTAGTTGTAATCCACATGTATGTATTACTATTTACTATTTCAACTTTTTTAAGCATCAGTTTAAAGACGAAGTATTTGACTGGACCAAAGCAGAAATGACTAACTTTTCCTTATTGTACATGCAGATTCTCCGTAAATATGGCACAATAAAGCCCAACAAGAACAAGCACAGTAAGGCAGGCAAAGAGCAGCACCAAGGCAAAGTGGTCAGTACAAAAAGACCCATCACCAAACCTCCGGCCAAAGACAAGTCCATGCTTAACAGTGTTAGGTAAGTACTGATATTACACTCATCCAGACATTCACTAGCATTTCAGTAGTCAGTTTCCTCTAACTAGTAAATATAAACTATAAAAAGATAAACTGTTTTTAATAGTGAATGTATCTAAATGATTTAATATATTATAAATGAAATACATTTTCCATTGTTTTCAATTTTAAATATATAACAGTAGTTCATCTGCCCTGATGAGATGCATGGTGCCAGTGTTATTTTACTGTTTGTTTGTTTTTTAATTAATAAAAATATACATTTTTATTTTTTTAATTTTTAAATTTTCAGCTATCTTTTTAATTGTAGTTAAACATTTTTATTTTTTTATATCTGTATAATTGTATTAATTTCTATTTCTATTTCAGGTTTAGTTTTGAAGTGAAATGAGAAATGTTGCCTTTGCAAGTTCATTTTTATGTTGTATTTATTTATTTGTTTGTTTATTTATTTTTGTTTGTTTCAAGTAAAAAAAAAGATTTTTATAGTTCTAATTTTTTTGGACTATAATATTTCTGCATGGTGTTTTCCAGGACTGTACTAAGTGAGAAAAAAACGGTCCTTAAGCCAAAATCTCCAGAGAAGACCAAGCCTGATGAAAAAGACCCTGAAAAGTCTCCTGCCAAAAAGCTTGAAGGTTAATGCTATAACATTATTAATTTACGATTTTGTTTTCTGGTTTCTGTGCAAATTATTAATATAATACATGGTACCCTTTTGAAAAGGAAGTGCACTAAATTGTACTGAACGTGCAGTTGTACTATACTTCACATCTTAAAAGAGTATTTAAAAGAAAACTACTTGCAGATATTATAAATAGTATAAAAATGCCATTTTAGTGACTTAAAGGGGTCATCGGATGCTAAGTTCACTTTTACATGTTGTTTGAACATTAATGTGTGTTGGCAGTGTATGTACAAATCTACCCTATAATGATAAAAATCCATGCAGTGGTTTTTAATTAATCTGTAAAAATAATATTCCCTTTTTCAAATCGAGCCATTCTCAGATGCCTGTCGTTGTGGCGTCACACCAACAGAGGGCGCTCACACCATAGTTAATTGACATGAGCGTCTTACCTTAGATCAGTTGTCACAGTCCGCCCTCTTTGTTTCGATGCCGGAGCAGGGATGTAGGTTAGACAAGAATATCTCCGATTGAACGATTGAGGTGTTGTGTTGCTGGATGTAATAATGAACATAGTGGTCGCCATTTACCCCCGACATCTGAGCCGCTGAAGATTCAGTGGATAACGTTTGTTTGTGAAGGGAATGCGCCTCCCAATCTATGTATATCCGCCTATGTTCGCGCAAATCATTCGTGATCCAGCTTCACTTACAGCAGAAGTGAGTATAAGAGTTTTTTTTTTTTTTATGAATCTTTGCGATCGCCTTTCCTAATAATGTGCTAGTTAGCAAGTTTAGCGGCTAAACGTGCTAAATGTGGCTAAAGTAAACAATCTCTCAGAGTAGCAGAGAGAAGAGAGGGGCGGGGCAAGCAGAGCTCATTTGCATTTAAAGCAACCTCGAGCTGATTTTGGCAAGGTAAAAAGGGTGTTGTTTTACACTACCATTGAGAATTTTTAACCAAAGTATATCATAGACTTTTCATTAAGACCCTAAAGAATCATATCAACTTGTGGAAAATGGGCATCCGATGACCCCTTTAATAAGGTACTTTCATAACTGTTTCTTAACATACTTAAGTACACTTTACCCTATTTCAAAGACATTATAAGTTATTATGAACTATAATTATGTACTTAAGACTTTCTTAATCAGGGGCACTTTAAAGTTCAATTAACATCCATTTAAGTGTCTGAAAACATTACATTAGTATATTCTTTTAATATATATTATGTAATAAGTACTCTTTTTAAAAGGTTACTGACCTTTTTGTTTTCCTTGTTTGTCTCTCGTGTATTTTAACATCTCACCTTGCCTCTGTCCCATCAGTGCCAGAAGAGAAGTTTCTGACCCTGGAAGGTTTCCACAAGTTTACTTTAGACAGAGCCAAGCAGGATATTCGCAGTGTTTGGCGGGCGATCCTGTCGTGCGGTTATGACCTGCACTTTGAAAGGTTTGCACCTTCTTTTCTTTTTAGAGACCAAACCTCCTTCCATGCTACTTCATGTATCCTCAGCTCTCTCTTGTAGAAAACTAATGACTGGAATAATGAATGAAACTCTCTGAAGATCTTTACGGTGTGTTCTTTTGTTTTAGATGCACGTGCATCGACTCCCGACACGCTCAGAAAGCCAGTAGAAAATGGACCTTTGAGATGGACTTTGCGTTAGTCCAGTTTGTTAACCGTCTCTGCAGACACCTGGCCATCACTCCTGCCCGCTTACATCCTCATGAAGTTTACCTCGACGCCAAGGACATCGCCGACCCCCAAGTCGCATGCTTATTAGGCAAGTCCATCTTCATATTATGCTGTTACATTTGGATTATGAGATGTACAGTCACTACATTTTTAACGCCAATACGCACTGAATGTAATTGTGTGCACACAGGTGTTCCAGTGGAGAGTTTGCGACTGCGGTTTGCTTTACTGCAGTCGCTCAACAGCACATTGGAGAGCTTCTTCCTGCCGTTAGTTGAGCTGAGGCTGACAGAAACCTATCAAAACAGCATTGCGACACTTCTGTGCGAGGCTAAAGGTCAGTCATTGAATAAACAAGGAACACTCCACTTTTTTTTGAAATAGGCTTATTTTCCAACTCCCCTAGAGTTATACAGATGTGTTTTACCGTTTTTGAATCCATTCAGCCGATCGCCGGGTCTGGCGGTAGCACTTTTAGCTTAGCTTAGCATAAATCATTGAATCCGATTAGACCATTAGCATCTCACTATAAAATGACTAAAGAGTTTCGATATTTTTCCTATTTAAAACTTGACTCTTCTGTAGTTGCATCGTGTAATAAGACTGGCGGAAAATGAAAAGTTGTGATTTTATTGGCCGATATGGCTAGAAACTATACTCTCATTTCGGCGTAAAAATCAAGGAACTTTGCTGCCATACCATGGGTGCAGCAGGCGCAATGATATTACACAGCCGTCAACTCTGCCGGCTGCTAAAGCTGTGACGTGGCAGATTCTTTCCACCGCGGTGGTAATGGACCAACTACCGTCGGTGGCGTGGTGTTGAGATATATATATATATATATAATATATATATATATGTAATATATATAATATATATATAATATATATAATTTTTTTTTTTTTTTGAGACATAAAAAATGAGGCTCAAAAATTAATAACAAACGTGCGTGTTTATTTCAGCCTACAAAACACTAAAGTAAATATTAAAGAAATTTTACAGTTAAATAAGAAAGTAGCCAAAATAAGAACGGTAAATATTAAACAAACATTTGTTGCATAAGTTCGTAACAACCTCGCCCAACCTTTGTCAGACGGCTCATCAAAATTACCGGTGCCAGTCTTTTCTCTCTCTTTCCCATTACACTGTTGCATTTATTAAAATAGCTCGGTTTTGTTTTTAATAGGAACGTAGTTATATTTCTTTTCGGTTTTTTATAAAGTTAATTTAGAAATATGTTTGGAACATTTTTTATTTGTTAAATTAAGGTTTTTGCTTTAACGACCAAGCGGCCAGAGGCAGGCAGTGAGTTGATCACAGCCTATGTTTGATCAATTTTGCCTTCTCAAATCATCACGACTTGCCTAAAATAAAATCTTCAAGCATATCACAATGTTATTTTAAACGTTTAACTTAGAGAAATGCACGCTATATTGCGCATACAATGGTTTGTTGGAGAGTGGAAGCTAAATGCGCTTTGCAGGACATGGAGGCGCCAGCGCAATCACTTGCAAAAAAATTTTAATACGCCATAATATTTGCTCATAAAGGTAAGCATAATATATCAGCTGGAACTGTAAAGGGTCTAATTTTATTTGCGTGCACTCACATTATCAACAAAATGTTGTGCATTTGTAAAAATAAAGAAAACACACAAGATGCGCTTTCTGATGTCTCGGTGTTGAACAGGAGCGCTGCACAAAAATGAAACGAAACTCAGCGAATACTTGCCTTACAGTCACGATAAATACATCTATAGAAAGCTTTAAATTATTACTTTACTACTTTAAAACTAAAAAATTAAAATCGAAAACAAAAACTCTTTCATTATAAAATCCGTAGAGATGCATTTCTCTCTAAAGGCGGGTCCAATGAGCAGATGGCGTCTCAGGATTGTCATCTTTGCGACACTGGCTCAGAAACACTTATTTATTAATAATAATTTATTAATAATATTAATATTTCCTCCCGACACATTCATGGTAATTAGTTTTCCCGGAGCTTCGCAAGCTTTAGCCTATTGTGTGCGTTTGAATGCCGATCTCTTCCAGTAGCTGCGAAGGCAGGGGACACTTAAAGACGGACACGGCAGAGAAATTGTTAAAGAAACTGTATTTTATGCTTGTTATAGATTGTGCGACGTCACGTGCAGTATTGCCGGTGGCAACTGACCACCGCGGTGGCAATCGACGACCGCCGTGGTGTGGTTGTCATTGCGACCGTCACAGCCCTACCGGCTGCAACTCTGCATCTACACAAACTTAGTGCCGGTCACGTTCAGGCGCTGCGTAATATCATTGCGCCTGCTGCACCCATGATACGACAGCAAAATTCCTTGATTATTACGCCGGAATGAGAGTATAGTTCCTAGCCATATCGGCCTATAAAATCACAACTTTTCATTTTCCGCCAGTCTTATTACACGATGCAACTACAGAAGAGTCAAGTTTTAAATAGGAAAAATATCGAAACTCTTCAGTCATTTTATAGTGAGATGCTAATAGTCTAATCGGATTCAATGATCTATGCTAAGCTATGCTAAAAGTGCTACCGCCAGACCTGGCCATCGGCTGGATGGATTCAAAAACGGTAAAACACATCTGTATAACTCGAGGGGAGTTGGAAATTGAACCTATTTTCAAAAAAAGTGGAGTGTTCCTTTAAGACATTCTTTAGTAGCTAAATAGAAAACTACTAGAAAGTACCATGTTTTATTGGATAAGCTGGGGAATATATAGATTATTTTTTATGTAATATATAATGTATGAAATGAAAAAGCATTGTGTTTGTCGTAGTGATTTTAATGCGCTTTTATATTTGAAAATTAAGTTTTCTATCTATCTGTGCAACCCAAAAATGTTCATGGATAACCTTGTGTGACATTTTACATGCTCTAGTACCATGGTATTACCATCTGATACCATTGCTGTACTAAATTACTCTCAAAGTTCTTCTTTATGAAGGTAATTTCTCACTCTATTCCATATATGTAGGATTTTTTGTAATTCTAAGAGAATTTTAGCAATAAAATTAACAAAAAATGATATTGATATATATTGATATGATATGATATGATATAAAAAAGACGTACTCTTTTGCATACTTCTTAATATTTGTTACAGAATTATTATCATTTATTACAGAAATAATACTCTTTAAAAGAATATGCTTAAGTGTGAACTGAATGTAATCTTTTCAGACACTTAATAGCAAGTTAACTGCAATTAAATCAAAAGTTGTTATAGTTTAAGTTTATATTATATGCAATAATCTGACGTTTAGGAGGACTTAAGTACATCTTTACATGTAATTTCAAAATTACTTCTTTGTCTTTGAAATAAAATATGGTTAAAGTACTGCTGAATGTACTGACAAGCATTTATGATAAACTAAAATATCCTTTATTGTTATTATTTTTATTGAAACTTATGTCAGGTATTTAAATGTTTGTAATTACACATTTGTAATGAAGTTGCAATTTTGTAGATTTAAAATATATTAACTTTAACTGTAATATTGAATAACACATTACAGTTATAAATTGATAATCTAGTACTTTACATGTGCTTTAGTATGTTAGTCAACACATCAAAATAAGTGTACTTCTTTAAAACATGTCAAACAATGATTTAAAAATGTACTTTCAAGGAAAACTTTAAATTGGTCATTATTACCAAGGTCACTTTTTAAAAGCGTACTTGAGTGTGTTCAGAAACAGTCACGTTAAGCATCTCTGTTTAAGTTACTTAAGTGGCCTTTTATTTCATTGATATTATATTATCTGCAAGTACAGTTTATTAAAAATATTTTAAGATTTTGAAGTTTGCTACAAGGGCACATTCAAAACAATTAAGTGCATGTCTTTTTTTCACAAGGGTCAATAAATCTTTTTCTCTTGATTTCATTTGCAGGCCTGATTTTTTACGACACCAAAGTGACTTTCATGAACCGGGTACTGAACGCAACTGTCCAGAGAACAGCAGATCACGCTGCTCCTGAGATCACACTCGACCCGCTGGAGATTGTGGGAGGTAAACAAATGAAATGTCGCTCACACAGACGAGGGTCTGTACTATCAGTTCTTCACTTTTACCATGTGTATCACAGGTGAGATGCGTGCAGCAGAGAACACGTACTTCTGCCAGGCCGCGCGTCAGCTGTCCTGCGTCCCGTCGTCTCAGCTGTGTGTTCGGATAGCCAGTGGAGGAGACCCCACCTATGCTTTCAACATCCGCTTCACCGGAGAGGAGGTCCATGGCACCAGTCAGTGTCACACACTAAGTTCATGCACTGAACACTAAATCCAAAATATTTTTGATAGAGATGCACTGATACTGGATTTCTCTGCCGATACCGATAGCCGATTATTCAGAATGATATCGGCCGATACGATACCGATAGTTTGATTTTCTTAAGGAAAAAAAAATGTCCTAAATGATGCTGTTAACTACACAGGGCACAACAACCCTATCATTTGTAGGGCTCTAGACTGCAACAGTTTTTTGAGAATGTGCAAGTTAAAATTTGATGTGATCGCATTTGTGCGAGTGCATGGTCTGCGCTGCTCCAAAGCGTCTGCTCTGCTCCATGCATAAAGCGTACGCTGCAGACAGTGCAGCAGGAGTTAGATTTTTCTGATCACGTGAAGTGAGTGAGACACTTTCAGTGCGAGCGATTTGTAAGCAGAGCCTGGTTTATACTCGCCGCGTCAGCACGAGCGGCAAAAATGATAGCAGACAGGACCGGAGGATTTGGTTTTTAAGCAAAAGTAAAATAAAAGACAGCTTCTTAAACCAGAGAAGGTGAACATGTTGGTTTTGTCTTCACTGTTTGTCACGTTATGCTATGGAGGCTTTCCTTAAATGTTTCTTGATTCCTGAGTGTTTGCTAAATGTGCCACGCATCGCCTTACTTGTTTATGTTAATTAACATGATATAAGTTAGTTTGTCTTTCAAGCATTTGTTTTAGTTTTAAACAGTGAATAGATGTAAGCACAACAGATAATCATCTTTTCGTGTAAAAAGTGACGGTTGTGAATTCAAAAGTGTAAGTGAAAGCATCCGAAGCCCGGCTTATAGCACAGCAAAAGAGGAACAACCGTTCCACAAAATTCAAATCACAGATAATACTGATGAAAAAGAACGGGTTAAATGTTAACCACTTTTGTTAAAAATAATAAAATAATGTACGTTTCTTGTAGAATGTCCCATAAACTTAAACAGAAACTTTTCTTTTATTTCTTCATAAATACATACTTTACTTTAGTGTTGTTTTATAGCTAACTAATGAACTGTGAACAGCAGATAACGTTGCTGAGGTAAATGTGACATTAAGTGACATACTGTTCACAATCTGTTTTATTGGCATCTTTCCGCGTTTAAGCGATTACCGATTAAGCGATTGCATTAGACATGGTACATTTTGGTAAGCCATACTATAACTATCATGCATTCCTCGTGTATTTTGCGCTGTAATTTATGAAACTGGAAAAGACTTGCGCTCCCTGCTGCTGCTTAAACTGAGGTGCAGTAACGATCTGTTACGTCACATTTAAAAGCGTCAAAGCGGCTTTCATTGTTTTCGCGATATAATGTACAGGATTTGACAGCTGAGATGTTATTTCTTATCAGAAGTAAGAAAGCACAGAGCTCTTTGTGATTATTTGATGTGAGAAAAACTATGGATGTGGCAATGCTGGCTTGAACCACGGGTGATTCATATGGTCAAATGGCCTGCTTTAATGTTGCTATTTGTAACTGCTAATGCCTAATTGTCACGTTAATTTTGACAGCCCTAAATTCAGAGATTTTCTTCACTTACAGTCATCGGCTCATTTTGAACAATAGGCCGATGGCTGATATTGAAATAAGCTGCTTTTATCGGCCAATATAGATTGTTGGTCGATACATGGGTGCATCTCTAATTTTTAATAGTTTAATTTAATAATAACAATGTTATGAATCCAGTTTATATGCTTCTTACATGTCATATATTTTCCCAGGCGGCTCATTCAGGCATTTCTTATGGCAAGTCTGTAAGGAGCTGCAGAGTTCGGCGCTCTCTCTTCTCCTCCCTTGTCCCAGCGCTGCGGCAAATCGCAATAAGGTACACTTGCATGTTTGATCTGTTGGATTTCAAAGCATTTTTCCACCTTTAAGTGTTACAGGATGTTCACAGCCTGACTCATGTTGCGTGTGTGTGTATGTTGCAGGGGAAGTACATCCTGACGCCGTGCCCCATCACTTACGCTGAAGAGCAGCTGCTGAACTTCTTCGGCCAGCTGCTCGGTATTGCCATCCGGGCGGATGTGCCTCTCCCTTTGGATCTGCTCGGCTCCTTCTGGAAGGGTCTGGTCGGTGAAGCACTCGACCCAGAATCTGACTTTCGAGAAGCCGACCTGCTCACATACAACTACATCAAGAAGTTTGAGAATGTAAACTATAATTCATATCAGATAATGAAGCAAAATGTGATTTCTTAATTTTCTGTCTTTAATGTGAGTTTAATGTGACACATGTAATTGCTTTTATCATCCCAGGATCATTTCTGCATTTATCACTTCAATAGTGAACAAGAAATGCACATAACTGTATTGTACTTGCTCTTGTAGTGTACTTCAAATCTTATATTTAAAAAAGGGTTAGAGTAAACAAAAACTGAAACTAAACTAAAAAAATAATTTTCATAACTTGAAATAAAATAAATGGTAACTGGCAGCGGTACAATATTAATAATAATTCGGTAAAAGGCAGCATTTCCCATTTTAATTTATTTTAACTTGGTGTGGTTAAAACGACTAAAACTGAAATAAAAATTAATTAAAAAAAAAAAAACAATCTAGACATAAAAAACAAACTACTAAAATGACAAACAAAATTACAAAAATTAAAATAAAAGTGGAAATTATAAAAATGGATTAAAATAGTATTATAGTTTTATTATCTCAGTGACACTAAAATAACACTGTTGCAGATAATAAAATATTAATAAAATAAAAGACCACTTAAGTGACTTAAAGAGAGACACTTTCATGACTGTTTCAACACACTTCAGTACACTTTTAAAAAAGTGTAAATAATTTAAAATTAAAGGTTTTACTGTAAAATAAATAATTAAAATTATTAAATAATTGTTTTAATAATCCTTTGTTGTTCTCTAATAAAGCACACTTCTTTGGATGTGTTGACTAACATACTAAAGCACATGTAAAGTACTTGACTATAATTTTAATTGTAATGTGTCTTTTGGTATTACATTTACAGTTAATATATTTTAAATCTACTAACTTCCAGCTTCATTCATCAAGATTTTTTTAAATACATCATATACAAGTTGCAATAGAAATTACAATATATTTTAATTTATTATAAATGCTTGTCAGTACATTAAATATATTTTAAAGACAATAGAAATAATTATGAAATTAGATGTAAAGATGTACTTAAGTCCTACTTAAGTGGGTCAAAACCACTCTAATGTTCAGCTAATTGCATTTAAAATAAATGTAAACTGTGATTTACAGTGACTTTTAATTGCATCTCACATGCATTTAAGTGTCCGAAAACATTACATTTATTTTATATACAAAATATATATAGTAAGTGAGTGCATCATAAATCCATTTTTGTGGCTTATCCTGAATCACTACGTGCATCTATAATACATTTTTATATTTAGACTATTTCAGACTGGCACTGCAGAGTAGCCCAGTACCTGCGTGATTTGAGAGAAGTAGCTCTGGCTACAATGTTCTGTTCTGTTCAGAAGTTACAGATTGCAGCTTCAAGTATATTATTTTAATGTTGTCTTGTTCTCGTAACTTCACAGTTGGCCGATGAGGCGGAGCTGGAAGCACTATGTGCTGAAGTCTCCTCCCAGAGCCACATGGGCGAGAGCCCTGATTCACCCAGTCGCCCCTGCTGCACGTTCACCTACATCACCATGACTGGAGAGGAAGTGGAGCTGTGCCATGGAGGACGTGACATCGCTGTCAGGTAGGAGCCATCGACTGATTTATATGATATTCTTCACGAAGCTCAAACACAGATGTGGTATGTTTATTGTAGAGATGATAGATGATATCTAATACCTGTGTGTGTGTTTCTTCAGCTGGGAGAATAAAAATGTGTATGTGCGAGCGGTGCGAGATCTACGGCTGCGGGAGCTGCAGAATGTGGAGTGTATGTCGGCTGTCCGTGCCGGTCTGGGCTCCATCATACCACTGCAGCTGCTGACATTACTGAGCCCCTCGGAGATGGAGCTGCGCACATGTGGCCTGCCGGACATCAACCTGGAGTTCCTCAAGGTCAGACAGTCAACCAAAAAGAAGTGCATCTAAATTGATAGTTGATAGCCCAAAAATTGATCGCCCAAAATGACATGTGCTGTTAATTTACTCGCCCTCAGGCCATCCAAGATGTAAGTGGCTTTTTTTCTTCAATAGAACAGTAAAGAAGATTTTTAGCCGAAACCATGGTCCTTGATGATTTATATAAAATGCAAGTCAATGCTGTGACTTTGAGAGTCAAAAAAAGGAATACAAAATTAATACCCTTGGCTCCTGACAATATATTGAGGTCCTATGAAGTGAAACGATGAGTCTGTGTATTACCTGTAATCCCGAGCCAATCCAAACAGTTTGAAGTGATTTCCAGTTCACGAATGAATCATTCTTTTGAACTGATTCTTTTTAGTGAACTAGTTGAACCAGTTGACCAAATCAGACTGAAGTGTCACAGTTCATGGCTTGAGAAGCACAGATCTACAAGTACTCAGTCAAAACTCACTTACAGATGCCTGACACTCATTCTGACTCAAAATGAGGCAAAATAGCAGCGTATCTCATCCTATGATGAGTGAATCATTTAGCGCTCCGGTTCCTCCAACAGTCACTGAACTGAAGAAAGAGTTTGACTCAGACCAAAGACAGATGAGCCACTGATATGAGCATGTATGAACCTGAACACTTAAATGAAGGGCCAAAAGAAAGTTTTTATGGTTTCTCATTGTTTAAAAATAGGTGAATTGGTTAAAACAGGGTTCCCACAGGCCCTTAAAATCCTTAAAAGTTTGTGAATCTGAAAAAACAATTTCAAGGCCCTGGAAAGTTTTTGAAAATAAACATACATAGATACAGGCCCTTGAAAGTTTTTTTCCTTGAAAGGAAAAAAAATCCATATTATTTCCTCCGGTCTGCTAATGTGTTATTTCAACAACACATCATGCCCTATGCGAACTAACTTGCTTCATTTACGATAGTTAGGGTGACCATGCGTCCTCTTTTCCCCAGACATGTCCTCTTTTTGGACCTAAAAAATGCATCCGGCCGGGATTTCTAAATCGGCCAAAATATCCGGGATTCAGCTTTTGCTTTCTACAGTTGCCATTCATTGTGTGCGTTTTTGTATTAAAGCCCTACGCGAGACTGTTTTATTGATCCCGCTTCTGCTGAATTTTGTGCCACTACCGCCTGCTCACGCAATCATTCTAATATTTCATATAATTTCGCGCATCAGGGAGCCGCTATTGTACGTGGCGTATTTAAATCTCTTTTGAATGAGCGCTGTTCACTTTCACTTTCAATTTCGTGATCACACGCACTCTGTATAAAGGGAGCACATCTTGCAAGATCAGATATGAGCACAATATCTGCTGAGCAGCAAATCCAGCATGATTTGTTTGTTTGTTTTAGGTATGGAAATGAAATATTTTGAGTTTTGGTGTGGGATATGGTCATTGTGCTACTTTGGGGGCTTTTTAATTATAATAATTAAGATTGCAAAGAATGGCTTGCCAGAAATACAAAGGACCATCACTTGGCCACGTGCAGAGCCAAATATTCTTCAGTTTTATGCAAAACTGAAATACGACAAATAGAATATCAGATGTTTGTTTTTTGTTTTTTTTGTATAGTTGTGTTTGACACATGAAAACTGTAACAATGTATCTTACAAGGTAACACGATGTAACCTTGCTCCCCACATTAAGTCCTTGAATTTGAGGGTATTGGACCTGGAAAGTCCTTGAAAGTTCCTTGAATTTGAAGTTAACCAAGGTATGGGAACCCTGTTAAAACCAGTTTATTCAGTGTATATGTTTTAGGCTTGTCAAAACCACATCTTTTTGCATCATTATTGGGTGCTTTAATATTAGTCAATTCTCCTTTATTTATATAGTGCTTTTATTGTGTCAAATCGAGCGTACAGTATTAAATATGAAAATAGTGTGTTGATAATGCAAAAGGACAATTGTATACGCTCAATTTTCAGTTGAAGTCAGTTCATTGATTCAGTGATGTCATCGTCCAGTTCAGTTCAAATAGTATCTGTGCAATCAAGTCGACGATATCAGTTGTATTAAAGCGTATGTTATGTGATTGTGTGTTTACATAATTGCACTGGTGAGTTGCTAATTAAATCAGTTCTTTGAATTCTCAGAAAGAACCAGTTCGTGGAAAATAATTTAATATCCCTGTTTACTTGAGGCTCTTGATTGCAGGTAATAATGCTGTAAATAGTGTTCAGTTTCTTGCACAGACTGATTGTTTCACTTCATAAGACCTCAATATATTGTCAGGAGCCACCGGTATTAATTTTGTGTTGCCTGTATATGCTTTTTTTGACTCTCAAAGTGATGGTAGCCATTGACTTGCATTTTATAAATCATCAAAGACCTTGGTTACACCTAAAAAATTTCTTAACTGTTCAACCGAAGGAAAAAATGTCACCTGCATCTTGGATGGTAAAGTCAATTAACAGTAAACTTTTCATTTTTGGGTGAACTATCCCTTTAGTCCTAACTAAGTTGGTCAAAAGCACTGTAAAGTTTAGCTAATTGCATTTAATGTAAAGTTAAACTATAAAACATTTCCATTTTAATTACAATTTACATGCAATTGTACATTCGATAGACTGTATATTATGCCACTTTTTTTCACGGTTCCTTACCAAATAAACACTTGTGTAGAAACAGCACCTGCGACTAGTTAACTAACTGAACCTGTTTTCCTGATCATGTTCATCCAGGCTCACACCATGTATCAGGTGGGACTGATGGAGACGGACCAGCACATTGAGTTCTTCTGGGCTGCACTCGAGATGTTCACGCAGGAGGAGCTCAGCAAGTTCATCAAGTTTGCTTGCAACCAGGAGCGAATTCCCTTCACCTGCCCCTGTAAAGACGGCGGTCCCGACACCGCTCACGTGCCCCCCTACCCCATGAAGATCGCCCCGCCAGATGGGGCGGTGGGTAAGTGTCACGAGTTCTTTGTTGCCATGAACGAGATCAGTACAGATCAGGGCCAACAATTAACAAAAATTAACAAAAATGCACAACAAATTCTGAACTCTCGTGAATAATGCGATTTATGTGCATTATGTGGACCGCTTTAGTAAACAGGATTTGGAGAACATTCTTTGCTTGCTTTCTGTATATAATTAATTCCCAATTGGAATAACCATTTTGTTTTTAATGTTGCTAGGATAACCAAAAGGCAGTAAACAAGTTCATAAACAGTTCTTGTTTTGCACAAGAATTGCACGTATTGTTCTTTAAGTGTTAAAGGAATAGTTTACCTAAAAAATGAAAATTACCCCATGTTTTACTCACCCTCAAGCCATCCTAGGTGTATATGACTTTCTTCTTTTAGATAAATACAATCAGAGTTATATTAAAAAGAATTCTGCCTTTTTCCAAACTTTATAATAGCAGTGAATGGCTGTTGAAATTTTGAAGTCCAAAAAAGTGCATCCATTCTGAAGCAAATCAATGCGTTTGTGTAAGAAAAATATCCATATTTAACTTTATAAACCATGTTTAGCCTCCACTGCTTGCCAGAAGCTTGCAACAGCCAGGACATTTTTTTTTTGTTTTAAATTAGGGCCCGAGCACTGATGGTGCGAGTACAAAATTCGGCAAACACATGTAACGCACCAGTACCTACAAAAAAGTCCCTCTGTACGAAGTGAGAAACCCAACAGGAAGTCTGTTATTTTGAATTTTCTTGTCAAGTTTTGTGCCGTTTTTGCCATTTAAATTAACTCCTCTTAGAGATTTAAACAGATCAACACCAAATTTGGTCAGTGTAATCTAAAGCCATTTGTGACGTTAAATTGCAAAGATCTTGAGTTTTTGTTAAAGGGCGTGTCCGTGGCGGCCAGACAAACTTTGATGTTTTGCCATGAAACAGGAAGTCATTATAATTCAGCCATACATTGTCTGATCTGCCCCAAACTTCACATTTGATAAGAGTCCTGGCCTAAACATGCCCATGACCATATTTGGTTATAGTCATAGCGCCATCTGCTGGCAACAGGAAGTAGCATGTTTTACGCTCTAACCAACTCCTCATAGAGATTTTAAGACATCAACATTATTTGGTCAGTCTACTCTAAAGGTCTTTGTGATGTTAAATTGCGAAGATCTTGAGTTTTTGTTAAAGGGCGTGTCCGTGGCGGCCAGACAAAGTTCGATGTTTCGCCATGTAAAAGGAAGTTGTTGTAGCTCAGCCATACAATGTCCAATCTGCCTCAAACCTCACATGTTCAATAAGAGTCCTGGCCTCAACACATCTAAGGGACAATATCCTGTTATAATAATAGCGCCGCCTGCTGGCAACAGGAAATATCTTGTTTTACACTAACTTAATCAAGAACTGTCTGATCTGCACCAAACCTAACATGTTTGGTAAGAGTCCTTGCTAAATGCCAATATTCAACTATGTTCATAGCACCACCTGTTGATAACAGGATATGTCATGTTTTACACTAACTCAAAACTTCATATGTTTGATCAAAGTCCTGTTCTGAAGACATCTACATGCCAATATACAGTTATAGTCATAGCGCCACCAGCTGGCATCAGGAAGTTTGGCACGTATAAATGACTTTGACATGTTCCTCCTATATTTACCATTTTAAATGCATATTGCTCACCTTTTGCTGTTTTCATAAAGCCACCGGGTGCGAGGGCCCTTGTGGAATTGCTCGGTTTTTTCATCTTCTCCAAAATTAATCGTTTTTTTGAGGGCCTAAACGTGCTCAAACTCATGAAACTTTGCACACGCACCAAAAGTAGAGAAAATTTACATCTGAAATGGGTTTCAGAAGTGGGTGTGTCAAAATGGCTCAATAGGGCCATTATGTATAAAATTCGGCAGACACATGTAACACAGCAATACCTACGAAAAAGTTCCCTGGCACGAAGTCCGAAACCCAACAGGAAGTCTGTTATTTTGAATTTTCTCGTCAAGTTTTGTGCCGCTTTTGCCATTTTCAGGCGTTGTATTTAAATGAACTAATCCTAGAGATTCAAACATATTAGCACCAAATTTGGTCAGTGTAATCTAAAGCCCTTTGTGACGTTAAATTGCGAAGATGTTGAGTTTTTGTTAAAGGGCTTTGATGTTTCGCCATGAAACAAGTCGTTGTTATAATTCAGGACTACAATGTCTGATCTGCCCCAAACTTCACTTTTGATAAGAGTCCTGTCCTGAACACATGCTCATGCCCATATTTGGTTATAGTCATAGCGCACCTGCTGGCAGCAGTTTGGCACATATAAAAGACTTTGACTTGTTCCTCCTATATTTACCATTTTAAATGCATATTGCTCACCATTCGCTGTTTTCCTAAAGCCACCGGCCGGCGGTGAGCCCGGGTGCAAGGGGCCTTTCAACACTGCTTGCAGCTTTAATGTAACTCCCATTGTATTTTCGAATTGTTTTGAACTCTGTTTGCATGTGTTTCAGGCTCACCAGATCTGCGTTACATTCGCGTGGAGACCTGCATGTTCATGGTCAAGCTGCCGCAGTACTCTTCCTTGGACGTGATGCTGGAGAAGCTGCGCTACGCTATCCACTATCGCGAGGATCCTCTCAGCGGTTAAACATCATTTCTCCGATCCCCGTCGGCCACGTCTGAGACGGTCACCACATGACCTTAAGTGATTACATCCGTTCTCACTTGTTTTTCGAGAATAGTCATGAAGGAACTTGAACAGCCCAGACCAATTTGCCTTTACTAGACTAGCGCTTGCGTGTGTTTGACGGAGGGCGGTGAGTTTGACAGCGGCAAGAGTAAGCCACAATTTTATAAAATGATCTACACATGCTATTCATCAACAAATGTGAAGAAAATGGCACTGTAACTGCTTTTCTCCCTTTTTAAACATTTAATCTCTCTCTCTCTCTCTCTCTTTCTCTCATTTAATCAGTCTTTCATCTTTGCATTCCCAGTGTGCCTCAATCACTGCCGCCGCCTTCTCTCCATTAGTGACAGTGATTGTTGACGCACATTCATCTACAGAGATGACGATTTTAGCTTTGCAAAGGACTTTAATCTGCGGCTCAAAGTTATACTTGCATCTTTTAATATACATTTGGGGTGAATCTCACTAAATCATTCAAGAACATGTCCAAAAAATTAACCCTTTTTTGTATTTTTTTTATTTTTTTTCCTTTTTTGCATTTTCCAAATCTCATTACTCTAATACATGGATTTTTCCCCCTTTTAATTCATTTATTTTCTTTTTTTTTTGTTTGCATTTTCTCTCAATTCTCATTACCATAATGCACCTCACATTTTTTTTTCATTTTTTGGGGGGCATTTTACTTTAATTCTTAATTATTTTTTTGTTTTGTTTACATTTTTTCCCCAATTCTCATTACCCTAATGCACCTGATATTGTTTCATTTTGTTTGCATTTTTCCCTAATTCCTATTTTATTATGATTATTATTTTTATTTTATTTTATTATTGTTATTATTAACTTTTTTTTTTTTCATTTTATTTTTTTTTTTTTGCATTTCACCTCAGTTCTCATCACCAAAATGTACCTGATATTTTTTTTCTTCTTTTTTGGGGGGGGCATTTTCCCCAAATTCTCATTACCATAATGCACCTCATATTTTTTTTGTTTTGTTAGCATTTTTCCCCCTTTTTCATTACCCTAATGCACCTGATATTGTTTCTTTTTGTTTGCATTTTCCCTAATTCTCATTATCCTAATGCACCTATTTTTTTATTATTATTTTTTATTTTAATTGCTTGGTTTTTTTGCATTTCACCTCAGTTCTCGTAATTACCGTAATGCACTTGTAATTTTTAATAATATTCATAATTACCCTCGAATGTCATTACCCTAATACACCTCAGATTTTTGGGGGGCATTTTACCTCGATTCTCATTACCGTAATGCATCTGACATTGTTTCTTTTTGTTAGCATTTTTCCCTTTTTTGCAATTTCTCTAATTCTCAGTACCGCAATAGACCTGATATGTTTGCCTTTTTTTTATTTAGTTTTTTCTTTGTGGTGCTGTTGCTTTGTTCTAAATTGACCAGGCAATACACCAGACCTTTTTTTGTGTAATTAATTAATTGTCATGAATGTAATGTCAAACATCTCAATGGTCTTAAATTATACTTAATTTTCTTTACGTCAGAGTATGTTCTTGACAGGTTTTGTGAGATTTGCCCATTTAGAGGCTTGAAAGGGTTTATGCCCTCAACGATTCAAACATTTCAAGGAACTGTTGAAGCTACAGGCTCTGTCCGGGAACTACAAGCACGCATGTGATCGAGCATATTTAGGAATTTGAACTATAAATGGCAAGATCGCTTTATGACATAAATATCTGCCTATATTATTCAAGGTACATATGCTGTTCAGGTCTGTAACTGAGGTAAGTCATGTACAGAAACAAGCTATAGTAACATAAAGAGCGCTGAACTGTATCCGTTTTCATTTCCGATGCGGAAAGACGTTTGCTGCAAACTGAATGCAAGATCCTCCCTGCCATGCTCTTTAGTTTGGAGCGGTGCTGCGTTTATGGTCTTGGTTGCCAAAATGACATTCATTCTTGAATACTTTTAGGTTGCCAGTTGCATTACCTATTGGCACTGCTGCAGTCAACAAAGTTTTATTGCTTATGAGGGATGATTTTGCACCCAAAACTCTAGTGCATGAAAATTTCCTTTGGAGAACCCAACATTTACAGATCGCTTCGTGTTTTGTTTTGGGGTTTTTTTTTTTAAAGGTCATTATTTTAACCCTCTCCCTCCCAAAGAGAAAATGTTTTTAGAAAGCTATTTTAATTTTGTTGATTTTTAAATCACCTTTTCTGTGTCTATAAAGATAATACCGTTTTGAAATTGAAATGAAATGAATTGGATGTTCTTTATAGGATTTCCGAATCTTTCCTGGAAATCGGTTGTGAACCATTTAATTGCGTTACGAGTTCTGTAATGTACAGCCATCATTACAAACGCACTTGATGCTACCATAGATGTACTTCATTGAAAATATCAGCATTTCAGCACTATAATAGGGTTTTGTGGGTGTGCGTGTGTGTGTTATTATTTTATTTTATTTTATTTTTTTGATATGGTCAACTGCTGCTATCAAAGATAGTCCCTTCATGTTTTTTTCTTGCTGTCTCTTTGGAGAAGAGTAGGAGAAGTCTAAGACATCCGCACAAAAAGCTGAATGCAGTGAAATATGTGTTGTACATTTACTTGATATTTATTACAATTATTTATGACTGCATTAACTTTATCCAGTCTTACCTCTGCGCATCTGGAACAAAACACTGATGTGTGAATGAATCTACAGAGGTGTTGAAGTTCAGGAGTTTCTGTGTCACAAAAATAAAATATTGATGTACTACAGAACAGTGTTTTCCTTTTGTCTTCTGTTAAACTGTGAGAAATGCATAGTATTCCTGTTTATTACTTTTTGAATCAGCCTGTTTGAAACAGATGTATTTTTTCCACTTGTACGTTATTTTTATTCAAGGATTCATTCAATATGTCTGCGAATTTCATCTCCTTATTATTTAATTTTAGCATAAGAGCGGGCGCGCCATTTTAACTTGGATGTGCGAGACTTCCGGTGTCGATGGTTGCCATGTTTTCACAATAAAACCTGCCCAATTGCTACTCAAAAGTAGCCCAAAAGTAACCCAGTTGCGTTTTGAGGGGGGTCCCCTTTTAAAAATCGCGTTTCAGGGGTAGCATACACGTTTTTGGCGGGGTTCCCCTGGTGAAATTAGCATTCATAAATATTACGTTATTGGGGCAGCTTCAACCCGCAGCCACAGTGTTAAAGTAGCCCAATTCCGCGGGAAAACCGCGGACTTGGCAACACTGCTGGTGTCATTGGCTTCCAGCTAATTTTAGCTGTTCAAAACAGTTAATTATGCTGTTTGATATCGTAAGTTTGTATTTCTTATAAGATTTTAATAATTATAAACACTCTTGTTTGTAGCGCAAATAGTTTGACCGTCTATTGTACTTTGTTGTTCTTTTAATTATTAATTTATTAGCAGCTAATGAATCGGAAATCTGGCACATTTATTTACGCATTCCAAATATGACGGACAGAAGTTCTCTTTTTGTCCTGCAACCTTCAACGAGTGAGAAAGGTGCTTAATTAAAAAGAATAAAAAAAATAGCAGTATAAACAGATTGGTATTTCAATGGTTAAAGATTCAATACATGCATCAAGATTATTTGAAATCAACATTTCGCTTCAGGTTCTTTTAAGTAACCGCACAAAATCATTCAGAATATATGAATGACGTGTTAAATTGTTTGAATGCAGCGTGATGGATTGACTGTTGTTTTCCAACTCCAGTCCAGCAGGTGGCGGAAATGCAGCTTTTTACGTTGGTTTGTCAACCGCGATTAAAATGGAAGAAGAAGAAATTTCAGCTAGGAACCTTTGCGTTGTGCTGATGTGTCTGTCGGAAGGTATTTTCCCTCCCCATCTCTCACATTGTGCTTCCGGCACTCACTCACCATGGCGATGACTTTGAATCGAGGGAATATTACTGGGATGTTGCGGCTTCTTCGCACCGCAGGAGCGCATCCATCACAAAACACACCGAAACGTCTGTATGATTTTATATGTGTGATGTTATGTATGTTTAACGTTAAACTGTCAGCACGAATCTGTTGTGTTTAATGTTGTTGCGTTGTGCCATGTGAAGGGTTCAGTTGGTGTCTGTTTCAATTCTTTGGAGGAAAAAATATTTTGATAAAAGTTAAATTGTGGATTTTTTTTTTAAATAGTAGTATATATATAATAGTATACGTAATAGTAATAATTTCATATATCAGTATAATTTCCTATATGTATCACTGTATATCTGGCTAAACATTCACTGACTTGTTTGCAGGTTGTTTGGTTCCTGCACTGACGCGCTTCCAAAGTTCGAGCAGCATCATTTATCCTGCAAGGTAAACATCATGTAGTGTGTATATGTGTTTTGGGTCTTTTTGACATCCCTAAATGTATAACATAAGCCTTGGCAGCTGTTGGTTTGCTGGAGAAATGCAGGCCATTTGAACTACATTTGCAGGCACATTAGAAAATTATGGATTGATTATGGGGGAAAAATAATAATAAAATGAATAAATTTATCCTGTCTTATTGTTTTTGTTGGAAGCGTGTTTCTGGCATGGAAGGTAAAGAAGGTAATTGTGACTTTTCACCTCACAATTCTGCCTCTTTTTTTTTTTTTTTTGATCGCAGTTCAGAATTTTGAGATATAAACCCAGAATTGCTATAAATTCCTAAAAAGTTACAGTTACCATTTTTAATTAATTTATATTTTTTTAATTTAGTGCTGGAAAACAAGATTTTATAGTTATTTGTAATAAGTAAGCTCCTTATTTCATGCTCGGTCTGTATACTACAAAGAATGTTTTCATTTTTCTGACTTGTTGATTAAGTTTAATAGTTAGCCATGTTATTACATATATTTTTAAGCTGTTCTAGTGTTAAAGGAGTAGTTCACTTCCAGAACCAAAATTTACAGATAATGTATTCACCCCCTTGTCATACAAAATGTTCATGTCTCTCTTTCTTCAGTCGTAAAGCAATTATGTTTTTTGAAGAAAACATTTCCATACATTCCATATAATGGACTTCTATGGTGCGCCTGAGTTTGAACTTTCAAAATGCAGTTTAAATGCGGCCTTAAATGGCTTTAAACGATCCCAGCCAAGGAAGAAGTGTCTTATCTAGAAAAAAGGATCAGTTATTTTCTAAAAAAATGACAATTTATATACTTTTTTAACCTCAAGCGCTCCTTATATCCAGGTCTGTGTGAACTGTTTTTTTCCGGTTCAATACAGTTAGGGTATGTTGGAAGGGCTTTTGATCTTCTTTGCATGTTCACTTTGTAAACACTGGATCGGTACTTCTGCAGCGATGTAGGATGATTTTGAAGTTGGAGGAGAAAATGAGAGGGGAGATTTTCGATATACCCTAACTGTATTGACCCGGAAAAAATCCTAGACAAGATGAGCATTTGAGGTCAAAGAGTATATAAATAATACTTTTTTTTTTTTTTTTGAGATAGTAACCAGTCGTTAAGCTAGAACTGCATTAAACTGCATTTTGGAAGTTCAAACTCACAGGCACCATAGAAGTCCATTATATGGAGAGGAATCCTGCAAATGTTTTCCTCAAAACAATGAATTTTTTTTACGACTGAAAAAAGAAAGACACAAACATCTTGGATGAAAAGGGGTTGAGTACATTATCTTTAAATTTTTGTTCTGGGAGTGAACTACTCCTTCAAGTCATGTTATGTATTTATTATACTGACCTAGTTTAATGTGCTGTCAGTTATGTACCACAGACATCACTATCCAGACCGCCATGGCCTGAACTACCTGCATTTGATCCTGTAGAAGAGGAAAAACGTCATCAAGGCAAGTGATTGGCTGATCTGAGGTCAGCAGCAAGTCTTTAATACATTCTATAAAAGCATGCATTACATATCTGAAATTGCATTTCAAAATGACCACCCCATCTGGGGTCATTGTGAGATGCTTGTAAAGTGTAAAGCTTTTAAAAAATGATCTTGAATGGATTCTAATTTGTTTAGTATTAAAAAGTTTTACATTTTACTCTGTCCAACCTGAAGATACTGTATTAAAGGCAGAGTGGGATAGTGATTTCCTGTCAGATTTTCTTGTATTTTACTGTGTTTTCTCATGACTGTCTCTTTCACCTGATTTTCACAGCTGTTGTGCAGAAGGTGAACGGTCTGATTGAGCAGGGAGATTACGGACGCTTGTTTGCTGTAGTTCATTTTGCCAGCCGTCAGTGGAAAGTGACCAATGAAGACCTGATCCTCATCGAAAGCCACATTGATGCAGCGTGTGGCGACAGGATAAGAATGGAAAAGGTTTTTTTTATTCGCTCATACACTGCATTCAGATATTCACACAGATTACTGTACAGCAGTATTCCAGTTACATGGCATTCATTATATGGCTGATACTAAGAAATAATCAAAAAAATATATTGTGTATAATATAAAAAGCTAATATGCAAAGTAAGGTTGATGCAAAAAATAAAAGGATGGCATTTTACAAGGTACGCAACAAATACACGTTCTCCATGGCATTACTCCTAAACTTAGTAAATGCATGTTTTGCTTACTTTAGTTTTGTTATCTTCTGTTTGCATGCAACACAGAATATAATATTTGTATAGTAATCAAAGTTTTATGCTAATGCTAATGCTTTTTTTTTTTTTTTTTTGCAGGTGTTGTTAGTTGGAGGAAATGATTTCACTCTTATTGGAAAACCACTTCTTAGGTAAGAGGGCAAATGTACTATGAGGTTTACACAGTAATGATTTTTGACTATAATGAAATTTTGTATATTGTCATTTTATTTTCCTCGTAATAAATCTGTTTTTATAGTCTGACGATCATGATAGAGAGAGATTTCCACTCACCAGTGATAGGTTTTTTGCATTGATAGGTTTAATTAAATGTATGATGACACTTTTTCTCAGCACTGTACAACACTAACAACACGTTTTTTACAAACCGCTTCTTTAGTTACTGACTGCATGTTTCAGACACTGTCAGTAGAGCTGATGTCCTATTAAACCTGTAATATTCGTCTAATAACTGATTTGATCATTTCTGTTCTTTTGATGCTCAGCCGTGATTTAGTACAAGTTCAAGCTACAGTCCTTGAGAAGACTGAATCTTGGCCAATGGTGCACATGAGATTCTGGAAGAGACATCGATTCCAAAGAAAGAGAAGTATGAGGAATTATAAATAACAACTAGATTTTAGATAATTTATTATTTGTGCATTAATTCAACTTTTTTTCTCCAGTTATTATTCAGCCACAGACCGTATTAAGGATCAACACCATTGATGTTTCACCAAAACTGGTTTAACCTGCCGACAACCTGTTGCACTTGCAAGTAAAAACGTGCCATTTCTGTGAATCAGGAATGATTTTTCAGGTTTCATGTTTGAGACCATGTAAATAAAGTTTTCAGATTGTCTTTATCATTTTTCTTGGCATCAGCAATGAGTTGTTGCGTATTATTGTACTGTATATATAACTGTCTGTTGTATAAAATACAATAAATGTGTTTGTCACATACAGATGGAACAAATCCTTGAGTCTCTTGAGCTATTAAGACACAGAATAATTCATAAGTAATGACAAAGTGAAGCAGCGAACAGATAATTCAATAGACCTTCGTCAGGCTAGATGCCATATTGAAGTTTTCACTTATAAAATGAAGCTGTGAATTCTGCTGATTTTATCAGATTATATCCTTTTTTTTTTTTTTTAACGTGGAAGCAAGATTATGGGTGAGACTATCCTATCACTATCGCTCTATGAATATAAGAACAACAACAACATGCAGTAATTGGTAAAACTTTGCACTAAAGATAATACATTTTAAGATAATACATTAAAATAGCATTGCAAGACACACCAATTTGCAATATCAAGCTGCAAAATGAGCTGTTCTGTACAGCTAATAATAGCTGGATGTGGATGAGGCCAGAAGCCAGACCCATAAAATTGACAAATGGCTGTGCCCACTCTTACTGGAAGAAGAGGTGGATTGGCACCGTTTGCACTTTGTATTAAATTGCAAGGCATCTGGATATTGTCCACTCAAAAATTAAGAAGCCAAATGCATTAAACAAAACTGGTGCTTCGAGTGGATCTTCTGTGTCGTAACTAACTGAAATGCCTCTGATTGGCCTTGACATTTAGGCGCTCAACTCCGATTGGCTAAAAGGCTCAAGGTTGTGCTGCAGCAATAAATACAGCCTACTTGAAGTCTGCAACAGCAGGTAAAAAAAACTTTGGCATGGTATAAGTATAATAAAATGCTGTGTAATTGATACATTATTCCTGACTTTCTAATCAGAGTTTATTTATTTATAATTATTTTTATGGTAAAGGCACCATTTAATTTGAATGTGCAGGACTTCCGGTATCATCTGTTTCCAGTTATTTTTAGTTGTACAAAAACAGCCCAATATGTTGCTTAATTGCAAAGTGGTGTTTGTTATCATATTTTAATGTTTTATCATAAACACACTGGTTTGTAGTGCAAATAGTTTTACTGTTTACTGCGCTTTGTTATTCTTCTAGTTATGGCTAATTATGAATGAAAGATTCATTCATTCACAGAAAACATTTTACTTCTGCATTGCAATATAAAGCAAAGTCCTTATAAGGCAAGTCATTTCACTCGGCGGCCATTTTTGAATCGCCTCTCGGACAGGAAAGTGCAGCTCCTATCGCTTTGAATGGGAAAACATTAAATTCTCCAAAACTGTTCACCAAGTTTACGATTACATTTCATATTTAAAATCACCAATGAAATCTGACAAGAACTGCCTCATAAATATTGTTCCTTATGCTCCAGTAGCGTTTAAAAACCTTATTTTTCAGGCTAGATCAGCCAGTGCGCATGTGCAGTACTGAGCGCAACCGGGACTTCTAACTAGGGATGGGCGGATCGATCCTGAAATATCGATACTTTCGATACTGACGTTGTATCGAAAGGATCGATCCTCACATAAAAATATCGATTCTAAAGTGCATTTTTAACCATTAATTTTATTTATTTAACAAGAAGTTTGGTGCATAAAATAAGCCTCTAAGAGGAACAATAGACCATTATCGAATTATTGTGTAGGATAGAACTATTTCTCCTGCTCATCGGAACACACGCAAATGCTGTAAGACAGAACCAATCAATCACAGATAGCGTTCGCTGCTGACGCTTCATTCAACATTGATCATAATCAGAAATGATGTTTCTTCCTCTTGTTCTCATAGCACTGAAATAATAAAGCATTATTTAAAAAAAAAAAATGTTTCTTGAGTAGCAAAGTATATTAGAATGATTTCTGAAGGATCATGTGACACCGAAGACTGGAGTAATGATGTTGAAAATTCAGCTTTGATCACAGATGCTTTTTGAATTACATTTTTCAAAATATATTAAAATAGAAAATAGTTATTTTTATGGTTCATTTTCCCAATCTTGCTGTTTTTACTGTTTTTTTTTTTTTCTCAAATAAGTGCAGCCTTGGTTTGCATGGTTAAAGACATATTGCAAAATCGTACTGACCTCAAACTTTTGAACAGTATAGTGTACATGAAATATTTATTTTAATTAGGCTAGTTAGTGTAAGTAAATTTATTTAAACTGGTTGTTAAAAGTTCAAATTGGTTGTTATATCCTGTAATTGTTGTCTGTAAGAAACAATTTGTAGTAACAACAAATTTACCATGGTTAACACTCTCTGTTTTGGCTTGCTTCCTTTTACCATGGTTAACACTACAGGAACATTATTTCAACCATAATATTTGTAGGAAAAACAATGGTAATAATAATTACTACTACTACTAATTATTATTATTATTATTATTATTATACATTTTAGTACTTATGTAACACCATGGTTGTTTTTCATCAGGTACCCGACAAGGTACACCTTTGTACCTTATCTACCCTTAATGCATGTGTATATGGTACTAGTATGCTCCTTGGCTTTTAGGGGTAAAGAAAGGTGCACCTTTGAGGTTACTGCTCAGTAAAGAGCTAAAATACAAAATTTTAATATATTTTATTTCTAACAGTGTTAAAAAAAAAAAAAAAAAAAAAAAGCTTATGAAATGTTTAAAACACATGACTTTCAAATATAATGTTAAGTAAGTATAATTACTGATTTTATTCTTTTAATAATTTAAAAGATCAGTTTAGTTTAGAGGTATCGGTATTGATATCGATGATACTTGTCTTAAAAATATCGGTATCGGATCGAAAATAAAATAGGAGGTATCACCCATCCTTACTTCTAACGGCAGCTGCAGAGACGCGCCGACTTGACTAATCAACGATTGGCTCTTTCATTAAGAAGGCGGGGCTTCGTGGCCATAATGAGCGTTGCACCTTTCCCCATTCAAAACTATACGAGTGACAAGTCTTGGGTATTCTATAGTCTTTGTATAAAGGTGATTAATACCTTTATATTACTTTATATAACAGCTAAGGGGGTTTTGGATCGTGCATAACAACATCCCTGAGCTGTTATAATTTCACTGTAAACCACGGCTTCTTGGGGCTTATTGTTTTTATAAAACAATTATTCCATATTCATAGTAAGGTTTCATAAAATAAAACAGAGCTAATAGAGTGTAATGATATAAATAAAAACATTATTCTTCCGCCAAACAATGTGGTTCTTCAAAAACGGTTGTGGTTGCAACAAGGTGGTTGCCGAGCAACACACAGATGTAAACAAAGGTGTATGTTTGTAGTGTAATTTACAACAGCTTCGAACACGGATCAACCAATCAGAATCAAGGACTGTTTCATTATGTTTTAGTTTAATTACGCAAACCTATAAATATTAAATGAGCTGGTCTGTCTGTTTACAGAAGCTTTGCAAACATTGAAAACTTTCGTAAACATTTAAGTGAGTGATAGGTTCTACTGTATAAAATAATGTTTGACCAAGATTAAAAAGGATTTAATTTTATATCGTGCTCTAAAATGTAACAACAACCACCAGATCGTTGGTAGCCTCTGCATAAAGAAATATAAAGTATTGATTTAAATTTGACACGTGATTGTTTATGACTCATAAGGCTTACACATACAGAAAACAAATGAATATATTTATACTTATATTATCTTCATTAAACATACTTAGTTTGTAGTATATTGGCATCTAAATTAAAGAAGTGATCTACAAGTGTTCCTTGATGAACAAGCCTTTAATGAGCACATCATTTGTACATCATTTGTTCATACTGATGTAACAAGGTCTTGCTTTCACAAGAAATACCTCAGGAGTTTCTTAAAACCAAGCCAAAAAGCAGCTCTTCTGAAGTCATTTACCTTCGATCTTAATAGGAACTCCATGGCACTATTATTTTTTATTTGTATTATTTTGTTAACCATTTCCATTGCACTTATGAGGGAATGCCGTGATCCAAAAAGAATACTGAAGTTCTAAAACATTTTTTGATCAACTGTTAATGGCTTCTATTAATATGATAAAATTGCCCTATAATTCCTTTGTAGCTATTTATAGATTCGGTGACTAACTGCTAACAAAGGAGTCCTATTTTACCATTTCAAATGAATAATACTCACGGACGTCACTTTACAGGCAGGTTTTAGAAATGAATTATGCTGGTATACCTGTAAAATGCAACAGACACCAAGACATCACAAACAGCTGAAATGGCAGATTTGTTCTTCTCATTAAGCTGGTTACTGTTAATAAGTTTTACTAATATTTTCTAAGATGTATGGTTTTGTGCTATTAAAAAATATCCTCTATGAAGCCTGAAGTGCAGCGCAGCAGCATAAGCACAGAAATGGATGAAAGCCTCATCCAAAGCATTCAAAATCCTCAACATCCTGGAAAATAATTTCAGCCTTTTATACTGTACAATTTTTCATTCGGCTCTTCTTCCAATTCCAACACAAAATCAGCTCATATGCATCACGTTACAACCCTCAGTCAGTCACTCTTCATCTCGTTTGGTCCTTTTTGTCAGATATATTAGTCTTTGATTATATACACATATTATTATTTTTCATATATTCATGTAGCATAGTCATAATATACACTGCTGTATTGTAGTCAGAGATTATTCCAGGTAGATGTCTTCTGTTGGACACGAGACCTCCACAAACTCTTTATAGTACAAATGGAAAGCTTTCCTATAAAGAAGACAAAGAATATACTATGACTATTAAATCTGAGCCAATAAGAGCAGAGGAATTAAATGCCTTACAGTATATTATAGATGCATTATATTATAGGAAAACCAGACTGACCTCACAGACTCTGCAAGCGGTTTGGTAGAGTTCTCAGACACAAAGACGTGACAGGCGAATCTCTCATCTGCAGGATGTTTGGTAATAAAGCCAAAATACCTGTGGAGATACAGACGTTAAAATACTGACTGTTAAATAAAACACAGATCTAATGCAATAACTACCATTCGGAAGTCTGAAATAATTAAGATTTATGATTTTGAATTGTACTATTTTATTGCTTATCAGGGCTGCATTATTTGAATTGAATAATTTGCTGTTTGAGAAACATTACTGATTATTAGCAATATTTAAAACAGCTGTGCTGCCCAATATTTTTAAAAAACCATGATAATGAGAAAAGAACAGCATTAATTTCTGTAACATTATAATGTATTTACTGTCACTTTTGATCAATTTAATGCATTTGATGAATAAATGTATTAAGTTCTTTTAAAAAAAAATTGTACTGACCCCAAACTTTTGAACAGTAATATATATTCAAATTAATAATAATAATAATAAAATCATCATCACCGGTAAAAGCTTGACTTACTTCTTGTTTCTGGGATGGTAGCCGCAGAACGAGACATTTTTCAAATGGAAAAAGTGACTGTATTGGCTGCTCTGTGGAAACACAGAATTCAATAAACAAACAATAGTATTATTCTTCGTTCCTCACTTGAAAGTCTTAATTTTCAAGTTTCAAGGTTTGAAAATTAAAAAACAACATGGAGAGGAGATGCTTGATGCAAAAACATTCTTGAAGATGATCATAAACCAAACACTGGTAATGCAGTAGATGAATGTGTGTGTGGTTTTACCATGTCAAAATCATCCTGCACCGTGAGTTTCAGTCCCTTCACGTTGATCTCCAGGACGCAGGTTGAGGGAGGATTGTAATGTACAGTCAGTCTCCTGTTCATCGCAATCTGGAGTCAATCATAAAAAACCATTATCAGTCTAATCAAGAATATATAAACACCATCATTCAGAAGGTGTTTCATCTTACGCATGCTAAACTCAAGCGGATGTGTTGAATCTCTCACTATACTCAGAAAACATTTAAACCCAAATTTAAGATTTATGAACTGGAATTGCAACTTAAATGTGCATCTAGTTGGATCACACAGTTAAACAAACTAATAAACTTAATGTGATGCATATTTGTCAGAGATAAACGAAACAGATAAGAAACAAGTACGATTTCTGTGCTCCAAAAAAAAAAAAAAAGAAAAAAAAAAAAAAAAAAAGATGATGGCATACTTTAAGTATTTGCATATTTTATTTAAATAAAAAAACTATTTAAATAATATTCAGCATTTTTTACATTTTGAATTGCATAAAATATAGGATATTTATTCACATAGTTTAAAATCAGCATAAATCTGTTCATTGTTTAACTGAATTACATTTATTCAGTTAAAAATATGAACATGGTTAAAATATGGCTAGCTGTGGAAAAAGCAATATTCATTTAAACTGTATGAGATCAGATGACAAATCAGATGATTTACTGATGATAAACATACAAAGCTGGTTATTGTGTATTTAAAACACAGTTTATTATATAAATCTGACCTGTTTCATTTAATTATGACTGACAAATATGCATCACATTAAGTCAATTTATGTTAAAACTGTAATCCAAATTGATGGAAATTTTATATGCAATTCAAATACATAAATCTTTAATTTAGGCCTAATTTTTGTGCGTACATTTATTTTCATGTAATCACATTTTAAACAAAGAACAGTGAAGGTCACCAGTCAATCATAAAAGTCATTACTTCAAGAAAAGTATTTATAATATAAAACATGCAGTGAAATGCAGTAAAGTAAATCTCAAACAAACCTTTTGCATAGCTGCACACAGAACATCATTGCCTTTGTGATTCAGCACTTGAACCGAGCCGAGAAATTTCATGGTATACTTCTCCATCCATTCAGTACTTTTTGCTAATGAAAACAAGACAGAAATATAAAGATCACACGAACAGTTTGGATTTGTTATTAAAGTAAGTTATTGAAGCCAAGTCACATTTGTTTCTATAGCACTTACAATTTCAGCTGTAAAGCAGCTCTACAAAGATGATAGCATCGTTATTCTGCTCACTTTAGTCCAAAGTTGATTAATTGTAGCTTAGTAACAGTGTTAATGTTGCAAAGTTCATTAGTTATGAAGCAAACTCAAAGCACCTCTACAGAAGTGTTATTATTTAAAAAAAAGTGTCATCTGAAAGTTATCTGAAAACAAAAATGAAATTATTTCTAATGATTATATTCTAATAATCTCCAGTTCTTACCGTTTAAAGTAAGCTCTTGCTCCTTGAAGACCTCAGTGGCGTAATAAGCAGGAAATATGCCACGTGCTCCGGTTCTCATGTTGTAGCCCTCGTACCAGTAATCCTCATCCTGCAGCTCCACCAGCAGAGGGTCGTTGACCTCCAACTCCAACTCGTCATCATGACGGGGGACAAACCTGACATAAACACATCCATCAGTTGAGGACATCTTTGGTTTTCTGTCTGGGATATTTTGAAATGATGACATTTGTGTCTCATTTGTGTCCCAGTGACGTTACTACTACTATTACAGTCCTTTAATACTCATATAATTAATAAGATACTCAGCTTGTTTGCATTATTTAACACTGCATGTTTAGAGTATAGTGTAAAAACAAAACATTAAACATAACTCTTTTCCATTTTTTATGTATTGAAACATTTATGGTTTAAAGCATAGTGGCTGAATAATTTCCACATTTCCACCTTTTAAAAATAGTGGTTTGATCTTTCCAACATCGCATTTAAAAGAGTGACATCATTAAAAATAACAATAATAATATTTTGCCTACAAACAGAGGTAACTTTATTTTATGATCAGATTTTCTTCAAATATCTATATTAATTCAAGTATATGAATTTCTTATCCTGAAATCCATGTCGATGGTGAAAGTCAATGGTGCCATCTCCTGGGAATGACCCAGTATCCACTGGCTGTTTATTCAGTCAGGATGTTGATTAATAGCATGATCATCTAAATATATATGAATGCATTTAACAGTAACACACGTGTTCCAGTCTGTTTTACCTGTAGACGGCTCTGTGTGTTTGTTCTCTCTCTTCTCCATTAATTATGCAGGAAAACAAGCCAAACGATTCTGTACCTAAAAACCAAAGCAAAGAGTACTGAATATTTCAGCCTGTCATACAACCACTTTGACCTTATCAATACAGTGCATTCTAGTTATGGTCATATATTGGTCTATTCTTACACACCAACTCCCCATCATTGTCAGTACTAATTGGCATAATTGGAGTTTCAAAACAATTGCATATTACATCTAGGCTACCAATCTACACGGAACGAATTGAACCAAAAGCTAAAGGGCCTTTAGGAGTCAATAAAACAAACTGTTTCTAATTCATTATAAAAACTACACAAGGGCAGTGGGGCAAATCTACCTTCAGTTTAGTTATACCAAATAGGCTACAATAAAAGTAAACAAAAACGTAGGATTTCTTTATTTACCAGCTTATACCAAAACCCTTTTAGCAAATAAGTTAAGCTCTTAGTTGAATGTCATATAATTCATAGCTTATTCATCATCTTAGTACTTTATAATAGCAGTTACAGTATATGCTCTTCACAGAAGTTATACTGTTTACGCTTCAGAATAATACGTTTTTTTTTTTTTTTAAATAAAAGATTGACACATTGTTTTTGTTTATAGTCATATGAATGATGTACACGCGCAAGAGATAAGCACTGTACACACAATTTTCTATAAAACGTATTTTAATTATATATGGCGCGGGTCTCCCCGCCTCAGTGTTTTATATATATATATATATATATATAATTTCTCCCGCCGTGTTAAAATGACGCGCGAAAAGAATCCTTGCGCCTATTGGCTGACACCTCTGTAGATAGCCAATAGCGTAATGTTATTTGCTGACGAGAGGAGCGGAGCACACTTATTATCGTTCTTTACTGGAGAATCTGTACATGTAAATCCCAAGAACAGAAGCAGCAAAGAAGTGAAGACAGAAGACAGAAAGACCGTCAAAGACAAAACACGAGTGTAAACATCGGAACGGCAAACAGAAGCGGAAAAGCTAATGAAAAAGAAAATCCTGAGACGCACAAGTTGCTTCTTTTTGTCGGACAGGTGAGTTAATTAATTATTTAGTAGACTGTTCTCTAAAACTCACTGTATCAGTGTCATTTACATAAAACTCGAAAAGGATCATGCTAGTAACACCATCATTACTTAAATCGTTAGTTAAGTGTAAATGTATTAAAATACAATATGCTTTCATTCTTGCATATTCATACGTTTATAAATGACTGGTTTTTAAAATTATGTTTGTTACTGAAGATTTATAAACTGTTTTTTGTTCATAAATAATACAGCCTGTCAGTTTAACTGGAATGGTCACATTTCAAGTGAAGGTGCATAATGTTATGTCATGCATAAGTATTTTATGTATAAAGTTTCTAAATCTTGTTTAAAAAAAGAAAATTCAATTTTTGCTCCACATCCATATCAAACTATGAATGCCATACTTTAGTTATCTCTGCATTTTATAACAAATTATAATGATCATAAATTCCAGATTCAGTTTGACATTTACATTGTTTACATATGGAACAGCATTTACCTTTTATTATTAACAATCAACCAACACAATAATGTGAGTTACTGTAAGTTAACGTTTTCAAATGTAACTTTCTTTTTTATATTGAAAAAAAATATTGTAATACACCTACTAGTCTATTATTATTACTCGCCTTTTTTCAGACCATAAATCAGTAAATCAATTTTCTGCATGCAAAATGAAGAAGGCACTGGAGTTTCAAGTTTTTTAGAAGTAAAGAAAAAACAATATTTGGAGCTGTTTCAGTTCAGTGTTCTCAACTGTTCCATTTAAACATCAGAATTCATAAAATGTGTGATACTTAAGTGTGTTATTGACCAAATTTTTGAAGCATTGTGAGATAAAAGTTTTTGTTTAGAACACAAAAGCTGATGTGGTTGCTAGACAATGTGATTTGAGCAAAAAGAGTGATTTTCACTATTTTAAGCTCATAATAAGGCTCCTTGTTTTGTTTTTGTACTGTAGTTTGTTTTCTCATCCAAAGCTTTTCGAGACGGCAACATCCCCTTGATTTTAATGACAAAACGCTCCTAAAATCCAGTAATCCCAGGACTACATAAACAAACTGTGAACTGACGAACCCATGGTATGCCACGTCACATCACGCCTGACAAAAACAACTGCAACCTCAGTACAGAACAAACATGCTCACTCATCATCATTCAGTGTCAGCAAAAACATGCAGAACACCCTTTCAAATGCAGAAAAGAAAAAGAGTTTTAATTTCTAGAGATTTCACCGAAATCTCCACATATTTTTTTAATGCTGAAAAAAGTCTTTTATGCTCACAAAGTCTGCATTTATTAGAAAAATACAGTAAAAACAAAATATTATTCAAATATAAAATAACTATTTTCTATACTATGTGAATATTTTGTAAAATGTAATTTATTCCAGTGATGTAAAGCTTAATTTTTAGCATCATTACTCCAGTCTTTAGTGTCACATGATCCTTGAGAAATCATTCTAATATGCTGATTTGCAGCTGTAAATATTATCAGTTATTACTGGCACTCAAGTATCAATAATGATTCTTATCAATGAAAACAGTTTTTCTGCTTAATGTTCTAGTGGAAACCATGATTTTCGGATTCTTTGATGAATAGATACATCTTTACCATCACTTCTGATTAATTTAATACATCCTTGCTGAATAAAAGTAATAATTTCTGTCCTTTGAATGGCAATGTATCACAGTTTACTTTCCACACACACACAAAAAAATTAGAAATAAGTAAATAAAAAAATAAGCATCAAAACTGTTTTCTACATTGATAATAATAATAATAATAAATGTTTGTTGAGCAGCAAATCAGCATATTAGAATGATTTCTGAAAGATCATGTGACACTGAAGACTGTAGTAATGATGCTGAAAATTCAGCTTTACATCACAAAAATAAATTAAATTTTACAATATATTCACCTAGAAAACAGTTTTTTAAAATTGTAATAATATTTCACAATTTTACTGTTTTTACTGTATTTTTGTTCAAATAACAGCATCAAATGAGTGAGCAGATGAGATTTTTTTTAAAAGTCCAAACATCTGGCTGGTTGTGTACAATCGATAAACAGTATAAAAGCATAACACTTACTGGAGGAGCGTGAGCAGCCTTTCATGAAAACATTAACAAATTTCCGAGAAAACTGCATGTCGGCCTCAGGGGTCGAGTCCTCTGACAGACACGTCGAAGCGTCCTGTTTGATCCCGCTTTGTTTTCTTCCCCTGTCTTCATTCTCGTTCTCATCCTCCTCATACTCTTTGTCAAGAGCCGACTCGTATGGAGAGGAGACGCAGTTATCGTAGATGGTGGGCGAATCGCTTTCGTCGCTGTAGCTGCGATAACACTCCTTCAAGCTGACGAGTTCCAGCTGATCGTGTTCGTCCACGACCAACGTGTATTTGACCGAATCGTACGAAAGTCCGCTCGCGTCCGAGTTGCTCATGGAAGTCTGCAGCATTCCTGACAAACTCTCACGATGAGCGTGAGCCTCGCCTGCGCCGCAGTCTCTGTAACACAGATCTTCCGCTCCAGTTACTTCTTCACCGCTACTCTCAGGGTCCACAGTGGCCAAAGCTTCCACACAGGAGAAATAGGAAGGCGGCTGCAGATCCTGTTCGCTGTACGGAGGGGGAGCTTCGTTGTCAGAGCTGTCTAGGATTACTTGGGAAAGCGCCGGCGTTCTCTCGTGCTCCAGAGCCTCAGTGCAACGCTGTATCGGCGTCAGAAAGATCTCCTCTGTCGGCTCGAGCCGGACGTCTGTGTGATAACGGATCCGCTCGCAGTGGCCTGGTTCTCTGTGCACGTCTCTGGCTTTGTATGGTGGGGCAGGAGCTTGAGTGTGTTTGGAGGGGCAGCTGTTGGGTTTGTCGGTAGAGGTGCCGCAGTCTTTCATTTGAGTCCGGCTCTGTCCTGGCTGGTGCTTCTCCTCATCGCTCAAACACGAGTGTTCACGAGGTGGCGTCAGTTCACCTGCTTACAGGAGGATTGTGCACAAAAAAGTGAAATTGACAGTACCAATCAAGTCAGTGCACACAGACACACACAAATATGGCAGTGCAATTTAACTATTCATTTAAAATTAAGTTTTGATATCAGTAGTCTACTAACATGCTTGTTTTGCTTTTGAAACGGACAGACTAACAAGTTAGGTACGCCTTTGTGACCCATTGTTTGAATAGACTGCACATGCAATCATGTTTTTGTAGATGACTCAACTAAAACGAATTCACATGACCACAGTTGGCAGCAAAACATGACTGGCTTTTGTCATTGAGACAACAGAACAAGGAAAGTTTGGCACACAGTGAGTTAGGTCAAAAAAACTGTCAATTTACCTACAAAACTGAATACAAAATTCAACAAAAAAGGACACATTATGCACCAAAAATTACACCTTTTAAAAGTACAATTTTGAGAAAAAGAAATGCGCTTAATCATACTGATTGTGCACTTGTAGTGTACTTCATATCATGAAAGTATAATTTTAAAAGCAAAATGTACTTGCAGATAATATAATATTAATGAAATAAAAGACCCACTTAAGTGACTTAAAGAGAGACTCTTTCATGACTGTTTCTGAACACACTTAAGTACACTTTTAAAAAAAAGTGCACTTTGTAATGTTAAATTTAATGTGAACCTGGACCACAAAACCAGTCACAATGGTCAATTCTTCTGAAATTGAGATTTATACATCATCTGAAAGCTGAATAAATAAGCTTTCTGGAATCTGAGGGTGCAAGAAAATCAGAATATTGAGAAAATCGCCTTTAAAGTTGTCCAAGTTCTTAGCAGTGGATATTAGCAAATCAAAAATTAAGTTTGGTTTATTTATAGTAGGAAATGTACAAAATATCTTCATGGAGCATGATCTTTACTTAATATCCTTTTTGATGTGCTTTAAAGAAATACACTTTTTTGACTAACATACTAAACCGCATGTAAAGTACTTGAATATAATTTAATTTTTTTATTTTAATTTACATTTCAATTTACTAAATTTGCAACTTTGTGTAATAAATATTTAAACGCATTGCATTTAAGTTACATACAATAGAAATTAAATATATTTCAGTTTACTGTAAATGCTTGTCAGTACATTCAGCAATACTTTAACCATTTCAAAGTCAATAGAAGTTATTGTAAAAATTATATATAAAAATGTACTTAAGTTCTACTTAAGTGGGTTAAAATGGACTCTAAAGTTTAGCTAACTGCATTTATTATACATGTAAACTACAATACTTTGTAATTTTTAATTAATGTCTGATAAATTACATTCAGTTCACGCTTAAGTATAATCCCTTAAAGTTTATTATATCCGTAATAAGTACTCTTTTTTAAAAGCATGCTTACTTTATGTAAATACTAATTATACTAAAAAAATATTATACTGTATACACAGTAATACTGAATGCATGATTACTACAAATAGGTAAAATCTTGTTTGTTTTAAATAGAGAACACTGTTATTGCTGCTGTGACGTCATGCCAACTTCTGCAATAAGACTTAAGCGCTTACAACGTAAACAAAGATCTCTACACTTACCTGTTTTGAGGGGTGGCAAGGTCTGGGAGATTTTCTGCTGCCAGCTGTACTTCTTCGCAAATGAGTTGTTGTTTAAAGTGTCCTGTTGATGAGATACAACAGACAGGCGTTTAGCATACTAATGTAGAGCCCCTGCAATATACAGTATGCAAACTGTGCTTAGCATTTTTTTATGGAATAGCCAGATGCACCGAGTACTGTAGTTCACAACTTGGACAAAGCAAGTAATATTAAACTTTTTTTTTTTAATCTTTTACATTATTTAATCAGATCTCTGAGTTTTCATACCATAAACAGTCAAATAAGTCCAAATTTGGTGGTGCAAGATGATTTCAGTCAGAGATCTTATAATTGTATTCAATTGGACTCAAGTGTATCCGAATTTTCTCAGGGTTGAAGTCAAGGGCACTACCCTAAACACTTAAATGAATTAAAAAAAGAATCTGGCACACAAAATCAAGCACTCAATGAATAATACAAGAGTATTCAGTAAGCTAAGTGCATTTAAAAGTCCAAAAGACTTTCCTCTCTTTCTCAGATTCTCTTTCACTCTCAGTACCTCTTACAATGCTTACAATAAAGTCCACTCTTTTGGTCCAAACTGACCCATATTAACATTCCCCACACAAACCATCAGCTTTAAATCGTTCCAGAGGTGTAAAGTAACTACCCATTTTCCTACCAACTGCACTCGCTGCTTATCTTCCTAATAAACATAACTGACTGGTTCTGTCAAAACAGAATAAGCAACTGCATTAATTTTTGTGTGGAATAGGCACTATTTCTGCATTGAATGAATGCAGAACTTGTGAGAGGCAAACGCTGCGTCGCTTTCAGCGTTTCTGCTCGTGTTCAGCTGAGAGCGATCGCCTCGACTCTCCACTCACAGCTTCCATTCAAACAGATAATGACAACCAAATATCAACCCACTGAATAACAATGAAGCGCTCATACTTTATTGTACGCTGGGGGCCAAACCACAAACAAGCTCAGATACAGGACTGTGTTCTAGAAATAAGACCTTTGTGTCGCTTCTGATATGCTTACAATATTTTCAATATTTTATCTGACAAAAGGCATTAAAGGAAATGTGAATTACAGTATGTGAGCTACATTTTTAAATTGCATTGCGCAGTGTTACAACTACATTTTTTGGTAAGTAATAGTACTTTTAAGTATGACTTTGAATAAGTACTCTTCAGTAAGCTCTTCAATAATTATTATTTCTATAATAATTACTCCTTTTAAACGTATGCTAAAATATACATCTTTTTACAAGGCCAAAGAGAGTGAGTTATAATTATTCATTAAATCATCAAATTAATTTATACCAGTTTACCCGATTCAGGCTGTATTGCAGATACAGATCCTTTTGCTAGTTTGATAGACAAGCTTTTTTGCAAATAGAGGGTGTTAAACCAAACATTGCACGATGGAGGCATCGCCTTCTCTCATGTGACTTTTCGGACATATCACGCAGTGGTCTTTTTGCAAAAGTAAAAGACACTTTATCGCCTGGTGTCGCTGTTGGGCGGTATTACTTTAGAAAATTGAGTGCTTTATGCACTATTTAAATATTTTATTTAATAATAATTCATTTTGCCCCGTCAATTATTTTCTTTACTGAAATGTTAGGATGCACTGCCTCATCACAGAAAATGCACCTGCTGTATTTCTACAGTATTTCATATCTTTATATTATTACCTGAGTCCGTGGCACTTGTGGGAATAAGTTGAGAGTGGTGGGTCTTTTTGGACGGTACATATCCATGCTGACAGGAACGGCAGAATCCATAGATGCTTTGCCATCCACTCTTTGGCTCCTATCGGCAGCATCAGTAAGATGTAAAGGATGTGTCTCTGCCTGGATCTGACCCACTGCGCCTGCCTCCACCTTGTCCAGGCCGCTATTTGGTGCCTGGATCACATGATCCTGCAGGGATTGGAAAGATTGTATGTCAATCAGAGAAGGGAGTGAATGTAAAAGCAAGAGAGGGGAGTTGAGGGCCACTGACCGGACCAGCAGAGCAGGCAATGACATCAGACTTTGGCATTTTCAGTGCCGGCTAAGCCAAGAGGACAAGAGACGGGGAGGGGTTTGGTACAAAGACTATTCATATCGGTGTTTACTCACTGCATTACAATGAGACTCATTAACACGTATAGCTCGGCCTGCTCTCAGCTGCAGTTCTGTGCAAAAGTTTGCCAGATTCGTATAGATTTTGATTTAGGTTGAAAGAAAGTGCTTTGAATAAGAAAAAAAATCCTGCGGAGTGGAAATCTGAAAAGAAGTAAATAATAAAGTACAGATTTCATCTGTTCATTATGTATTTTTAAGTAATTTACAAATAGTTTGCATCAGTGGCCTGGGAAACATGACTTACTTTAGTGCCACAATGTAATGGAGCCCATAAGCTGGCTGCTGAAAATTCAGTTTTGCATCACAGGAATAAATTACATTTTAAAATATATTAACATATAAAATCATTCTTTTAAATTGTAATAATATGTCTGTTTTTACTGTATTCAAAATCAAATAAATTGCAGCCTTGATATGCATAAAAGACTTATTTCAAAAATATTGAAACTCTAGAACAGTAGTTTATGCTGAAGTATAGTTGGAAAAACAAACAACGACGCAGATTAATCTAATTAATTAATTAATTAATTACACTTATACACAAACAAACCTGCAAGCCAACAGCCCTTTCCATTCCATTCCCTTTCTTCTCATAATAATGAGAAAAAACCTCATTCCATCATGCAATTAAAGGTATTAGGTTACTTTATTTTAAAAGTAATGCTACTTTAGTATTTTTAGCTACTACTGATAAGGATAAATTAAGCATCCATTGCATGCCAGTGTAATCTAATAACCATCCATTAAGGACTTCACTATATTGCTGAATGTCTTTTTTATTTGGTCTGAATAAAATGTTTTTGTGGACTCTGCTGTTTTATGCATGGCTTTACAATCCATTTTCATTCATTATTTGTTTCCTGACTATAATCTTTTCTAGTTGAAACGCTTACTGTCTGACTAGACCATTTTAATTAGACACTATTAATGAATTCACTCACTCGGCGCCACCTACAGGTGTAATGATGTAGTGCACAGGAAGGTCACTTCTTGAACAACCGCTTTCATAATAAATTATTAATAAATTCTAATCATTAATAACAGAACAAGACAAATGTAGAACAAAAGTACAGAAAGGTGAGATAGATTGTAGTGGCAGTGTCTGTTAGATGATAATATGTAATATTTTACATGTTAAGCAGGATCTTTTTTCACCTTGATGTCAGAGTCCTTGCGTCTGGAGCTCAGTGCAAATTCATCAGTGATTTCTGTGATTTCAGACAGATCCTCATCTTCAAATTCATCCAAGCCTATGTCATGGGTCAACCTATAAGAACCAAAGCAGTTATAGTTCAAGGGGGCGCTAGAGAGCTGTTTGTTTTTTGTTTTTAAATCTAATGCACAATAAATGGTTGTGAAAAAGAAATGCACTTAATTGTACTGAATGTGCACTTGTAGTGCATTTCAAATCTCAAAAGTAGATTTGAAAAAACAACAACATGTAAACGCTGATAATATAATATTAATAAGAGGCCACTTAAGTAACTTAAAGAGAGACACTTTCATGACTGTTTCTAACACACTTAAGTACACTTCTAAAAAGAAGTGTAATGTAAATTAAAAGTTTTAATTTAAAGCACATTTTAAATCATTAAGTCTTAATCTTTTCTTGTGTTTTAAAGAAGTACACTTATTTTGTGTTGACTAACATACTTAAGCACATGATTATCATTTTAAATGTAGTTATTGAATATTACATTTAAAGTAGTGCTGTCAAATTGATTAATCACAATTAATTGCATCCATAATAAAAGTTTGTTTACATATGTGTACAGTGTATATTTATATTTTTATATAAATACACACAAATACATGTATATATTTAAGAAATATGTAATATGTATTTTATGTATAATATAATTAATGTACATATGAATATAATATTTTAATAGAGATGGCATTAAAATATATTTTAGTTTATCATAAATACTTGTCAGCACTTTCAGCTGTACTTTAACCATATTTTAAAGACAACAGAAGTAATTATAAAATCACATATAAAGATGCAGTTAAGTCCTACTTAAGCAGGTTAAGTTAATTACATGTAATTTAAATGTAAACTGTAATGCATTATCATTTGAAATGAATGTGCAACTGAACGTCTGAAAACATTACATGCAGATCACACTTAAGCATATTCTTAGGTATAATACTTCCTTAAGTTTATTTTAAATGTATGCTAAAGTGTACTTCTGTTTCACAAGGGTTTTAATAGAATAGTCTTGTGATTAATGTTATTCTTGTACGTACAGGCTCTGTATTTAGCAGTACAGAACTACTGAATCAAAAATGTTTCTGTTGCTACATGTAAAATGTCTATTTATTTGTCAAACATCATCTGTTTTTTTTTCTGTGTCGTTATAGGGTTTTGATTGTAGATTGACGTGCAAAAAAATATTTAAAGCATTTTAGCATAAGGATGAGACAACAAAATATGAAACTAAATTATATGGTGTATATTTTGTGGAAATTTTCTGAATGCATTCATGACTGGAAGCAGTGACTTGGCAAACGTCACAGGTCACATGACAATGTCACCATGATGGATGTAGTTTTTCCGCATTGTATTTGGACTCCACACATGCATGTTTTTTTTAGTAACAGCTCTCATCAAATGCAACACCTGCATGATTTCACAACAGCTTGTGTCTCTATGTGAGATGAAAGAGCTCATGGTGTGCAACATGCATGCTCCCAGTCTCTTTCAAAATAAAAGTCTTGTCACAGCACCACTCTGACACTGCAATGAACAGAAGCTGTATTATAAAAGACTATATTGTTCCCTTACAGATTTATATTAGTGTCAGTACATGAAGAAACCATTGGCAAAGGACAGGGATTCTATTGCAATACTAGAAATAGTATTGCATAAAAAACAAAGTGTTGCTATGCAACAAAAATGACGATCTGCTATGGATGCTGCATCTGCTGCTCATCAAAATACATGCACTAACACAGCAATAATTTATATATTCTCCCACTAAAAACACATGCTTGAAAAGTAAAATAACCTCATACCATTTCTCCCATTGCTCCTCTGTCCATTCCTCTTTGCCATCACCGTTTGAGTCCATTCTGTGAGCAGTGCAGCATGGGATTGTGTTGACATCTGGTCAAAGCTGAGCACCTGCCATTCGAGCCTCTGTATTTGATGTCAGTTCAGACTGATTTCAAATGACAACAACACATGCTGCTCCAGCATCCTCCTTTCACTGAAACATCTGCTGTAGAATCATGACGGCTTGACGAATGCTGCATTTTTCTCACTGTATCTCTCTGCCCTTGCTCATGTGTTTACCTGCATCTTCGCTGGGTGATCTACAACCGGAGTCACAGAAAAATAAAAGCAGAAATGGCAAAATAAAAGCTTTGCAGAGGCAGTTGCTGAGAGAGATGCTGCATGACAGTGTCTTTCTGCTTATTCATAATAATCATGCAGTCCATCCAATAGCAGTCGTGTGTTTTACAACATCACCCCTCCTCTCTGCTTCTTGTCGCCCATCCCCCCACATCTCTCTCTCTCAGTATTTGAGAGGTGTTATATTGTATGTGTGTGGGTGCAGCCAATTCATTATCTCTCTTCAAGGCCAAATAGTAACACGCTGTGAAAAGAAACAGAAAGAACATTTAAAGTATTTGGAAACAATAAGAAAGTAAACAACATAACATTACACATTATTAAAAATAAAGGTTCCAAAAAGGAGTTTTCAAAGCGATTCCATAGAAGAAACATTTTGGAATCTTTAGAACAGTGATCAGTTCTTTTAAAGGAATAGTTCACCCAAATATGAACATTTGCTAAAAATGTTTTCACCCTCAGGCCATCCAAGATGTAGATGAGATTGTTCACTTGACATTCCATCACTTGCTCACCAATGGATCTTCTGCAGTGAATGGGTACCGTCATCCACACATCCACACCACTCCAGTCCATCGATTTCTGTCACTTCTGGTCAAAATACAAGTCCATAATGTATAATAACACTTCCTTTAGTGAAAAAGTCCATCTCGTGGTGTCTCTCACATCAAAATCCACATATTTGTTTAGAGCTGTTTTGGCTTGTAAACAGTGTTTGATTTGTGCAGATTTCACTCCTGATTCAGACGAGATGACTTTTTCATTGGAAAAAGTGTTATCATGGATTTTGGACATGCAATTTAGCTGGAAGCAATGGTTTGACTTCTTAGTGATGGATTTGTTTGGACCCTCATTCTGACGGCACCCATTCACTTCAGAGGATCCATTGGTGAGCAAGTGATTTAATGCTACATTTCTCCAAATTTGATGAAGAAACAAACTCATCTGCATCTTGGATGAGGATATTATCAGCAAATTTTCATTTTTGGGTGAACTATTCCTTTAAATTGTATTATTATTATTATTATTATTATTATTATTATTATTATTATTGTTATTATTATTATTATCATTACACTCTTAAAAATATTTTTTTTTATTGTTATTGATGGTTCCATGAAGAACCTTTAACATCCATGGAAACTTTCTATTGCACAAAAGGTTATTTAAGATGGAAAAAGGGTTCTTTTGATAAATAAAACAATAAGGAAAAAAAAGAGATTATTTTAAGAACTTCGCGAAAACCCACAATGGTTCTTCAAATGCTTTTGGAACCTTTATTTTTATGCTATGAATATTTTAATATAGTAGAACCTTCTTCTACTAAAAAGAAACATTTGTTCAATGGAAAGGTTCCATGAGTCTTAAAGGTTATTTATGGAACCATATGCAAATAAGAGTGTACAGGATATGGACCCATGAGTTATTTTGCATAGGCCTAGTCAAGGGGAACTACACATGCAGTTTAAATTAATGAAGCAGGTGAGTTAAATGTATGATTTAAAATATTTTGATGTGTTAAAAAAAAAAAAAACCTAGCCCAGATCCATAGGAAAATTCTCAAAATGTTTCTGCAGGAACTTACAGGATTTTTCACGGAAATTGTTTGCGTCAAATTCATATTTTCTTCACCAGAGGGCCTCGGGCGTTACAGATGCAGGTGCACACTCCAGTCCAGTTGGTAGCGGTAATTCACCAAAAGCTTTCGACAAACACCACAAAAGAAAAAAACCATGCGGCATCTTCATCCTTCTGGATAGACACGGATCTAAATGAATGAATGAATCCGTATTAGGGAGCGTTTAGTGGATACTGTGCGTTTGATTCGCGGAGATGAGAAAATAACGAAAAACATCGTGAAAACAGGTGAGTAGATAAACGAGACGATGACTTTCCTTCTGACCTTTCTTTCTCCGTTTAGGTGTAAAAACTTTATAACGTGAACTCGTTTAATTATGACGACAAAGCGTTCTGAAGAGAGAAATAAAATAATCATCGTCGTCATCGTTCTCGCGCTTTCTCTGAATTGAATTTGCTTGTGTTTATTCTACTAATTTATGGCATTACCGCCCAGCTGGCTGGAAACAGAGCAGCTTTTGTCCGTTAAGTGCCAAGCAGACAGACAGACAGACAGACAGACAGACAGACAGTTTATGTGAGTCAAAACAGTTGTTTGAAAACTTCTTTCACACACGATACGAGAAAGAAAAATATCTGTCGGTCCCAATGAAATCGCCGCTACAGTAAAATGGCGTGAGGTGGTCAGTTGGTCTAACATCCGCATTTTCAGCAATAATACACTGACCCATCTTAAATTGTGAAACAGGTAACTATTTAAATATGTATTTGTTAAACACACACTCTCTCTCTCTCTCTCTCTCTCTCTCACACACACACACACACACACACACACACACATACTAGTCATTATTTGAGCGACGTCATGTACTTCCCTTTGACGTCAAACAACTATTTAACAATAAATAAATTGTACTTACTTAATCTCCTTATTTTGTTAACAAAATTTTCTATACATAAATGTAAAAAATAAAAATGAATGTCAGCAGCCACTGTTTCGTGTTTTGCTTGTTGAAATGCATTACTTTGAGACTATTTCTAACTCATGTAATAAGGCTTTAAAAACTAAAAAACAAACTATTTAACAATAATAAAAAAAATATATACACTACCGTTCAAAAGTTTGGAGTCAGTAAGACTTGTAATAGTCTTTAAAGTAGTCTCTTATGCTCATCAAGGCTGCATTTATTTGATTAAAAATATAGAAAAAAAAAACAGTAATATTGCAAAATGTTTTTACAATATAAAATGTTTTTTCATTTTAACATACTTTAAAATAGAATTTATTCCTGTGATGAAAAGCTGAATTTTTATCAGCTGTTACTCTAGTCTTAAGTGTCACATGATCCTTCAGAAATCATTCTAATATGCGGATTTATTATTAGAATGATCAATGTTGGATAATATCAACAGTTGTGCTGCCAAATATTTTTTGGAACCTGTAATTTTTTTTTCAGGATTCTTTCATGAATAACAAGTTTAAAAAGTACAGTGTTTATTCAAAATATAAATATTTTATAACAATGTAAATTATTTATTATTAACTTTTAATACACTTTTAATTATTAACTTAATACATCCTTGGTGAATAAAAGTATTAATTTCTTAAAAAAAACAAAAAAAAAAAACAATAAAAATATACTGACCCCAAACTTTTGAACGGTAGTGTATATATTTTTGTCAGTGTTCATATGTAATATGTACACAACTGCAAAGAATATTTCTTTCTTTCTTTCTTTTAGTAACTATTCTTGCTACAAAATCACTAACTTAAAGCAGAATAGAGAAGAAACTTCCCTAGTCTACTACCCGGCTGTATATTTAAATGACCTCCTTCTGTATTTAATATGCAAACAGGTTATTCACTACATGCCTGAAGGTGCCTTGAAAGAAACTAGTGAAGCAAACAGAAAGAAGAGGCTGTGGAATGAAGCAGTGTTGTGTTTAGATTGAGACAAAAATCAAAAGCTCTGCATTTATTTCTGAAGAAGGGGTGGACAGGCTGAAGATGGAGAGACGTTTTTGTTAAATCTGTTCATTGAGTTTGTTGTACACTGATTTGTTTATTCTTGACAAAGAACCAGACAGAATATAAATGGGTCAAATAAGAGTGTCTTCGACAAAATGAGAAATCTTTCTGACTTATTGATTGCAATATGTTTACAATACACTCAAGATTTGCTGGCCAATATAAAAACAAGCAGCATCATGAATATCCAAATTATTCGAATGCACTTTTCTTAATCTGTTAGCATTCCAGTGTAGCACCAGCGGTGCGCTATTTAGTTAATTTTACAGGAATGCAAGGGGGTAATACCTGTAGTAAATTAGTTTTGCAATCCTTCTCGTCTTGGTGCACAAAAGTATGAAAAAGTGCTGATACACACTGAAATCACTTCAGGTTTTTAACTGCAAACCACTCAACGAAAAAAAAAAAAAAAAAAGCAGATGAGAGGTGAAAGTTTCCCTAGTGCAGGTTTTAATTAGCACAGTATTAAGTAAGCAAATCAAATGTGCATTTAAAGTCAACAAGTAAAGAAATATGCATGTAAGGACAATACAGCCGTGTTAGGGATGTTCTTGGCCTTTTTTTTTTTTTTTTTTTTTAATTTCAAGAATTTGTCAAGTCACTAAAACGGTAGTGTCTGCCTGCCAGCGATAATTAAATTATTTGAATTTAATTAAAACGCACTGTTGACAGAAATTTGGTCAGTAAAGTAACATTGCTTAATTGTTCATAATGATAGCTGAGTCATCAGTGTTTTTGTGTATTTGATAGATTGGCATTTTAAACTTGACAGTGTTTACCGTTGTTTTTTTAAGATGTGGTAATCAAACATGTTTGTAATGATAATTAAAATGTGAAATGGCAATACTGTCTTATCATTATGGAGGTCTTCGTCAGACACTTTTTCATTTAATGAAATGTTAAGGTTTTAGTAGCAAACAGCATGATTTACAAACATATTTTTTTAGTGAAATGCCTTGTGTTCAGTTTAAGATGCTTTTTAACAAGATTTTAATTATTTCTTGCATTAAAACATTTTGAATCTGCTGCCATTTTAGAGAAAGTCCATAAATATTGAGATATACACTACCAGTCAAAAGTTTTTTTTCAAGAAGTCTCTTCTGCTCACCAAACTGTTCCAAAGCACAGCAAAAACAGTAAAAAAACAAAAAAGTGTTTTTATTTGAATATATTTTAAAATGTAATTTATTCCTGTAATTTCAAAGCTGAATTTTTAGCATTATTACTTCTGTCACATGATGTTTCAGAATTCATTATAATGTTCTGATTTGCTGTTTGAAAAAAAAAAAAAAAAAAAAAAGAGAATTTGCTATTATTATTATTATTATTATTATTATTATGTTGACAACAGATGAGTAGAATTTTTTTTTATGAATAGATTTTGTATTTCAGATAAATGCTGATATTTGGATCTTTCTATTTATCAAAGAATAAACTCAGCTGTTTTAAATATTGATAATAATAATAATAATAATAATGTTTCTTGAGCAGTAAATTAGCATATTAGAATGATTTTTGAAGGATCATGTGACACTGAAGACTGGAGTAATGATGCTGAAAATTCAGCTTTGATCACAGGAATAAAATATATTTTAAAATATACTTCAATAGAAAACAGTTATTTTAAATAGTAAAAATATTTTAAATGTTTGATCAAATTAATGCAGGCTTGATGAGCAGAAGAGACTTATTTTTTTTTTTAAAAAAAAGCATTATAAAATCTTACTGTTCAACAAATTTTGTCTGGTAGTGTTGCTCAGTGTTTATGGATGGGTATCTTGACATACTTAAGATTTTTCTACAATAGTTCCTATATCACTTGTCCAGTCATATAAATTCTATTTAACTAAAATATATATGCTGCGCTGGGGGGCATAAACTGCTTGATTTTCTCAGTGGCTCTTTGTTTGCATGCATTACTGAGATAAATGGGAAGGAAACCCCTCCAGGGTGCTTTCTGCCTTTTGAAGTCAAGCTTCCCTTTGTGAAAAAGTACCCTTTAGCATACTTTTAAAAAGTACTTATGATGAAAATCATATTTTAAAAGAATTTACTTAAGTGAGAAGTTTTTTGGACACTTAATTGCTTGCTCACTGCAATTAAATGAAAATGTAGAATTTACTAGCAATTTTGCTAGCGGATGGTAGCGCTACGTTGTGCTTTGGGTTGTTTCATTGGCCACAGTTTAGACCACAGCACTAAACCAAACCCATTTTACATAAAAAAATAAAGCTGTGTTACAGGTTTTGTTGTTGCCGGTAAAAAGTATAAATTGTAGAGTCTTCAAAGTGCTGGTTTAAAATACAGTAAGCAGGGCTCTAGCACTGGTGCGCCCAGCACAAAAGTTAGGTGCACCCAAATTTTCGACCGTATTGCATTTAATCACCATTTACAATTATTCTAATTCATAGTTTTGCATGATGATATGATGAATGAATGGTTCGTTTTTAACAGCAGATTCAGCTGATCTGCACATCCCTGCGCACTTATGTAAGTTTACAATCACTTATGCTTTTAAGCCAAATCCACGCTAAAAAGAATAACGTTAACTGACATCTGGACGTGACTCTCCGCAATCTCTGATGAAATCGGTTGGGTGTTTGCACGCCTACTGGATCCTTGGACAAAAGTTTACAGGGGTTCACCCAGTTAAAAAATTTCTGATCGTAAAAATCATATTCTTTATCCTTGGCCTGGGAGCGCTGTTGCCATGGAACTTCATCAGGATGGCATCTATGGTAACGGACTGTGGAAAATATGGGAAATAAACACTGCTTTTTTGCTTTTTCCGTTACCAGACCAAAACTAGGGACTGATTAGAAGTGATTTTTCATGACATTTCCTGTACTTGTGTACTAAAATATGAATAATTATTAACATCCATAAGTAGGTCATATTTGCCACAATCAGCTCATGTCGGGTACAGTTGGAACAGTACCAGAGTACAGTTGAGACGCCATCGGAAATGCTGTAAAGCTGCCTAACCAATTCACTGCAAATGTAAAATGCCTTTAAAAATTAGAATTCGTTTTGTTTTTGAGTTTTTATTTCCATTCAGTATTTTATGTGATTATTTGTGTAATTAAAAGTAGTTCAATTGTAAAACATTGTATTGTAATGGCAAACAGCGATACAATATTTCATTTCAGTTCATCATTGTAATAGTAACACTTGAAAAGTTGAGTAACGGTAAAAACATTGAACAATTGCAAACAGCAATAATAAAACAGATCAAAAGCAAACAATAACCTAATAAACATAATAACAATAAACATAATTAATAAATTATACATTGTGTCTTAACTGTACCCCACTAACCACCTCAAACATTTCTCTAGATTTTACGGTGACACAAAGTCATGCAATATGTCAGTTTTAGAGCACAGATTAAGGTTTACGAAAATGTAAGTTAACTTTAACAGTCATATAAGGATGAGAAGCTATTCAATGTGGAAGGGACTTAGTGATGTGAAAAATTTACCTTTTTCAAATGTACCCCTGTACCAACTGTACCCGGTCTACCCTACTCAGCTGTTTCTCAAGTGCCAGTCACTTGAACATTTTATCTTATTTTATTAGAAAGGATTATTTTAGGTTGACACCAATGACATATGACAAATGTTACTTAGGGTTATACACAACAAACAGACAGGATTGTTGCCTAAATGTTAATTTTCATGTAATATTTGTTTAAAACAGACAGAACAGTGTGAGGAGGAAATTGCGAGACAGCAGGGTAAGAAGAACATAATGCCCAACAAACTGCAGTTTGATCTTCAGAAAAGCAAGAACAAGAAAATGAAGAAACAGAAAAGGTCAAAATCCAAACGGTCAAGAAATACAAATTCAGTGAAACCTGTGAGATGGAACAGCATGGAGAATCTGGACCTAAGCTGTGAGTATTGTATTAGATTCTCTTTTACTAAAGAGTATATTTTTACTAATGAGTATATTTAATGAAATATTTTTTTCCAATACCATAACACCAACCTTTTCCATATTAAAGCTGTTATAAACCTACTGTAGAACATCTGCATATACTGATGTTTTTTGCCCCCCCCCCCCCCCCCCCCCCCCCCCCCCCTGATACCTCAGTCTCTCATGAACAAGCTGTAAAGTCTCATTCTGATGAATCAGAGAAGGTCCAGGATAAGGTGAGTTTACATTACTGACAGTTATAATACACTGAATGATCATGATATTCTAGAATGTATTTTAATGCTGACTAATATTTGTAAATGAATATTTGCACTGTTTTAGAAAACACTAGGACCTTAAACTCCAGAACGTGACGAGGGTTCGGTCACCATCCTGGACAACCTTCTTCAGTCTTTACACTTTTTGTGTGTCCTCCATGGCTGCACATTCAGAGCTGCACTGTTTTCCTGTAACAAACATACTGTACTTTTGTTGTTCATCCTCCTAAAATGTTTTATTTTTAATTTTTGTAGTTTTCTGTTGTATTGTATGTTGTTGGTTTACACGAGTCTGCTGTTGTTGTTATTTGTATGTTGTGTTGGAGTGTCTGACTGTGGGGTATGGTGTGCCATTTTGAATTTGCATTCTCTCACTGTATTTATTGCACTTTATTTTCTGCACTTTTAACACTTTTCTTTTGTTAAAAGCTAGGGAAATTGGGGGGAAATCACAGGAAACATTTTCTGATTATTTGTTACTGGCATGATATCTGCAACCCTTCACTTGTAGCTTTAATGAACAGAACATGTTTGTGTGAGGGAAGAGTTCAGAAGAGAACGGGACATGCATGAAGGTACTGTTAATGATGACTGATCAGGAGTTATTTCATTAAGTGTTTTGAATTGCACACATGTTGTAACTGCGTTATTTTCAGCTCTTCCTTTGGGGACTGTTGTTTTTAAATCTGTTCTTTAAATCTTTTAACTTGTTCAATTGAGTTCTTGATGCTACTGAAGTTTATACACTAGCTGCTTTCTGCAGCTTTATAATATATATACACTACTCACAATAAGTTAAGGATATTGTGAGAGACTCGGTGGATGTCGTACATACAGTGTTTGTTTCACTTCAGACATTTTTGGGATAGGGAGGCAATTGTATTGGGGTGATAGACACACCTCATTTTGTGTTTTCCATGTAATGGTCTCATTGTGTACAGGTGTGCCTTATATTGGGGCCAATACCAAAAGACAACCCTTTTCAATGTGGCATCAATTTCAACATTCTGTGGGTATAAAAAGCTGATATTGTCAGTAAGTCATTCCAAGTTCATCATTCAAACAGCCATAAACACACGACGTCACTTAACGGACGAGCAGCGCCACCTGGCCATGGCGCGCCTTCGGGTCGGTGGCAGGCAGTCAGATGTTGCTTGTGAACTTGGTGTGTCTCAAAGTGTCATCAGCAGACTTGCATCAAGACACAGAACTACTGGCAGAGTTCATGACAGACCCAGGAGTGGAGCCCCACGAGTGACAGACCGCAACGATGACCAGTACCTAAGGACCTATGCACTCAGACATCGTTATGCAACTGCCACACAGCTGCAGGCCCGTTTACGAGATGTGAGGGGTACTAGGGTTTCCAGACAAACCATTCGCAACCGACTCCACCACTTTGGCTTTAATGCCAGACGACCATTGCAGGTGACTCCACTGACACCAAGACACAAGACCATGTGACCTGGACAATGCGGCAGTGGTCTACCGTCCTGTTCAGAAATGATGGTCGTCAGCGTTGCTGGAGAAGGCGAGGTGAGCGATACCCTGAGGTCAACATGGTCCCCAGGGTTTGCTTTGGTGGAGGAGGTGCAACAGTCTGGGCAAGCATCACCAGTCAGCACAAAACAGATTTGGTTATTGTACATGGCTCAGTCACTGCAAGTTCTTACCTCAGAGACATCATAGAACCCATCATCATCCCCCAATTCCGCCAGCACACCCCCAACTTGCTGTTCATGGATGATAATGCTCCACCACATCGTGGCAGAATTGTCACAGCTCGACTTCAGGAAGTTGGAGTGCCTCATATGGTATGGCCATCAATGTCCCCTGACCTGAACCCCATAGAGCACGTCTGGGACCAGTTGAAGCAGAGACTGGATGATCGTACCCCACCCCCACGTGACCTGGCAGAACTGCGTGTAGCACTTGTGGAAGAGTGGAACGCATTGCCTCAGAACAACATCATGAGGCTAGTGAGGAGCATGAGACGTCGCTGTCAAGCTGTCATTGCGGCAAATGGTGGAAACACCCGCTACTGACATTGTCAATTTTTGTTATTTGGGGCTATCCTTGTTATTGTCTAAATTTTTTGGGGTAATAAATATTAAACTAATGAAAATGGTGTTTCTTCTCATACATTATTAGTAATATCAAAGGGAACTTTTACTCATTTCATTAAAATTCAGAGCAAATAGGAAAAGCACTCATGTAAATAACACTATCCCTAACTTATTGTGAGTAGTGTATATATATATATATATATATATATATATATATATATATATAAAATTTGCTTTATATCATTTTAGTAACACATCTGTTCTTACATCACTGTTTTACACTATAATTGACATTGTTTCTACTGATTGTACTTAATTTTCCAAAAAGGTGTCAAAGATCACTGATTCTTAAGACATGGGACAAAACGTGTCCAGCAATTGTAACTGGTGTTATGTTTAAAAATGGAAATATTTTCAATTGTAAATGAATTATCCCCTTCAATGCAATTTTATCATTATTATATAAAATCTATGATACTTATTGTCTTCTCACTACATTAAAAAAACAAACAAACAAAAAAAAAAAAAAAACGTGTGTTCATTTAACTGTTTTTAAAAGTTACCTTGTTACCATAGCAGATACACAGCATACTGACATACTGTTTTGAGATGAGAGAAAATAGATCATTTGTGTTCCAGTGATATCAAAATGCTTAAATGTGAATCTTGAATAAAAGCTTTAAAAACAATAACACTCACTGTTCGTTGTGTTTGTTTTAATACAATAATTGATTGATTTAATGTATTTGATAGTAAAAATGACTACAAATTCAGGTTTCCGTCACCACCGTCAGATGTGTCAACTCTGTCAGGTCTGTCATCTCCGTCAGATGAATATTTTGATCATATTTCATTGATATTTTAAATTTGTTGTAGAATTGTTGGTCATGTGTAAAAGTGTAATCTGTATGTTTAAATTATATTACACAGCCCAAGGTAAAAAGCACATTTTGATAAGAAGAGTTGAGAGGTTGCATCAAAGCTCAGTAGCTTAGTATATGTAAGATACATAAATATTGTTTCATTTGTCTGTGCACAAGGTTTTATTTTTTATTTTTGGTAACAGAATGGTACAAAATGATTACTCAAAAAAAAAAAAAAAAAAAATACAATTAACAAATTAACAATTTACCATTAACATGGCATTCTTTTGCATTCATTTATTGAGCCAGTTTCTCTGTCTATAATAAATAAGTAAAAAGAAAAAAAAAATGCACCCTGTTTTGTCCCACTCAGTGATAAATAAGTGTTAGAATAATTACCAAGGTAATTTGTGCAGGAATTTTTATTATTCTTGGAATGACATAAAGAAACAGAACAAACTCAAGTCAGTAGGCAGCACCTAGAGGTGTAATGATGTAGTGCACAGGAAGGTCACTTACTGAACAAAGAATTAGTAGACAAGTTATTGTTTGAGTGATTCAGATTCAAAAGATTCACTAGGAACATGAATAGTAATTATTATTAATAACAGAAAAAAGAAACAGAAGAAAAAGAAAGCAGTCTAATATTAGGCTGTCCCCTGTTTTTTTTTTTTTTTTCACATCAAAATCCACCCACATGTTTGTTTAGAGCTGTTTTGGACTGTTTCGACTTGTAAGTGGTGCTTGACTTCTCTGTGCAGATTTCTCTCCTGATTCAGACCAGACCACTTTTTCACAGGTAAAGCATTATGCAATTTGGCCGGAAGCAATGGTTTGAAGTTAAAAACGTCTTAATGATGGATTTGTTTCTTACAAACACACAGCTTTTGGCTTCACAAGACATTAATTGATGGGCTGGAGTGGTGTGGATTACTTGTGGATTATTTTGATGTTTTTATCAGCTGTTTGGACTCTCATTCTGACGGCACCCATTCACTGCATTTTTCCAAACTCATCTACACCTTGGATGGCCTGAGGGTGAGCACATTTTCAGCAAATTTTCATTTTGGCCTAACTGTTTCTTTAAAATAACCATCAACAAGGTTTTTGTTATTGATGGTACCATGAAGAACTTTTAAAGGAGAAGTCCACTTCCAAAACAAAGATTCACATATAATGTACTCACCCTCTTGTCATCCAAGATGTTTATGTCTTTCTTTCTTCAGTCATAAAGAAATTATATTTTTTGAGGAAAACATTTCTGCATTTTTCTCCATATAATGGACTGCTGTGTTGCCCGGATTTTGAACTTCCAAAATGCAAGTTTAAATGCGGCTTCAAACGATCTCAAATGCGGTTGTAAATGATCCCAGCAGAGTAAGAAGGTTCTTATCTAGCGAAACGAAGGGTTATTTTCGTTAAAAAAAATTGTAAATGCTTTTTAATCTCAAACACCTGTCTTGTCTTGCTCTCCCTGAACTCTTCTGACTCAAGACAGTTAGGGTATGTTGAAAAACTCCAATCGTATTTTTTTCCTGAACTTCAAAAATCATTTTAAAATCATCCTACATCGCTGCAGAAGTACCAACCCAGTCTTTGCAAAGTGAACATGCAAAGAAAATCAAACACCCTTAACAAAAAAGGTAAAACAGCGATACAGGACGATTTCGAAGTTGAGGGAGAACATGGGATGGCAGTTTTTTGACATACCCTAACTGTCATGAACCGGAAAAAAACAGTCCAGGCAGAGTAAGACAAGAGGAGAGTTTGACATTAAAAAGTATTTAAATTGTATTATTTTTATGAAAATAATCGATCGTTACGCTAGATAAGAGCCTTCTGCGGTTTACAATCGCCTTTGGGATCATTTGAAGTCGCATTTAAACTGCATTTTGGAAGTTCAAAATCCGGGCAACACAGCAGTCCATTATATGGAGAAAAATGCTGAAATGTTTTTCTCAATCAGAAGCTTGGCCCACCCTGGCCCCGCACTAGATAGCCTAACAGCCAATCGCAAATTGGAGCGATATTCAATTTGCTAGATTTGAATCTGTCTTTTTTTCTAACCGAACACCCCGAAACATTTTAATAGTTTTAGTGCAATCAGTACGCAGGGAATTGAAATCGCTTTTGCGCTGTTTACTTTCACTTTTGCTTTCGTGATTAACGCGCACTCTGTGTAAAGAATATTCTTCAGTGATGAGCATTAAGCAGCAAATCTTCAAGCATGGTCTGTCAGTCACGTCTCCTTACCCTTTTTTTTCTATTTTATCAATGATCGATTTAGAATTTTAGCCCCCTTAGCCTACCCCCTAACCTACCCATTTTGTAGCTAATATAAAAGGATATAAAACGTAACAGACCAAAATATGCAGGGAAATGACCATTTTAAGTAACAATATAGCATAAAAATATTTTTATAGTCACTAATCCCACTACTACCTCTAAACCTAACCATAACTCTCTCTGTACAGTAATAAAGAAAAACATGACAGACAGATAAGTACAATCACAATTATTTATTTAGTGCAAAAATGTCAAAATTAAGCAGTACCAAAAGCATTCCAAATAACGCTGCGTTGCAGCCGCAGTCCTCTATGGCTGAATACAGTATGTTTGTGAGGTGCAGAGCAGAATTTAAATTGTTAATCGCTGACAATATTATCCAGAATATTTCCCTATTCATTCCGTGAAGGCGCGCGCGCATCGTTCAAACACACCTCACCAGAAAACGGCATGTCGTAATCTGCGACGAATGCAGGCCAATGAGCGTTCGATTTTCCCTCAGTAAAACCTCTCCTTTCTTGATGCGGCAGTATTTGAGTCTGTAAAAAACCCAGCGCGGGTTTGCTGTTGTCTACGGTCGCTGGACTCGCTGCTCGGGATGGAGATGAAGATCGCCGGGTAAAGGCTTGAATTTGGGTCTGTTCCTCGCAGTCGTATGGATTCTGAATATCTGGAGTACAGCGCACAAATAAAATCACTTAATTTTGTAATTATGTTGCGTTTTGTTCTATTGTATGGTTCTATTGTTAGTAACAGAAAACGCCGTTTGTGTCCCACCACGGCAAACAAAGTGTGGTTACATGAATGGTTAAACGATTGCAGAAATGTTATTTATTTTAAGGGGTTAAAGTGTAGTCTCAAAATAGTCACCTCAAATATCACTTGGCCCACTCTTCATCTCATTTCTGGAGCCGGGCCTGGTTAAAAGTATGCTTTAAAATATATTGATGTGTTAAAAAAAAGCTAGCCCAGATCCATAGGACAATTATCAAAATGTTTCTGCAGGAACTTACAGGATTTTTCAAATTCATATTTTCTTCACCAGAGGGCCTCGGGCGTTACAGATGCAGGTGCACACTCCAGTCCAGTTGGTAGCGGTAATTCACCAAAAGCTTTCGACAAACACCACAAGAGAAAAAAACCATGCGGCATCTTCATCCTTCTGGATAGACACGGATCTAAATGAATGAATGAATCCGTATTAGGGAGCGTTTAGTGGATACTGTGCGTTTGATTCGCGGAGATGAGAAAATAACGAAAAACATCGTGAAAACAGGTGAGTAGATAAACGAGACGATGACTTTCCTTCTGACCTTTCTTTCTCCGTTTAGGTGTAAAGACTTTATAACGTGAACTCGTTTAATTATGACGACAAAGCGTTCTGAAGAGAGAAATAAAATAATCATCGTCGTCATCGTTCTCGCGCTTTCTCTGAATTGAATTTGCTTGTGTTTATTCTACTAATTTATGGCATTACCGCCCAGCTGGCTGGAAACAGAGCAGCTTTTGTCCGTTAAGCGCCAAGCAGACAGACAGACAGACAGACAGTTTATGTGAGTCAAAACAGTTGTTTGAAAACTTCTTTCACACACGATACGAGAAAGAAAAATATCTGTCGGTCCCAATGAAATCGCCGCTACAGTAAAATGGCGTGAGGTGGTCAGTTGGTCTAACATCCGCATTTTCAGCAATAATACACTGACCCATCTTAAATTGTGAAACAGGTAACTATTTAAATATGTATTTGTTAAACACACTCTCTCTCTCTCTCTCTCTCTCTCTCTCTCACACACACACATACTAGTCATTATTTGAGCGACGTCATGTACTTCCCTTTGACGTCAAACAACTATTTAACAATAAATAAATTGTACTTACTTAATCTCCTTATTTTGTTAACAAAATTTTCTATACATAAATGTAAAAAATAAAAATGAATGTCAGCAGCCACTGTTTCGTGTTTTGCTTGTTGAAATGCATTACTTTGAGACTATTTCTAACTCATGTAATAAGGCTTTAAAAACTAAAAAACAAACTATTTAACAATAATAAAAAAAATATATACACTACCGTTCAAAAGTTTGGAGTCAGTAAGACTTGTAATAGTCTTTAAAGTAGTCTCTTATGCTCATCAAGGCTGCATTTATTTGATTAAAAATATAGAAAAAAAAAAACAGTAATATTGCAAAATGTTTTTACAATATAAAATGTTTTTTCATTTTAACATACTTTAAAATAGAATTTATTCCTGTGATGAAAAGCTGAATTTTTATCAGCTGTTACTCTAGTCTTAAGTGTCACATGATCCTTCAGAAATCATTCTAATATGCGGATTTATTATTAGAATGATCAATGTTGGATAATATCAACAGTTGTGCTGCCAAATATTTTTTGGAACCTGTAATTTTTTTTTCAGGATTCTTTCATGAATAACAAGTTTAAAAAGTACAGTGTTTATTCAAAATATAAATATTTTATAACAATGTAAATTATTTATTATTAACTTTTAATACACTTTTAATTATTAACTTAATACATCCTTGGTGAATAAAAGTATTAATTTCTTAAAAAAAACAAAAAAAAAAAACAATAAAAATATACTGACCCCAAACTTTTGAACGGTAGTGTATATATTTTTGTCAGTGTTCATATGTAATATGTACACAACTGCAAAGAATATTTCTTTCTTTCTTTCTTTTAGTAACTATTCTTGCTACAAAATCACTAACTTAAAGCAGAATAGAGAAGAAACTTCCCTAGTCTACTACCCGGCTGTATATTTAAATGACCTCCTTCTGTATTTAATATGCAAACAGGTTATTCACTACATGCCTGAAGGTGCCTTGAAAGAAACTAGTGAAGCAAACAGAAAGAAGAGGCTGTGGAATGAAGCAGTGTTGTGTTTAGATTGAGACAAAAATCAAAAGCTCTGCATTTATTTCTGAAGAAGGGGTGGACAGGCTGAAGATGGAGAGACGTTTTTGTTAAATCTATTCATTGAGTTTGTTGTACACTGATTTGTTTATGCTTGACAGAGAATCAGAATATAAATGGGTCAAATAAGAGTGTCTTCGACAAAATAAGAAATCTTTCTGACTTACTGATTGCGATATGTTTACAATACACTCAAGATTTGCTGGCCAATGTAAAAACAAGCAGCATCATGAATATCCAAATCTTTCGAATGCACTTTTCTTAATCTGTTAGCATTCCAGTGTAGCACCAGCGGTGCGCTATTTAGTTAATTTTACAGGAATGCTAAGGGGGGTAAATAGCCTGTAAATTAGTTTTGCGATCCTTCTCGTCTTGGAGCACAAAAGTATGAAAAAGTGCTGATACACACTGAAATCACTTCAGGTTTTTAACTGCAAACCACTCGACGAAAAAAAAAAAAAGCAGATGAGAGGTGAAAGTTTCCCTAGTGCAGGTTTTAATTAGCACAATATTGAGTAAGCAAATCAAATGTGCATTTAAAGTCAACAAGTAAAGAAATATGCATGTAAGGACAATACAACTGTGTTAGGGATGTTCTTGGCATTTTTGTTTAATTTCGAGAATTTGTCAAGTCACTAAAACGGTAGTGTCTGCCTGCCAGCGATAATTAAATGATTTGAATTTAATTAAAACGCACTGTTGACAGAAATTTGGTCAGAGAAAAAGTAACATTGCTTAATTGTTCATAATGATAGCTGAGTCATCAGTGTTTTTGTGTATTTGATAGATTGGCATTTTGGACTTGACAGTGTTTACCGTTAGTTTTTTAAGATGTGGTAATCAAACATGTTTGTAATGATAATTAAAATGTGAGATGGTAATACTGTCTTATCTCTAGTTCATGGAAGTCTTCGTCAGACACTTTTTCAGTTAATGAAATGTTAAGGTTTTAGTAGCAAACAGCATGATTTACAAACATATTTTTAGTGAAATGCCTTGTGTTCAGTTTAGGATGCTTTTTAACAAGATTTTAATTATTTCTTGCATTAAAACATTTTGAATCTGCTGCCGTTTTAGAGAAAGTCCATAAATTTTGAGATATACACTACCAGTCAAAAGTTTTTTTTCAAGAAGTCTCTTCTGCTCACCAAACTGTTCCAAAGCACAGCAAAAACGGTAAAAAACAAACAAACAAAAAAAAAAGTGTTTTTATTTGAATATATTTTAAAATGTAATTTATTCCTGTAATTTCAAAGCTGAATTTTTAGCATTATTACTTCTGTCACATGATGTTTCAGAATTCATTGTAATGTTCTGATTTGCTGTTTGAAAAAAAAAAAAAAAAAAAAAAAAGAGAGAATTTATTATTATTATTATGTTGACAACAGCTGAGTAGAATTTTTTTTTTTTTCAGGTTTTTTTTTTATGAATAGATTTTGTATTTCAAATGTTGATATTTGGATCTTTCTATTTATCAAACTCAGCTGTTTTAAATATTGATAATAATAATAATAATAATAATAATAGTAATAATGTTTCTTGAGCAGCAAATTATCATATTAGAATTTTTAAAGGATCATGTGACACTGAAGTCTGGAGTAATGATGCTGAAAATTCAGCTTTGATCACAGAAATAAAGTATATTTTAAAATATAATTAAATAGAAAACAGTTATTTTAAATAGTAGAAATATTTAAAACGTTTTTCTGTACTTTGGATCAAATTAATGCAGGCTTGATGAGCAGAAGAGACTTCTTTTAAGAAAAAAATAATAAATAAATAAAAAGAAAAACATAAAATCTTACTGTTCAACAACTTTTGTCTGGTAGTGTTGCTCAGTGTTTATGGATTGGTATCTTGACTGACATAAGATTTTTCTACAATAGTTCCTATATCACTTGTCCAGTCATATAAATTCTATTTAACTATATAAAATCAGTGCAGTGAGAATCCTACTGAAGCTCTTAGAGACCTTTTTAATAGAAGTACTAGAGCAGTCACTAAATAGTTAAACCTATTAGCATTCTCTGCACATCTGCCACCTAAATTCCCACAGTCACCTCCCTAATGTTATCCTCTGTAACGATTTGTGGTTAAGCTATTTGTTTATTACTTAATTTGTTTTTTAGATGAGATAATTTGTGAGCTGCTGTGCTAGGGGGCATAAACTGCTTGATTTTCTCAATGGCTCTTTGTTTGCATGCATTACTGAGATAAATGGGAAGGAAACCTCTTCAGGGTGCTTTCTGCCTTTTGAAGTCAAGCTTCCCTTTGTGAAAAAGTACACTTTAGCATACTTTTAAAAAGTACTTGTGATGAAAATCATATTTTAAAAGAATTTGCTTAAGTGAGAAGTTTTTGGACACTTAATTGCATGCTCACTGCAATTAAATGAAAATGTAGAATTTACTAGCAATTTATGTGAAATGCGATTAGCTGAACTTCAAAGTTTTTTTGTGACACACTTAAGTAGGACTTAAGTACATCTTTATATCTAATTTCCTAAGTGATTGTCATCTTTGAAATATGGTTAAAGTACTGCTGAATGTACTGACAAGCATTTATGATAGCCTAAAATGTACTTTAATGTCATTTCTATTAAAACTTGTATTTTAATGTTGTAAGTACACATTTGTAATAATTCTGCAATTTAGCACATTTTAAAAATATATTAACTTTAATGTCATGTAACATGTATAAAGTATCTTGCTAAATGTACTTTGAGGCATGATAAAATATTAAAGCATGATTTTAAAAGTACTATAAAGTAAATTTTAATTTGACATTATTGCAAAATGCACACTTAAGTGTGTTAAGAAACAGTCATGAAACTGCCTCTCTTTAAGTTACGTAAAGAGAATTAATTAATATTAATATTGCATTATCTGCAAGTTAGTTTTTTTTTTTTTTATTAAATATATAGGATTTGAAGCAGACTACAGTTAAGTGCACTTCTTTTATTTCACCTTCATACAGTTGTTCAGTACCTACTCCCTGCTTTTCAAAGTTGTAGAGTTGTTTCCTCATGATTCAGATGTGCTAAGCATGTTGTTATGGGAATTCATAACAACAATTCATTACAACCTCAAATAGAGGTGCTGTTAGATACAGTATTTGTTTAGTATAAATAAATGATTCTGAGTAAGGCTGTGGTCATAATTCATCATCAAACTCATTTGGCTTGTCTCATCAAGGGTTTGGTGATGTGAGTTATGTTCACCTGAACGAAGCGGATGGTAGCGCTACGTTGTGCTTTGGGTTGTTTCATTGGCCACAGTTTAGACCACAGCACTAAACCAAACCCATTTTACATAAAAAATAAAGCTGTGTTACAGGTTTTGTTGTTGCCGGTAAAAAGTATAAAATGTAGAGTCTTCAAAGTGCTGGTTTAAAATACAGTAAGTACCAGTGATACAGCGCTGTGGATCATTTTGTAGGCAAAACCAAGAGAAATTTAAGTGTAATGTAGATTTGAAGAAACCATAAAGGTAAGAAGATAAAGAATGGGTTAAATGAAAAAAAAAAAAAAAATTCTTTATTTTCTCAAGAAACAATTCTGACATTTTTGGAAAAATTAAACTTTAGCAAGTGTACTTTTTGCTAAATTTTCAAAATAATATGCTTTTAAATAAAAGCATATTCTTTTTTTTTTTATTTATTTGCTTTTTAAATACGTGTGAACTGAATTTAATGTTTTCTGGCACTTAATTGCATGCTAACAGCAGTTAAAGAAAATATTATAATTAATGCTGAACTTAGTGATTTTTTTTTTTTTTTTTGACCACTTAAGTAGGACTTAAGTACATCTTTACGTAATGTCATAGTGACTTCTATTGTCCTTGAAATATGGTTAAAGTGCTGCTGAATGTATTGACAAGCATTTATGATAAACTAAAATATATTTAAGTCATTTCCATTGAAACTTGTATGTTTAAATATAATTGTAATTACACATTTGTAATGATAACGTTGCAATTTAGTACATTTAAAATATATTAACTTTACCAGTAATATTGAATAACACACTATTAATATTAATATTTTATGTCCGTTAACACTACATCAAAATAAGTGTACTTTAAGACGCAAGATTAAAATGTACTGGTAACACTTTACAATAAGGTTCATATTAATATTATTTTTTAAATTAATTAATTGTATTAAATTAAATTTTAAATAAATTAAATATTACTTTAAAATAATATTTAAATTTGCTGTAACACTACATTAAAATAAGTACTTTAAAACATGACAAGATAAAAACATACAGGTAACACTTACAAAAAGGTTCATTAGTTAACTACATTAGTTAGCACAAACTAAGAATGAACAATACTTCTGCAGCATTTATTAATCTTAATGTTAATTTCAGTATTTACTACTGCATTATTAAAGGACTGTATATTTATTTACTAACATTAACAAAGAATAATCAAAAGTGTAATGTATTATTCATTGTTTGTTGATGTTAGTTAATGCATTAGCTAATGTTAACAATTGACACCTTATTGTAAAGTGTTACCAGCGTAAAAATTAATTTAACATTATTACAAAGGTCACTTTTTAAAAGTGTTCTTAAGTGTGTTAGTAAACGGTAATGAAAATGTCTCTCTTGAAGTAAACTTAAGTGGCCTTATGATATCTGCAAGTACATTTTGTTTTTTTTTTTTATTTTATTTTATTGAATTTTATTTCATTTATTTTTTTAATATGTACTTTTAACAGTGTACAGTTACACTTAGGTGCACTTCCTTTTTAAAAAAAAGGCTTATTGCTACACATTTTCCACATGCAATTGTGAGCTCTTTTCTGTCCATACATAACTTTGCATTAGTTCCAATTTAACACTGTTGACCTAAATATCCTCAGGGCTCAAACAGCACAGGTGTCTCCTGGGTAATTCAACTCCTTTTTGTGGGTGTGTGTTGGAGAGAGAGTAATCCTGCCATGACGTGAACCCTCCTCCCTGTTCCCTTCTCTCACAGAAACGCCATGTTAGTCCACATGAGCAGTCACGTTTAGTGTAGTTGAACAGTTTAGCTTGGATACACCATAGCTAAAGCAGTCATGTACAAACGTCTTGCTGTTTTGCGGAGGGACTGCAGTTTTACCTAGATCTTTTCTGTACTCGGGGTAAATGAAGGTAAAGATGTATTTTTCTCATTCTTTTCTACTGTATAGTCGAGCTTTGAGTTGGTGAAAACCTGCTTTTAAACCAGTGTTTGGATTGTTTCAGTGTGAAGGACTTTAGGGAGATGCGACTATTTAAAGAGCCAACACTGCGGGAATTCAATCGTGTTGAATGAGAGACGTGCCGTTTGTGGTGAATGTGATCTAAAGCTTGATTTGTTTTAATGATTTTTTTTTGTTTGTTTTTTTGAACAGCTGCCTGCCAGCCATACAAAATGAGTACAAGAGAAGACGCCCCTGCAGACCGGTATGTTTTTTTTTTTTTTTTTTGTTTTTTTTTTTTTTTTTTTTTTTTTGTGGATTTCATTTTTTTGCCTTCAAACCACTGTTCTCTCAAACTAAAGGACTGATGTGTTCTCAGTGAACCACAGTGATATGTGGCTTTGAACAAGGGCTGGGATTGAGTTTAATTGCTCTGAAAGCACTCAAGTGAGTCAACAAAACAATGAAATCAAGCTAATAGCTTTCCGTCTTCGCCTGGATTCACATTCTGCATGTTTATTGTTTAGTTTACTTGTAAGTCATCATTTTTTTATTTATTTCTCTTGATATTTAAATCGTGGTTATTCTTTGAGGTTATTTACATACAAATATTTTTGTCAAGGTAGTTCACTTTTCCAAAAAAAAAAACAAAGTTATTTGCAGCTGTCCAAAATTTGATTAAGGTTAAGGTTAAATCAGAGTAAATTCCACAAGTTAAGATTTATTAAAAAATAACAATGTGACCACTCTTTAAATAGTGTTGCTATTGTTCACTAAAACTACTACAAAAGTTACAACCTAAAATCGATTTAAGAAAAGACTAATATTTTATTATATAAATTATATTATAAAATATAAATATTAGATGGAAAAACAAAAGTTCGAAATTTGGCCACTCCCTGAAATAAAATGACTAAATGACTAAATTTTAAAATTACTAAATTACTAAAATTTGTAAAACGGAAACAAAATAATGCAAAATAGAGATATCAAAAAATAAAAAACATTGACAAAAATGCATAACAAAATTATGTAAATTATTATATAAAACTATTAAAATCTCATCAAAAATATATGACTGAAATTTATGAAAATCTAAAAATAAAAGCTAATTCAAAATGTAATGTAGATACTATAATTATATGTAAAACAAAAAAAACACTAACAAGGGATGCACAGACATCATTCATTCGTTCTTTCTATATTTGAATGCAAGTTGATTTCTGAATGTAACATTAGAAGAGCTGAGTGTACCTCTTTGAAAACTAATCGTTATATTAATGCAAAGTTCTAAAAACATTTTAAAATTCTCATAGAACATATGCATGTATAGGTGGTATTTTTATAACATACTAATAATGTTGTGTTTTTGTAGTCTGACTCATAGGAGTATGGATGCAAGATGTTAGGATTACATAATAGCATGGATGCATAAAAATAAAAGTATAAAAGTTCCCTGCTTTTAATTTCACAAATGCATGTACTTATATTTATAAAAAAAAAAAGAGAGAGAGAGAGAGAGAGAGAGAAATCTGAACAGTTCCCTAAAATGTGCTGATGTGACATGAACAGACTTCCTGTTCACTGTGTTCTTCTCTCTTCTGTGTAGCGGCTTCCTCGTCGGCATCATATTCTTTATCCTTGGCCTGGGAACGCTGTTGCCATGGAACTTCTTCATGACGGCATCTATGGTAACGGAATGTGGAAAACATTCCAAATATGGGAAATAAACACGGTGCTGGTCAAAACACAATATGTTGTCAGGAGAGCTTTCAGCCAGATTTGCTGGAACAACACAGTTGTTTCCATTTTAAAAGCACTTAATTAGGCTGAGAGAAATTCCTGCACATGCAGCCCTTCAAGGGCATTGATCTTGTTTCAATTGGAATTTTCCAATACGTTCACTAATTAGTTTACTAGCTGGCTAAAAGCCAGGATTGAGCTGATTGGCCCAGAGTTTTGTTTTATATTTCTTCACTCAATATAAGTGTAATGTTATTACTTAGTTACAGTTGTTGTTTTTTTTTTTGTTTTTTTTTTGCAATTGTTTGCAGTGTATGTTGTTTTTAAAAAGCAATGGTAGTTAGAGAAACAGTCTGATTTGAGACAAAACACAGTTGTAAATTGCACATTAAAAATATTATATAAACAAATATAATAAATATATATATTGCAGTGTTCAAAGTAATTGTTTATTGTCTCTAAAAGCATGTTTTTGTTTTTCACAGTATTTCAACAACAGACTCAACACATCTGAATGGAGTAATGGCACGGTTACGACCAGAAAAGAGTATTACTTCAATAATTGGATGACTCTGCTATCCCAGCTGCCTTTGCTGCTGTTCACTTTTCTCAACTCCTTTCTCTATCAGCGGTGAGAGTTTCTTTTGCAATGTCTTACACATGGACTTGACACGAATGCTTAATGTAGTTATCAAACGCACTCTAATTTTGTACTTTATAATTCAAAAGAACAACAATGGTGCAATAATGTAAGAATTGATAAAACGGTAAGGAATAAAGCAACTGACATTTACTGAAACACCTGACCATTTGTGTTTCAGGATCTCAGAGAAGATGAGGATAGCTGGCAGTCTAGTCTGCATGCTGATCCTCTTCATCTTCACTGCTGTCCTGGTGAAGATCCCGATGGAGGAGGACCCGTTCTTCTCTGTCACCATGGCAACGATCTGGTTTATCAATTGTTAGTGACTTTAAACACTGTTTGGCATCAGTGAGATGCACGTGCATATATAATGTTTGCAGTGACAGTCTAAAGTAACAGCAAAGACATTTATAATGTTACAAAGATTTATTTCTCCATCAAAGAAGAAAGAATCCTGAAAAATAAAATATATGAAGCAGCACAGCTGTTTTCAACATTGATAATCAGAAAAGTGTCTTAAGCAGCAAATCAGCATATTAGAATGATTTCTGAAGGATCATGTGACACTGAAGACTGGAGTAATGATGCTGAAAATTCATGCTTTATCACATGAATAAATTACATTTTACCATATATTCACATAGAAAACACTTATTTTAGATTGTAATAATATTTCAATATTTATATTGCATTTTTGATGAAATAAATGCAGCCTTGGTGAGCAGAAGAGACTTGGCGACCCCAAACCGAACGGACAAAAACACCCTTTTAACCTATTTTAGAGTAAATACATAGTCTTTTAACAGTATGTGATATTTGGTGTGTGCTCTTGGTAATTGTGATTGTGTCTGTCTCTGCAGCGTTCGGGGCCGTGTTACAGGGAAGTCTGTTTGGTTTGGTGGGTTTGTTGCCGCAGAAGTACAGCGCCATCTTTATGAGCGGACAGGGACTCGCTGGGACATTTGCTGCTCTTGCAATAATCCTCGCCATTGCAAGTGAGTTGTTGTTTTTTTTTTTTTTTTGTTTGTTTGTTTGTTTTTTGTTTTGTTTAAATAATAATCTTAAGTTTGTTTTTGCTTTTATATTTTTGTTTTAATTTTAATTTTGGTTAATAATTTTTTTTAATTGTTTTTTTTTTTTTGTATTTGTCATCATTTTTTATATATATATATATATATATATATATATATATATATATATATATATATATATATATATATATATATATATATATATATATATAATTATAATTATATATATATATTTTTTTTTAAGTTGTAAAATATCAAGTTAAACTAAATCAAAATGGGAAATGTTGGCTAGGCATCAAAGCATAAAAGGTTTTTTTTTTTTTTTTTTTAATGCATTTTATTTTAGTTAATGTTTATTTTATTTCACACAACAATAAAATAATTGTAGTAGAAAATAATAGATGTCAGTGTGGGTGGCCTTGTGGTGCAGTTGCACCTCGGGTGCCCCGAGGTCGAGTCCCGCCTCATGGACCTTTCCCGATCTCTCCCCCACCCCCACTCATTTCCTGTCTAATCTCCACTGTCCTGTCAAAGGAAAAAAAAAAAATAAAATAAAAAATAAATAATAGAGGGAAAAGTGGAACCACTTTACCAGGGCTCTAGACTAACTTTTTGCACTGGTTGCACTGGTGCGCCTAAAGTCAGGTGCACCCAAATTTTTGACTGCATCGCATTTTAATCATCTTTCTTTTTTTTTTTTTTTTTTTTGCATGATGATATGATGAATGGATGGTGTATTTTTATCAGCAGATTCAGCTGATCTGCACACTTATATAAGCTTATAATCACTCCTGCTTTTAAGCCAAATCCACACTAAAAAGGGTAACGTTAACTGACATCTTAATAATCAATAATAATTCTTATTTTAATACTCGGTGTGCCTCCCTTGACATGCCTCCCTTGACATGCTCTCGCATACAAACAGGCAGCAAATCTGGTGCTGACGCGGACGGAGCGGGCGCATCAGGCGCCGACTCACCTGACCCGCGGATATAACCGCCATCCGCGCATCACTAATTGCCAGCCATGGTCTTCCCACACTCTTTACAGTAAATGCAGTGGATTATATTATCGGCTTTACTGTATCTTAGCCAGGGAAACGAGTCAAGCCACTCTCTTCGAAATGTATACACTTTCCCCCTTTTTAATTTAATTCGATCGTATGTGGCTCATTATCTAATGCCGTCTCCGGACCAGGGCTTGGCATAACCTGGGAGGTTGATGGCTCCGTGTCAGAGCATTGGTTATGATTTTAGGATGGATCAGGCCTTAACTTGACATTCTTAACGAAAAAGTTGTCAATCGTTCTTCATCTTCTCTCATCATCCGCGGCTACATCCACTCTATTTATCTGACGGGCATAGGCTACTCACCTCTCTCTGTCTGACTGCAGCACACGCATTTCCAAACATACACACACGTACAGGAAGATCTGGACCACGGACAATCAGCTGGGGGGTCCGCCCTTTACTATCTCTGATTGGTTTAGACCACGATATGGGTCTAATGTGTGTCTGTTGAACTACAGTCGCGGAGACTTTTTTTTTTTTTTTTGCCCTCGAATGGCCGGTCGCGCCATTGAGAAATTAGGTTGCATGTGCGACCAAATTGGTCGCACTCTAGAGCCCTGTTTACATTAAGTGTCCTTAACTGCTCTGTACTTAAATTTAAATTAATCAGTTAATACAATGCACTTATTGTGTAAACACATTTTAAAATTGTACTTACATTTGAAAATACTGTCCTGTTATTACATCTGCAATTAATTTCTGTAGATATATCTATAATTACACTGTTGACCCTACCTTTACCCCTTAAACCTAACCAAACCTGCCTCTAACCTTACCTGTATTCCACCTTAATAACAACAAAAGTGTTTTTCAATTCACACAAAGTGAACACATTGTAACAATACATTATTTTATTATTAAGTACACAGTATTTAAAGACACCTAATGTAAAGTGGGACCATAAAAATATACATCCAATTCTCACTGTTAACTTGACGTCTGCTTCAATAAATTCCTAATTTGCTGCTTATTAATATTCTGCATTAGCATATTTTAGACATTAATATGTGCTTTATAGGTACTAATAAATTGCGTTTCTGTATAGATGTGTTCACTATATGTGTGTGTTACAGGTGAAGCTGATAGTGAATCTGCAGCTCTGGGTTATTTCATCACTCCGTGTGTCGGGACCCTCGTCACGCTCATCAGTTACATGCTGCTGCCGAAGCTGGTGAGTGTGTGTGTGTGTGTGTGTGTGTGCAGATTTGACAGGATTACATCTAAACAAAGTTCCTTAGTCAGCTGAATCTGGAACTGATCTCTGAAGTGTGTCTGTGTGCAGGAGTTTGCTAGATTTTACCTGGACCACAAAAGCAAGAGTTACGAGCTTGAGACGTCCAGCCAGCTGCTGCCTACAGGTGAAACCAACAGTCTGTGAACTCACAGGATCACCATTTCATAGATTAAAAGCAATATAGCTTGTTCAGTGTTGAATTCTAAGAGTCATTTACATATGAAAAAGAAGTAAACTTTACTATCCACAAGTTTCCGGGGGGCACTACTGTAAAAAAGAACGTGGGTACAACTTCCGGCGAGGTGGCGGACGTAGTATACCAGTGGTATTTTGTGTGCTAATTAGTGGAGGTGAAGTGTTTTTTAGACCATTGTTTACTTTGTAAAGATTCACATCTTTATGAGAGATCCCATTACGTTCTTATGGACAACATATGCTTTTCAAATTTGTGTTATTAGCAAGTTTGGATCGCTAAATCTTGAATGACTGTCAACTAGTGAAATGACATTTGAACCGAGACATCAGAGCTTGTGTTAAAGGGCCTGTCAAATGAACTTTGCCAGTACATTTTCCTTGGGGCCTATTTAATAATTACATTTTTAAATACCCAGTCATACAAGTAATATGAAGAATACACATTATTTCAGGAAAATTAAATATATGCCATATGCGATTAATATATGTATACATTATTCTTATATTACATCATATTGATATTCGTACTGACATTTAATGGCACTATTCAATGGGTAAATTAATTTATCAGAGTCAGAAATTCAACAAACACGCACACGGCTTTTATTTGTGCAAATAACATGGACTGATCCATGAAAATTGTGGTGAATGTGTCTTCCAACGGAGCTTTAGTCTTTTGGCTGCTTTATTTTTGATTAACCACCAGATCGCGCTGTTGTCGACACTCTCGAAGCTTTGAATCTTTTCCCGAAACAGTAAGACGAAAGTCTCGGTGCTTCACGAGGCTTCATTTGTCCGTCACTCCTGTCAACTGTTGAATGAAAGAGTGTCACGTCCCGCTTGTTTACTTTAAACCGTAAAATGCTTCCACTTTTGACGCAAGGCCTCGTGGGGCGTAGGAAACTTGTGGATACTTTTAAAAAGTGCACTTATGGAGAAAAAAAAAAAAAAAAAAAAAAAAAACTTTAAGTATGAATTATTTGTGTGTAATATTTTCTTACTCTTATTTACAAGTTAACTGCAATTAAATGAAAATTAATTATAGTTTAAATTTATTTTAAATGCAATTTGCTTTTTTTTTTAATACCCACATATTTCAGGCTTAAGTACATCTTTATATGTAATTTCATAATTACTGCTATAGTCTTCTGAAAATATTTTAGTGAAATTTCTGTTGCATTTAAAATATATTAAATTTAATTGTAATATTGATTGAGTGCTTTACATGCTTTAGTATGTCAAGACATAAAAATGTGTACTTTTTTAAAACATAAAAAAAGATTAATGAAACATAATGATTTAAAGTAAGCTTTAGAGTAAAACTTCCCTTGTGCAAAAAAAAGTGCATTTAATTGAAGTTGAAGTGAACCAAATCTTGAGTGTATTTTTTTTTAAAAAACTGTACCTGCAGATAATATAATATAATATTAATTAAAATGATTTGTTTTTGAATGTTTTGAATGTTTTTTAACACAAGTAAAAAGTGCACTTTGTAGTAACTTAAAATTGTAATTTAACTTTATTACAAAGTAGTCTGTTGAAAACAGTCATGACACTGTATCTTTAGTAATTGAAGTGGTCTTTTATTTCATTAATTTGATATCTGCTAGTGCTGTTTTTTTAAATACACAAAGAATTTGCACATTTCAATACAATCAAGTGTACTGCTTTTTCAGAAGTTGAGAGTTTATTTTACAATGACTGTTCTCCTTTAGATGCTGTTGAAGACACTGAGAAGTCCAGCGATCCGTCTAATGGCTCTGTGGCAAACGGGAATCCAATTAAAGGTGATAACGGTACAAGTGAAGAGGAGGGTGTCAAACAGGCCTTCATCACGCTGCCGTCAGAAAACGCGTCAACTGAGAAGAGCTCCGTTCTGGAAGTCTTCAAAAAGGTGCGTCAGTATGAGAAACTATTACAGCCTGTGCTCTGTTCTGGGTGTTATAACAGTGGCTTACTCTTATCTTCATCTCTCTCTCTCTTTCTAGATTTGGGTTATGGCGTTTTGTGTGACGTTTGTGTTCGTAGTTACACTGTCAGTTTTTCCTGCGGTTGCTGTGGATGTGAGAACAGTGTACGGAGGAGAATGGGGTATGAACACAGTTTGATATAATATCATGGTTTTTATATATATATATATATATATATATATATATATATATATATATGAAGAGTTTGGTTCCAAAACGCTATAAATCCATTTTGATTAATTTGAGTAAAAATGTGTTTTCTTTACCAAGAAAGTGGCAAGATGAAAACCACTATTTTCTGTTTTAAACTTTCACATAGCATCTTTAGGTTATAATAACATTAAAAATTCAAATCTAGATTTTGATTTTCAAAGATTTATTATAAAAACGGATTATTTTTTCCCAAAATGCAATAAATCCATTAGGGGTCTACGCTTACTTTTCTTTTTAGAGAAAGTATAAGTGATGGAAGAAGATGGCATAAGTGCGATCAAATTCATAAACTCTTGTTGAGATTAATGTTTTAAATATACAATTTTGAACATAGAAATATCAAATTATTTTAATAACTAAAAAGAAGATAAAAATGAAATACTGCCAGTAGGTGGCGGTAAGTCACTGATTTAATTTCTGAATCGTATTCGTTTAATTCGTTTGAACGGCTGATTAATTCAGGAATAAAGCAAGTGACTCTTTTCATGAATGGGTAATTGATTCATTGAAGATGAGATGAGCAAAATCAGGCAATAGTGTTATAGTCAGACAATGTAAGTCACTTAATATTAACTTCTTGATTATTTAACTGTTGCATTAAATCAATATCTCATTTACAAACTCCCTTAAAAATCATTAAAAGCTGTCACTCATTTTAGTTCATGGCGATCTCACAAAATTATATTCAACGAAACTCTCTACACTGCACAATGAATCTCTTATTTACACTCTCTCTACACTTGTTTATGAAAGGATTCGTTAGATATGTCTGTGATACATTACTCAACGTTGAAAACTATGGATGCGGGGTGTATTCAGAGCGCTGCCTTTAGTGTTTACAATGCGTGAAATGCTGCGCTGTGATTGGCTGAGCGGATGTATCGCATTTTGCAGAAAAGGGAGACTGGCGTTTGTCGCGTTTGGAAAAAAAAAAGGGAGAAAACATGACAGAATAACACGGTGGATATCGCATTTTGCGTAAAATTAAAAACTGCCTTATCAAAACTGACCAGATACAATACTGATTTTGGCAGGAACTCAATTTTGTAAAAAAATGGCATTTATCGCGTTTTGGAACCAAACTCTTCATATATATATATATATATTAGGGCTGTCAACATTAACACCTTAATTGTGTGATTAATTTTCTCAGTTTAATCCATTAATGTAGCATCCATTTATTTATTTATTTTTCCTAGCAACCTTTGGCTAGCATTACCATAGACTATGTAAACATGCTTTCAAGCAGGATAAGACGCAAAAGAAAAGTCAATTAGTTTGTTTGTTTGTTTGTTTCATTTTATTTCCACAAAAATAAAATTAGTACAATAAAAGCACAAAACAAGGTACAATCCATTCAATACTGTGCAGAAAACCCAAAGAACTTAAGATTCTCCACCTAAACAATAAAAACAACCAAAAACAACACAACTCGATGCAATTAAAGAAAATACTAAATTACAGTAACTAATATATAAATATAAATAAATACAAATTAATTGTAACATATGTCAGGAAACAATACTCCAAAAACAAACCATAAAATGCATAAAGAAAAATACACTCTTACAAAACAGCATTAAAATGATCCTTTTCTAACATATTAAAGAGGAACATTTCTTTGCTAAATGGGATAAACCATTCCATAATTTAATACCCCTAAATCTTATCAAGTGTTATCCTCTGCAAGTGAGAAATTTAGGAAGATGAAAATTTGAAAACTGATGAGTTAAATAACAGTGAACCTGTGAATTTACTTTAAAATACATTCTAAATTGCTCTGGAATGTTACCCTCACTGGTACATATCTTATACATAAACATATTTGAAAAATATTAATATCAGAAATGGTAAGAACCTGAAGTTTATGAAATAAAGAAGCAGAAGTTTATGTGTTTGAACGGGTTGCAATCCTAACAAAATGCTTCTGAAGGATAAATATTTTGAAGAGCAGTAGAGAAAGTACTTGCCCAAACTATATTACAATATGAAACATGCGGATAAATTAAACTATAGTAAAGCGTAAGAAGACATTCTGTAGTAACAAGATGCCTAATCCTCCTTATTATACTAGTAGATTTATGTAATCAACTTGTCCCTCCAACTCGGTCTCATCAACAAAAACTCCCAGGAATTTCATAGTTGGCACTTGAGGCACCTCAATAGACTCAATAGTACTTTTTGATAAATCTTTAGGGTATAATTTTTTTTTTTTTTTACTACTAAACAATAAAACTTTATTAAAATAAATTATTTAAAGATAATTTATTTAAATGAAACCAATTAGCATGAGCAATTAGACCATCATTTGCATTCCTAATCAATGAATTAAAATTTGGGTGAGAGAGAAATAAAGTTGTATCGTCAGCAAACATTACTGGAGTAAGAATATTTGAAACATTTGACAAATCATTTATATAAATAAGAAATAGCAACGGTCCAAGTAAGGACCCCTGAATAGCGACCCTTAAAACAAACAAACTGCTTTCTATTAAAAATATAGTTCTTCAATCATTTATATGTAAAATCATGAAAAACATGTATTTGGATTTGTGCAAATATGGGGTACTGGCACCCTCAATCTGTAAAGCAGCTTTTCAAAGCCTAATAATAAAAATAATGACTTTAAATTACAGCGTAGTGTTGAATAGATATAATTACTGACAAAAATGCATTAAACGGAGGCATCAGTAGCATATTAGTACCAATGATATCTAGCCTTCACTAATAATAGGCTACGTAGTACAAATATGCCATTCATTTAAAATATACCATCTTCATGTTGTTTCTACGTTAATTTAGAGATTTTATGTGAATTTATTTATTTAATTTATTTATTTTATGGCACTAATATATTATAATTTAATAAAATTAATTTAATTATAATGTGTATCTAACCATAAGACTAATTCATTCAAACCTTGTCCTTATTTTTTTTTTTTTTATGTCTAAAATCAATGGGAGATGAAATATTGATGTTTTTGATTTATGAATTAGGGCTCTCTATTTGTTGTTCTGCTTTACTTCTATTAGTTATGTGACTAATGTTTTATTTAAAGATCAGTGCTTAAGGCAAGATGCTACAGGTGAATAGGGTAAAAATGAATGAACTTGGAAATCTTGAGTCCATTTTTAATACAAGTTTACATAAATGTTATGTTTTAATTTTAATTTAATTTTATGTTTTTAATTTTTCTTGACAGACTTTTTATAGAGGAAGTTTGGATATCTCTTTTTATCACTCCAAATATTACACTCAGAATAAAATACATTTTGCTGTGCTTTGAGTAATAGAAATCAATGTGAATGAGATATGACCAGCCTTTCTATAAAAACCTTCAGAATATGAACGTAAACTGTAAAAATGAGTGATTGAACGTGCTGTTAAAGTGAAAAAATAACAATTTTAAAGATATGTATTGTAATTGAAATTTACAGACTTAAATCGATGAAATCTAGTTAAAAAAAAAAAAAAAAAAAAACATTTTCTATAAATTAGTTTGAGAAAAACCTAATGTAATGGTAGCAAACTCTTAAAATTTGGCCAGTGCATGCATGCATGCATGCAAAAAAAACCTAGTTTTGCCTGTAATGTTTAATGCACATCACTGCAAAATACACCTCGTCCCTCTTAATCATTAAACTAAATGATTAACAAAGCAAATGCACGTTCATCACTTTCAAAACTGTACTCACGCTTGAGGTAGTGTCAGATGTGATCCATGAAATGATATTCCTAATCCTAACAGTTTTCTACTTGATTCTGCTTAAGTGTTTTAAAACCTGATTAACTGATAAATGCTGCCATCTGGTGGATCTCTAAAGAAATGGCAAACAAAGCAGAAACATACCTTTGCATATTCACACTTTGAACACTTGCACAGCGTTTAATTTCAGGACGTACATCACCTTTTTGTCTCTCTCCCTTTCTTTCAGAACGATACTTCATTCCTGTTTTCTGTTTTCTCATGTTTAACCTGATGGACTGGTTTGGCAGAACTGTCACGTCAAAATTTCAGTGGGTCAGTGAATTATTTTCAAATCTTTCAATTATCTCTTCATGAGCACATTTGTATTCAAGGCCATGCAAAAATCCAGCTGTTCACAACCAGTGTGATAAATGTTGCTTTCATAGAAATGGAGCAAATGTTATCATTTTATCCCCATAGTCTTTCATTTTAAAATATATATAAAACGTATAACCTTTAATTGCAGTGAAATAATGCAAAGGAATAATTCTTTTGTTAAAGCAAATATACAATAAATGTTTGTTTTCTTTAGTTTCGCTGTCTTTTTTTAATGATTTCATAGAAAACGTTAACAATTCTTCTCTGTATTCCGTCTGTCCCGCAGCCCTCTAAAGAGAGCCGTTTGTTCCCGGCGTTGGTCGTTTGTCGGGTGATCTTCATTCCGTTGCTCATGATGTGTAACGTACACGAGAGACGCTATATGCCTGTGCTCTTCCCAAATGATTTTATGTTTGCTGCTGTCATGATGTTTTTCTCCGTGTCCAGCGGATACTTTGTGTGTCTGTCCATGACGTACGCGCCACAGTGAGTACACACACATTTTAACACGCATTGTGTACAAATAGGCTGATCAAGGCTGCATTTATTTGATTAAAAATACAGTAAAATTAGTAATATTGTGATATATTATTACAATTTAAAATAACAGTTTTATATTGTAATATCTTGTCAAATGTAATTTATTCCTGTGATGCAGAGCTGAATTTTCAGCTTCATTATTCCAGTCTTTAATGTCACATGATCACCCTTGTTTTTTTGAACTAATCCTTTAAAACATGCAACATCATGAATCTCACATACTGGTGTTTTTTTTTCCTCTTTTTAGGCTTGTGGAGCCTAAAGATGGCGAGACGGCCGGCGCGATGATGACGTTTTTTCTGGCTCTGGGTTTGTCGCTGGGAGCAGCGTTTTCATTTCCTCTGCGTTTTCTAGTCTGATGCTTACAAACTCAATCTCAATCACGAAGCGTCAGCTCTCAGGGCGTCTGCAGTAAGGGTTGTGTGTCAGAATCACACAAATTCATAAAGGGAAGCAGCAGCATTCTACCATTTCATTTGGCAGCTTAAAAACACGCGTGCAGAATCCGCATGCTGTACTAAAGGGAGAAATTAAACATACTAACTCTACAGTCAATTTAAAGGGACACACCCCAAAAAAGGGATATGTTTTTCTATGTTAATTCCAATGGTACCAATAATTTTCGTTGATGCCATAGTTGGATGATACATCAATACGATCAGTTCGTTTCCGTAAACTGATTTAGCTTGTCAGCTGAAACTCATAATCATCTTTTTTTTTTTTTTTTTTTCACTATTTATTTATTTTTAACACTGGTTTGTTGCATAAAAACATTGATTAGTGTAATTTAAATCTGCTATATAAATGGTTGTTACCGTGAACATGGGATGAAGGATGACTTTTTTTGTTGTCTGAGGAAACAACTGCATTCAGGTTTTTTTTTTTTTTTTTTTTTTTTGAAGTTTTGAAAGGGACATTATTTAGATTTCCCAAAAACATGAAATATTTATTACTTATAATTATTTTGGAGTCCAAAAGTCTGAGACTGCACTGAAAATCTAATTTAAATCTTGAAATACAGTTTTAAGATTTTGAAAACCATGTATTGCATAAAACATCTCTGATTCTGCACTATTTCTGGGTGACTAATCGCATAAGCAAAAAATGTAGCACTCCTTCGTACGAAAGGTCAGATTTTCTTGCATTAAAGCACACAACATGCTCTTTGTCCATGTCATCCTGTGATAGCATGGATCGCCAGGTTTTAGTTTCTTCAGCTTTTCAAATTATGCTGATAATGAGGAAAAATAAATCTATTAAAATGCCAAGTAGTGCATTTTCAGTAGTAGTTTTGGTCATGTGGACTGCGGACTGTGTGCTGTAATGCATATGACCTCAAACATGCATAGACAGGTGTTGCTGACTGACATTTTAAAGTTGCTGTGCTATTTTTAGGGTTCCGCAGGCGAGATGTGATGTAAAAAGCATTCCGGAATGATGTTGTCTTGTTTTTCACAACCGCAAAGTTAATCTTGACTTAGAGCAGTTTTCATTCTGTTGAAACTAACTAATAGTGGTTAGAAAATATGCTTCTTTAATACATGGTACAAAGATGCCGACGTTCTCCAGATAGTATTTTAATTACAGTATATAGATTTTTCCACACTTTTTATTTCTTGTTGTGTGATAACTGATAAAAGCCTATTTTGTTGTCTCTAATAATATTAATCATATTATTTGGTTGCCCTTGGCATCAACAATTGTAAACCTTTACAGCCGTTTATAGTAAATTGAAAAAAAACTCAACACACTTTAACGGACTGTAAGTGAAACTAGCCTGTAAACTCATGGCTTGAGTTCGGAGCTTCTCATCTCCACTGCCTTAGACTAACATGACCTTTCATTTTCACTCTCATGCATATTGAATTTGAAGCTATGTTTAAAAAAAAAAAAAGTCTGTGAAATTTCCTATATGTATGATATGCTGGAGTGTACAAAGTGCCATATGAGTGAGAGAGGTTAATGTTTTTATAGAACCAGCAAAAATGTTACAAACATTACTGAATTTTTAGAAAATTCTGATTGTTTGCTAGTGGGTTCAGTGTTTAGTGTTGATTTATAGTGATACTTTTGATTAAATAACCACATGTTACATAGAGTAGTCCATTCCTTATTTTTATTACTCCAAGAAAACACGTTTCGGTAACACTTTATTTTAAGGTGTCATAATACAGAGTAATTACTTAAGTACTTAGTAGTAGCCGTTGTACTTAAGTGAAACAAAATGTACTTACCATGTAACTAAGTTATGGAACGGCCTGTAATTACAGTTTGTAATTGTGTAGATGTAATAGGCAGCCACTGTTACACATATGTAACAGACCAAGTCTGTTACACAGCTACATATGTAACCACGAGACTGTTACATATGTGTTGCACGCTTTGTACAACGTAATTAAAAATGTAAGTACACAGACGTAAGCTACATAAAATAAAGTTTATCAAAGTTGTACTTAAGTGTACAAGTAGCTGTGTAACAAACTCGGTCTGTTACATATGTGCTACAAAGTGCTTAATTAGGTAATTACTCTGTATTATGACACCTTAAAATAAAGTGTTACCCAAGGTTCTTTTATAGTTGTGTGTTTAACAGATGCAATTGTATCAAACAATCATAATGTCTTGAAAACTACGGTCAAACAACGTTTGAACAGAATGAATGTAATCTTGGCCGTCTGTGCTGACAGAATTTTGGGATTCTTTCTGAATCTTGGAGAATTAAGTCTTTGGGAGGAAAGAAGACTTTGAAGAACAGATATTATTGATTAATGATGACATGTAAATGTCCATTCATGTTTGTAATTTTTGCTTTCTTTAAACGTGTTGTGTGAGGTGATTGGCAGTTATGCCAAAATAAAAAACAAAACAACAACAACCCAAAAAGTTGTCTAGTGAAAGTATCAATCTGATCAATAAATAGAGATGAAATGATACTGATATTTCTGTGCTGAAGGTCACTTTTATTTGTGTTTGTAGTGAAATCCAATACTGTATCAGAGGAAAATGACAATATAACAAAATATAATCACAGTAGTTTGTTCTACATCCAGCAGCAAACGTCTCAGATGAAGGCAAAACTTCAGAAATGTCATTAAATGCACTGATGCTCATTTTTCTTTAAGAAATCTTCAATATCAGCACATTGCTCACACACACTGTTTCTACAGTATCAAATAGTCTCTTCAGTCTATATAAAATAAGTTTTCTTTAAGACGCAGAGGTGGTTACTCAAATATTTTGAGTTCCTAATCAAGATAAATTGTTTTGATTAAAATCATCTAACATCATGTGCATGTACACGTTCTGAATTGTCTTCCTACTGCCCTGTCAGTATATTTTTTTGCAGTGTAAAACTAGGAGTATTGCTTATTTTTTTTTTACATTTTGTTTTAGAATTTTTCCTTTTTTTTTCCAACCGTGATGTGTAAAACCAAACATATTGAGATCCTTCAATCATAAGAAGCTTTGCATTTTTAAAAAATTCAAGCTGAAAGACTTTTTCAAATAATAGTTGCACCACAACTGCTATAGAAAATATTCTATTCAATACATTTTTTCTCACATGAATAATTGCACAAAATTTCATTGACATTTTCCCAACAAGACTAATCTTGGAAGCAGAGTGTTAAACCCTTCTATTGTATTGTGGGTCAGTTTGGTTTTCCACTGAAACACTGGTTAAACTATGTACTTCTCTTTCAAATTTGGTAAATATTTCTCATTTACGGTCGTGAATGCGCACGCGTCTTGTAAAGGCTGTGCATATGCATTGGGGTCAATATGAACCTGACTGGTTTCCATGCAGTTTGTCAAAAATCGACACAAAATAGAGAAATTTACGACTTTATGAGTTTAGTCGAATTGAAGATGTCTTCTGAATTCACAATTTACTTTCAAATTACAAAATCAAAAATGCAGAGGGTGTACAATCAGCAATAATTAGTACACTAAATACAAATACTGTTAGATACTATTTATATTTTTAATTATTTGCACCTCCATATGCAAAAATTCTTTACAAGTAGTCATGTTACACACACACACAACTCAGCTCATTTTGAACATAAAAATATGTAGGTCAATTTGACTAACACAACAGAAACAGATGGGAATTATTACATTTTTATTTACGCGTATTTTTATTTACTTTCAAATACATTTTAGTAAATATACTAAAATGTATTTGAAATACATTTATTTCATGCTAAGTATCCTACAAATACATTTACATATACCCTGCAATTGTACTTTTAGTATACTAAACTGGTTTATTTAAAGTCTGTTAAACTGAAACAACAAATTTTGTACTTAATGCATTTTAATTTTGTGGAAGTAGTGCTGAAGACCAATTAAAGATATACTTAAGTATATTTGATCGTGCTAAAGTGAAACTATTGCAAAGTGTACTTTACGTACACTTTAAATATTTAAAGACCAATTATATTTAAAGATCATACAATCCTGACATTACAACATATTTTAGGCTTAATATTAAGAAATGTGCATTGTGCACAAGTAGTTTTCCAGATAGAAGTTTAATTACAATTTTTATATCTGTAAGTCTCAAGCGATATGTCAGTAATTATGTAAATAGATTTTAACTATACTTAGTATAAATTAAATGCATTTTAAATCTATTACTTTTTTACTAGGGTTTTTACATGAATTTTTAGCGTTGTACACATTTTTGGCAAAATGCATGGAAACCAAAGGGGGTCAGTTTGCAACAATGAAGCTGCAACAGAAAAGAGATATTTGAGCATTTTCTAATTATCAAATGATGGAAAGTATGTCATAACCGGAGATGTCATGCAGCCATGTGCACTTTTTTCATTTTAAAGCACAAATGCATGCGTGGATTGCAGCAGCGCTGAGTGTTTACAGTCCCAGCGTAGTATGGCAGATTGTAGTAGTCTGCTGGTTTCTCCACAAACTAGCACTAAACAGCTCTATCATTCATAGTGTGTAATCCAGTGTTTAAACAACTCCAGGAGCTGTGCGTGTTCATGACAGCACAGTGAGTGTGACGGTTCCTTTGGTTTTCTTCAGAATACAGACGGCCTCCTCATGAGTGACTCCCTCCAAACTCTGGCCGTTAACGGCAATGATTTGATCCCCACGCTTCAGACGCCCGTCCTCTGCCGCGGCCCCCTAAACACAAACATGTATACATCAGATAATAATGCATCTATCTGTATTATGGCATCTGTGGATGTACATGCTCGCTGTGTGAAAGCGTTACCTTGCTGAAGACGGTTTTGACGTAGATGGGAAGGTCACCGTGAGGACTGCCGAATCCACCCACGATACTGAAGCCGAGTCCGTCGGGCCCTCGCTCCAAACTAATGCTCTTACACTGAGGAGGACTGGACAAAAGACAGATAACGACATTATATGGTTTTGAATAAAAAATTTTAATTGCATTATTTTATATCCACGAAACAGGGTCATGATTACAAGAGAAGTGCCCAAAATGCACTTATTAAGAACATTTCCTGGCCATTTGTGACCCTGGACCACAAAACCAGTCTTAAGTAGCACGGGTATATGTGTAGCAATAACCAACAAAACATTGTGTGGGTCAAAATGATCAACTTTTCTTTTATGCCAAAAATCATTAAGATATTAAGTAAAGCTCATGTTCCATTAAGATATTTTGTAAGTTTCCTACCGTAAATATATCAAAACTTAATTTTTGATTAGTAATATGCATTGCTAAGAACTTAATTTGGACAACTTTAAAGGCGTTATCAGTGTATTACAAAGGTACAAAATAGATTTCAGTACTTCAATAGGTTGGTATATTAACATTATATCAATTAATGAAATTAAGGTATTTACCTGTAAATTTAAGTGAAAACCGTAAAACATTGCTACCGTATTTTTTTACGGTAAAATTACGGCAACCACTGATGTTTTTTTTATGGATTTTTTTTTTTACAGTGTATGTATAGTTAGAAAATATGATTTATAATGACACTCTTGTCTTTTAGAGCTGCTTTACAGCAGAATCTGAATAATTTCCTAGTTGAGTTTCTATAGTTGATTCTGCTATTTTCCTGTTTAGCTCCTTTACCATGATCTATATTGTGTAAAACACTATAGAAATAAAAGTGACTTGAATACAGAAAGGAACTGATTATCATTGTTAAAATTCAGTATAAAACAGTGTTTTTTGGTTTACTCACTAAAGCCAGTTTTAGCCACATTTGGCACGTTGAGTGTTATTTTATGACTGTTGAAAATGTGTACAAACCCCAGGTCATCGTGGAAAATGCTGCTGGCTGTGAGTCCTGCTGTCTGATCCGCTGACGGTCCAGTTACTGTTGTATCGCCAGCAACAACCTACAAACACACACACACACACACACACACATCATATCTGCACCAAACCATAACACACCGCATGAGTTCAGAATGTGTAGTGCATCTGCAATTAGCAATATGCTTACACTGTTTTACTTGTGAAAAAGTATGCTTATCTGTATTCGATGTGCACTTGTAGTGTACTTCAAACTGTACTTACATATAATATTAATGACATAAAAGGCCACTTAAGTGACTTAAAGAGACACTTTCATGACTGATTCTAAACACACTTAAGTAGACTTCTAAAAAGTGACCTTTGTAAAAAGTTTTACTACAAAGTACACTTTAAAATTACTGTTTTAATAATAGAGAAGTACACTTATTTTGATGTTTTGACTAACATACTAAAGCACATGTAAAGCACTTTATTATTTAAACTGTAATTGTGTTATACAATATTACATTTAATGTTAATATTTTAAATGTACTAAATTGCAAATTCATCATTACTAATGTGAAATTACAAATATATTTAAATAAAAGACAGAAGTTTTAATAGAAATGATATTAAAGTATATTTTAGTTCATCATAAATGCTTGTCAGTACATTTAACAGTACTTTAACCAGATTTTACAGACAATAGATGTAATTACATTGCAATTAAACTACATATTAATATGTACTTAAGTGCTATTTAAGAGGGTCAAAAACACTTTATTGGGAAACACTTTATTTTAAGGTGTCATAATACAGAGTAATTACCTAATTAAGTACTGAGTAGTAGCTGTTGTACTCACATGAAACAAAATGGACTTTCCATGTTACAAAGTTATGAAACAGCTTGTAATTACAGTTTGTAATTACATGGTTACATATGTAGCTGTGTAACAGACTCTCACCTGTTACATATGTGTAACAGTGGCTGCCTATTACATCTACATCATTACAAACTGTAATTACAGACATTTTGTTTCATGTAAGTACAACGGCTACTACTAAGTACTCAGGTAATTACTCTGTATTATGGACACCTTAAAATAAAGTGTTACTGTTTATTGCATTGTGCGGTCCTCGCGTAAGGTAGTACACTCAAGGTCTTTGGGGTCTTTTTTGACCCCACGCAACAAAATTTAATTTTGTAACAAAATAATAGTTTTTTTCTAAAGAAAAATTCATTTTTCTGTTCATTAATGTTTTTACTACATTTGTGCCATTTTTGGAGGATTTATTATGATTTCTTAAATATATATAAATTAATAAATAAATATTAAAAGCAAAATAGGTTTTTATACAAAAACAGCTTTTTGTGTAAAATTCGCTTTATGAAAGACCCACATTTTTAACTTTCATTCATGGTATAACATGGACCATTTGACATGGTTTGGTGTAAGATTTTTGCCCATCATTTGGAAAATGCCCGTTTAAAAATAAAAAATTATCATTTTTACCAGTAGATGGCTCCACTATTTACTATGTGCTATTTGACTAACTGAAAGTCATCTTTTTTTCAAGTTTTTCAGTGGGAAAGGAAAGGATGTGATGTGTGGCCAAGTATGGTGACCCATACTCGGAATTTGTGCTCTGCATTTAACCCATCCAAGTGCACACACACAGTAGTGAGTAGTGAACAAACACCCGGAGCAGTAGGCAGCTATATTGCTATCGCTGCGGCGCCCGGGAAGCAGTTGGGGACCTTGCTCAAGGGACTCACCTCAGTCGTGGTATTGAAGGTGGACAGAGCACTGGTTATTCACTCCCCCCACCTTCAATCCCTGCCGGATCAGGGACTCAAACCTGCAGCGTTTCAGTTGCAAGCCTGATTCCCTAACCATTAGGCCACGTCTTTTTTTTTTTTTTTTTTGTTTTGTTTTGTTTTTTTTTTTTTGTTCCACTTCAGGAACTCGAGCTGCGTCGAAACGCTGGAGGCGTTCCCATAGCGTTTCGACGCAGCGTCTCGTTCCCTCGGGGAACCGGGGTTACATACGTAACCTGAGACGTTTTGTTTTGTATTGGATTTTTGGATTTTATCTACATATTATGAAATCACAATTATAAAATATATTTGTCAAAGTAATGGATGAATTGATAAACTTTGAATGGATGAATTTTGAATCAACATTTTGTTGGTTTGATTCTAATCATAATGTAACATTATTGAAAAACTGATTTTTTCAGTACAAAAAATATTAAACTTTGACAAAAAGTCATTTTTATTGTTATAATTGTGACTTTATTATATGTAGATATCAATCCAACTGAAAAAACTTGTAAAAAGATATCTTTTAGTTGGTCAAATAGCACATAGTAAACAGTGGAGCTCTGTAGCCATCTACTGGTAAAAATGATAATTTTTTATTTTTAAAAGGGCATTTTACAAATGATGGGCAAAAATCTTACACCAAACCATGTCAAATTATCCATGTTATCCCCATGAATGAAAGTTAAAAATGTGGGTCTTTTATAAAGTGAATTTTACACAAAAAGCTGTTTGTATAAAAACCTAATAAAAAAAAATATGTATTTATTAATTTATATAAATTAAAAAAAATATAATAAATGCTCCAAAAACAAATGTAGGAAAAACATTAATAAACAGGAAAAAAATATTTGTTTAAAAAAAAAAACTATTACTTTGTTACAAAATTAAATTTTGTTGCATGGGGTCTCTAGAGACCCCAAAGACCCTGAATGTAACTTTTTTTTTAACACTAACATAAAATCAAGATATCACTCCATTTATTTATTTTTTTTTTGTAGATATAGATAGTGCTGACAGGGTCAGGAAGTTTCATGTCATTTCGACAAAGAGAACATTTTTTAAAAATTAAGCGAAAGTCATTTGCGGGTCAAACAGACCCCGAAGACCGCATGAGGGTTAATAGAAATGCAAACTATAATACATTTTCATTAAATGGCAATTAACATGCAATTAAGAGTCAGTAAACATGACATTCAGTTTGCAATTAAGAACATTATTTTAAATTTGTAACTTTAAGAGTATGCTGAAGTGAATACTTCTATTCACAGTGGATCTAATGGCTGCTGTGTCATGTTGTTTTTATACCTGTAGTTGTATGATGCCTATCGTGTTCTTCAGCAGTGAAACGGCTTTATTATGAGTCATTCCTTCAGTTGAGTTTCCACAGATAGACACAATCCTGTCTCCAATCTAACACACACATAATAAACATGAGAGACTGTGACTGGTGGACAAAAGATCTTTTGTAACCTTGATTCAAATGTTAAACACACACATACCCAGAGTTTCTGTGTCTGTGCTGCCAGGCCGCTGGGGTTCATCATGGCGATGAATATGGGCACGTCACCCAGAGGACTGCCGACTCCTCCTGCTATACTGATGCCCAGAGAGTCTGACGGGCCCTGAGACACACACACACACATCATCATCATCAGTTGAAAAGCACTGCACTAAACAATGAACGAGCAGAAAGCAAAGTCTCTTTGTCAAATCTAATGCCTCTCTTTTTGAACAGGCCTTAAGACTGAATCAGTGTAACAGACCTTTGTGAATTCAACCGTCCTGACGTCTTTATCCAGCACTGCAAAGCAAGAAAGAAAAGGTTGAAAGTCAACAACAAAGCAGTGAATCATAATGTTTAGCTGTTTTACTGGATGGACTGATGTTTATTCTTACATTCGTGTGTTTTCTCTGCGTCTCCCTGTAAAGCTGTAGAGCTGGAGTGAGGAGTGACTTTCCCACTGCCCGTCTCACTTATCTGAACACACACAGATATTTCACACATCTGAGTGCAAACACACTAAACACACACTGCATGACTCGAACTTTTGTAATTTTGTGCTTTCAGTTTTTGACTAATCTGCACATACCTGTCAGGTGCACATCAGTGTTGCTATTGTTAACTAAAACTAAACCTATTAATTTTTTTTTTTTTTTTTTTTTTTGTGGTAATTGAAATAAAGCTGAAATAAAATATTCAGTATTAGATGAAAAAAATCTACTTATTAAAATAAGAATATAACTAAATTAATTTATTAATTATTAATTAATTAAAATAAGAATCAAAAAAGCTGCATTGCCAACTGAAATACATTTAAGTTGAAGTACTAGAATGACTAAAACTGAAATAAAGTATAAAGCTACATAAAATTATTTATTTAAAAAAAAAATTATACAAATTGTAAGATAAATTTAAACTAAGAATGACAAAATCACATAGATAATTTACTAAAACTTCTGAAATTTAAATGAAAAAATTAAAAACAGAAAAACAAAAGCCAATTTAAAATATCAACATACTATAATAGCATAAATATAGAATAAAATAAAATAAATATAAAAGTATAATTAAAAGTATACTATTTCTATTGCAATTTTATTTTGTACATAGTATGTTTCTATTTCCACTATTTATTAGTTTTTTTCATTTAATTACTTACTTTTTATTATTATTTTACTTATTATTTATTATTTTAGTATATTATAATTGTAAAATTGTAATGTAAATTCTTTTATTCCTATATTCTAGTTTTATTCTGTAACATTTATTACAATTTTGTCATTTTTATGTAAGAAGGAAATTTTACTGCATGTCATGCAAATAAAATAAAAACAAATAAAAATTTGACTGATTGATTAAAAAAAATATAAGTAGAGCAATAATAAATATAAAATATTACATATAAAACAGTAAATATAAAAGTATAAATAATTAAGTTAACACTTTACGATAAGGTTTCATTTATTAACATCAGTTAACTGTATTAGTTAAAATAAACAATACTTCTACAGCATTTATTAATCTTAGTTCAGGTTCAGCATTTACTAATACATCATTAAAATCAAAAGTTGTATCTGGTAACATTAGTTAATGAAGTGTGAATTAACAAATATTTTTAACTGACATTAACAAAGGTTAACGAATGCTGCAAAAATACTATGTTCATTGTTGGTTCACTTTAGTTAATGCATTAACTAATGTTAACAACTGAGACCTTAAATAATACTAAAATGACTGATGTGCACAAGACCTGCTCCAGCTAGTTAAAGATATCAAACCTGCTTAAAATCTGTCTACCACAGTCTTCAAAAACAAACTTGCTCACTGTGTGAGAATGTGTTTTGGGATCACAGCTTAAATATTGCAGCTATCAGATCGATAGTGATGGATGGGTGTGTTCAATACCACAACAAAACACAAGAGACTGTGAGTCTATAACTGTGTGATGACCTTCAGGTTTGTAGTGTGTGATCGACTGTAAATCAGCATGTGAGTCTGACCTGACTGCTCTGAGACAGACGGCGCTCGGAGTGGAACGGCCCCGCCTTAAAACGACCCACCTCCAATCTGATTGGTCCAGCACAACTCTGAGGAAAAACAAAACCAAGCTATGTGTGTAACACTTGTGTATCAGTATTCACACCAGATCAATCACATTTACCTGTATATATAAAAACAGTCTCTTTAAACAACATAAGAAAGAGCCAAATTCAAGTTCTTCTCTCGTTTTTAACATGTTACTAAAGTAGACACATAAAATATGTTAATTGAACACTCAGCTTTAGATTTTTAGTTAAGTGTTTGGTTTCAGTATTTTAAATGCTATGTTGGAGACATTATTAAACATCTGGTCATTATTGCTTCACAGCTCATAAACATATGGCGACTTAGTTAAATGTAAATGGTAATTGCATTTTGTTGACTTATTAATATGCTCTGCTAAATGTTTCATGATAAGTAAATTTAAAAATCTCATTTCACTTCCTCTGCATTTTACCAGGGTTACTACTGCTAAATAAAAAAATATATATAAATATATATATATATACACAGTACTGTGCAAAAGTCTTAGGCCACTAGTATTTTCCCCAACAAAAAAAAAATGGTTTTAAGTCAGTTATTTCTATCTTTTGCTGTAGTGTGTCAGTAAGAAATATCAGTTTACATTTCTAAACATTCATTTTGCCATTAATTGTAATAATCCAGTGAGATTTTTGTTTGCACAAGGAGTCTGACAACAGCCAGTGCTCCACACAGAGATCTGATCTCACCATCATCCAGTCTGTCTGGAATGACATGAAGAAACAGAACAAACTGAGACAGACTAAATAAAAAGTACTGTTAAATGTTTTAGGCACTTGTGTAAAAATGCTGTAAAATGAGGATGCTGTCAAAAATAATGCCATAAATTGATTTTATTTATCAATTAACTTCTATTAACTAAATTAAATCAACATTTGGTAAACCATATTTGCATTTAAAACAGTTTTTGCCCTAGGTACATTTGTGCATGAGTTTTCAGGTAGCTTTGCATGTAGGTTTCTTGAAGCAACTTGGAGATGTTGCCACAGTTCTTCTGGATTTAGTCTGTCTCAGTTCGTTCTGTTTCTTCATGTCATTCCAGACAGACTGGATGATGGTGAGATCAGATCTCTGTGTGGAGCACTGGCTGTTGTCAGACTCCTTGTGCAAACAAAAATCTCACTGGATTATTTCAATTAATGACAAAATGAATGTTTAGAAATGTAAACTGATATTTCCTACTGACACACTACAGCAAAAGATAGAAATAACTGACTTAAAACCATTTTTTTGTTGGTGAAAATACTAGTGGCCTAAGACTTTTGCACAGTACTGTATATATATATATATATATATATATATATACAGTCATGGCCAAAAATATTGACACCCTTGCAATTCTGTCAGAAAATGCAACACTTCTCTCAGAAAATTGTAGCAGTTGCAAATGTTTTGGTACTCACGTTTATTTTATTTATTTATTTATTTATTTTTGCATTGGAACAACACAAAAAAACAGAGAAGAAAAGTCAAATCTGATACAATTCCACACAGAACCCAAAAAATGCACTGGACAAAATTATTGGCACCCTTAACTTAATATTTGGTAGCACCCCCTGTGGAAAAAATAACTGAAATCAATCGGTTCCTGTAACCATTAATGAGTTTCTTACACCACTCTACTGTAATTTGGACCACTCTTCATTTGCAAACTGCTCCAGGTCATTCAGATTTGAAGGATGCCTTTTCCCAACTGCTGTTTTGAGATCTCTCCACAGGTGTTCTATGGGATTCAGATCTGGACTCATTATTTGGTAATCATCAGATTTCATGATACTGTTCACACAGTCAAGGCATCCAGTGCCAGAAGCAGCAAAACAACACCAAAACATCTTTGAACCTCCACCGTGTTTGACTGTAGGGACTCAGTCCAGTGTTCTTTTCTTTAAAAGCCTCATTTCTTTTTCTGTAAACAGTGCCATGATGTCCTTTACCAAAAGGTTCTACTTTTGTCTCATCTGTCCACATTACTTTCTCCCAGAAGGATTGTGGTTTTGTCACATAAGTTTTGGCAAACTCCAGTCTTGCTTTTTTATGCCTTTGTGTCAGCAGTGGTGTCCTCCTGGGTCCCCTGCCATAGCGTCCTTTTTTTATTCAGATGTGCGAGCTGACACTGTTGTACCCTGTGTCTGCAGATCAGCTTGAATTTGTTTGGAAGTTAATCAGGGTTCTTTATCCACCATTCAAACAATCCTTCGTTGTAATTTTTCATTAACTTTGCCCTTCCGTCCACATCCAGGAAGGTTAGCTACAGTGCCATGGGCTGTAAACCTCTTGATGATATTGCGCACAGTGGACACAGGAACATTAAGATCTCTGGAGATGGACTTGTAGCCTTGAGATTGTCCATGTTTTTCCATAATTTTTTCTCTCAAATCCACAGACAACTCTTTACACTTCTTTCTTTTCTCCATGCTCAGTGTGACTTTTCTCCATTTTAACTGGCTGCAAGTGTGATTTCTATATTGCCCACACCTGTTACTTGCCACAGGTGTGTCTAAATACAAATTACATGAGCATCACATACTTGAAAAGCAATTACTTCTTACAGTTTTGACAAGGTGCCAATAATTTTGTCCAGTCTATTTTTGAGTTCTGTGTGAAATTTGATCAAGTTTGACTTTTCTTCTCTGTTTTTTTGTGTTGTTGCAGTGCAAACAAAAAACAATAAGCACGTGAATACCAAAACATTTGCAACTGGAAAAATTTTCTGAGAGAAATGTTGCATTTTCTGACAGAATTGCAAGGGTGCCAATATTTTTGGCCATGGCTGTATGTATATATATATATATACATATATATATATATATATATATATATATATATATATGTATGTATTTAAACATTTTTCATTTGTTTTGTTTAACTTGAAGTGGTTAAATAAACTAAAATAAAATAAAAAAATAGTAAAAACTACACAGACGTTTAAAAAAGAACACAATATATACAAATAAATAAAAGGACAAATTGCAACAAAATTGCTAAAACTTTCAGTGAAATGAAAGTGAAATCAGAAAATATAAATATAACATATCAGTGATACTAAAATACATTGCTTTTCACAACATACAATATTTAAGCAGATTTATATACAAAAACAGAGATTATCAGTCTCTTCTCTTTCGATCACCCAGTGGTGTACCTGATATGTCAGAATGTTTATCTTTCGATAATAATAATCAACTGTTAAAAGCAGTGGTTTAACAGACCGACTCTGACATTCACCTTGAGCAGCGCAGCCACGTACTCTTGTGTGGCTGAACGAACGTCCTCGCCGTTAACCGAGAGGATCTGATCTCCCTGCATCAGCCGTCCATCAGTCTCCACCACTCCACCCTTCACAATGTCCGACACGAACACTCCTGTGTCGTTCCTGAGACAGAGACTGAACAAATCACTGACAGCACATGCAGGAGATACAGAGCTGAACATGCATTTATGGACCCATGTGAAAAAAAGAAGTGTGCTTAATAATACTGAATGTGCACTTGATGTGTAAATTTAAAAACAAAACCGTACTTGCAGATATATTGATAAAATAAATAGCCACTTACATGTATTTAAAGTAATATTAAAGCATGTTAAATGATGCCATAATAAAGTTTTACTTTAAATGCATTTAATATAATTTTCTCATTAGATTGCAATCAACATGCAGTTAAGTGTCTGAAAACATTGCATTCACAACTACATTTATCTGTAATTTTTAACATTGACATGCATGCTAAACTTTATTTAAATGCAAGAGATACTAAAATGTTTTTTAGATGTTTGTGTACAAGAAGCTAAAATACTAGTTAATCAGCATCCTGTTCAAAATATATGGACACCGCAATTAACTATTTACCTTAAATCACACTTTACTGACTAACTAGTGTTCTAGTACCTTCTCCCAATGATGCTGAGTCCGAGGCCGCGGCCGGGTTTCTTCTGAAGCTCGATGCTCAGCGAGTCCCACAGCTCCTCCTCCTTATACTGACCTTCGTCTCTGAAGACCGACAGTCGCACGCGCTGCGGAGTCTGACGCAAAACATTGATGGCCTCGTCGTGCGTCGCCACGCGCAGGTCTATACCGTTCACCTGAGAGACGATGAGTTACGACAGGGAGGAGGAGAACCGATGAAATGAAGCTGACGTGAAATCAAACCATTAGTCAGAAGAGTGTCTGATGCTCGTGATTTTACCTCCAGAATCTGATCTCCTGCCCACAGTCGGCCGTCTTTAGACGCGGCTCCCTCCTCGTACACCTCATGAATTATTATAGTGCCCTGAACACAGACATATGCAGTCTTTAAAAATGTTCTTACACCCTTGGGAAAAAGAGTGTGCTTAAGTATATTGAATGTGTACTTGTAGTTTACTACAAATTTTAAAAGTATTACTTACAAAATAAAGTAAACGTAGATAATATATAATTTTAATGACATAAAAGGCCACTTAGGTGACTTGATTGTTTCTGAACATACTTAAGCAAACTTTTAACATTTAAAAATGTCAAATTAAATGTTTTACTTTAAAGTACATTTTAAATAATTATATTTTAATAATGTGCTGACAAGGACAGTTTTATTTTAGTGTTATTTCTATAATATTTTAGTGTATATTAATATTTTGAATTAGCTTTTATTTTTCTATGTTCTGTTTTATTTTAATTTAATTTGATTTTGTAGTGTACTTTTGTCATTTTAATTACTTTTTGTTTTTATATTTCTATTTAGTTTTTATTAATACCTTGAATTAGTCTTTATTTTATGTTATTAGTTTTATTTTAATTTTAGTTTAAGTTTTAGTCATTTTTATTCATTTTTTTAATATTTATATTTAGCTTTTAATAATATTTTGCATTAGCTTTTATTTTTACATTTTCAGTTTTCATTTTAATAAATTGTAAGTTTTAGTAATTTTGTAATGTGCTTTTGTCATTTTTATTAGTTTTTTCTTCTATATCTATTTAGTTTTTTTTATTAATATCTTGAATTAGCTTTTATTTTAAGATTTTCAGTTTTCATTCTAATTTTAGTTTTAAGAATTTTTTTTTTGTCAATTTTTTTTTTTTTTTTTTAATTTATATTTAAAGCTATGTGTTTTTCTTGGTCATTTTTATTAGTTTATGTTTTTTGCCCCAATATTTCTATCTAGCTATTTATTTTTATTCCAGTTTTAGTTTGGGTAATTTTAGTACTTCAATTTAAGGTAAACATAATTTTAGTTAGTTAGGCAACATTTCTTTTTTATTATTATTATTTTTGGGCTTTTAATATATGTTCCAATAAAAATGTTTAAGCTTTTTGTCTAATATTTATATTTTATTTCAGCTTTATTTCCATGACAATTTTTTAAAAATAACTTTAGTTTACAATAACAACAACTGGAATTTTTTTTTTTTTTTGAGTCCCAATTTTTTTGAGATGAAGACCATTTAAATTTAAGATTCATGCCAGAAGCTAATTTGTATTGGTCATGAATTCAAATTACATCTATTTTATGCTTATTTTGGTATACATTTTGGTCATTTCCAGTGTCAGAGTGCACAAGTTTATGTCAGTCCAGTGTGAAACAGAGTCTCACAGGTCACTGAGTTTATTTACCAGTAACGTGTCACAGCCGCCCACGATGCTCAGCCCCAGTCCTGTTCTGCCCTTGCAGATCTCTATAGTGGTCTCACAGCCGGGGATGATGGGACACGTCGCCGGATCAGACACCAGAGTCGCCGGTGTGGAACATCTGCTCGAATCTGCAGCACACAATCATCATATCGACAAAGATCAGCTTCTTATCTGTTCATCAACACACTTTTTTAATTTTTTCTCTAATAACTCCCAGACCCCTCCTCTCTTACTCCTGATTGGCTCTGTCTCTGATGATGTCAGAGAAACCAGCGGCAGGCTGCTTCCAGTGTCTGGTCCTGAGCAAATCTGATTGGGAGAGGAGTGTTGGGAGGCGGAGTCAACACAGATAGTGAGTTTCACTGATTGTTGAGCTTTCTGCAGTAATGACATCACCTATAATACATATTTCACATCAGACAATGACATTTTTGGAAATAATAAATCCTATTTACACTATTGTTTAAACATTTTGGGCAAGGTTTTAAAAGAAGTTTCTTTTGCTCAAAAAGGCTGCATTTATTTGATCAAAACTATAGTAAAAACAGACAAATTGTGAAATATTATTATGATTTAAAATAGCTGTTTTCTATGTGAATATATTGTAAAATGTCATTTATTTCTGTAATCAAAGCTGAATTTTCAGCATCATTACTCCAGTCTTCAGTTTCACATGATCCTTCAGAAATCATTCTTATATGCTGATTCGTTGCTCAAGAAACATTTCAGATTTTAATCAATGTTGAATACAGCTGCATTGCCCAATATTTTTCTGGAAACTGTACTACTACAGGATTCTTTGATGAATAGAAAGTTCAAAAGACCAGCATTTATTTGAAATAGAAATATTTTGTAACATTACAAATGTCTTTACTGTCACTTTTGATAAATTTAATGCATCCTTGCTGAATAAAAGTATTAATTTCTTTGAAAACTGACCCTAAGCTTTTGAGTGTTAGTGTACATTCATAAAAATCTTAACAGAATATTCACAGAACATTGGTTTGTGTATTACGGTAATATGGTAACAAAACAGTTACAGAGAATACTTAGAATCTTGGTCTTGGAATTTTGAATTTTAAAATTAGAAAGTTTTTAAATTTCACATTTTGGTCTGTTGCTCACAAAGCTACCATATGACATCAAAAGACCTAGAATATAGTTGAAAAAGCCAATTTTGTGACACATTTACGTCACATTTTTGTCTTTTTGTGAGCTTGACAGCTCCTGGTCACTATATGCTATTGCTTTTTTAAAAAAGGGCAGCTTGGAAATTCTGCATTACACGTACTGTAAGACAGAAAGTCAAAAGGGTTTGGAAGGTAAGGTAAGGTGACTATTGCTTAAAAAATTTTACACCTGTAAAGAGTTGTACCTGTTCCACAGAGAGTCCCAGCACCATCTCATCATCTACTGCGAGCAGCCGGTGTCCCGCTGCAATCCTTCCGTCCTGAAACACACACACAAACAAACACACACTTGGTTTTGAGACACAGTCGTACAGTACGGAAACTTGCAAGATGCACAGATTAGAGCTGACTGATAATAAGCAGTTGAGGTTTACTAAAGAATATTATATCACCCAATGTGAGCGTAGTGTATGCATGCAGATAAAGTTGAGCTGAGCAATAATACAGTTACATTTTCTGAGGAAAAAACAACATTTGAGATTTTTATTATAGTATATATTGTGTCACGATAAAACACAGATACTCTCTCAAAAGCCTTATTAAAACTAAAAAACACAGACACAGTGACATTAAGTATGACTTCCTTTTTATGAATTATTTATATCCACAAAATGTCCTTGAAATATGTTAACCAATTTTTCAGGCATGCTTGGTTGTGATTGGTTAATCATAGCATTTTGTGTTCAAATAAATGTATATAATGATCCCAGCAGACACCTTCCTTTCTGAGGGGTGTCTTGAACATTAAATAGGGTTTTTAATCAACTAATAAAAAGTGGAATAAAATAAACGTTAACTAAAATAAAATAAACTTTAACTTATTTTATTTCCGCTAGTTGTCAAGGAAAAAAATTCCAATTTTTGTTTAGTAGAAGTACTAAAATGACTTAAACTAAAATGATTAAATACAAAAAAAAATAGATAGACATGTAGACATATTTAAATATAATAGAAATGACAAAAACTACTAAATTACTAAAACTTTAAATATTAAAAGTAAAAACAGAAAATATAAAAATAATCAAAATAAAATCTGTTAAAAATGTAACAAAATATAATAATATACCAGTCAGTCTAAAATACCACTGTTATTGCCGCCAACATGAAATCCAAACCAACCCTGTTTACTTTCCTAAAACACTTTGCCGGTTTTCTTGTGCACAATTCATCAGTGCAAAAACGTTTGTCTTTGTAATCATCAAAATGTCAAACAGACGCCACTTTTCCCTGCATATCAAACCCTATATTTTTCTCTGGCTGAATATCCAGAAATATGCCACATTAGAAAAGTAAAAAGGGTTGTGAACATGGTTTCTGTTGCCTTTTATTTTGCAGCACAGTGATTCATACCCTTCCAGCTGCTCCGTTCTCATCCACACTCTGAATGATGCATCCGCTCCTGCTGTCATCCTCCTTCAGGAGCAAACCCAGCCCTCCATCCTCCTTCAGAGAGAAACAAAACACTGAACATCACTGGTACAGAGAGAGAGAAAACACACAAACACTAAAGTGTGTGTCGTACCACAGGAAGGGTAATGTGCTGAATCACATCTAGCGTTGAACTGGGCGTCTCTGTCTGTGGAGCAAAAAACATGTTCATGGCTAAACAAATAAATGGATAAATATATGAATGAATTATTGAACCAGAGGGTGGTATGGCTGCTTAGCTTCAAAATTTGGCCTCTTAAAATCTCTTAAAGCCATGAAATGGACTTCCTGAGATGAATGCTAATGGATACCTCTATGTTTTAGAATACAGAACTTCTTATAGCACTTCGTTTTCAAAAGTGTCTAAAGCTGACTAGATCTTAAAAACTGATTAAGAAATGAAAAAATTAAGTCTTTTAGAGTCTGGGTTCACCTCTGTGTGTGTATCCGGTGAGTCTGTCTCCTTCATCGGCCCGACAGCCATCTGACTCAAAGCATCTCTGTTTCTGAAACACACACCTCATGCGTCAGCCTGCAATAGGCTTGGAAATCTCTTCAGATCAACATCTACACGCCACAACTTTAGACCTACCGAATGAAGATGATCTTGACCTTTGAAGGTGCACTTTTAATGATGGCCGAGGCGTTCTGATGACTGCGGCCGTACAGAACCTGACCGTTGATCTGTGAAGACAACGAGACAAATTAGAAAATGTCCAGATCTGTTTAGCATCCACATATTAAAAAGAAGTGCACTTACCTGTATTGGATGTGCATTTGTAGGCCTGGTTTCACAGACAGGGCTTAGACTAAGCCAGGATTAAGCCATAGTTCAGTTAGGACAGTTAAGTAATTTTTAGAAACATGCTTTCAAAAAAAAAAACATTACTGGTGTCCATCTTGAGATAAAACAAAAGTATTAATATATTTAAAGATCAATCAATGCAAGTTTCTTGCACTTAAAACAGCTCAGACTTACATTTTAGTCTGGGACTAAGTTTAAGCCTTGTCTGTGAAACCAGGGGGTAATGTACTTCAAATCTTAAAAGTATATTTTTATAAATCTGTACATACAGATAATATTATAATAACATAACATAACATAATTAAATAACATATAAAATAATTAATGAAACAAAAGACCACTTAAGTGGCTTAAGAGAGATTATGATGGTTTCTTAAGTACACTTTAAAAAGAGCACTTTAAATAATGTCAAATTAAAAGTTTTACTTTAAAGTACATTTTAAATCGTTTCAATGATCATTTGTCGTGTTGTCGAGTCACTTTCATGACTGCTTCTGAACACACTTAAGTTCACTTTAAAAAAGTGAATTTGTAATAATGTCAAATTAAAAGTTTTATTTTAAAGTGTATTTTTAAATCATCATGTTTTAATAATCTTTTATCATATTTTGATGTGTTGACCAGCATACTAAAGCATGTTAAGTACTTGATTCTCATTTTAACTGTAGTCTGTTATTTGATATTACATATAAAGTTGCATAGGTTTTACTAAATCACAACTTCATCATTACAAATGTATAATTACAAATATATTTAAATGTATGACATACAAGTTTCAATAGAAATGACTTTGAAGTATATTTTAGCTTATCATAAATGCCAGTACATTCAGCGGTACTTTAACCATATTTCAAAGACAACAGAAGTAATTATGAAATGACATATGAAGATGTACTTAAGTCCTACTTAAGTGGGTTCGAAAAACACTCTAAAATGTAGCTAATTGCATTTATTATAAATTTAAACCATAAAACACATTTTAATTTAATTGCAAATGCATGCAATTAAAGAGTCCAGAAACATTTTACACTTAAGTATATTCGATAACTTTATTTTTAGGTGTCTTTGTTACATGTGTTATATGTACTTAATATTACAATATCAATTAATTTGGCATAATTGCATGAAAGTAACTCTAATTCTAACCCTTACCATACTGTAAGTACATGTAGTTAATTAATATTACTCAGTACTTAAATATAATTACACTGTAACATATATTCTTTCAAACTATATTATTTCAGTAATAAGTACTCTTTTAAAAAGTATGATAACGTGTATTTATTTCTCACAAGTGTCAAACAGCTGTTTTGAAGTTTTACACACACTCACCTCCAACAGTTCATCTCCCACCACGATGTGTCCGTCTCGGCCGGCGGCGCCGTTGGGATCGATGCCCACCACAAACACACTCATGCGTGAACGATCGCGGTTCCCCGCCAGACTCAAACCCAAACCTGTGCGACCCTTCTCCAACTCGATCATGTGCAGCTCACCCGGTAAACGACCGTACCGCTCCGTTACCTTCTCTTCTCACACACACACACACACACACATTAATATGTTAGAGCAATTAAATACAACTTAATCTAAGGGTATTTCTAAAGTAGTGTGAAGCTGCTGTGGCCTGCAATTAAATGCTTTTACTTGTAAACCACACTTGCAATTTGTAGTAATACTGCAACATATCATAACCCTTGAGAAAAAGTGTGCATAAATGTACTGAATGTGCACTTGTACTGTATTTAAATGTTTTTTTTATTTTTTTATTTTTTTTTTGAAGCCACTTAAGTGACTTAAGGAGAGACACTTCTAGGACAGTTTCTTACACACTAAAGTGCACTTTTAAAAAGTGACCTTTGAAATCATATCAAAATAAAAGTTTTGCTTCCATTTTAAATAATTGTTTTAAATTTTTTTTTTTTTTGTTGTTGTGTTTTAAAGAAGTACACTTTTTGATGTGTTGACTAACATACTAAAGCACACGTGCAGTACTTGATTATCATTTTAACTGTAGTGTGTTATTTAACAGCACATTTTAAAGTTAATAATATTTGCACAAAAAAATGCACTAAATCACAACTTCATTATTACATATAAATATAGATAATTACAAATATATTTAAATACATACATTAAAGCATATATTAGCTTATCATAAATGCTTGTCAGTACATTCAGTACAATTTTGTTATTAATTACAAAATTACATATAAAGATGTACTTAAGTGGGTCAAAAACACTCTAAAGATCAACCAATTGCAATTAACATAAATCTAAACTATAATACATTTTTTATTTCATTGCAATTAAGAGTCTAAAATCATTATGTAAGTTCACACTTAAGTAGTGAAAAATAAATATACTAAAATGCATTTAAAATACATTTATTTCATACTAAGTATACTACGAATACAGATACATATTATGCACTTAATAAAAATACCCTGCAATTGTACTTTTAGTATACTAAACTGGTATACTTAAAGTCTGATAAATTGGAGCAACTAATTTTGTAATTAATGCACTTTTATTGTGCAGAAGTAGTGCTGAAGTCCAACTAAAAATATACTAAAGCATATTTGATTGTGCTAAATTGGAACTATTGCAAGTATACTTTAGGTACACTTTAAATATTTTGCATTCAAAGACCGATATTATTTAAAGATCATACAATCTTCATCAATAGTGACATTAAAACATATTTAAGGCTTAATATTAAGAAATGTGCATTGTGCACAAGTAGTACTCCAAATGAAGTTTAATTAAAATTTTTATAAGTCTCGAACGATATGTCAGTAAATATGTTAATAGATTTGAACTAAACTTATAATAAAATAAATGTATTTTAAATCTATGACTGGTATATTCAGTAACATTTTATTTTACAGTGTCCTTGTTACATGTTACATGTACTTACAATAGTGATAACAATAAATTTTGCATAATTACATACAAATAACACTAACCATATAGTAAGTACATGCAATGAATTGATATTCCTCAGTACTTAAATGTATAATTACACAGTAACAAAGACGCTGTAAAATAAAATGCAACCATATATTATTTTAAAGTATATTATTTCCACAATATATACTCTTTGAAAGTATACTATAGTGTATTTCTTTTTCACAAGGATCTCTCTCTGAGTCTAGTCCAGTGTTGAGTGAGTGTGATCGGCGCCCTCTGCTGGCCGCTGTTTGCTGTAGCACGAGAGACTCACTCCAGCTGTATCCGTACTCATCCTCCTCTTCCTCATCAGGGCCGTCGTTATGCAAAACGAGTCTGTCGGGGATCTCAGTCAGCGTATCCGAATCCGTTTCCCCGACATGTGGAACGACGGGCAGCGACAGGAAGCTTTTCCCCTCCTCTCGATTCAGCTGCCACAGTTTTAAAAATAAAACACATTAAACACAATGTAATTTCTATCCAATTAGCATGTCATCATTTGAAATAAAGCTGAAATAATTAGCATGTCATCTGTCAGCACGCCATCCTCCATTAAACCCATGAAATAAGAAGCGTAATATAATCAAAATCACATTTAACACATTAATTTGTTCTTCATTTCTCAGCATGAAGAACCAACAAAACACGACATGCTGCTGTTCTTTAAAAGCCTTACAAATCATTCATTAGTCTGCCAAATTTATGTTTAATGAATGAAAAAATATTATATCATAGATACAGTGTAAAATTATGGTTACTCAACACACAATAACATTATTACTTTGTTAAGTCTCAAATGTTGTTCCAAATTTCTTATGAGGAACAAAAATGGAGATGTTTCACAGAATGTTCATGCTGCTCTTTTCACTCTGTATATATGTAATTTTACATAAGATAAAAAAAAGAGTAAGATAAAGGGTTTTAGGGCCATATATATGCAAATGTTATGAAATCAGATCTATAACTGCATATACATGGGAGAGGAAGCACACACACACACACACACACATACACACACAAGACACAAACCTTAAACGGTGTAGGAGTGAAAGGATTAGTCGGACACAGACGGAGGAAAGGTCTACTGTGAGTGTCAACAGCCTACAGAAAACAGAGAATAACCAGCACCAAGTGAGACACAGAAAGAGAGAGAAAGATAGAAAGAGAAGGACAGAGGGAGAGCAACTGCTTGTTCAGACTAACTACAGCAGAGCACAAATAAAACATCATCTACAGTACAAAATCTGTTCCTGAGTCAGCTGAGAGCAGGACAAGTGACGGCTGGCCCGAAACTCTGCTGGTCGTCCTTACTGTTGATCTCTGACAGCACACATGCTTTCTGTCACTGATGGAACAGGATACTAGCTTACTATGTACTGAATACTGAGTATGCCTGATAGTAAAAAAAAAAAAAAAAGAACATTGTTTTATCCCGCTGCATGTGTGTGGCATATAGTCATGATTTTGGAAATGAAAATGGCTACTAAAAAAACTTTTTGCATTACAAAAGATAAATAATATTTCACAAGTGCTGTACTGCTGTATATTTTGTAAAATATACTATGTTACAGTGTTGTTATTGTTAATTAATACTAAAGTAAACTATAATACAGTGCATGCGAACGTTTGGGAACCCCTTGCAGAATCTGTGAATAATTTTGAAGGGGTCATCGGATGCAAAGTTTACTTTTAGATGTTTTTTGAACATTAATGTGGCTGCTCCCATGATGGTTGATTGACATGAGCGTCTTACCTCAGACCCGCCCTAAATCAGCTGTAACAGTCCAACCTCCATTGTTTCAATGTCGAAGCAGGGATGTAAGTTAGACAAGAATATCTCCGATTGAGCGATTGAGGTGTTGTGTTGCTGGATGTAATAATGAACATAGTGGTCGTCATTTACTCCTGACATCTGAGCCGCTGAAGATGCAGTGGATTACATTTGTTTGTGAAGGGAATGCGCCTCCCGATCTATATAAATGCATCTATGTTCGCACAAATCATTCGTGATCCAGCTTCACTCACAGCAGAAGTGAGTATAAGGGTCTTTTTATGAATCTCTGCAATCACCTTTCCTAATAACATGCTAGTCAGCAAGCTTCCCAGCTAAACGCAATAAATGCGGCTAAAGTAAACAATCTCTCAGAGCACAGCTCATCACCCCACATGGAGAAGAGAGGGGCAGGGCAAACAGAGCTCATTTGCATTTAAAGGAACAGTCCATCAGAATGGGTTGATTTTTGCAGAGCTGATTTTGGCAAGGTAAAAAGGGTGTTGTTTTACAAAACCATTGAGAATTTTTAATCAAAGTATATTAGAGACTTTTCCTTAAGACCCTAAAGAATCATATCAACTTTTGGAAAATAGGCATCCATTGACCTCTTTAACAAAATAAGAGAGATCATACAAAATATTTTTTTTAATTAAGATATATCCTGAGTAAGATATTTTATATAAAATATGTTTGCATATAGTTCACAAGACAAAAAAATAGGTGAGATTATTAAAATAACCCCCTTCAAAAGTTTGGGAATCCTTGGTTCTTAATACTGTGTGTGGTTACCTGGATGATCTACAACAGTTTTTTTTGTTTTGTGATGGTTGTTCATGAGTTCCTTGTTTGTTCTGAACAGTTAAACTGAGCACCGTTCTTCCGAAAAATCCTCCAGCTCCTGCAGATTTTTCAATTTCCAGCATCTTTTGAACCCTTTCCAGCAGTGATTGTATGATTTTGAGATCCATCTTTTCACACTGAAGACAACTGAGGGATTCAAACACAACTATTAAAAAAGGTTTAAACATTCACTGATGCTCCAGAAGGAAACACGCCTGGGGGTGAAAACTTTTTGAATTTGAAGATCAAGGTAAATTGTGCTTAATTTGTCTTCCGGGAAACATGGAAGTATCTTCTGATGCTTCCGGAGGGCAGTACTAAATGGAAAAGAATGATATTTCCACAAAATAAGAAAAATTTGGACATCTTCATCCTGTTCAACAGTGCAAAAGATGCTGGAAAACTCATGAATCTGCAGGAGCTGGAGGATTTTTCTGAAGAATAGTGCTCAGTTTAGCTGTTCAAAACAAACAAGGGACTCATGGACAACAATCACAAAACAAAAAAACATCCAGATTACTACACATAGTATTAAGAACCAAGGGTTCCCAAACTTTTGAAGTGGGTTATAATAATTTGGGTTATTTTTTTTATATGTTAACATCTTTTATGTAAAATATCTTACTCGGGACAGTACTCAATAAAAAATAACATGCATTTTGTATGATCTCTTTTATTTTGTTAAAATGATTAATATTTTCACAGATTCTGCAAGGGGTTCCCAAACTTCCGCATGCAACTGTATATATAATTTTTGTTAACTGAAATTAAGTTAAAATAAAATAAAACAAATATTAGATGAAAACCTGAACTTAAACAAAGCTAAATGAAAATTAGAAATGTTGCATGGGCAGCTAAATAATAAAATAATAATAAAATAGGATGAATTTGAAGAACTAAAATCACTAAAACTGAAATAAAATGAAGCAAAATAGAAATATGTAATAAAATAAAAACTGATAAAAATAATAAAATCTCATAACTAAATGGCTAAAACCTAATATAAAAAAATAAAAAATAATTAAAAATACTAATAAATGCTATAATAATACCATATTGACCTGAATATAAGACGACTGATTATAAGACGACCAGTTGACCCCCCTTTTTAAACATTTTGGAAAAAGGCTTTTTGAAAACCAAATCATGTGTTTTATTAAGAAAAAAAAACATTTTTTCTTAAATTATTTCATATTGCATATTTTTCCTATTTTTGTTTTTAAAGTATGGTAAATACTGGTAAAATGTACCAACAATCACATTTAAAATAGTGGTGTCAATTGATTAAAAAAAATTAATCTAATTAATTGCACATTTTTTTCTGAAATTAACCACGATTAATTCTTTAATTCTAATTCTTTAATTAATTAATTTTATATTGCAATAATTTCACATTAAATCTTCAAATTTGTAGAAACAACATAAAGTATATTAAAAATACACACTTTTTGATATACCATAAAAATATCAAGTAGCCCATCTGAATTACATAACAATCAGGCTATCCATCTCACAGTAGCCTACCAAAATTTCATTTACAGTAAAAGTGAAATCTTAAGCTTTTCTTTTTCTTTTGTTTTCACTTGCGATGTTCTGCCATTACAACACAAATTACATTACGTATTTATTGGCACACTCGTTTTACACATATTTGCCCAACCTATTGTTGTGGGCGTATTATTGACATGTCAAAGTCTAGACCCTAAATATAAGACGACTGCGTTTTTACAGACGTATTTCCAAGAGAAAAAAAAAAAAAAACGTCTTATATTCGGATCAATACGATATCTAAATAATACTAAAACAACACTGGTATGTCATCCTATTACATGCAAATATAAATTCACATACTATGAATACAGTATTAATAATACTTATTGCAGACTTTATAATGGTAGTTGTTAGTATGCTATTGTCAACACTGATTCTCAGAAGGCACCGCTAGGGAGCATTCAAACAGTGCCTGAAGCATAATGCATGCAAAAACCATACTGGCTGGTGTAAATATGCATTGCTAATCAGACTGGCTACCTTTTTAGGGTTTTAGCAATTCGTTAGCACATAAAGTTTTGTTTACAGTGTAGTGGACTGTTATAATGAGCATGTCTGAAGAAGATCCGAAATCTCTGGAAGTTTCTGAGGTTCATGACCTTAAAGATTTTAACTTCTGTATTAGGCACTATTGTGGACTTTACCTCTTTTTACCAATTAATTTTGAGGCCTTATTAATTTCTAGGCGTTTGTGATTAGCTACTGGATAAAATCACATCATAATTATATTATAGTTAACAAAAAGGCCATTTCCTTAGCGCAGCATATAAGAAACTGTTATTAGCCAGTAACATGCATAACAGAGGCGTTTACATTCAAAAGACTCGCTCTGAAAAGCATAACTAGAGAAATCATATTACAGACATTTGCATGACTTCTCCAAGCCTGAAAATCATAACTGTAAAACTCACTGGTATTTCCAGGTTTTTCATAATTATGGAAACCCTGCCTCAAGCACAACTTCATATTCCACTTTCTTGCAAAATTACATCAGGACTTACACAGACAGACTATTAGTGAACACTGTGCTTCTGAGATGGAGGAAAATGGAAATTGTCATTATTTCCTCACTTGATGACTTTCCTAGCCATATTACGAATTCTCACATAGCTTTTTGCCTTACAAATTCTTACAAACCCTATTAAATTTTCCCTATAAACTCTTAAATAACTCTTAAACTTTTAAAATAAATAAATAAATAAATACCACACCAAAAAAACATTTACAGATGCACTACCAGTATCTGGTACAAGATTTTTTTTGTTTTTTAAAGAAGTCTCTACTGCTCACAGCAAAAACAGTAAAATTTTGAAATAGTTTTACTATTTAAAATAACTGTTTTCTATTTTAATATATTTTAAAATGTAATTTATTCCTGTGATTTTAAAGCTGAATTTTTAGCATCATTACTTCACTCACATGATCCTTCTGAAATCATTCTAATATTGAAAACAGCTGAGTAGATTTTTTTCAGGTTTCTTTGATGAATAGAAAGTTCAGAAGAACAGCTTTTATCTGAAATAAAACTCTTTTGTAACATTATAAATGCCTTTATCATCTTCTGATCAATTTAAAGCATCCTTGCTAAATAAAAGTATTAATTTCTAAAATTAAAAAAATAAAAATAAAAAATACTGACTTAAGCTTTTGAATGGTATAGTGATAAATGTTGATCTTTGGACCTTACTATTCATCAAAGAATCCTGAAAAAAATGCACTCAAATTTAGAAATATTATAAATATTGATAATAATAATAATAATAAAATCATGAGCAGCAATTCAGCATATTAGAATGATTTCTGAAGGATCATGTGACACTGAAGACTGCAGTAATGATGCTGAAAATTCAACTTTGATCACAGGAATAAATTACATTTAAAAAAAATATTCAAATAGAAAGCAGTTATTTTTAAATATTAAAAGTATTTCACAATATTACTGTTTTTGCTGTATTTTGGATCAAATAATTGCAGGCTTGGTGAGCAGAAGAGAATTCCTTAAAAAACATTAAAAATCTTACTGTTCAAAAACTTTTGACTGGTAGTGTATTGCTATTGAATTAACAGTTCACTGGAGGAAAAGATTATTAGTCTTTTTTTTAAATTGAAATAATGCTTAAATATAATAAAATATAAATATTAGATGGAAAAACTTAAACAAAAATGTAAAAAGTTGCCTTTCCAACTAACTGAAATAAAATAAGTTAAAAAAAAATACAAAAACTAACACTGAAATAAAAATAAACTAAATATGCTATATTAAAAAATAAATAAATAAAAAAAATGACAAAAGCACACACTGAAGCAAAATTATGAAAACTAACAGAAAAATATAAAAACCCCTGAAAATATAAAAATGAAATGTTGTTGTAATGTTTTGTTTTTCCTAACACAGCTCTTTGTTGGAATGAAAAAACGTGCACAAATTCTTCACAATATTTAGTTTCACTGAAGACAGTCATACAGATTTAGGAACCTGAGATAAAGAATTCATTTTTGGTGAGCTACATCAAATCTAAAGCAGTAATGAAGTCATATCTGCGATGAAGGAGCAGATTCACTGGTGTTTGTTCGCTCACCTTCTCACTGCTGCTCTTCAGATTGAAGGCTGAAATGTCTTCCACTGCATCCAGAGCAGATGTCTGCCATTATTAAAAATTAAAGAACAGCGCTCGTCAAACACAGTCCAACAAAAACCTCTCTACATGACCTCGATAACATCATTAAACTCTAATGTCATAGACAGGCTCTCTGTTGGTCTAGAAGATCTGAATTAAAGTCCTGCACAGTAATGAATGTCTCTCTTTATGGCCGCGGATCCCCCTCGTGTTTTGTGCTTGTTGTTCGGTGCCATTGAAACAAAGCTACTTTTAAGAGCCATCTGCAGAGAGACATCTGCTGGGCGGGAATGAGGCATGGATCATTACCGCACATCTGGACACAGAGACTTTATAAAGGTCTGATGAAGACAAGGACAGACCGTAGAGAGCCGTACTTCAGAGGTGCCTCGATACAAGGGCTTCAGTCAGCGGAGATATTTAACAGCCAGTTAGAAATATTCCAGAGATCAGGCAAGTTTCAGAGATCCAACACTATTACAACACATTAAATCCTGTAAGGAGCGATAAAATGATTCATGCTGTAGTTTTTGGCTTTTTTGCAGGTTGAGATTTCAGCCAAAACAGTCATGATGTATGACTGGATGATTAAAGCTGTTTTGAGTCAGATCATAAAAACCCCTTGTGAAAAAGATTTACGCTTATATTTAAAGAGTACATATTACAAAAATAAGTGCATTTAAGTGCTTTCGGACCCTTACTTTTGCATAATGAAATCTAAATGTTTTAGAGTTTAATATTATTTTAAATGCAATTTAATTGAATGCAATTTTTTGACTCACTTAAGTAGGACTTAAGTACGTCTTCATATGTAAATTCATAATTACTTTTATTGTCTTTGAAATATGATTAAAGTACTGCTAAATGTAGTGAAACGCATTTATGATAAACTAAAATATACTTTAATGCCATTTCTATTGAAACTTTTATGTGATGAATTTAAATGTATTCGTAATTACATATTTGTAATTGCACTTCAGTACATTTAAAATATATTAACTTTAAAATGTAATACTGAATAATAATCTACAGTTAAAATGATAATCATTTACATGTGCTTTAGTTTGTTAGTCAACACATCAGAATAAGTGTACTCTTAATGGTCAGGTCCTAATTTTTAATTGCCTTTTTTCCCTATTATATATTTTAGTAATTATCATAATTAGATATCATTTGAAAGCTTAAAAATGCTCTGAAGTGTCATATTACTAAATTTACTACAATATTTTATCATCAGAACTTTTCTAATCTTTCTTTTTAAGCAAAAGTAAAGTAAACTCAATTTTTGTGATATCAGCTTCATCTATGGATTATTCCATAAACGTAGTAAGGTTTCACAAAATAAAACCAAGCAAATAAAGTGTAATGATGTAAATAAAAACCGTATTCTTCCACCAAACAATGTAGTTCCTCAGAAACAGTTGCGGTTCTAACAAAGTGGTTGCCGAGCAACACTCAGATGTTTGTAGAGTAATTTACAACAGCTTCCAATTTGGCACAACCAATCAGAATCAAGGACCGGAACTATCCGTTTTACAATACTAAATTTACTACAAAATTTTTTCATCAGAACTTTTCTAATTCTTGGCAAAAGTAACCTCAATTTTTGTGATATCAACTTCAAATTTGAAACATTTATTTAGACAAATGGATTTGATTTTATTGCAATTTTAGATTACAAAATATTTTGTAAAATGATTATTTTATATAAAATAAAATATTTTTAGTACAGTGCATTTTCTTTACAGTAAACTTAAACGTGTATAAAATAAAGCAATAAGCCCCAAGAAGCCGCTGTTTCTAAAACCCTCTTAGCTGTTATAAATTCACTGCAAAAAACGGCTTCACAGGGCATATTGCTTTTTTTTTTTTTTTAAATGGTTATTCCATAAACGTAGTAAGGTTTCACAAAATAAAACAGAGCAAATAATGTGTAATGATATTAATAAAAACAGTATTCTTCTACCAAACAATGTAGTTTCTCAGAAACAGTTGTGGTTCTAACAAAGTGGTTGCCAAGCAACACTCAGAGGTAAACAAAGGTGTATCTTTCTAGAGTAATTTCCAACAGCTTCAAATGTGGCTCAACCATTCAGAATCAAGGGCCGTAACTATCCATTTTATAATACTAAATTTACTACAATAACCTCAATTTTTGTAATATCAACTTCAAATTTGAAACATAATTTAGACAACAATAATTTAAACATTTATTTAGATAAATGGATTTGATTTTATTGCAATTTTAGATTCCAAAATATTTTGTAAAATGATTATTTTATATAAAATAAAATATTTTTTGTACAGTGCATTTTCTTTACAGTAAACTTAAACTTGTATAAAATAAAGCAATAAGCCCCAAGAAGCCGCTTCGCGTCGTGCCCAAAACACCCTTAGCTGTTATAAATTCAGTTTAAACCACAGCTTCACGGAGCTTATTGCTTTCACAAAATAAAACAGAGTAAATAAAGTGTAATGATATTAATAAAAACATAATTTTTCCGCCAAACAATGTAGTTTCTTTACAACGGCTTGGAACGCAGCTCAACCAATCAGAATCAAGAACCAGAACTAGCTGTGTTTTATAATGTTTTTTAACTCTTTAAAAAGAGATCAACCTTAAAACATTAATAAAACTTGACTAAAAATGTACTTTAAAGTAAAACTTAATTTAACATTATTACAAAATGCAAGTTACTTAAGTGTGTTAAGAAACAGTCATGAAAGTGTCTCTCTTTAAGTCACTTGACAAATTGTGGCCTTTCATTTCATTAATATTATATCTGCAAAGGCAGTTAAAAGCATACTTTTAAGATCAGAAGTGCAGTACAAGTGCACATTGAATAAAAGTAAGCGTACTTCTTTTTCACAAGGGATGTTTTCATTCGACAGAGCATTTTATTGAACAAAAGTAATATATTTTCGGTTTGTTTTTCCTGAAGAACACCAATGTATATTTAAACTAAAACCCACAAAACTTTCAAAATGAAACATAACCATCAAAAACCTTGAGGAACAAGGAAGAGTTTTCTAGAATGTACCACTTGATAACCATAAAACACAGCACACACACACACACACGCACAGACGTCTCCGTCTAACCTGTAGCGGTTTGTATGCAAAGCAGGATTCGGGGTAGGGATGGAGGGGTTGCTCTGAGCGCTTCAGCTGTAGCAGGGCTATGGGAGGTTTCTACAAGCACAACACAGGAGGTTAGCACGCCAGCATCACCCTGAGCCAGTATATCAGCTTAAACACATTTCATCCTGAGAGATGAGTCATTAAAACATCTAATACGTAAACTACAAGTGGTGTTATTTAAAAAGGAGGTCTGCGGGTAAATCAAACTAAGTAGAGGACGTGGCTCAGGACATTGACAACAAAACAGTTGAACTCTGAAGAGCCATAACAGGAGCGTTGCTTATTTAATCGCATTTGATTGCATTCGTAAATGTGTTTAAGTTGACTTTCTGGCAAATCTCAAGGCTAAGCCGAGCTGAATGAGGGATGCTGGGAGCGGAGATAAGAGGGCCAGACAGAAATTACCTGACACTTTGGCACAGGGACGCATTTTAAAGCCGTCCCGTATTTCTCTATGACAGGAGGTGAATCAAAACTATACAGAGAGTCAGACTGAGAGACAGACAGACAGACAGAGAGATGAGGTGGAGAGCGAGAGACAGATGCAAAGCGATCCAATCCTGTCTCTCTGAGCACTTACAGTTACAAAAGCAGTTAGTATTAGTGCTGGCCGATATATTAAAGATTCACAATATATACATTGGAATTCTGCTGACAATATCAAAATAAGCAAAATAGATTTATCAGAGACTAAGAAAAACATTAAGAGAGAGTTTTAATAGACTTTCTGATTAAAACTTCAGTAGCCAAACTGGTGTTACAGTTGGAAAGCTTGAATTGATTTAAAACTTATTAAATTTTATTAAATTTTTTATTAAAGTCTCTGCATGGCATTTTTACATGAAAAATGCATTTTATATAACCCTTGCAAAAAACAGAAGTGTGCTTTTTTGTATTGATTGTGCACTAGCAGTGTACTTCAAGTATTTTTTTCATGCATTTTTAAGTACTGTACTTGCAGATAATACATATTAATGAAATAAAACATCACTTTTGTGTTTAGAGATACACTTTCATGACTGTTTCTTAACACACTTTTAAAAAGCAATTAAATGTCAAATTAAGGGTTTTAAAGTACATTTTATATGTTTATGTGTGGTATTATTTTTAAAGCTGATATCTTTTAAATATATATTTAAATACATAAGTTATATTTTAGTTTATCATAACTGCTTGTCAGTACATTCAGCAGTACTTTAATCATATTTTGAAGGAGAAAAACATAGAAGTAATTATAAAATTAGTATAAAGAGACTTAAGTGGGTAGAAAAGCACTTTAAATTTCAGCTAATTGTATTTAATATAAATTTTAAGTACAATTAATTTTTTTTTTAATTTTTGCAATTTTATTGCAGTATATTATTCAAAATAAATTACTTCCATAGTAAGTTTATTAAAGTGCACTCATTTTTTTTTTTTTTTACAAGGGTATTGTTATATTGGTGAATTTTAATGAAAATCATTAAATACAATTCTTTGCATTCCCTTAGCAAAATAATAAAATAAATAAATAAATAAAATAATAAAATAATAATAAGAATTTCTATATAGTTTTTTATTGTATTTTACTTCTTGTATTAATTTTTTTGAATATACTTGACAACAGTGGCTGTTCGCTTTACAAGAAGATTACTCTGATTTAAAAAATAACATTTTAAACCACTGCAGAGCAAATACATAAGCACTGAGCTATACAGCAACAAATATCCTGAAAAGGCTAATTTAATTAACCCTTTACCTGTCACTCCCATTTCTGAACATAGAAATTTTTATAATTCATTTTATAATTTGAAAACATTTTGTAATATGATTTTAATGTACATTTTAAATGGTAATGCAATGTCTGATTTTAAAATGGTTTTCAAAGGATGAATCTGAGATTTTAAGTTTTCAAGTGATATATAATTTCTTATGATATCTAAAGCGTTAAAGGGAAAAAGGCAACAAAGTCTTTTTGTGATAAAGGTCAGAACTCCTGTTATGATGTAGATTTTTGAGGTGCACTCTTGTCATAAATTAATCTATTACTTTTACTACATAATTTGTAACACAAAACTGTGGTAAAATATCTATTTAGGAGTCTTAGACCTTTCCAACAATATATAGTTTGTCATGATTATATTAGGATTTATTTGTAATATAATGAAGTAAGTGTAGGCATCCCGTATACGGGACGGTGACAATTAGGGGGTTAAATTTATGAAAATTTATATAAACGTAACTTTTAGGTAAAAGAATGTGTTTTATAAAGTTTGATATGCAATTAAAGCTATATCGCCCAGCCATAGTTAGTATGCAGCAGTTATAAACATGTTATAAACACCCATACGTGTTAAACAGCAAAAATAAATGGACACTTCAGTAGGTGTTTGTGTTGTGTGATACTGACTCTGTCTTTGTGAACGATGCTCTGCACCAGGAACACCACGGGATTTGCAGCATTACGGATGGCCTCCACAGCCTGTTCATGACTGGCGTCACGTAGATCCACTCCGCCCACCTGTCTCACACACACACACAGCGCTTGAGGTCATTACTAGACTCTATAAGCAGGTGTGTAGCCCAAAACCTGCCAGAAAGATGCCACTCTGTTTACAGACAGGCTTGGCTGCATGACAGTATACATGCCAAAGTAAAAATGCATTAACTGAATTTGCTGTATCATTTATACAACATAATGATTTTAAAAAATCAAGCTGAAAGCAGAAATTGCCTGAACTGTGCTGTGTATGGCCACTTCCAGCGTAGACAGCTTCATTGAATGCAAAAATCAATTTAGTGTGTCGCAACAATGCGAAAAACATTGCAACATGCTGCACTCATAGAATTTGTAGCAAAAATAAATATTTTGTAAGTAATACGTACTGTTGTACCATGATGAACTGAAATGCAACCTCATAATCACTGATTTGAAATGCTCTACATTGTGCTCCACACAAATTGCGCTCTATACATGAAGTACACAGGTGAACGGATTCATAATTGAGTCCAATAGAGTTGGACGCTAGTAAGTGTGTTTGTGTGTGTACCTCTAAAATCCTGTCTCCTGTCTTTAGTGTGCCGTTGCGTCCCGCTGGACTGTCCTCCAGGATATGTTTAATAAAGATGCCCCGCATCACTTCCCCGTTGCTAAGGCGACTACCCATGCCCCGCCCACCAACAATGCTGATGCCCAGTGATTTCCCAGCTTCCCTGTGCAACTCCACCCTGAACAAACAAACACTCAGTTACCATCCAGTAACATCAATTTGTCAATGTGTCAATTTAATCAATGTATTTTCATGATTTTTCCAAGATTGTCCCAGCTGTTCTCATTAATAAGTTGACCAATTAAATAAAAAAAATAAATAAATAAATTCAAGGTCAATAGATGATGCAGGTCAAATTTAAAAGAATCTTCTTATACCAGTACTCTTTATGGTAGTGTTTATACACAATGAACACATTCATTCAATGCAGTCATGGGTTTTTCATCATCATGATCCCACCTTCTGACCGAACACCATCAAACTTTGCAAGCCTTAAATATATTTTCCAAGATTTGTTAAAAACAAAAATATTCTACTAGAGGTACAAATTCAGCGCCATGTGGGATTTGACTCAAAACTTTTTGATCCAGCCATTAAGTATAAAGTGTGTGTTCAATAACTTCGGTCTGGCATGGAGTAAAAATCCAATGTTTGATCCAATATTTGGTGAGAAAAAATATGCAAGTATTAAGTGCCATCTGTTGGACATTTTCGGTCAACATTGTTACTTTTTTTTTTTTTTTTTTTGGCCAGCTAGGTCTCAAGATTATCAGCCTAAAATCTGGGAAAGATCTGATGAAAGACAGAGGTTCGAAACAACAAATGGCAATAAAAATTAAAATGGCAGATATGCAATGTGGTAGACTTTAGAAAGATGGGTAGCTGTATAAAGTATAATGGGTTCTGTATAAAGCAAGGCATGGAGAATGCAGAATTTTACATTTGGGCCAAGTTCAAATTAGTTTTTTAATCATTTTTTTAATAAATATGTAGCAAATACCCATTTGACAACATTTTTCTGGGCAAAATATACTTAAAATATATGTTAAATATATGTTGTAAACCAAGCAGGTGAATGAAAAATATATTTTATGTAAATATATTTTGTGTAAACCTTCAAATTATATAATATATTTAAGGAAAATGCATTTCCAATCTTAAAATACATATTGGACAAATGCAAAGTGTACATGACCCTACATAGAACAAGCAGTTTGGAGAACGGATGGACATTATATATTATATACAGTATAAGCAGTATATTTTGGTCCGTTTCAATATGACAAACAGTTCATAACATATAACACATTGCGTCAAAAATCTAAAGACTCTGTCAAATGTAAGACAATGTATGGTAAAAAAGGTCATATGGTTCAAATGTTATATAAAAAGCCCAATTTTAAACTTATGGTGGCGCTAGAGAGTTAGAGTGAGAGAGCCCAAAATTGGTCAGATTGATGTTCAGACATTTCCTAATGAAAGCACCAAATTTTGCTCCAATAGTTTCAAGGACTGCCAGAATTCCAGAGGAGCAATAATAAGAATACCAACAGAAACCGGTTTCTAATACAAATCCATTCCTAATAGATATGTCCATGGTTTTCAATCACTTGTCTTATTTATCCGTTCTCACCTCCGTGGTAGATTCCAGTTGTTAGAAGCTGCTGTCTGTCGTTCACTCTCCTGTCCCTCTCCATCTTCTCTCTCTGGAAGATCTGAGACTGTCTGACTAAACGCACAAACACAAAGCTCTTATTTTTTTGACTCTACGAGTCAATGAGAGCTGACAGGATGAAGTGTGAGTGGAGTACGTACTGTTGAGTGTTGATTTTGCCATCAGAGAGATCATCACTCTGGAGCTGCTGGCTTGCCCTGTATTCCTCTAAATATTCTGCAGGAACATATGTGATTCTGCACACACACAATCACATGATTCATAGGCTTGTGATGACATTTGACTCATCAGACCTGTCATCAACACTGCCGGAATCAAACTTCAAAGGAGTCTTCCAAATTAAGCCCAATCCACAGCATTTGTGGCTTAATGGCCACAGAAAATAGTTCCCACTTGTTCTTCAGTTTTTAACAACATTATGCATTGAAGCACATCTTGTTTTTTTTAGCTTTATGGGTAATATGTTATACATATCTGCCTATCTCTGCCCAAGGTGAAACCATTAATCAATCAAGATTGTTAACAACAGCCGGTGTTAGTCCCACAACAAGACATTTATCTTTTTCTTCTGCATTACACCCAAAAATTCAAACCAAAATAAAATCAGACTCAACAGTGAGCCTGATAATTTAGCTTGAATTTTCCTGTTTCCGGATCAGGAATCAAAACAGAAATTGTTTGTTTGCTTCATCAGTTGATTGTAAGTGAAGATGACAGATCTAATGGAGGAAAATCAAACCTTGTTTTGAACAATTCATGCATGCAGGCGGAGAGATCAAGACATTAGGAGTCACGGCACATCGATGTGAATCAAATATTCATTATCCACACGTTCAGTGGAAACGCTTCGTTAATGAACGAGAATCGATGGCTGGAAATCAAATCATTGACATGAGAGAGAGAGATGTTAGTCAAAGATGAACAGCACAATACACACGATGTTAGGAGGAAACGACGGCCTGGAATGTTAACGATGAACGACAGCCTCTTGAGAACACGAATGCGTGTTACCAAGGAAACAAAGACCTGCTCAAACGCTGCTTGATGAGGAAACGCAGCATCCTTGAGTTTGACTGGAATGTGAGTGTTTAACATTAGTAGGGTCAAACCTACTTTGCAGTACAAATAAAATCTGCCTGAAAATATTGGTTGAAATACCACAGTTAAAACTGAAGTACTCTCCTATCCCAGGTTAATACAAAGATAAAACTATAAGTAAGCCATTTGTAGGCTGACTTTCTCAAAAAGCGTAATCACTCCGGCAACAATCATTATTTTTGCAGTTCTGTAGTGTAGACCTCACACACTTCAGCTTTAAGTGAACACGGGGTGATTTTTAAATCATTCACTACTTTGGTGTGAATAAATGTTGCCTTTTTTGCCATGTCCTCTTACTTCTGAAATTGAAATCCAGCAATATATTGAGAAATATTGCATGTTTTACAATTTATTCAAATTTATCTGTTAAGTCATTATAAATCACATTTCAAGAACAAATGTGTCCTGTGCGAATGCTTCCTTATGCATCATGTACAATTGTGCAACTCATAATAAAGCTATAAAGTTTACATTTCTGAGCTTGAGTAGAGCATATTTCCAAAATCCTATACTTCTATGATCATAATGTCATCACAAAAATACCATTCAAAGATTTTTAATGTTTTTGGAAGAAGTCTCTTCTGCTTATCAAGAGCATATATTTGATCAAAAATAAGTTAGAACAGTGAATTTGTGAAATATTATTACTAAATAAATAAATAGAACTAACTGTTATATTTCAACAATTTAAAATACATCTAAATATTTAAATTTAAAATATTTTAAAATCTCATTTATTCCTGAATTTTCAGCATTCATAACCCCAGGCTTCAGTATACTATCAGTGTTCAAAACAACTGTGCTGCTTAATAATAATAATTAATAATAGTAGTTTAGTAATTGTAACAGCATTTACATGTGAAATAGAAATCTTTTGTAACTAAATGTCCTTACTGCCACTTTTAATAAATTTAATGTATCCTTGTGGAATAAAAGCATGAATTTAATTCAATCAAACAATAAAAATTTACCCCAAACTTTTGAATGGCAGTGTAACTATGATCTTTTAATCTTTTGTATATTACTGTATTTGCAAAGACAGAATACTTTGAGTTAGCTGTGTATTTGGAAGTGTTTATACTTTGGAGTCAACTTGTTCATTTCTGCACTGGAATGCACATTTCACGACGTTTCTATATTTGCCTAAAATTCTCTTCTAGTAATAGTAATACTTATTGTGATAATTGTGACAGGCCAGGCCAGGCCAGGCCAGGCCAGGGTATATCCCTTTATAGCAATACTTTACTTTAGTGCTATATATTAAATGTAATAAAAAATAACAACAAAAAGGTACTGCATAACAGAAATGACCCAATAATGCATTCAGCTGAAGAAAGAAACTCATGCAAGTTCGGACTGACATGAGGATGAGTAAATGATGTCAGAAATGTTTCCAGTCTTTGCGATTAGAAGAGAATGGAAGCAGGTCTGCGGGCGGCCAGAACAATCAGATTCTTTTGGTAAACCTCCGCAGCGACAGAACCGAACGAGCGCAAGCAGGGAGTGAGGACAGACAGCGTGATGAAGGCAGTACTCACACAGAGACGGGGCTCAGCTCTTCCCCCGCGGCACCTGTGGATCTGGAAACGTGAAGAGCAGTTTACGGACACAGACGCCGCTGGCAGCGGGATGCAAAATAAAGCGACTTACTGCAGCTAGAACAAGCTCTCCGCTGCCAGACGGCGTCTGGATCACCGTTGGGCACTGATAAGCCTTGTTTTATGAAGGTCTGTTTATCCTTTTATTGAGAATGTAAATTCTGAGTTCTGCGGAGGTTGATGGCTCTATTAAATTGGCAGCACTCTTAAAATACACCCTGACCGTACATAAAATCCATTATAACAGATTTTTCTTCCATTGGAAGGACTCCAGCTCAAAGTACCACCAATATGTAATCTGGTTGACAAACTAGATTACATCCAAATATGTTTGGGGTCGGCAAGATTTTTTAATGGTTTTGAAAGGAGTCTCTTCTATTTATTTGATCAAAAATACAGTAAAATTGTGAAATATTTTTACAATTCAAAACAGCTGTTATATATGTGAATATCTGTTCAAATTTAATTCATTCCTGTGATCAAACCTGAATTTTCAGCATCATTACTTCAGTCTTCAGTGGTGGTAATTATCCATGTGTCAACACAAACAAACAATAACGGAGCATCTGATTTGCGTGTGAGAAGTTGAACAGAAGCTGAATCACATGTGTGTGTGTGTGTTTGTATGTGCATCTCACCCTAAGTCTGGTCCGATCAGAGAGTGTCTGCGCAGCATGGCTCGGGCCTGAGCGTTGGTCAGGTTCCCTGTCGGTTCTCCATTGATGGCCAGAATCAGGTCTCCCACCCCGAGCCGGCCGTCCCGGCTGATGGAGCCGCCGTGAATGATGCTGCGGATCAGCATACCGGGCCCATCCTTCAGCGCGCACACAGTCATGCCTGGAACACACACAATGGGAGACGCTTGTCGCTGTTTTAACATCATGCCAGCTTCATTGGCTGTTTTCATGGCAAAAAATCTAAATTTAAAAATTTACATCAAGTTTGTAAAATTTACTTTAGATAAAAATTAAAATGATTTCAGGGTTGATTCTGTTAAAAATCGATACAATGTGTTTGTAGAGTAATATCATTACTTAAAGTCCACTTCTAGAACAACAATTTACTGATGATGTACTCACCCCCTTGTCATCCACGATGTTCATATGTTTCTTTCTTCAGTCGCAAAGAAATTATGTTTTTTTTAAGGAAAATATTTTAGCATTTTTCTCCATATGGTGACTGATATGGTGCCCCGATTTTGAACTTCCAAAATGCAGTTTGAATTCAGATTCAAACGATCCCAAATACGGTTGTAAATGATCCCAGCCAAAAAAGAAGGGTCTTATCTAGTGAAACGATCGTTTATTTTAATAAAAATAATACAATATATATACTTTTTAATGTCAAACACTTGTCTTGTTTTGCTATTCCTGACCTCCGTTTTTGTTCTGGTTCATGACAGTTAGGGTATGTCGAAAAACTCCCATCTCATGTTCTTCCTCAAATTCAAAATCGTCCATCTTGTCGCCATTTTTGTTAAAGGTGTTTGATCTTCTTTGCATGTTTACTTTGCAAAGACTGGGTCAGTACTTCTGCGGTGAAATCATTTTGAAATGATTTTTGAAGTTGAGGGAGAAAATACAATCTGAGTTTTTCGACGTACCCTAACTGTCTTGAGCCAGAATACACAGAGTTCAGGGAGAGCAAGACAAGATGAGCGTATGAGATTAAAAAGTATTTAAATTGTATTTTTTTTAATGAAAATAACCGATCATTTCACTAGATACGACCCTTCTTCCTCGGCTGGGATTGTTTACAGCCGCATTTAGGATCATTTGAAGCCACATTTAAACTGCAAAGTTTAAAATCGGGGCACCATATCAGTCCATTATATGGAGAAAAATGCAGAAATGTTTTCCTCAAAGAACAATTTCTTTACGACTGAAGAAAGAAAGACATGGACAAGGGGGTGAGTACATTATATGTAAATCTTTGTTTTGGAAGTGGACTTCTCCTTTAAGTGACCATAAACCAGCAAAATGTAATAAAATATGTTTGAGAGATATTGGAATTTATTATTGGACATTGTATATATGTGAACCCCATCGATTATTAAAAATAAAGACTTCTCATGTGATGTGATAATGTCACTGGAAAAATCACATTCTGTCCTTACAAACAAAGACGCAATTAGCTTTTAATAATTTAATTCAGTGTTATTTTAGCATTATTTAAATAGTATTAATGTATTTATTAATATTTTGAATTGGCTTTTATGTCTATACTTTTCATTTTCATTTTACATACAATAAATAATTTAACTAAATACTGATTTAACTAAAATTTACATTGATTGATATAACTAATGTTAATACACCAAATTACTAAAAATCTCTTCTGTACCTTAATTCACTTATAATTACCATAAAAACTCATGTGGTAAAGCTTTTTCACAATTTATTTATTTATTTATTTGTTTTAATGCCATATCAGCAGCAATGGCTATATTCATGGCAAAATCAACAGCATTAAAGCCTAAACAGCATTAAATTAATATATAAAAGGTGCACAGTGCTTTAGGTACAAATACAAAACACTACCGTATTAACAAATATTACACTAAAATAATGCATATTAAAAAACATTAATTTAAAAATATAAGATGTGATATAAAACAATGTGCATACCTAAAAAACACCAATTGTTTAAATGAAAGACAATCAAAAGTGACTTATTTTCACTTCCAAAAATGTACATTTAACAGTATTTTACTATCAAATTCTATTGTGATATATTAGGAAAAATAAGTAGACTGTATTTTTAGTAATTAAAAATAAATGTTTTTATCATTTTTATAAGTTATTTTATTTATTATTAAGCTTTAATTTTTTCAGTTTTAGCAGTTTTGGTACTTAAACTTGGTTTAAAGCAACATTTTTAATTTTTAGAAATTCTATTTTTTTAAGTCAAAGTTTTTCATATAAAATGTAACTGATTTAAGCTTTATTTCAACTAGCAACAATTATTGTATCTTTAGTTATCAATAACACCATCAATTTTTTTTTTTTTTTTTTAAATTCGAAGAAATTCAACACAGAAATATTTTGACTATATATTACATTTTAACCTGTGACACCTATTTATCCCCAGATGCATGTATTATTTTTTACAATTATTTTAGAGTTGACATTTGAGCATATTTCATTTTTAAAATTAACTTTTAAATTAAATACAAAATTCCATAGGTGCCGTTTAAAACATAGATTTTTAATATACTTCATGTTGTGCTGTATGCATGAGAACGTTCACAGGTTATTCATGCTAAAAAGTATCTCTAAATATAAATTAAATACAATGCAGACACAGACATCATAGTGGGAATTATGAACCTCTGCACATATACTCCATTCCTAAAGAGGCGGCGCTGTAGATAAAGTGCAATTTAAAATGAACTTTTTTTCCTAGATATATGTGTGTGCGGTGTGTTTTTATGTGTATTAGAGTATTGCATGGTTATCTTGGTCTCCCATGAGGAGCACTTAGTAGTGGATAAGTCAGCGTTGTAAAAAAATCATCTGCCAGGAACTTAAATGCACTTTAATTTGCAAACTTCTAGATCAAGAATGGGAGTCCATTAACACCTGTGACAGTAAAGACGAGTCCGGACCTAAAGCGGTGTTAAGCAGTCTCAAATGAATGCCAGATTTCCCTCTGCTGAAAATTTTATATCCTAATAGCGTATATTGGCAAAGCAGACTGCATTCAATTGCTGCTCCGGGATAAAGTCGGCCCTAACTGCTGCTGTACGATCCCACGGCCAAATCCACATCTTAATCATTAGTGAAATGCAAAACAGCAGCTGGGGAAAACTTCTCATTCCATCATGTACCGCATATATGCAGCAAGAAATATTCCCTTCATACAGTCCAATTTTAAAGTGAGGTCGCATTTAATTTTGCACAAAACTGTACTTGCAGATAATATAATATTAATGAAATAAAAGGCCAATTAAGTGACTTAAAGAGATGCTTTTATGACTGTTACTTAACACTTTTAAGTACAATACTTAAATATTATACTTAAGTATAATGTTTGATTTAAAGTGCATTTTAAATAATTGTTTTAATCATTTTTTTCACTGAAAATCACATTCAAGTGTTTTTCGTAAATAAATGCTTGTCAGAAAATTCAGCAGTACACCAAGTAATTATGAAATTATTAATGTTGTCAACTGATAAAAATACTAGTACTATACTTAAGTATTATACTTAAGTATAATGTTCAATTTAAACTTGTATTTTGAGGTTCATTTTAAATAATTGTTTTAATTTTTTTTCATTGAAAATCACATTAAAGTGTATTTTAGTGAATAAATGCTTGTCAGTACATTCAACAGTACACCAAGTAATTATGAAATTATTAATGTTGTCAACTGATAAAAATACTTAAGTACTATACTTAAGTATAATGTTTAATTTAAACTTTTATTTTAAGGTGCACTTTAAATAATAGTTTTTTTTGTTTGTTTGTTTTGTTTAATTGAAAATCACATTAAAGTGTATTTTAGTGAATAAATGCTTGTCAGTAAATTCAGCAGTACACCAAGTAATTATGAAATTATTAATGTTGTCAACTGATAAAAATACTTAAGTACTATGCTTAAGTATAATGTTTAATTTAAACTTTTATTTTAAGGTGCACTTTAAATAATAGGTTTTTTTTTAATTGAAAATCACATTAAAGTGTGTTTTAATGAATAAATGCTTGTCAGTAAATTCAGCAGTACACCAAGTAATTATGAAATTACTAATGTTGTCAATTGATAAAAATACTTAATATTATACTTAAGTATAAGGTTTCATTTAAACGTTTATCTTAAGGTGTATTTTAAATAATTGTTTTAATTTTTTTATTGAAAATCACATTAAAGTGTATTTTAGTGAATAAATCCTTGTCAGTAACACCAAGTAATTATGAAATTACTAATGTTGTCAACTGATAAAAAAAACAACAACAACTAATTAATAAAACTAATTAATCATGATTAATTGCATCTAACATTAAAATGTGCAATCACATACATTTTTACACAAAATCTCCAAATTAATGCAAAATAAAAACATAAAGAGGGTATATTTTACACATTTGTTTAATGGCGTCTTTATGCTAAGTAATATAAATTAAGGTAAAAATTAAAGATAACAATACTGATGCTTCTCTTAAATGAATTATTTTGTAATATAAGCTTTTATTCTATGTTGAAATCAATACTTCATTTGATAAAATGAGCAAATGATAACACTACAGTAAAGTTTGTGCCAAAATTTACAGGTTACAGAACATTAAAATATATTAAGACTTTTAATTTAAGTGAGCTTAAAACAATCTTCACATGAATTCATTATAATTGTGTAAAACAATATATAAATCACAAAAACTAATGTGTTATTTTTGACAGTCCTTGAAATGACATATAAAATGTACTTAAGTCCTACTTAAGTGGGTCAGCTAATTGCATTTAATATAAATTTAAACTGTAATACGTGTTAATTTAATTGCAGTTAACATGCACTTAAGTGTCTGAAAACATAACATTCAGTTCAGACTTAAGTATATTCTTTTAAGGTATATACTAACTACTATTTTTTAAAAACATGCTAAAGTGTACTTCTGTTTCTCGAACAGGTTCCCGTTGTCATACCTAGACTGGCGTTGCCCTTGACCACAGTGATGGTCCTCTCGAAGCTGCTCCCCGCAGCGGCATTCAGCTGCTGTGCCTCGTCCGCGGGTTTATCTGGAAGAACATCCTCCTCCTGTGAGGAAAACAGGTCAGAATCCGCATCAAAAACGACATCAAAGACTGAAGTCAAGGACACAGAATGATGAAAGAGGCCAGCAGAATGAGGTGGGATTTTGAGGGTCTAAAGGGGAAGCAGGAAAGATGGGAACAGATGAGTGATACTACAGGAAATTAGTCATAATATGTGAGTGCTGCTTGACTGAGAAAAACGTGGACTGATGGCTTTGTCTGTATTTACTACTAGTAAGGTATTTTGAGTGGGTTCAACTGTAAACGTATAATTCCAATATTTGAAAATGCACATTATAAGTGACCCAAACCCAGAAAATGGAGTTCGTTTAGCAGTATTTAAAATGAATTGAGATGCATTGAGACACCACGATCATAAGCTGCTCATGTGCAATACTGCATAATGCAATTTTGGAACAGACAATACATGAAAGATAATGTTCCAATGTCCTGTGGGTAGGACGAACATCTGCAGTTTCCCTTTCACAATGTGTAAGTTGATTTATATCCACAATAAGAGTCAAATCAGACGCAGATAATCTCCTGATAAACAGCGCCGTTAATGACCTGCTGAAGTGCAATAATGGGAGAGCGGTTCCTGACGAGAGACAGGGGAGCGTGTTTGTGAATGTAGCCGTGATTCATACAGCTGTAATTGAGTTCGCTCGCGCAGAATGATTCAAGAGGGGCCGAATCGCTCGCCTATGAATCTGAGCAGAGACCTCCCAGAGCAGCAGCCATAAAAACGCAAATAAACGCACAACTGATGGGACTCCAAACAATATAGTCGCAAATTACAGCACAGAGAGCAGTCGGGCCTGCGGCACGCCGGTCTGGATCAGTGGGAGTGAATGGAGCTGTTCAGCAAATGACATGTATCAGACATTTATTTATCCTTTTTTATCACTACTGTTTTCCCTCATTATTACACCCTTTATTATTTATTTATCATAAGAAATTATATATCAGTTCAAAACTTAAAATCTCAAAATTCATCCTTTGAAAGGCATTTTAAAATCAGACATTGCATTACCAAGGAAAATGTACATCAAAATCTGATTACAAAATGTTTTCATTCATGAATTATAAAAATTTAAGTCTGGATAGTGCATTTTTATGTCTGTGTTCAAAAATGGGAGTGACAGTTAAAGGGTTAAAATGCCACAGGGTGAAAAATACATGTTTTTTGTTAAAAAAAACAAAAAAGTTATGCAAAATACAAGCACGGCTGATATACGTATTTACTTACAACAGTGAAAAAGAAGTGCACTAATTGTACTGAATATGCACTTGTAGTGTATTTAACATATTACAAGTATATTTAAAAAAACTGTAGCTGCAGATAATATAATATTAATGAAATAAAGGGCTTGAGTATACTTTTAAAAAGTGACTTTTGTAATAATGTCAAATTAAAAGCTTTAATTTAAATTACATATTAAATCATGTTTTAATAATCATTTGATGCGCTTTAAAGAAGTACACTTGTTTTAATATGTTGACTAACATACTAAAGCGTATGTAAAGATTATCCTTTTAACTTTAATGTGTTATTCAATATTACATTTACAACAATTTACCCCCATTTTTGAACATAGATGTGAAAGTGCACTATCCAAACTTAAATTGCTATAATTCATGAACAAATACATTTTCTAGTTTGTTTTTGAAGTACCATTTCCATGGTAATGCAATGTCAGATTTTCATTCAACTCAGTGGGTTTCAAAGTATAAATTTGAGGTTTTAAACTTTCAGTTGATATATAATTTATGATAAAAGGCAACAAAAAAAGACTTGGTGACAAAGGTCAGAGCTCCTGTTATGATGTAGATTTTTGAGGTGCGCTCTTGTCATAAACTAAACTATTACTGTTCCTACATGATTTGTAACAAAAAAAATATTTAAAATATCTGTTTAGGAGTCTTAGACCTTTCCAACAATATATAGTTTGTCATGATTAGATTAGGACTGAATTGTAATATAGTGAAGTAAACTTAGGCGTCCCTCTGAGGGGACAGGTGACAGTTAAAAGGTTATCATAAATGCTTGTCAGTACATTCAGCAGTACTTTAACCATATTTCAAAGACAGAAGTAATTATGAAATTACATATAAAGATGTACTACTTGGGTCAAAAACACTCTGAAATTCAACTAAATGCCTTTAAAATAGATTTAAACTATTACACATTTTTATTTAATTGCAATTAACATGCAATTAACAAGTGTCTGAAAAATTACATTCAGTTCACACTTTAGTATATTCTTTTAAAGTATATTATCCTGTTATTACAAGTATGCTAAAGTGTACTTGTTTTTCGCAAAGCAATCTGAAACATTAAAAGTTACTTTTAAAAGTAATGCATTACAATATTGCATTACTCCCTAAAAAGTAACTAATTTATGTAAAGTAATGCATTACGTTACTTTTGTGTTACTTTTTAAATCTGGGCAGGGCTTGCTTGTTTGTTTTTAATATAAAAAGTTCTATTTTTGGCAAATGTAAAAGCCCTTTCACACCAAAACCCTCAGGCTGAAGGAAAAGTAAATTCACATCTATACAGCAGAACGCAGGAGAAAAAAGTTTAATAATCTTAAGCAATAAAAAAAGAAGAGCAAATGTTAGTTTATTTTGAGTAATTTTTGCTTATTAATATGGTTAAATTGGATCATCAAAGGTCAGCAGGAAAGACACTGGTTAATAAAATGGGATTAAACACAAAGGATATTTGTATTATTTTACATGTTAAATCATTGCAGGTTTGCATCATATTCTGAATTGCATTTCACTGTTTTTATTTATTTTGAGGAATAGTGAATCTGTTTTTTTTTTGTGAGTGAGATGAATTAATGCATGTTCACATTTAGTCTAGAGCTAAAGTAACATCTTACTCCAGATTTCTCTCAACAAGAGGACAGGAGAGCTTTCAATCAATAAATGGAGGGAGAAAAAATGAACTGGCGTTACTTATTTGAAAAAGTAACGGAGATATTTTCTTGTAAATTAAAAAGTAACGTGTTACTTTACTAGTTACTAAAAAAGTAATCTGATTATGTGACTCACTTTACTTATAATCCGTTACCCCCAACACTGGTTTTGATAAAACAGTCCCAAAGGTGATTAAATCTGGGTAAGTTTACTAAATTGTTTAAAGATTGTATTTGATTAATCTGTGCCAAGCCAAAATGTAATATGACAGGACTTGAAATGTGCACGTTTGAATGTGATTGGCTGCTGACTTTGTTTACCTTCGGTGCGGAGGCGGGTCTGTTCATCTGATAGGTCAGATCAGCACTGCAGATACTGCCATGCTCAGCGATCATCGACTGCAGCATCTCGTCCTCCTCCTCCAGAAAATGACGCTCAAACGCCTTTTCATCAGACAGGTCTAAATCACTGGAGTCGATCTGGAAGAAATGTTGTGTAGATGAGAATAATAATTTTTTTGTCTTCAAAAGGCCACAATAAATGTGCTACACTTTAAATAGTTTGTTAGGATAAACCCCACAAAAATAATCACGGACTTTGAAATATTTTTTCTGAATTTCACTTTCATTAAATTTTCAGTGATGCCGTGTGTGTCTTGTTAACTTTGGACTAAAATGTTAGTTTATTCAACCAAAAAATGGTACCTATAAATGCGGAAAAAATCGGTGTCACAACAGATTTATACATATATATGTAAAATATATATTTTTGGAAAATAATTTTATGGTAAAGAGATGCATAATTATTCTTTAAAATGTGTCCTTTTGAGTTCCACAAAAAGAAATAATTACATAATTTCTTAGCAAAATGTAGAGTCATATGTGTGAACATGAATATACACACGCAATGTTTTGGAGAATTTCTTTATGTAAAAGAGTTGCATAAATGAAATACCCTTCAAAATCGATTTTGCGATATTCTTTCTAAACTTCAATGTCAATTGATTTTCAATGACGCCACTTGCTAAGCTTGGACTAAAATGTTCAAAAAGGTTGTCTCCAATAAACCCTTGACATATCGTTGCTCCTACAGAACGTTGCACCAATAACATGCTTTGCACAGGAATGCTTTGGTTGTGTTTTATGAGCACTGACCACGGCAGGCTCAGCGCGGAACACAACTTGATCCTCCTCATCCTCACCATCACAGCCCTCCGTCAGCAGCAGAGCCGAGAAGATGAAGGACGAAGAGCCATCCTTATCCTCAGTCTGTGAAGACAGGGAAGTGTCACCTCTTTAAACATGTGACTATCTATTCTCTGATCATGAGCAGATCACACTGGGTGTTATGATCGCAAACTGATATGACTAACTGTATATCATTAGTAACTATTTATATTCTCATAAAATTGGCCTTTTTCAACAAGTAAATAATACAATAAATGACTGAAATAAATGCCAGCATCCATAAATATTAAATAAAGTTCAAATTTTTTGGTTAATTATTCCTTAAATCTTTGATAAATTTAAAGTAATATATATATATATATATATATATATATATATACATATATATATATGAATCAGGGTTTCCGCAGGTTTTATGAGGGTAAATTTAAGACTTTTTTAAGACCTTTTTGCGACCAACTAAATTTAAGGAAAAAAAAACTGAAGGGAAAACAATACAGCAATATGTTCTGTAAGTATAGTTCAAGTTTTACTTTCGCTTTCAAATTAGCAGCAACTCAGCGTCTAGCAATTGTTTTTAGTTCATTTCAGTTTTCCCTCTTTTCCTTGCTTTCCTTTGGTAAAAGCGCAGTGCACATTTTACTTTCACTTTCAAATTAGCGCCAATTCAGCGTTAAGCAGTTGTTTGTTTTTGGTTTGTTTGAGTTTTCCCTCTTTTCTTAACTTTTCTTCAGTTTTAAGTAGTGTTAAAAGCATTGTGCGCATTTTTACGTTTACATTTAAATTAGTGGCATTAACGTAACGTAATGTAACGTAACAAACTTTTATTAACAAAACGAATAAAAACACACCATGTTATATGCCTAATATCAAATAATGACTTACACAAAGTTTAAATAGGTATACAAAACTGACAATCACTAAACACTGTTTAACCAAATAAATAAGAAACGTAGAATGTTTATTAGCAAAACGAATAAGAAGTACAGCATACATCTTGATGTAGTATGTATATATAAATACACAGTTTAAATAAATAAAAATCAGCAAACACTGTGGAACCAATAAATATGAAGATTCCACTATCACCTTAGATAAATGGCAGAAGTCAACAGGCTTTTCAAAATCCAAAATATTTTTTAAAACGGGCGCTTTTGCATTTCGTTTTGAAACTCTTCTGCCATGGACTTGTCTTTTCTCTCTTCTTGTCAGTCAGCTCGACTCACTCTCTTCAGGTGATAAATGAAATCTGATCTGGGATGCGACTGTCGTTCGGCACACTACACTGAGCAGCCGCATTCAGTTTTAATTGTATTGTCTGTTCTCTAACTAAACTAAAAGATTTTTATTACTATATAAAAAAAAACATAATGACAAGTTCTTCTTTGGGTGACTGACAGATGAAGCAGCACATACCGCCGTCTACCACATATTGTTTAATGAATATTGAGCGACCTCAGCCACGTAGCACAGAAATTACACTTTCGCTTCACTTTAAAATGAAACACATGAGGAAACAATCCTTCACGAAAATTAATGCCATGATCATATGAATTTAAGACTTGCTGCTCTGATTTAAGACTTTTCAAGGCCTTAATTCACGGAAAAGTGATTTAAGACTTTTTAAGACCCGCGGAAACCCTGATGAATTGCTCATTTTCATTTGTTGGAATGTATAAAGAGTAACATAAATATCTTGAATTGTTTGAGACAAGTCTACTGTTTTTTCAACACTGTCTTTGTTTTTATGATGCTTTATGCAATAATGTAAAGCGGTCTTGCATACTGATGCTGTGCAGATATACAGTGTATATTTCCTGTGCTACAGCAGAATCTCATTTCATCATAGCACCCAGCCCAGGATCACAATAAAAGACTGAATTTGATTTGATTTGGTTAGAATAATCATTTTGCATGTTAGTAGTGCAAGGTTGGTTAGCGAGCTGATTTGTTTGTTTGTCATTTTTGGCATCATTAAAAAATCCTTGATCACATCAAAGATTTGACGTGCAAAGGTAAATAGGAAGAAATGCTTTCTCTGTTTTTTATTCTGCTTCTTGGAAGTGAGTCATTTGAACCATATTAAAAGGTGATGTTACCCTATCGCTCTTGAGAGAGCAGAACAAAAACGTTCGGCACGCTCATGCAGTCTAAAGGCCTCTCGTGAGATTAAATCTTCAGAAAAAAAGGCCTGATCAGATGACCTGCAGTGCACTTGACAACCCACCACACACGCTCCAAACCTCAAGGCCTCGGAGGAGAAAAAGAAGGAAAAATGCCAAAATGTGCACACAATCCCAGAATAATGGAGCCGAGATAACAGCCTAGGAAAGTTGAAGAGGTTAAGATAAACTACAGCCCCTGAGAGCTCTTCACAAAGATACAGACACGCTCCTCCAAGAAGATTTCATTTCCTGAGGCCTTAAAGGACTACAGACCCGCGTCATGAAATATTCAAAGAACCTGCGAAGGAATCCCGTTACTGCAGCCACGGGTTTCAATAACACAAAATCGTGCAGAGAAAAAAGCTGCTTTAGAAAGTAGAGGCTAGTATTTCTTACGGGCAGTGGTTTGGCCACCCCGATGTGGACGGCACCCATGTTCGCTCCCTTCAGAGCCTGCACAGCTTCTTCCAAACTGGCGCTCTCCAGGTTGATGCTGTTGACATACATGAGACGGTCTCCTGGCAACAAGCGTCCGTCTTGCTCCGCTACGCCGTCGGGAACTAACGACCTAATCACAATCACAGTCTTAAGCGGGTCCATTGGGTCCTGTACACATATGAACACACATACACACACACATGCAATGTGAGTACAACGTTAGCAACAATATCAGTTTCACTTTATTTCAGTGGGTCTCATTAGACATTCTACTAGCTACAATTACTTTCCAACTACATGTCAACAAAGTCCCATTCATTTGCAACTATATGTCAACAAACTCCCATTCATTTGCAACTGTTAACTAACTCACATTGCAACTATGTAAACTAACTCCCATTAATTAAAAACTAACTCCCATTCATTTGTAACTACATCTCAACAAACTTCCATTAATTTCCAACTACATTTCAACAAACTCCCATTCATTTGCAGCTAGATGTCAACAAACTCCCATTCATTTGCAACTACATGTCAACAAACTCCCATTCATTTGCCACTACATGTCAACAAACTCCCATTCATTTGCAACTACATCAACAAACTCCCATTAATTTGCAACTGTTAACTAACTCACATTGCAACTATGTAAACTAACTCCCATTAATTAAAAACAAACTCCCATTCATTTGTAACTACATCTCAACAAACTTCCATTAATTTCCAACTACATTTCAACAAACTCCCATTCATTTGTAACTACATCTCAACAAACTTCCATTAATTTCCAACTACATTTCAACAAACTCCCATTCATTTGCAGCTACATGTCAACAAACTCCCATTCATTTGCAACTACATGTAAACAAACTCCCATTAATTTGCAACTACATGTCAACTAACTCACAACAATTTGCAACTGTTAACTAACTCACATTGCAACTATGTAAACTAACTCCCATTAATTTGCAACTACTTGTCAACTAACTTGCATTTATTTGCAACTATGTAAACTTACTCCCATTACTTTGCAACTACATAAACTAACTCCCATTCATTTGCAACTACATGTCAACAAACTCCCATTCATTTGCAACTACATGTCAACAAACTCCCATTCATTTGCAACTGTTAACTAACTCACATTGCAACTATGTAAACTAACTCCCATTAATTAAAAACTAACTCCCATTCATTTGTAACTACATCTCAACAAACTTCCATTAATTTCCAACTACATTTCAACAAACTCCCATTCATTTGTAACTACATCTCAACAAACTTCCATTAATTTCCAACTACATTTCAACAAACTCCCATTCATTTGCAGCTACATGTCAACAAACTCCCATTCATTTGCAACTACATGTGAACAAACTCCCATTAATTTGCAACTACATGTCAACTAACTCACAACAATTTGCAACTGTTAACTAACTCACATTGCAACTATGTAAACTAACTCCCATTAATTTGCAACTACTTGTCAACTAACTTGCATTTATTTGCAACTATGTAAACTTACTCCCATTACTTTGCAACTACATAAACTAACTCCCATTAATTTGCAACTACATGTCAACTAACTTGCGTTAATTTGCAACTATATAAACTAAATCACATTAATTTGCAACTGTAAACTAACTCACATAGCAACTATGTAAATTAACTCCCATTAATTTGCAACTACATGTCAACAAACTCATTAATTTGCAACTACACGTCAACAAACTCCCAATTAATTTGTGACTGCATGTCAACAAACTCCCATTTAATTCATTTTTTATATTTGCAGTACACTACAACAGCACAGTTAATACAAATGAGCACACTTATTTTTAAAAAAATATAATATACAGTCAATAAACAGATAACATGCTAATACGGCATTATCCTGTATTTTTGCACACAACAACAAACATTGAGCACCACCAGTGTGGTCTGATTAACAAACAGACAACTTTTATCTTTTATCTGCCAGTTCTTTCAATCAGTAAAAAGGACTCACAAAAGTCCTCCTCCCATTCTCATGTGATTTTTCTATATTTAGAAAGGTCCTCCCACTTTCTTACCTGATAATCCAGAATGCTAAAGCCCAGTCCGCTCTCTCCTTTCTCTAGTTCGATGTCCTGAATCTCCGTTTCCCACATCGCTAACGGCGTTCCGGTGGGCTCCTCAGTCACATGATCTTTCAGGCTGTCCTCTGATTCGCCAGAGATCAGGAAATCCTCAAATTCACCCGGCACCTACACAAACAAAATGAACACAACATTTCACTCTTATAAAATCCCTAATAATTGTTCAGAAGCATAAAACTTCACCTTAATTTAACGTATGTAACAGGGCGGATGCAAAACGTACAGCTTTTATTGATAGCTAAACCATGTCATGCATTTGGGCCTGAAGGTCTGTCCTCTGAGAGCCACTCGAGGTGTTCAGAGATTATAATGTGCACTGTAATCTGATATAATCCCAACAAAGGGAAGTCTGACTGAACTACTCAGGCTCGTTTAACACACTCATGGAAAACAAGAACTTTATCACTGCAAAAGAATGATTCTAAAACAGATTTAGACTGACAACGGATCAGTTTGGATCACTGTCAAGTGAGCTTTGATTCAGTAAATTACATCTGATTCAATTAAAAACAATTCAGAAAATCAGTGCTTTTAAATTATTTATAGGACAAACTTTTTGTTAAATCTGTAAAGACATTACTTACATGAAGAATATGGGCTAAATTTGAGCATTTTGGGAAATTAAGTGTCTCTCCACCATTAGTTATTTAAATGAATGTTAATTTGTATTTTTTTGTAAATTATTTAATGTATAAATTATTTAACTAAATAATTTAATTTCTTATCATTTAATGTATAAATTATTTTACTGTCTAATTAAAGTTTAAAATAAGCCTAAATTAAAGTTTACTGTATAATCATTTATTATTATTTAATTAATAAATATACTTAAATATTATAAATAGAGTTTTCTGTAGGAGGTATTTTAACCACTGATGATTATTGTTATTTAACATTTCTAGAAACACTCCATATGATCTATTGATGACTATATGATAACATAAATAATTAATTAAAATTAATATTATAATTAAATGTATTAAAGAAACTACACTGAGCAATTATACAAAATTCTTTACATTTTGTTCTTTTAATTTCACTGGCATAGATAAATTCATGTTAATAAAAGACTGATTGTACATTAACCTTTACATATTTTATCGTACATATTAAATCTAAAGAGGATTTGATGTATTTAATTTAATGTACCTGAACTATGGAATCGGTGGCCACATCCTCAAGCTGTGACTGGTCAGTTTGGCTGTCAGTCATTAGAGGGGCGGGTCTACAGCAGACCATGGTCACAGAAACAGGAAGTTCCTTCAGAATATCAACGACCTCTTTATGAGTCTCTCCTCTGAGGGGAATGCCATTCACCTGAACAAACACACATAATCTTATACATATATGAGAATAATGAAAAGATACTGTTTTCAACAATGATAATAATCAGAACTGTTTGTTGAGCAGCAAATCAGCATATCTGAATGATTTCTAAAGGACACTGAAGACTGGAGTAATGATGCTGAAAATTCCGCTTTGCATTTCAGGAATAAATGACATTTTATAATATATTCACACAAAGAACAGTTATTTTAAATGTATAATTTTTCATGATATTTCTACTGTATTTTTGATCAAATGAATGCAGCCTTGGTGAGCATTACGAGACATCTTATTGGACCAATTTCCAATATTAATTAGATTTTTAATGCATATTGGTGGTGGGTTGTTTCCGATGGATGTGTTTTACCTCTAGCAGTTCGTCTCCACTACAGATTTTTCCCGATCGCCCAACGGGTCCCTCAGGAAGCACTGAGCGGAGGATGTGACGGCCAGCGCACATGTCCAGACTGATCCCTAAACCGCTGTTCTCACTGAACTTCTCAACTTGAGCCACCTGAACACACGTCAACACAGAATCACAACATCACAAAATCTGAAAATCCCTCATTCACTTGCTGGAGCGTGAAACACGTCGTCAGCTTCAAACAAATTCAGTCTGTTCACTCCACGTATACAAACAGATTTTGATGTTAGTAGGAATAATCAGTCGGTGGTAGTAGTAATCAAATTATGATACAAAAAAATATTTCAACCTATATACTTGGTATATTGTGCACTGAAAATATACACAGTAAACCAGGATAATGATTTTAAAAAAGTAAGCCGATAAATTTAGCTTTGACAAAGTACTTTTGTGATTTTCCTCTAACAAGACCAGCTGTAATATTCTTACAGCTGACCTTGTTAGAGGAAAATCACAGAAACAAAAACGTCTTTGCAGATTATTAATAAACTATGTTTGCTTTTATAATTTAACTGAAAAGGAAATAGTTTTGCAGTCCTCTTTTGTATTCACTTTGAATATAGCCTTGTGAAAGAAATGTGCTTAAATGTATTGAATGTACTGTACTTTAAAGCTTAAAAGTATATTTAAAAAGCTGTACTTACAGATAATGTAATATTAATTAAATAAAAGGTCACTTAAGAGACTTAAAGAGAGATACTTTCATGACTATATTTCTTAGCACAATATTTTCAATAATACATTTAAAGTTAATATACTTCAATTTTACTAATGTGTTATTACAAATAGAAATACTTGAAAAAATTTCCAGTACAAATGCATTAAAATATATTTTATTTTAGCATAAATGCTTAACCATATTTCAAAGACAATAAAAATAATTCTGAAATTACACAAAGATGTACTTAAATCCTATTCATAGGTGTTGCTAGGCAATTTTCAGGGGGGCTTAAATTTTGCGATTAGCTCCATAAACTGTACACAAATTTACCATTTTCATTTGAAAATGTAACTTTCAATAGTTTCTAGTGGATGTGGCAAAGAAGTTTGCACACTTCAGCTAAGGAAAGAGGCTTGTACTAGAAATGCAAACAGTAAAATTTGAACAGGTAAAACTAAACAGGTGTGTGTGTGTGTGTGTGTGTGTGATCGGAAAGACTTGTATTTGGCTTATTCAGTAATCAAATGTTATACCTATATTGCAATAAGTATAGTATGCCACCCCATTAGTCAAACATTTTTCATTTTATTTATTTATTTATACATTTAATTATTTATTTGTTATTATACCCTCATTGGGGGCTGAGCCCCCCTAAAATGAAAATCCTAGAATTGCCCCTGGTCCTATTTAAGTTTAACTAACTGTATTTATATAAATTGAAACTTTGATACATTTTCATTTAATTGCAGTTAACATACAAATAAGTATCTGAAAACTACACATTACGCTTAAGTTGATTCTTTTAGAATATATTATTTCTGTAATAAAAAGAGAAAAAATTAAATGTTTCTGAATTAAATTTCACAAGTGTTGACAGGTTAACTATACAAAATAAAAATCTACATATAAAAATCAATTACATTTCTGATCTTTGAACTGCAGTGACAGAGGTGTGACCTGTCACTTCTCATTTACATTATAACAAAATATTAATATTTTTGGAAAACTCGTTTTTTTTTTCTAAAGTGTTTGGCTTGATGGCAAAATTGGGGACAGCAAATTAATGACAAATTGAACATATGAAAAGTTTATTTGCAAAAACAGATAACGTTTTTGTAAATTTTCAAAAATCATGTTTTTTATTGTGTTCGTTAGCTGTATTTTTTTTAGTTATTTTTTAGTTTAATCAAAATGTTATTACAAATAGAAATACTTGAAATACAATTTCCAGTACAAATGCATTAAAACATATTTTATTTTAGCATAAATGCTTGATAGTACATTCAGCAGTACTTTAACCCTTTAACTGTCACTCCCATTTTTGAACACAGACATAAAAATGCACTATCCAGACTTAAATCTTTATAATTCATGAATGAAAACATTTTGTAATCAGATTTTGATGTACATTTTCCATGGTAATGCAATGTCTGATTTTAAAATGCGTTTCAAAGGATGAATTTTGAGATTTTAAGTTTTGAGCTGATATATAATTTCTTATGATTTCTAAAGTGTGATAGGGAAAAAGACAATGAAGGAAGTCTTTTGTGACAAAGGTCAGAACTCATGTTATGATGTAGATTTTTTAAGTGGCACTCTTGGCATATATTAATCTATTACTTTTCCTACATTATTTTACAACAAAAATACAAAAAATATGGTAAAATATCTATTTAGGAGTCTTAGACCTTTCCAATGATGTATAGTTCACAACTGCAGTTTGACTGAGATTAATTGGAATACACAATGGAAAAACATGATTTTTGAAAATTGTTACAAATGGAGTGGAATCTCATATATACACTCATATATACCACATGAATTAAAAATAGTGAAAAACTTACTTATTCTGTATAGGGAACAAGCCCAACAACATTAATAATTAAAAGTTAATTGCAGAGATGTAATAAAAAGTACAAATCCATTATTTTTTCTTTCTTTTAAATCACTGAAAAACTGAAAAAAAGAGTATAAACAGTACAAATGATTTGTAAATATTTAAATATTCAAATACTTTTTAATATAGTATTATATTATTAAATAGTATTTTCTTGTAAATGTACACCATATCTTTATAATCTTTGTTTTATTTACAGTTTGGAAAAAAAAAACACATTTACTTGTAAACAAAACAAAGATTACTGAAGTATATTTTACAAGAAAATACTCTAGCATTTCAGTATAAACCGCTTCAGTGTAGGATTTACTTTAAAGTAATTTTCACTCAGAAAGATCGCTAGTGAAATTCAGCAATTATAACAAAGAAACTGCAAATGACACATTGAATTAAACATGACATTTTGAAGCAGTTTGTCAGTAGTTTGAAGAAATTTGTATTTTCTTGTAAAGCATACTCCAATAATCTTTGTTTTATTCACAATTTAAAAAAAAAAATCTTTTACAGTGTACTTGGTTTTAAAAAAGTCCAAAGATGTTCTAATTAAAAGATGAAGCATAAAGGAGTGACTCACAACGACTTCACTGCAGACGCCGAGCTCATTCTGCCACTTCTGCATTAGCTGGTGTTCCTCCTCAGCGCTCAGCTTCACAGGACCTGAGAGAGACATGACAGCATTACCCGCCGCTCTCTGCGAGTCGATTCTCTGATATCAGTTGCGAAATGACAAACGTCTCTCACCGTCGCGTCTTTCTGGAGCTCTGATGGGCGAAACAGTGACAGACTGAGGTTTGGCGTTTTCCTCTGGAGTGAGAAACACTCTCTCATCTAGACATGAAAACACAGGGGCATCAGTGATGTGCGTGTCCGCTGGATTGAACTCTCTTCATATAATAACAGGCTTCATGGGACTGTGATGAAAGGATGAGTGAGGATTTTGACTCTAAATATGGTGCGGCGGTTGTGGGACTGACACACACACACAAAGGATCCACCAAACTTTCTCACTGTCTCTCTTATTGAGTTAAAGTTAGATCTCAGCTCTGGCTTTACATTTATCTTCAAGTATTCTCTTAAGTATCTTAAAGTATTTATTAGGAAAACATGCAGCAAACAACACTGTGTGGAATATCATATCCCACAAAGTAGTGTGTTCAGCTTGACCTTGCATTTCAAGTGTGATGAATGAATAACAGATATCTCTTTTGTCATCATTATGTGAGCAGATTGCCAAGTTATTATTACACATATAGTTACACAAAAATTAATGCAAAATATCCGTTTTAGCTAGTTCCAGGTTGATAACGGAACACCAATTTTGTTTGAAAGTTTTATTGTGAAGTTTTATTGACTAATGTTTTAGCAAGTGTTATTATAGTTAAAACTTCATTTTTTTTTTAATTGAAATAAAATAAAATAATAAAATATTACACGAAAAAGAAATCTTGCCTTTGTGACTAAAATAAATTCAATTGAGTTTAAGCATTAAAATACTAAAAAAAATAATAATAATAAAATAAAGCTCAACAGAAATATAAAAAAACTGATACAAATTACAAAAGCACATAACAAAATTAATTAAACTCAAATTGAAATTAAAATGAAAAGTGAAAATCTAAAAATAAAAGCTACTACTATAAAATATTATTAAAATAACAATTGCTTCCCTGACTAAATTTCAGAAATTTAAGACTTTTTTAAGACCACCTAAAAGGTGTAATGCATATATTATTATTATTATTATTATCTATATATCTATATATGTTAAGCTCTTAAGCAGTCCATATGTTTTTATGGCTGTTAGATATTGTGTATTTGCATTAATGTTCTTAATTAATAACATCAGTATGGAAATCAGAGTAGGAGCTGTAGTTCGGGGGCAAAACGAAGGTTTTTCATAAATATTTATGAAAAATGAATTCTGTAAAGTGTGGATTAAATTTTTACATTACTTAATTTGCACTGAACTTAGTGTTTGCATGTTTTTGTCTCTGTTTCTGGATGAAAATGATGGAAAACTGAGGGAAGCATTTTAAGTTTCTGTGAGTGGTTGGCAACAATCTTCAATACACTTCTCACTATAAAACTGGTGAAATGTAATAAACCTCACAAAAATTCATGGGAAAAGGTTCACAGGTTCAAGGCCACTCTGATTCACACTGAAGCACATGGCTCATGCAGATTACACATTTATTCAATTAAATTGCAGCCCTTTGCAGTTTAATAATTGCACTAGGCCATATGACAGTGTGGATTTGATTGTACAACCGTATTATTAGCTACTTAAAATGGACAAGCCTATTTCTTTCTGCATTTGTCAAACCATTTCATGGAGTGTTTAAACAGATGTGAGGCAGCTTCATTCACAAATGGAAATACAAATTGTTTGTTACCGTGCTTGGTGTTCGTTCGCTCCATTGTTGAGTTTCGGGATGCGCTGAGGGCGGGTGTGGTCTCCACGGCGACAGGTATGATTGACGGACATGCGTCCTCCGGTTTAAAGCCGCGTCGTACGAGCTTCAGGTTTACCGTCTGACCTGTGTGCCGCAGAACTTCCACAGCCTGCTGGTTAGTGTAACCCTGGATATTCACACCGTCTACCTGCTCACACACACACACGAGTTTAGCCTTCAATACACACTTGATTCTCATGCTGAGGTCATATACGACCCTTGAAGTCACTTTTGTGTTTGAAAGGATTACACTGTCATTAATTTTCAATGACCAAGAATTTTGAATGAATTTTGAATTTTAATAATCAAGGATGTTAACTGGCAAAAATGTAAAGTATTGTTGTAAAGAGCAAAAACAAAAACAAAGTGCACACAAATAAAATAAAATAAAATAAAATAAAATAAAATAAAATAAAATAAAATAAAATAAAATAAATATACTATATAATATTTGGGCAGATACTTACATTTGAAAAGCTTGTAAAGAGCAAAAACAAAAACTTAAAGTACATATATAAAACAAAACAAAACAAAACAAAACAAAATGAAATGAAATAAAATAAAATAAAATAAAATAAAATAAAATTAAATAAAACGAAATAAAATAAAATTAAATAAAATAAAATAAAATTAAATTAAATAAAACCTAAAGTAATTAAAAATACTATATAATATTTGAAAAGTTACTTACATTTGAAAAGCTTGTAAAGAGCAAAAACAAAAAATTAAAGTACATATATAAAATAAAACAAAATAAGATAAAATAAAATAAAATAAAATAAAAAATCTAAAGTAAATAAAAATACTATATAATATTTGGGCAGTTACACACATTTGAAAAGCTTGTAAAGAGCAGGAAAGTGTAGACAAAAATATGAAGTATTGTAAAGAGTAAAAACAAAAACATAAAGTGCACATATATAAAATAAAATAAAATAAAATAAAATTAAATTAAATAAAATTAAATAAAATAAAATTAAATAAATTAAATTAAATTAAATTAAATTAAATTAAATTAAATTAAATAAAACCTAAAGTAATTAAAAATACTATATAATATTTGAAAAGTTACTTACATTTGAAAAGCTTGTAAAGAGCAAAAACAAAAAAATTAAAGTACATATATAAAATAAAACAAAACAAAATAAAATAAAATAAAATAAAAAATCTAGAGTAAATAAAAATACTATATAATATTTGGGCAGTTACATACATTTGAAAAGCTTGTAAAGAGCAGGAAAATGTAGGGAAAAATATAAAGTATTGTTGTAAAGAGTAAAAACAAAAACATAAAGTGCACATATATAAAATAAAATAAAATAAAAATACTATGTATTTTATGTTTTATGTTTCTTGTTTTGTGTTCTTTTTGTTTTGGGTTTGAAAGGATTGCATTGTGAGATCAGTATTACAAAAGGAAAAAAAGATAAAAGGGTTTCTTTTGAGTTTTTTTTTTTTTTTTTTTTTCAGAAAAATGTGAAAGAAATAATGAGAAAAATGTCATATGGTTCTATACGCATTCTATTTTTTAATCATGTACATTTTAAAATTAGTCCACATAGAAATGGAAAAAAGAGCAATAAAAAATGAATGCTCAGTATCGTCAGCTGATATGTCCCAAAAATGACTAAGAAAACTGCAAATGATTAGCAAGTTGATATGGAAACCATCAATTAGACTGAAGACTGAGATTTTATTTTTCATTATCTGTCTTCTTTTGTTAAAATTCAGAGAGAAGAAAAAAAAAAACACTTTGCGATATCTAACTTTACCAATATACTTAATTTCGAATATTCCTCTTCTTATATTTTTGAAGACCCATAACATATATTTACACATGCACAATAACAATAATAGAAACACTTTCCCTGTCAGACTTTTGATTAGCACTGCAACACAAAACATGCACAAACAAGAGTTTCATCTGACACATTCTTTGTGAAATAACTCACAGCTATGATCTGATCCCCAACATGAATTCGGCCGTCTTGCTCCACCGCGCTGTCCCTCGAAATGCTCTTCACGAAGATCCCGGAGGGCTCTGCAACAGGAAATTACAGCCAGCAAAGGTTAAACGCTGCCTAAAATGAAGCACGCTAGAATGGGAATACGCTTCTGAGATGAAATTGGCCCAGAGTGAGAAAGAGAAACAACGTAAACAACAAGCCAATGTCTGTCGGGGATGGAAACAGGTTAGAAATTCCTGTACACGAAGGCTTTACATTATAAAATCTCTGTTTAATAGAGCGCTTTCCAGCTCCGAAACACAAAATATCACCAAAACACAAAACTCTGAACTACACTTAATTAGTTGTATTGAATGTGCACTTGTAGTTTTTATTCAGATTGAAATTAACTGCATTATATAGTATTTATATTAAACATGTTGACAATGTGTTAATTCATGCTAGAAAAAAGTTAAAACATACTAGCAATGTGTAAAATCATGTTAAAACATGCTAGCAACACATTAAATCATGCAAAAGCATGCTAGCAGCATGTTAGAAACATGCTAACAACATGCTAATCATGCAAACACATGATAATAAGAAACAGAAACGTAAGTAAGAAACATGCTACCAACATGCTGAAAAATATGCTAATTCTGTTAGAAACACGATAGTAACATGTTAATCATGCTAACAATGGACTAGAAACAAGCTAATCATGTTAGAAACATGCTAGCAGTGTGTTAAAATGTTAAATGCTATAATTATGTTAAAACATGCTAGCTATAATCTGAATATCTAAAATTAACTGTACTATATTTATTTATATTAAACATGTTGGCAATTGGTTAAATCATGCCAGAAACATACTAAAACATACTAGCAATGTGTAAAATCATGTTAAAACATGCAAGAAATGTGCTAAACCATGCTACAAACATGTTAAAACATGCTAGCAACACATTAAATAATGCAAAAGCATGCTAGTAGCATGTTAGAAACATGCTAACAACATGTTATTCATGCTAATTAGCATCATGTTGAAAAACATGCTAATTATATTAGCAATATGCTAATTATGTTAGAAACACAGTTGTAACATTCTAATCATGCTAACAATGGGCTAGAAACAAGCTAATCATGTTAGAAACATGCTAGCAGTGTGTTAAAACGTTAAAATATGCTATGATTATGCTAAAACATGCTAGCTATAATATGACTTTATCTATCTATCTATACTTTCAAACTTTAAAACTGTTTCAAACTTCAAGCTTTTACAACTACTTCTTTCTGGCTAGGTTTTCTCAAGCCAACCTAAAGTTTGTCTTGAATTTAAAAAGTATTATATCTGTAATAAGTACTCTTTTTCACAAGAGACTATGCACTAAAATAAAGCAAACTTTATTTATACAACACAGACATGTTTTGTGACTACAGCAAATCATAAAACTAAATGAATACTAAACAAGCCGCATTTGAGCTATTTATCTTATCTAGCACAAACAGTAAATGCTGAAGTTTAAGAGTTAAGGATCTGGGCATGAGCAATAATTATAGTGATGCTTGCATTCGGAAACACCATTAGTAAAACTAAATATAATAATCATTATTTGTTCAGTTCAGCACAACAGTTCTGCTTATTAATATAATTCAGTGTATGATTTACAGCTCTCACCTGATGTTTTGTCTCCCACATATCCTGCAATGGTGATGCCTAAACCCTGAGCGTTCTTCGTCAAGCTCACATCGAAAGCACCCTGTTCCTCTTCCTCAAAACCCTGGCAGCAGACACAATCAGCAGTGAGAACAGAACAAGAAAGAAAGAAAGGTATCTGTGAAAGTATTCAATATTCTTTACATACAAACACACAGTCAAGAGTCATTCCTGCTATAGAGTCTACCTATTGTAACTTAAATGAATATGCTTATTTAGCAGTTTAAGGAAGTATTTCTATAAATGGCATATCATAGTCTTAGAAATAAGCTCTGGTCATACTGAGGCACTTTTAACTAATATTATTTGATTGTTACACAATAACAACAACATTAACAATGACAGTAAGCTTAAATGAGGGTGTCAACATGAAGTTCATTTTGATATTTTGAAAAAGCGAAATTAACTAATACCACAAAACATAATTTGTTATATCTTTTGCTAATTCTCATGTTTGTGCCGTTGCTTTCCTGCAGGATGATGTCATTAAAGATCAGCAGCCAGTTGCAACAAACTCATTAGGCGAAGAAAACACTCCCTTGTAATTATTATTACTAACTTAATGGGTTTGTTGCACTGGCCTCAGGCTTTTGTTAGTTACAGAGAAAAGACTAACGGAATGAGAAGTGATATTCAGGACTTAAAACAATGATAAGCAATAAAAACAATTTTCTCAAAAAAATATTTCATGTTATTAGAGAAAGGCAATATTAAGAAGCACCTGCAATATTTCCTAATAAATGCTGTAAAAGTGGTCTGAATCAGGTGAGAAATCTGCACAGATCAAGCACTGTTTGAAAGACATAAAACAGCTTTAAACAAATATGTGTGTGGATTTTGATGTGAGAGACAACAGTAGATGGAGTTTTTTACTGGAGGAAGCGTAATTATGGAAGTGATGGTTCGAAGTTAAAAATTTCTTAACAATGGATTTGTTTCTTACAAATACACAGCTTTTGGCTTCTCAAGATGTTAATTGATGGACTGGAGTGGTGTAGATTATTGTGATGTTTTTTATCAGCTGTTTGAACTCTCATTCTGACGGCACCCATTCACTGATGTAAAGTAATGTAATGCTACATTTCTCCAAAACTGATGAAGAAACAAATTCACCTACATGGCCTGAGGGTGACTTAAGTTTGAACGGAACTGTTCCTTTAAGATGGTATGCAGTGTTGGGGAAAGTTACTTTTGAAAGTAATGCATTACAATATTCCCTACTGTTACAATTACACTACTTAGTTACTTTTTATGGAAAGCAATGTGCTACGTTACTTTTGCATTACTTTTTAAATCCAGGCAGGGCTTGCTTGTTTGTTTTAATATAAAAAGGTCTATTTTTGGCCTTCTATTTTTGGCCTTTTCTATTGGCCTATTCTAAGGTCAGCAGCAAAGACATTGGTTAATAAAATGGGATTAAATACAGAGAGATGGGTAAATGCATTTTCACAGTAAGTATAGAACTACAGTAAGCATCGTGTTTACACTGCGCACACAATGCCTTATTCCCGATTTCTCTCAACATGGGGACAGGAGACCTGCATTACTTATTTGAAAATGTAACATACATAACATACATTTAATTGTAAATTAAAAAGAAATGCGTTACTTTACTAGTTACTTCAAAAATGTAATCTGATTACTGTAATGCATTACCCCCAACACTGATGGTATGGTTATCAATCCATGCAGTCAATTTCAAAACAGCAAAATAAAGCAGTATGTATACAGCTGTATGGCAGATGTGCAGCTGTACCTGTTGCTCAGTGACGGTTGGCAAGACGACAGGAGCGGGCGGAGCGTCGTCCGCTGTCCCGCGGCTGATGAGAAGTCGAACTCTGTTTCCACATTGTTTTAAAACTTGAGCAACCTGCTCACTGCTCAGACCAAACAGATCCGTATCGCCGATCCGCAGGACGTGATCCCCACTTCGTAAGCGACCGTCCTACAACCAGTGAGAGAGACGGTGAACCTTGGTATTTTTTATAAACAGATTTTATGACATTCTTTTTATTCCTGGGTTGAATTCACTGGACCCCTCACAGGGTTATTAGACAATCATTGTTGAATTGGTTTTGTTTTTTAGGACTGGATTTTTTTTTATCTAATTAATTTGATGATATGCAGATTTTATATTTATTTATTCTAATTAATTCCAAATTAATTTTGGCTGAGAAATTACTCCACAAAGGATCATTTAAGTGTTAAATGAGAAAAGCAATGACATTAGGCCTGCAGAAAGTAGCTTTAGAATGAAACATTTTGATTCAACATTGCATAAATATTGATAGTAAATGGGTATGAATGTTTGGTAACACTTCAGAATATGTAATACTTATTCGCTATTAACTACAACTTTTGCCTCAATAAATTCCTTATTTGCTGCTTATTAATAGTTAGTAAGGTAGTTGTTAAGTTTAGGTATTGGGTAGGATTATGGATGTAGAATATGGTCATGTAGAATAAGGCATTAATATGTGCTTAATTAGCACTAATAAATGGCTAATATTCTAGTAATATGCATGCTAATAAGCAGCTAGTTAAGAAGTGTTACCCTGTGTTTTTTTAACTGAATATTGAAATATTAAATTAATTAAAAAAAAATCATACTCTCAGTAGGTGGCAGCATTTCGCTGTCTTAATGAGTGACTCAGTCAACCAATTCATTCAAATGGCTGATTCATTCAGAAAGGACACAAGTGACTGCCTATATGAATGAGTCACTGAATCATTCCCACACTTGATTCATTCAGAATTGCAGACAACTATTTTCTTTGGCGAAATTGTGCAAAACAAACAATATTGACAATGTTGTGTCTAAAATGTAACACAATATTAACTAATTGTGTATAGAACTGTTGTATAAAATCAAAAAACAGTGCTCTTACCTGTGTGATAACATAATAGAAATATAAATAAAAAACAATTCGGGGCATTTTTAAACGTCATATCTTGAAGTTTAGCGGCATATAACTGCATTCATAGGCTACATTACACATTCAAACTGCGACGCGTTCATTTTTCTAAAATGAATTGCACTAAATTAAATTGACAGCCCTGGTTTGTTTTTCTTTAATTGCTCGAAAAGAAAACAGAGTTTAAGGTTGAGGAGAGGAGAACAGGTCAGAGAGAGAGAGGCATACAGACAGACAGAAACCACTGATTGTAATAGTTCATAAAAAGGTCTAAAGTGCACTTACCTGGTCAGCGATGCCTCCAGGCAGGATGGTTTTGACAATAACGCCAGTGGTTTTGCCACCAACAATCCCAAAGCCCAAACCGGTTCCATCATTCACCAGCTCGATCGTCTCCACATGAGTCCAGTGGGTCTGAAATAACACAAGCACACAAAAAAGGGGGTCAATAACAAACAAGGTTGGCCATCATGAAGATTAACAAACAGTTAAATCGTTTAAGATGCATGTGCAAGTTTATAATTTTTGTATTCATACCACTTTCATTTGTTTTTGAAAAATACAAGTTACAAATGTATCAGTGATTCTGTTATTGCCAACATTCTGAAGAATGTTACTTTCGTCTGTCCTCTGAACATTCCGAAACAAGTTGTAACATTTAAAAATGAATGTTCTTGCAGCATTGCTAGAACAATATTTGTTGCTAACTGTGAGAGAACATTTTGAAAATGTTCCTTGTTTGCTGGGTAACGGGGATCAAAATACAAATCTATCAAAAGAGATGTGACACAGCCAACCTTATAAGAGTACGACCCCTGTTCTCCCTCTTTGGAAAACATCTCACGAATAATACATGTTGTTCAAGTGACCAAAAAATGCCAGTCAGTTGACTGTTGTATTCGTCACTCAAGTGCCAAATCATGGTTCCTGATCGTCTAAGCCAGTGGATGACCAATATCAATAGTGTCCCGAAGGCAACTCACCCACATGAAGGCAGACGGCCACATTGCTGCTGTAAAGACGTCTTTGAAAGAGACTCCTTTAGGAGCGGCTCATGACACAGTTACGCTCCTGATGGAATGACACACCAGCGGACACGAATGAAGACTATCACGTATCACACAGGCACTACAGATCACCTCCCGTTTTTCCACACTAGTTGATGGTGCTATGTCAATTTGCACCACAGTGTCTGTCCCCGTGTTCATTTCCCAAAGTGCAGCCATTAAAAACCTCCAAATTAGACCAAATTAGAGTTTCTCTGATAGTATGTTTTGACTGTCAGTGTCTATTTTGTGCACAAAACATGGATAAACTACAATAGGTAAACACAGCGCTGAGTGCACCCTGATTTTTTTGTTGTTGTTTCAGTGCACAGTTTTCATTTACAGTACAAAAATACCAGAAAAACAAACCTGTGTGATGACAAAACCAGGCCAAAACAAAGTTCTTTTGGAGTTCAAAACAGCTTGCCAATGCAAACTTCACGGAAATGTTGGCTCTGGCTGGTAAACACCTTTGAACTTCCATTACTCTGTGGTGATTAAATAATAGGTAGGTTTGCTTGGGGCCTTATTAGTCCAATTTTTGCACATTTTTACAGTTTGCAGGGTGAGGAAAAATAACTTTGAAGTTCAGACAAACTGCAAGATCTCCAATCCCAAAAGGAAAACAGCAGGGGGTCGTATCCTTTCATAAAGGGGCTGTGTCACATCTCTATTATGTCTTGCTCCCCACTATGCACAGCAGGAATATTCACAGGCTACGCCATCACTGGGTGCTTAGGAGACATGAAACAGAACTTTCATACCACTTTCAACAAAATTTTTGTTATTCAAGTGGCATAATCTTCCAAAAAATGTAAAAGAATATTTCTCTTATTTACCATGAATAAAATCGGCCCCTGCTGCTTGTAACAAAAAATAATTAATAATTTCCCACTATGAATTATGATACAGCTCGGTTTTTGGTCCATCGGGTCAGTCTGCTTTCTCAACACAAGCAAACCATTCCAGAATTAATTTTTCAGGCTATCTTGGACCAATTATTTTTGTTTTTAATGTTTTTTGTAAGAAATCACTTCTGCTCACCATGGCTACACAAATTTAATCCAAAATACAGTAAAAACTGTGAAATCATATATATATATATATTAGTATTGCAACGGATTAAAAAACTCACGGTTCGGATCACTCACGGTTTTTGAGTCACGGATCGGACCATTTTTCGGATCAGCAAAAAAGGGGAGGAGTCAAATGTAATTTGCTCTACATTTATTACAAGAACAGTATGGCAAGAAACTTTCGGTTTTATGAAAAATAACTTAAATAAAATAAAATACAAAAATAAAATCAAGAAATAACCAGCTGAATAAATAAAATTTTTAAATATAATTTTCAATTCTTCAGTGCAACAATTGAAAAACAACCTGAGACCTGAACGGTACGGTACAGCACGGTACTTTTTTTGGTACATTACTCTCTGTGTGATAACAAACATTTATTTCAGTGAAAAAATAAGTTGAAAAATCTCAATTTCAACATTTTACACAATAGGGCCCTACAAACTTTTTTTTCTTTCAGAAATTCTTGTTTTAACTTTTTTGATAATCAAATACAGGCATTAAACATTTATTTATTTTTAATGAAATGAAAATTAGACCCTTTTATTTGCTGCCAAACAAACTTTTTTTTTTCTGTTATTTCTGTTATTATTATAATTTTTGCATTTAATTGTTTTATTTAAATTTGCCAGAAATAGGAATATTTAAACACCTACATTATACTGTACAAAAGTAAGACTAATACATTTCTGTTACGTGTTAAACATTACTTTTTTACTTTTATTTTGACGGGTTGCTGGTTAGTTTTTGTATGTATACACTATGATATGATGCTAATTTTCTCAAATGAACCGGTAAAATTTACATGAAGTGACTCTTCAGCAGTTCTGGAGATTAAGTTCATGCGTTTATGTCGTCATATAATGAGACGCAGAGGCCGAAAATAACCACGAGCGTCACGTGTGCTTCAGTATTTGTGTAGTAAACAAAGCCGCGTCTCCGCCATTCATTCATACAGAGCCAAGCGGAACATGGAGGATTCATATTTAAACCGTCTTGCGTTTTAATATTCACAGACACTAGTCCATATCACGATTCGAATTAAGTGAGAGACCTACTTTTGATTTATTAATCCAAAAATTGCCAATTCTGTGGCATCCCGTACTATAGAGTAAATCCGTTTTTATGAATGGACTCTGCGATCCCGTCAGCGTTTTAGCGGAGGAGAAATTGTAGACGCGTGACCATGTAACGTAACGTTAGAGAGAGAAATGACGGGCCGCCCCCCTAATATAATGGCTTTATATATATATATATATATATATATATATATATATATATATATATATATATATATATATATATATAGTGAAATATTATTACGATTATTGTAATATAGCATTTGTATGATGCAGTGCTGAATTATTACAGCATTATTGCAGCATTATTACTCCAGTCTTCAGTGTCAAATGATCCTTCAGAAATGATTCTACTGCTGATTTGCCGCTCAAGAAACATTTCTGATTATTATTGTTGAAAACAGTTTTGCCCTCCAATATATTTGTGAGAACTGTAATACACTATCATACCATCCAGAGTTTTGAGCAATACTTAAACATTTTATATATATAAGTGTCAGTAAAGACATATATCTTTCTATTCATTAAAGAATGCTGAAAGATAAAATGAATCACAGTTTCCACAAAAAATATTAAGCAGAAACATTTAACATTGACAATAATAAGAATCATTATTAATAACTGAGCACCAACAATAATTGATAATAACTGAGCAAATCAGCATATTAGAATGATTCCTGAAAGATCATGTGACACTGAAGACTGGAGTAAAATGATGCTGATGCTGAAAACGTAGCTGTAATCACAGTAATAAATTACATTTTACAAGTTTGAGTAATAGTAATAGTGGCTCTTGTCTTATCAAACACCCCTAAAACTAACTCAGTTTAAGTACAATAGTCTATATGTGTGTGTGTGTGTGTGTGTGTGTTTATATATCTTGGTAGAGACCTGAATACACACTTATGGGGACTCGTGTCACGGTGGGGCCCTAAATTAAGGTCCCCATGGGTACATAAGCTTATAAATCTTACAGAATGAGTTTTTATGAGAAAGTAAAAATGCAGAAAGTTTCCTGTGACGGGTTAGTTTAGGTGTAGGGTTGGTGTGGGGCAATAGAAAATATGGTTTGTACAGTATAAAAACCATTACACCTATGGAGAGTCCCTACAAGGATAGCTGACCAGACGTGTGTGTGTGTGTGTGTGTGTGTTGTGTCTCACCGCACTGGAGTGAGCCGAAAGTGTGCTAGCAGCGCTGGGAGTCCTGGACACAACTGGGCTGGAGAGCTGTGGGACGGGCCCACGGGCGACTGTGAGGCTCACGTGGTCCGACGCTCGCTGCAGGAGAGTAATGGCCTGTTGGTGACTGACGCTCTGATCCAACGGCTGACCGTTAATTGCCAATATCTGATCACCCTCCTTAAGTTTTCCATCGCTAGAATAGAGAACATATGTTTAACAACCAAAACTGTTCTGAGCTCAGCTTATGATGACTACAGAGCAGGAACGTGACGAGTTTCAAGCTTGTAAAAAAAAAAAAAAAACTTGTAAAAAAACTGTACTTGCATATAATATATTATTAATGAAATAAAAGGCCACTTAAGTGACTTAAAGAGAGACACTTTTATGACGTTTCTAAACACACACTTACGTACACTTTTAAAATGTGCACTTTGTAATAGTCAAATTAACTTTGTTTTACTTTTAAAATCATTTTAAATCATTGTTTTAATATTTTGTCTTGCTCTAAAGTGCACTTATTTTGATGTGTTGACTAACATACTAGAGTACCTGTGAAGTACTATTTTTATTTAATTGCAATTAACATGCAAATAACTGAAAACATTACATTCGGTTCACACTAAGTTCATAAGTATATTCATATAAAGTATATTATTCTTTTTAAAAGTCTTCTAAAGTGTAATTCTTTTACACAAGGAAAGGGCAAAATGAATTAAAAATAAATAGATGGCAAAGTGAATGGTGACCTAATGGCTAAACTAAGAACAATTGAAGAACAAATGCGACACTGTGAGATATATATCTATATTTCTGAGCTCAGCTTATGATGACTACAGAGCAGGAACGTGACGAGTTTCAAGCTTGTAAAAAAAAAAAAAAAAACTTGTAAAAAAACTGTACTTGCATATAATATATTATTAATGAAATAAAAGGCCACTTAAGTGACTTAAAGAGAGACACTTTTATGACGTTTCTAAACACACACTTACGTACACTTTTAAAATGTGCACTTTGTAATAGTCAAATTAACTTTGTTTTACTTTTAAAATCATTTTAAATCATTGTTTTAATATTTTGTCTTGCTCTAAAGTGCACTTATTTTGATGTGTTGACTAACATACTAGAGTACCTGTGAAGTACTATTTTTATTTAATTGCAATTAACATGCAAATAACTGAAAACATTACATTCGGTTCACACTAAGTTCATAAGTATATTCATATAAAGTATATTATTCTTTTTAAAAGTCTTCTAAAGTGTAATTCTTTTACACAAGGAAAGGGCAAAATGAATTAAAAATAAATAGATGGCAAAGTGAATGGTGACCTAATGGCTAAACTAAGAACAATTGAAGAACAAATGCGACACTGTGAGATATATATCTATATTTCTATGGGACACATAATGAGCAGGCAGAAATTAGTTCACACAAAGAGACACTGAGCTGCTAAAAAGCAACTAACGTCATCAAACTAGCTTCTGCAGTGACTTTGAGCTAGAAAATGCTGACATGACATGAACTGCTGACACATTTGTGATTAGGAGGGAAGAAATGAGAATCGCAGCAAATCTTTAAAATATGAGTAATCTTTATTTTTAAAATGGGAACAAACTAGAAAAGCTGTGTGTGCAAATCACTGATCGTCTGACAGGATGTGTGTGTGTATTCTGACCTGTATGCCACACTTCCAGCCTGAATCTCCTGAATGAAGATGCCAAGTTCTCCGCGGTTCTCACTACACAAGCCAACAACACTGAAGCCCAAACCGCCCGATACTGGCTTCAGGAGGTCAATTTGTGTCACATACCGACCCTACATACATACACACACAGATCACATACAGTCATGTAACCACACTGCTGTTTGGATTTACTCTCAGAAAGTACATGATGAAATGTGTGGTCTCTTATTGACTATTTAGGAGCCATATGAGAGATTGGGGGTTAAAAGCAAGTGAAAAGCAAAGATTTAAATGATCTGGATAAATCAGAGATGGCCAAACAAGGACTGATGGGACGAAGTTGGCCCCTGATGCCCTTCTGATTAGGCCCACCATGCCACATCACAGAAGAGGGGGAAAAATGCCACTGAAGAATACCATATTTTCTGTTTTATCTTCTCAACATTATTTTTATTTTTGCATTGATATGTAGAGACTGTAACCTAATCCAATTTTTCAAAAATAAAATGTAAATTTAAATATAATATAGTTAGATATAATGTAACATTTACTGTCAGCTTTCAGTCAAGTTCAATTTTTGAGCTTTCTTAGTAAATGGTTTGGACACCTTGGATGGATGGATGGATGGATGAATGGATGTAATAAAATGATGGATGGATGGATGGATGGATGGATGTAATAGAACAACGGATGGATGGATCTATGTAATAGAACAACGGTTGGACGGATGGATGGATGGATGAATGGATGTAATAAAATGATGGATGGATGGATGGATGGATGTAATAGAACTACGGTTGGATGGATGGATGGATGGATGATCGATGTAATAGAACACTGGATGGATGGACGGATGGATGGATAGAACAGTAGAACGATAGATAGAATGATGGATGGATGAGTGGGTGGGTGGATGGAATCATAAAATTACAGATAGAATGATAGATGCATTGATAGATGGACGATGGTTGAATGGATGGATGGATAATCGATGTAATAGAACGACAAATAGAACAATGAATGGATGGATGGATGGAACGATAGAATGATAGATCGAATGAAATGGATGAATGAGTGGGTGGGTGGGTGTAATTATAGAATGATAGATGCATTGATGGATGGATGGATGGATGGATGGTTGGAATGACAGAACAATAGATGGTATTATGGATGGACGGATGGATGGAACAATAGAATGATAGATGGATGGATGGAACAACAGAATGATAGAATGAGATGGATGAGTGGGTGGATGGGTGGAATTATAGAATGATAGATAGAACGATAGATGCACGGATTGATGGATGGATGAACGGATGGAAGGATGGAATGATAGAATGACAAACGGATGGATGGACGGATGGACAGACAGATAGACAGATAGAATGGATGGATGAAATGATAGGACGAGAGATAGTATGATGGATGGAACAATAGAATGACGGACAGACAGACAGACAGACAGACAGATAGATAGATAGATAGATAGATAGATAGATAGATGTTGTGTGTTACCTGAGCCATGGAGCGGATGATGTGTTTGTACTCTTCAGCTGAAGGTTGTCCATTGAGCTGAGCTGAAAATCCTTCACTGCTGCCCTTCAGATCAGAGTTAATATATGGAGTCTGAGAGAAAGAGCGACAAAAAAACAGCCTAAATTACTCCTCACTTTGTGTGTTCCAAGAATTCAACTTCGTTCACTGAGCATCTAAAAATATAAATAGCCCTGAAAGAGCGTGGAAAACTCATTTGTTTTGATAATTTCTGGTGATAATTTGTCCTTCCAGCCATCTGTGCACACATGTTTTTCATTACATTCAGGAGCTGCTTAATTAACTTTTTATTTCCCTTCCCGACTCCAGCGCACACTCCTGATGAAGTACAAACCATTTCACATCAATTACGCGACAAAACGTGCCCCAAAAAAGCATCTCTCTGTGAGAAAAATAACAAGCACTTCACATCGCAATGTGTTAAGTCATTTCCTTTAAGCATTTGCTGTTTGTTTGAATTTAATTGCTTATTAAACCAATGTCTTTCCGGCTCGGTTTCACAGATCCGCACTCCGGTGATTTACAGCTCTGTCCTTATTTTTTTTAATCAGTGTTTGTGAGTCTATTCCACATGAACATCTCATGTTGCTGATTTATTAAAAGAACTGTCCACCTGAAAATGAGAATTCTGTCATTTATTATTTATTCACCCATTTTGTGAACAAAGAAGTTGACGGTACCCATTCACTTCCATAGTATTTTTTTTCCATACTATGGAAGTCGACCGTCAACTGTTTGGTTACCAACATTCTTCAAAATAGAAGACAGAAACTCATACAGGTTTGGAACGACTTGAGGGAGAGTAAATGACGACACATTTTAATTTTTGGGTGAACTGTCTCTTTAACAAACTATGTCAGGTGTTTTACGGCTCTTCTGTGCATGAACGGCCGCATTTCAGTCTGCTGCAGTAAACATTAATGTTCATAAACGTCTCCCAGAGGCCCTTCAGATTAAGCGCCGCAGACTCCCGGCTCGGTTGCTGATCTTGCACAAGCTTTGAACACGCTCTAAACTATGTCAGCTCTGCGAGAGCGTGTATTTGTTAGTCTTCCCGTGTAAGAGGATTAGGCCTCCAGTTTGGCTCGTCCACGTTTCAGAAATTACTTCTGCTCCACTTCACACATGAACTCATGTCTCTCTCTCCCTGCTTTCTGGTAACTATAGTAACACAGACAAAGCCAGACGCACCAGTTGGCATAAACAACCCTGCAGGTTAGTGCGGAAAAACACCAACAGACCAAAAGAAACTCTTCTCAGGTTATTAAAGGTGTTGGCTAAAGCAATCACTATGTTTACTTTTGCCTAAGTAACAAACTTCCCACAGCAACTGCATAGAAAAATCAAATTCCTGAGTATGTATCTCCCCTTGCGAAAAAGAAGCACACTTTAGATTACTTTTAAAAATGGCGCTTATTACGGAAATAGGTATATATACTTAAGTAAATATACTATATATATACTAAACTGAATGTAATGTTTCAGATGCTTAACTGCAAGCTATTTACAATTAAATGAAAATGTATTAAAGTTTGAATTTATATCACTTATGTAGGACTGAAGTACATCTTTATATGTCATTTCATAATTACTTCTATTGTCTTTGAAATAAAGCACTGCTGAATGTACTGGCAAGCATTTATGATAAACTAAAATATACTTTAATGTCATTTCTATTGAAACTACCTGTCCGTTGCAATTTAGTGCATATAAAATATATTAACTTTAAATGTAATATCATAATGTAATGCTTTTTAAAATGTTTAATTTAACATTATTATAAGATCACTTTTTAAAAGTGTACTTAAGTGTGTTCAGAAACAGTTATTAAAGTGTCTCTCTTTAAGTCAGTCAAGTGGCCTTTTATTTCATTAATATTATATAAGTAGAGTTTTATAAAAAAAATATACTTTTCAGATGTGAAATACACTACAAGGACATTATAAAGGTCACTTTTTAAAGTGTACTTAAGTGTGTTCAGAAAGTCATGAAAGCATCTCTCGTTCACTTAAGTGGCCTTTTATTTCATTAATATTATATCTGCAAGTACAGTTTTATAAAAATATACTCTTCAGATGTGAAGAACACTACAAGTGCATTATAAAGGTCACTTTTTCAAAGTGTACTTAAGTGTGTTCAGAAACAGTCATAAAGTCGTCTTTCTTTAAGTCACTTAAGTGGCCTTTTATTTCAGTAATATTATATCTGCATGTACAGTTTTATAAAAATATACTCTTCGGATGTGAAGTACACTACAAGTGCATAATAAAGGTCACTTTTTCAAAGCGTACTTAAGTGTGTTAAGAAACAGTCATGAAAGCCTCTCTTGTTCACTTAAGTGGCCTTTTATTTCATTAATATTATATCTGCAAATAGAGTTTTATAAAAATATATTCTTCAGCTGTTAAGTACACTACAAGGACATCATGAAGGTCACTTTTTCAAAGCGTACTTAAGTGTGTTGAGAAACAGTCATGAAAGCCTCTCTTGTTCACTTAAGTGGCCTTTTATTTCATTAATATTATATCTGCAAGTAGAGTTTTATAAAAACATATTCTTCAGATGTTAAGTACACTACAAGGACATTATGAAGGTCACTTTTTTAAAAGTGTACTTAAGTGTGTTCAGAAACAGTCATGAAAGCATCTCTTTTTAAGTCACTTAAGTGGCCTTTTATTTCATTAATATTATATCTGCAAGTACAATTTTATAAAAATATACTCTTTAGATGTGAAGTACACTACAAGTGCATTAAAAAGGTCACTTTTTCAAAGCGTACTTAAGTGTTCTAAGAAACAGTCATGAAAGCGTCTCTTGTTCACTTAACTGGCCTTTTATTTCATTAATATTATATCTGCAAGTAGAGTTTTATAAAAATATACTCTTCAGATATGAAGTGCACTACAAGTGCACAGGCTATACAATTAAGCGCACTTCTTTTTCCCAAGAGTCATCAGCTCTGTTCCATACGAGTCTATAACTTTCAGACTGACATTAGATGGTTTTCTTATTCCACACAGGCTGTTAACAGTGTTCTGCTCTGCGGTTCATAAGTATGTGAGTGAAGAGAGCGAGAGGGAACGCCACTGGGGATTTGATAATCTCCATTCCTCTGTTCCAGCATAACTCGCATACTTCAGACCGAACGGCTGCCGGTGCCAAACTCTCCACGAACACACAGAGCTCCAAAACCTCCAAATCTGCCCAACGGGTAAAGCTTCTCCCTAAATAATCAGGCTGTTTCTTACTCATGAATATTTTTTTAGTGTTTGCATTGTTTGTGATTTGAATAATCATGTAATCTTAATCAGCTCAGATCAGGGGAGCAAAGATTCAAAGCAGACTGTCAAAACAAATCATCAAATAATTAATTTAGACACAAATCTTAAGATTAGCTGTGACTACAGCATGTCTGAAACGACTTCAGACAAGAGGCAGCATACTAAACTAAATACCGTTCAGAAAAATGTGTTTCTTTCCTTCTTTCTTTCTGTTCAAAGGTTTGGGGTCGTTAAGACTCTTTTATTTTTTTTAAATAAGTCTCTTCTGCTCACCAAGGCTGTATTTATTTGATAAAAAATACAGTAAAAATTGTGAAATATTATTATAATTTCAAATAACTGCTTTCTATGTGAAAATGTTGTAAAATGTAATTATCACATATTATTGGCGCTCAGTTATTAATAATGATACTTCAATCATCAATTCTGAAAACATTCAGTGTTCAAAAGGACAGAATTGGTTTGAAATAGAAACCATCTGTAACACTATAAAAGTCTTTACTGTCACTTTTGATCATTGTAATGCATTCTTAATGAATAAAAATCTCAAACCGAAAAGTAGTATATGTAATATGCATTTCAAACAATAATATGCTACATTTTTATCACATGACCTCATGTATGTTGCATGTTGTCAACATGCAAGTGTGTTAAACTCCAATTCATGAACAAATCCATCTGATTTTTTGAATAAATCATTCAGTTTGATTTGTGAACAGCAATAAAATGACCCATTCCACAGATGAGCAGCTCTTTTAAAAGTCTTTTTAGTGTTTTTGCGCCTGTCCTTTTATTAAAAAGAGCCATGTGAAACTTGAATTAAATTTTTAATTCAACTCATCTGGGTTTGTAACAACATGAGGGTAAATAAATACCGTCAGGATTTCATTTTGGGTCAAACTACTCTTTTACTGGTGTAGATTCTCTCTGTTTGAAATGTTTTGGTGTTTGTCTAACAAAATAGAAGTATATATGGATTTTTTCCCAGTGTTGTGTGTTTTTTCTTACATGTTCCTTCAGATGCTGCACTGATTTCTGCAGGGCAAGGATCTGGTGAAACAGAGGACTCTGCAGGACCGCCTTCAGAAGATTCAGCTTCTCCTCAGCAGGAACATCTGCTCCCTTTTCTTTCAAGCGAGACTGTAACCTCTCCACCGCTTGCAGACAACGCTGGGTATCTGCCACACACATACACAAAAAACTCAGGAGACCACCATCAGAAATGATATCTAATCACAGAAACTATTCCAGCTTTGACAGCCTTTCATTTCTGTTTATTCGCTAAAGTTTGACTGTGGTGTCAGAAACTGCGGTAGATCCGTCAGTCTGTGATGAGCTGCGGTAGAAATGTTTTATATAATTCACTTTCTTTCTCACACAGGTACATTATGCGCTTAAATATTCAGGGAATATTTAAATAATTGAGGGAAGAGTGGGTACGCATCCATTCATCTTCAGAGCGGTGTGGAATGTTTTCTGTGGAGGATTTCACTGCCGTGAGGAGGTGCTTTGTCTTCTAATCGCACAGCCTGATGCCTCATGGGTATGAAAGCTATGGTACACATTCCTCTCACTGAACTAGAGCGAGAGAGAAGTCAATAATTCACAGCGAAAAAGCTGAAAAAATGTGCACACAGCTTTCTTAAAAAGCGGTCAGGACAATTTAGAGGGTAGAGCTTATTAATTAGTCTACGCTCACATAATATAATATGATCTTTGACCGCTGTGCACTAATTTAAGAGATCTGGGCTGCATTTCATCAATATTGTATGTATGTGAATTGCATTGAAAATTTGCATCCATTTGAATTAAGCCGTTTTAACAAAATAACAAACTTAAGGTGATGCATATTTGTCATACATACATAAGTAGGTCAGATTTCTGCAATAGTACTATAACATCAAGGTTTTTAAGGCTTTTATATACTGTATTTATCCACAAAAAATTAGATTTTTTTTCAATCTCATACATTTTAACTAATTAAACATTGCTTAGTCATATTTTATGTTTATATCTTATTGAATTTAAATGTTTTGACAATAAACAGATTTTTAGGGGAGCCCGTTTTCAACACTGAATTAAAAGTAAAACAAGGTAATTGCAACATTTTATCTCAAAATTCTGAGTTTTTTCTTGTTTTTTCAGTATAGTAAGATATAAACTCTCAATTGAAAAAAAATAAAACTCTTTAAAAAGACTTTTCTTACAAATGTGTTTCTATCTCTCAATTCTGAATTCATAACACACAATTGCGATTTTATATCTTGCAATACTGAAGCCAAAATTGCAAGTATAAAAGTCAAAATTGTTGAGATAAAAAGTCGCAGTTACCATGCTTTCGTTTTTATTCAGTGGTAAATACAGGATTTTTGCTGATTCTTAGCAAATTTAATAAATGCATTTTAAAATATGATTATCTGAATACAAATCTGACCTGTTTTCCTGACTGGTTTCATTTGTGTATGACTGACAAAAATGCATCAAATTAAATTTTCTGGTTTGTTTGTGTGAAATCTGTGTAATTCAAACAGACAGTAATTTTATAAGCAATACAAAAACATAAATCTTACATTTAGGGCTAAATATTTTAGATCATACCAATAGTTTGTACAATCTCTGGCTTACTTTGTGAGAAATGCAACCCCTGTCTGTATTACAGCATCGAATCAACCCTTTATCTGTCACCGTCCACTCTGTGGGATGCCTAAGTTTACTTCACCATATTACAAATAAATCCTAATCTAATCATGACAAACTATACATCGTTGGAAAGGTCTAAGACTCCTAAATAGATATTTTACCATATTTCTTAGTTGCAAATTGTGTAGGAAAAGTAATAGATTAATATATGCCAAGAGTGCAACTTAAAAAATCTACATCATAACAGGAGTTCTGACCTTTGTCACAAAAGACTTTCTTCGTTGCCTTTTTCCCTTTCACACTTTAGAAATCATAAGAAATTATATATCAGTTCAAAACTTAAAATCTCAAAATTCATCCTTTGAAAGGCATTTTAAAATCAGACATTGCATTACCACAGAAAATGTACATCAAAATCATATTTCATATCAAATCATATCAAAAATGGAAGTGACGGTTAAAGGGTTAAAGTACAACTCAAAATGTCCAAAAATGATTTCTGATTGCATATTTTATGACTGATAATTGTAGCTTCTGTTTGAGCTGACTATTATTTAGTTTTTTCCCCATGTATAGTGTCTTTTTTGTGTATACACCAGTGCTGCTGCCTATCTTGGCCAGCATACTCTTGTAAAAGGGATTTTAAACCTCCAGAGTTTTTATTTTCCTGCTCAAATAAGGTTGAGTGAATGAAAATAAACCGCTCTCTCCTGCCAGCTACAGTCACTGAATGTGCAGCACCTTGTTGTTCCTTCACAATGAGGCACAATGTCGCTTTCCAGGACCTTCACTCTCTCTGCTCCTCTCTGGTGAGCTGCTAAACGTCTGCTAAATGCACATATGTAACAAACAGTTTTTAAACTATATATGAAAAAGCATAATTCTCATGAACCGCTAGCAGGTCTGCAATGTGTATGTGGGGGATTGAGTTGTTGAGTGTGGCTGGTTTGTGCAGCCATGCCTGGCTAACGCCTGGATAAGCCCCAGAATCCTGCCATTGGGACCCAGGCGTTGCGCTCCTGCCGAGGGCATTAGAAAGCCGCTCTAGCCTCCAAGTTTGTCTGCAGCAGTCTTGGTCATTTCCATTCTCACAGAGTGTGAATAAACCAGTGTGTGTGGAGTGTGTGCAGTTCTGAACCGCTTCAGAAACCACTGACTGTAAACAATCCTACAACAAGCAGTCCGAGCAAACTCTCACACAGAGTCAAACTCTTTCTTTCCACTTTCTTTGTCTTTCTGCTGTGTATTTCTGGTACCACCATGGTTTTTGGACACATCAGTGACATGGAATTTTATGAAGGACAGATGACTCTAGCATCAGCTTTATGTGTGCGCACATAAAGTTGGTAAGTTTTTGATTAAAATAAACAGTAACACTGAGAAATATTATAAATTCAGATAACTGGTTTCTATTATAATATATTTTTTAAAAAGTAATTTATTTCTGTGACCAAAGCTGAATTTTCAGCATCATTTCTATGTTCAAAAAAACAATTTATTTGAAATAGAAATCTTTTGTAACATTATAGTCTCTACTTTTGCTCAATTTAAAAGTATCAGTTCCTAAAAAAGGAATAAAATCTTTTTGATCGATAGTGTATACTAGCTTAAATCTCCCATATGTATCTGGAGGTTTGGTCTATAGTATTATAGTAACAGTTATACATTAAACATTGCCAGCAGCAGACTTAATCACTACTTTTCTACAATCTTTTCTACATAAAAAGAGCTTATTCAGATATTCATATTTCAGTCCAACTGAAATATTATTTTTTAATAATATCTAATTATGTTTTTGTTTTTTTGTTTTTTTAAATAAAATTTATATGGTTGGTTTGGTTTTCAGGTAAATAATCTCTGAACTTTCCAAAACTTTCAGTTTCTCTGCTCCTCTCTGGTAGTAGAACAATTTGTTTTGGATGAGAGCACCTGCTAAATGCAAACAATGTAAAATGCATAAATGTTACAAGCAAATTTTATTAAAAAAAAAAAAATTATAAAAACAAAAACAAAAGCAAAACGACAAAACATGTCAAGAACTTGTCCAAGTCCTATGTCCCTCCTAAATCAAATTATTGTTATTATTAGTAGTAGTAGCAGTAGTAGTATTTAATAATTATAACTATTTAAATTACATTTTGCATAAAGGATACAATTTCGTCTTTTGATTTTAGAGTGGAATATAACTCTGACATGTTTTTGATAGGTTTCCAGAGATTCAGCTCATTTGTGACCCTGGACCACAAAACCAGTCATCAGTTTTCTGAAATTGAGATTTATGCATCATCTGAAAGCTGAATAAATACGCTTTCCATTGATGTACGTCATTTGTTAGGATAGGACAATATTTCGCCGAGATACAGCTATTTGAACATCTAGAATCTGAGGGTGCACAAAAATCTAAATATTGAGAAAATCACCTTTAAAGTCGTCCAAACGAAGTTCTTAGCAATACATACTACTAATCAAAAATTACGTTTTGATACATTTATGGTAGGAATTTTACCTTTCATGTATCTTTCAGTGTAAACCTATTAAACTTTTTGTACAATACATCATACTGAACCTGCAATAACAAGGATTATAAATGCAATATGCAGTTTGAGTTCCAGAAATGCAGAGAGACTGTTGCGCTCATTCTGTTTCTGTGGAATGAGACGGCGAGACACAAATGTCTCCTGTTCACAACCAATTACCCACATTCCTGTACAGACCAATCACGAAATAGGAGGCCATATTTCCACAGAAATGCAAAACTAAATGGACTTACCCATTGTTTCGATCATCTTGTGTGTCCTTGCTCTCTCTGTTGTCTTTCCTCATTACCTGGGCTTCACGTCATGCCTGAAATCAACAGTTACGTTTAGCTTACATTTGACTTTTTTGTATATATTAATTTAGTTACAAATACAGTCAAACTGAAAACCATACAATGCCTTGCAGTGTTATTATTGTTAACAAAAACTAAAAATCTTTTTTTGGTAACAGGAATATTTTAGTAATAAATTAAAATATAAATATTAGATGAAAAACTAAAACTTAAAAAACTTAAATGAAAAATGTAAATGTTTTCCTTGGCAACTATCTGAAATAAATTATACTGAAATTACTAAAACTAAAATAAAAATACATTAAAGCTATACTAATAATTTGACAAAAGGACACAACAAAATTAATAAAACCTAAACTAAAATTAAAATGAAACTGAAAATATAAAAATAAAATCCTTAAATTAATTTTAAAAACAAAACTGTAAGTAAATAAATAAAATTTAAAAAATTAAAACTTGAGATGTTGCCTGGCAACTTACTAAAACAATTTAAGTTATACATTATTAATAATAATAATAATAATAATATATATATATATATATATATATATATATATATATATATATATATATATAATTTAAGTATATCATTTAAGTTGAAATTCTGAAATGACACTAAAACTACTAAGACTAAAATAAAATAAAAGTTAATTCAAAAAATTAATAAACACTACAATAGTACCCTAAATTAACATTTTAAATTTTTTATTAACATTTTAATTGAATTCACAAAAACAAACATTTGCACACTGCAGAGGTTTTTATTGTCATAAATGAATGTAGCGCACCAGTTTGTGTCTTTGGAAGGGAGAATAAGGTTTCAGCTTCAGTGGAGAGACAAATTTCCAATGAATAACAACTTAAATTTAACTATATTCCTCAAATAAAGCTTCTGTATGACCTAGAGTGACACAGAAGGTGAGTAAGTAATGACAACTTTCATTTTAGATGAAGTATGTCTTTATAATTTCACTTGACTCAGAGAGCAACCAAACGCAGTCTGTGTTCAGGCACTCGGAGGATCTGCAAATTCCAGTCTCAGATCTCAGAGGTCATGTGACTCGTGGGCAGACGAGCTTTCATCCGACCACCCCGTGGTTCCCATGACGATGGGACACAGAGACTGGCTCTGGTTTCTTTAGAGACGCCTGTGAGCAACAGGTCTGCATTGAATAGCGGCCATTGTGGGTTTAATCACACACTAATGTGAGTTTTTAGCATTGCTGACTACAATGAGAGGAGCACGAGATTTACCGGAGACCCAGTGCTGACGTAAACCAGTCCAGAGTGCGTTGTTTCCTATCAGAGGTCATCCAGAGACTAAATTCTTGCCCTATCAAGCGGTCTGGACAGTGTCTGTAGCACTTTTCTTGACAGAACACTGTTATCTAGATGTTTGACTGATTCTGATAACACAGTCAAGACATTTATAATGTTACACAAGATTTCTATTTAAAAAAAATACTTTCTATTTATCTGTGATCCTGAAAAATACACAAAAATATTGGGCAGCACAAATGTTTATAACATTGATAATTAATCAAAAATGTTTAATTTTAGAATGATTTCCGAAGGATCATGTAACACTGAAAAATGGATTATTGATGCTGAAAATTCAATTTATTCACAGGAATAAATTACATTTTACAATATATTCAAGCAGAAAACATATTTTAAATTCTAAAAATATTCTTCTATTTTTACAGTATTTTTGATCAAATTAAAGCAGCTTTGGTGAGCAGAAGATTTTTAAAACACATTTTAAAAAATCTTACCAACACCAAATTTTTGAACAAGAACGCAAACAGAAGAAATAACTCAGTGCTATGTTAAATACAGGCTTAATGGCAACAACATGGTCTACTACTTTTTGTTTCGTCCTTTGAATTATTGGCTACCAAGAGCATCGACATTTAGAATCCAAAATTGTAAATTTCCCTATTCAGTTGGCCTATTTCAACTTTTGATTGCAGAGAACAATTTGTAAACTTTTGCATCTTAAACATCAGGAACTCCATCAAACCTCTTAAGCTGAATACTGATGCAAAACCACTGCATTAGAATATCAGTAACAGTCAGTGCTGACCAGCATAGTATCCGCTCGACTAATTGTCCTCTATATGTCAGCCTTACTGCTGTGGTCGTATGGACTAATGCTCTTACGTGCGGATTAACTTCTTCCTCCCTCCCATCACGCTTCCCACGGTTTTAATTAACGCTGACGGTGACATCTACTGCAAGATGCTAGAGAAGAAGATAAAGTCTTTTTCCTCCTACACACAATCCTGTTTTACAAGAGTGATACAAAGTGCAGCCACGACACAATACAAAAAGCCCTTTCAAGCAGATGCATATGCCATTTCTGCAACTAAGTTAGAAAAAACTAGTGTTTATTACTCTTTAATTACAAAGTGATGAAGTAATGAATGAAATATCATCATTTGATGTTACACAGATGTAGCTGGCATGTTATCTGCATATTAAAGACACTCAGATCCACAGCAGCTGTTGCAACATTGAAAATGGTTGCCAGATTGTTTCAAATACCCATTATTTAGGTTACGAAATTTCAGATATAGAGTAAATAAAGATAAACAGGCTCACATATAAATCATTTGGGGTTTTTTTTGGCCCTGAACTCCCTTAAAACACACTCGTCACAATCTCACTAGCTCAGTTTGCCTACTAACAATGTCCAAAAACATGCAGCACATCAGAATTGTGTCATTTTTATGCTTAAGTACGCATAAACAAATAATATTCCCATAATTTTGCATTATTTGGTAGTTTGGTTAGTAATGACATTTAATGAAAATGCCTCACGTTTTAAGGCATGCTCGTATCCTTGGTAACTAAGTACACTAACTTTAAGGACACAACTGTTGCTGCTAGTGGAAATGATGTCACAACTGAGGGACAAAATGTAATCTACAATAGCTGAAAATCTGAAACGCGTTGTTTATTTCACGCCTTGTTTAGATCGTCGCCTTTTTTTTTAAAAAAAAAAAAAACGTAAACATTATTTTGTAATTGATTTCTAAGTTTTAAGAATGCAAATCTAGAATTTAGAACAAGGGTAAAACATTAAAATACAAATAAAATGTTTCCGAAACAGCCAACATAATGTGACCTTCATATATCAACAAAATCAAGACCTGGCAGATAAAAGTGTCTGTTTTGGGACAGTGTGTCAGATAACGCGCGTCCCGTTACTCGCTGATCTCTTTGTGTCCACAGGCCTGTCGGGGATAAAATCCGCTTTTCGTACCGAGCACGGATGAAGCAACAGGCTGCTGGCGTGACGAACGACGAGAAAAGTTGACACCACAGAGCAAATAAAGTAGGGGAAACGGCATTAAAACAACGTCGCACGGCGGCGGTCATCAAAGAATCGATGATGCGAGCGCGACACTGTTTCATTCCGACAAAAGCGCGTTTGTTACAATGTATCTCAAGCTGATCACATCAAAGCCCGCCGCGCCATTCACACACACACACGTTAACAGAGAATAAGGAGTTTTGTTGAGAGTAACTTACATGAACGGCGGTATCTCGCTACGGGACGGAGTCTGTCCGATTTTGTTGTGTTGTGTTAAAGATGGGCGCTGTGTTTGAAACTGGAGCCGCCCCGCGCACGCACACACACACGCACACACACTCCTGCGCCGCTCCGTGGCTGCCGCGACCACTGAACCCCTCTAACCCTCACAAACATCGGAAGAAAACTGCACTGGAATAGAAAAGAGAGCCCGCCTGGTTAGTAATGTCTTTTTACCAGACACAGAGAATCATTTAGTCAGCAGATTTAACTGGGGCTAGTTGTCACATGGGAAGTTGTCCTTTCAACAGCTTGCACTGGAAGAACATTAACAGGGAAAGAACAACACACAATGCTTTCACATTCCACTGGGCAAAGATTGCAGACATACCTGTCCCGCTCTCCTCTCTCTCTTCTCCTCCAACAGACTCAGGTCACCAAAAGTTCACCTAGAGCGTTTATATGTCATATGAACTCATATGAATTAATTGTGTCCCATGGTCACGTTTGGTAATATAATAGTCCCAGTGCGATCAGTGCAACATTCTCATTTTGGCTAAGCTAAAGGTTTATTTACCACACATTTTTGATATGATTGTGGTACTGAAGGGAAACCTCTTCAAAATAAAGTTTCCAAAAGGAGGTTTTTGCAGCGATGCAATAGAGGAACCATTTTGGGTTCCCCAAAGGACCTTTCATTGAACAGTTCTTAAAATAACTTATTTCATATGCCGAGGAACATTTTAATAATGTAAGCTAGATGTTTCTCTATAAAGAACTTGCAATGAAAAGACTGGATGATGTTAAAGACTCCCCATGGAACCATCAGTGCCAATAAAGAACCTTTATTTTTAAGAATGAACTATAAAAAAAAGTCCCAGACCAAGACTTTCAGTCTTAAACTATTAAAATCTATTATGCAAATGTGATTTGTTACAAGTGTAATGGTACGATAACAAACAAATTAAAAAAAGAAAAGGTTAACATATATGGTTTCTATAAAACTACAGCATTTGTTAAACAAAAGTATAATTATGCATGGTTTTATTTTGCTCAATATTTCATTTTATATAATGTTTTATTTGTCTATTTTTATGTTTTAACCAACAATTCAATCTATGTGAAAACATATTTAAATAGTCTATTTTCAGAGTGTAATAAGAATACTAAAAATTTTTAATCACAGATAAAGGTCTGTTAAGTGCATGAAATGCACTAGATCATGAAATGCATTCAGGTCCTTGATGAAAGGAAATAAAACAATATGTGAAAAAATATATGTATGTATGAATATATATATGTATGAATATGTTTGTGCATTTTCCAAACAATGTAAAGACAGTATAAAAATGTAAAATAGCGCAAGGTGACATAGCATAGCAAAGTTTCCTGAAGTACAAATGGAGACAAAAACAGAACAAATAGCAAAACGTTTTGCAAAGAAAAATAAAATTTTGGTTACATTTTATTTTAAGGTGTCCTTGTTACAGTGTAATTATACATTTAAGTACTGAGAAATATTAATTAACTACATGAACTTACTATATGGTTAGGGTTAGGATTAGGGTTTGGTTTAGGGTTACTTGCATATAAGTATGCATAATTTATTGTTATTATGATAGTAGGTACATGTAACGTGTAACAAGGACACCTTAAAATAAAGTTTACCGTCATTTTATTTGTACATGATTCTAAATATCATTTTTTTTTTTTTTTTTTTTTTTTTTTTTTAAGCAACGCATTTTGGTTTATTTATTTTCATTCTAAACCTTACTATACTCAGGAGTTGCATATAAACACTATGACAGTGTCTTGAGAACTAAGTCTAACTAGCAAAGGAGTAACAGAATTACTTCTTTAAATTATGCTAATCTACATTTTAATCTACATCTCCAGTCTTAAAGAAGGAAATTGCATGACTGTAAGACTAGTCCAAGTGGTTTATGCCACAGCTTTAAATTGGATTTTGAATCCCAGATTTCATAGGATGTTTTTATGGTGTCAGACTGTTGACCCATCTTATATTCCTGCAGTGAGCGTGTTAGCAGATGTGACCTGCACCTAAAATCCAAGAAAACCAGCAGGACCATTCATCAAAGACTTTTTATTGGACATCATGCTCCTGTTTTTAATTCCAGTGTCAGGATGACTAATTAGGATGTAGAGGGAATATCATAACTAATTAGGTGCACTGCCTCTCCCAGAAAATACCTTGAAAATCAATTTAGAGTTGGCTGAATACATGAATGACTGCGCTGCATGCACAAACTCTCAGATAGAACAAATATTGCACAAGTTATCACTTGTGTTCAATTTACAGTGTTTTGTGTTCTAAAATCACACAGATCAAAACAGCTTAATGCATGTTCAACATTTTTTCCTCTTTTAGAAAGTCATAAAAACAAAACAATAGGTGAAGTTTAAAGGAATAGTTCACCTAAAAATTTGCTAAAATTCACCTAAATTTGCTAAAAATGTTCTTATCATCAGGCCATCCGAGATGTAGGTGAGTCTGTTTCTTCATCACATTTGAAGAATCATTCCAGAACATTCCATCACTTGCTCACCAATGGATACTCTACAGTGAATGGGTGCCGTCAGAATAAGAGTCCAAACAGCTGATAAAAATACATGGACTTTTATACTGGAAAAAGCATTATTATGAATTATGGACTTTGGCCAGAAGAGATGGTTTAAACTTAAAACATCTTAATGAAATGTTTATTTCTTACAAACACACAAGACTTCACAGGATGTTAATTGATATTAATATACGACTTTTACAAATGAGGACATTCCCAAAAGGAGATTTTATCAGATTTAAATTACTTCAGGGTACAAATTCGCCCTCAAACACACTGAGAATTTTGGTACTAAAATACCTGGAGAAAGGCAAGTCCCTTGAACTCATTGTTTTACAGGATTATCGTCTCCTCTGTGTACCAGTTGTGACATTTTGATCAAATCAAATTAAGTGACAATGCCGCTGATGGAACTGAAAGTTAAATGTATCACAGTCCCTTTAGGGCCTATAAAAACACCCCTTCAGTTAAACTCACCTCTGCTGTGCCTCTGAAAGCCACACACACAGACTGTAAATGGAACAAGCCGTGCGTCTCTAAAACACAGGCTCATTGGAAATACGTGACTCTGGATATACTACTGCAGAACCTAAAATACATTGCTCTAGGTCTATTTCACTGCATTCTACAGATGATACGTCCACAAGAGAAGCTATGAGCTATATTACTTTTTCACCATTGCAAATGTGGGTTTATTAAACAGCACAGTGACATGATAAAAGCATGCGAGTACAGAATGGTTACAAAATAATATTATGTTGCTTGTAGCACGTTTCACTTGAGTTTTAAAGCAAAATGTCCAGTGTCTTTCACTAAATAGCATGTTCAGTGTTCTCTGAAACAGTTAAATGTTTTGTTATGCTGGTTGTTGTTTGTATCGTTGCAGTTTAGAAATTAAATGTTCAGTGAGTGTAGCGTTTCATGCTATATCACATAAAAAAATAATGTACTACCTACAGTAAACCTAACTGACAATGTTAACAAAAGCAAATGTCTGATAAAAACAGATTTGCTGATTCAGTTGCTCCAATTTATCTTGCTTCTAGTCTTTGAGCTTTTTTATTATGATTTGTGTTTCATGGGACTTTTTGCATCTCAATTTTAATGCTGTACCGGGCGCGCTACCGAGCAAGTTTACTACATCAGAAAAGGCAAGCATATGGAGCTGGTAGTGTGATGCAAACATAAAAATGGGTTAGTTTACAAATCATGCATTAAGTGTTTTAAGGTCATAACATAATATTGTGCAAAGAAGCACATGAAAACACACATTGACGACATCTAAAAACGAATCCTTATGAATACTGAAATCGCGGTATTAATTTCAATTTTTGTTGTTTTTATTTGTTATACCAATGACCTTATGTTTTCAGTTTCATTATTAAATTGTTAATCGTTTATTTAATATTAAATTATAACATTTCATTCTGTTCTGTGTGATTTCTGCTGCCTGCTCGTTTCCAAGAATAGGCCTACATAACGCTAAACAAAACTACACTTTAAAACCCTTAAAATAAATAACATTTCTGCAATTGTTTAACCATTCATGTAATATTAATGTGATGGGACACAGAAGGCGTTTTCTCCGACATGCTGTGACTAAGAATAGAACCATAAAATACACCGAACCGGCATCATAATTACAAAATTAAACAATTTTATTTTTGCGCTCTAATCCAGATCTTGAGAATCCATACTACTGCGAGTAACGGATGCAAAGTCAAGCCTTTATCTGGGAATCTTCACCTCCATCCTGAGCAGCGAGTCCAGCAGCAACAGCAATAAAATTTGTTACTCAAATTGTAATTTCCCTGCATATTTTGGTCAGTTACGTTTTAATGTTATATCCTTTTATATTTGCTATAAAATGGGTAGGTTTAGGTTTGGGGATGGGTTAAGGGGTCTAAAAATCTAAATCGCTTATTAATAAAATTATAAAAATGCGTATTTCCTATAAAATGGGTAGATTTAGGTTTGGGGGTAAGTTAAGGGGGCTAAAAATCGAAATCGCTTGTTGATAAAATGATAAATAGACATTGATACGAATATCTTAAAGGGTCATGAAACCTCCCTGTTTCAGCACTGGTTAGTTCTCACCACAGTTTTGAAAAATGCTGCAAAAGTGGGCGTGGTGCGCTGCGGAGCAGAGGGGGAAGAGAGGAGAGAGTGAACTTCAGGTTCATACTGTTTAGACAATTTCATTTCGCTCCCATTGAGTTAACACAAATAAATGCACAGACATTTGCACTCTGCATCGAAAACATATATATGAACGCGCTGTTGCACCTCTCTTAACTCTATTAACTTTTAGCTTATTTTGCGGCGTTTATAATCCTTTAGATGGGTTGCGTCAAGGAGCTGTAAAAAAGGCTATTACACTCATACGTTATATGAATGAATCACGTTTGTGCCGAACTCTTACAAAGCAGTCTTTCTCGATCCATGAACGTTTCTCTCAGTCAATATATGCAATCTCACAGCCTGAAGCGTCTGTCATAGCAAATCAACACAGGCTGTCGTGAATAATTAGGTGAAGCGTCTTCTCATAGGATAAGAAAACGCCACCTCATGAATAATTTTGAGACACCAGCGCGTCATCGATGTACTATAGTCCGTTGCCATGTCACAAACTGTGACGTCAGCACAATGTACATTTTAAACCCGGAAAATTACCCAGTTTTCTCCAATGATTAAAATTAACAGATGATAACATTGTCATCTATGATGTGCAACAGAAACACCTCTGCTAAAATCTCAGAAAAAGTAGTCCAGGGTTTCATGAACCTTCAATGATATAAAAGATGCATAAATATTTTACTATTTAGCTAAAAATACATAGCAATTTGTACGTTTTAAATGTTGAAATACATCTAAACTGTACGTTTTAGCATCAATAAAAATGTACAAAAATGTTACGTATAAATACCTACGTACAAACAGTAAGACCGGGTTGTCATTTCAGCTAAAAACTGCAGTGAAATGTATGTATTGGTTTATTTTTTTTTTTACAGTTTTTCCAGAAACATAGCTAGAGTAAGATGTTTTTTCAAAATCCATCTCCTGAATCTGTGCCTACACTGGAAACCAAGGGGAAGCAACAGGTTGGCTCTGTATCCAGGAATTGTTGGTGTTACCAAACTTTAAAGCAGAAACTGTAATAAGACTGGATCATTTGCGTCCCATAGCAGGTCATTTGAGGATAAAAATGACGACCGTTTCAGAGGCCTCTTCCACTGGCTTGGCTTGGAGAGTGACATGAATCGCTTCTGCCAAAACTGCGATATGAGGCAGCAAACATCCTTCATTAAGCCCCTGCTGATGACTTATATTAATCCCTGATGCTAACTGTAAATTCTTGGCCTTCCAAGCAATGTAATTAGGATTTTATTTGACTTCAACACCCAAGCTGTGCTGGATGTCATATAATCAGGATGTTTTAGATTAAACTGGAAAATGTTCTTAAACCGCCGGCATGTTGGGATAGCAGGAGTTGGACCACACAATGGAAAATTCAGAGGTGTTGTTACTGCAACATGGCCAGTCATTTCCATTAGAAATATACACGTTCCCACACATTATTTCAGCCTGGATGAACCAGTGGCCTCTGAGGGAGTTGAAGGTGGTGAAAGCCTTTCCATTCTTTCCTAGTGAAAAAGAAGAACACTTTAGTATACTTTTAAAAAGAGTACTTAAAATTATATACTTAAGTGCAAACTACATACAGTATGATATTTTCAGACACTTTATTGTATGCAGATTACAAACTTAATGAAAAAATGCATTATAGTTTAAATTTATATTAAATACAAATAGTGTAAGAAACAGTCATGAAAATGTCTTTTTTAAGTACTTTTAGTTGGCCTTTTTTTATTAATATATTATTTACTAGTACAGTTTTTTAAACATACTTTCAAGACTAAAAAGTTGAACTCTGTTTGCTTTGTCAGTAACCGTGTCTGTCACAGTGAAATTGTCTGTGTATTAGCGACAAATCCTTCACCTCAAACCCCACATGATGCCACAGACTCTCACACCATCATATTGGCTCTCAGCATGGGTCACTGTCACCATTTGTTCTGGGTGAATGGAGTCAGACGGCTAAATCTCTCCCGCAGCTTGTCCCAAAACCGAAGTCCTGCTTGAAATCAGTCATTCTGAAATTTTGCAGTTTACCTATAGTGATCATAAGAAAGAGTGAACAGGAATGCTAAATTATATCAAACTTAATCACATGAGTCTACAACATGCTTCAAAGGCAACCTTATTAAAACAGCAGAGTAGTTACAAATAATGATGTATATACAAAATTGTTTAAGGATCATTTTTAATTGCTTTATATAATGCATTCAATGTCTTCATCTTCTACAATTCATAAATAAAAGCCATGACCGAAAACCAAAATCCTTCACACTCCACACTCACACAAAAAGGTACAAAAGCTCTCACTGGGGTGGTACTCTTTCAAAAAAGTACTAATATGTACAGTTTAGGTACCAGTATGTACCTCTGAGGGATTGAAATGCACCCTTTAGGCATAAATAAGATATGAAGGTGTACAATTTGTTTGGTGCTAATATGTACACTTACTGATATGTACTTTTAAAGTAACAATATGTACTTTTAAAGTATTAATATGTATTTAAATATAAATAAGGTACAGTATGAAGATGCACCTTTTAGCTTTTGTACCTTAGGGTACAGCACCAAAGACAGCTTTTGTACCTTTTTTCCAGCACCTGCAAAAAACTATATATTTGCAACATATTTTTCAAATGTGATAAAAACACATCTAAAACATAATGACAAATTTAATGCAGTAATTATATTGAAATAGATAGAAATTCTCAGCAGAATATTTACAAAAAAATGAAATGATAATCATTCCAAACAGTTATTTGCAAGTTCATCTAAAAACGTAACCAGGTGTCCTGTTTCATTTCTCATTTCTATGTATTAATAAATGGAGACAAACTGAAATCGATTTTGTTTGGAAATATGCATCAGAGAAGACTGATTAGAGTGGAAAAGTTCAACAGCTGCATCAATAGTACACATTTTCCAGCAAAACCACAGGTGAGATGTACATCTTTCAGTGATACAGTACATTTACATTTTTGTACTGACATTTTGAGACATATTACAGCGATTGTTTTGTGTTTTAGGATCCAAAGTTTGCCTCCCACAGGAGGGAGAGTTTTAATCTTTTCAGATGTGCAGGAAATTGCCAACAATGCAATAAATGTGTGGGAAATTTGGGCCGGGGAGATGGTAGACAAAAGAAAGTGAATATGGTCAGCACAACAGCATTTACCAGAGTCCAAGAGAAACATATAATAGGGATTTACTTCAATTTACTTTAGTTTGTAAAATGAATTACCAATCAAATAAACAGCAGTCATTAGTTACACATTACACTTCTGTTTAGTGCTTTATATTTAAAATCTGGAAGTGATTATAAAAGGAAGAATGTAAACTCCAAAATGTAAATACAAATATAAAGCCACATACTGTACATGTACATTCCCCCCCAATTCAGGAAAACAAGAATTGAACTGATCATTAAATATTTATTTATTAAACTCTCTTCTTTCTCTTCTTTTCTTCTTGAGAGATAATTTGAACGATTAAACAATTCGAACAACCAATTCAACACAAGTTAATCAACCACCACAATTCTAACTCAAACACTGAAAACTAAGATTTGTAAACCATATGAAATAGTCAAATTACATTAAATCCAATTTTAAAAACAAAGTAGGATATTACCCAGCTGTGATTTCAGTCTATAATGTTGGCGCACTATGTTGGAGTTCATATTAATGTGAAACATTATTGAGTCCTTATAGATCCAGCAATAGCCAAATTCCAAAGACACAATGCAACACTGAAGAAAAACAGCAAATCTGATTGACAGGAGCACTGTTCCAGGCAAATCCTCCATCCCCTGATGCAGACAGGCCCAATCAGCAGCATAACTTGCAAAGTTGCCTTGGCCTGTCCAGTAGTTCGCTCTGTCTTCACGTTTCATTGCTTACTTGCTCTCAGTGAACTCTTAACTCTACGAAATGCTCATCAATCCTTGGATGCAAAGTAAAACACGTGTATCGCCTGTCTCCTAAACCATTTCAAAAGATTACTCACATTAAAAACAAAAGTACTAAGATGAAGGAAAAACTCTGCAAGTGCTCAACTCTTAAATTTAAGTTCCCCATTGAACGGCCTCTCCCGCTGCATTGTACGCTTATGGGAAAACTCCTGTTTACTCTGATACTGTTACATTTTGGGTTGTCTCTGGCCCTGTGTACTTTGGCATAGTGCATGGACGTGGGAATCCACATTATGTGCTTGTTGACTGACTGGTGTTAACCAGATCAGAGCTGGAACTTCTCACTCACAGGTTGCTTATTCATTCATTCAAAAGCCTTGTGTCTCTCAGCCAGCGAGTACCCTGCCTGGGCACAATTATCATTTAGGCCCAGATGTGGGCCTGAATCACATCTTGGAACACCTATCGCCTGATTCAGACAGGCTTTCCATTGGGACTGACCTCCAGAAGCAAGATAGCCATGACAGATGCCTCCAACTTGGGTTGGGGACCACTGTATAAGGGCAGATCCAGCTGCTGTCGCCAGCTCCTTGGCCAGTTCCAATGAGGAAGGACCTCCTGTCTCAAGTGAGTCCATGATCTGGCATTCCCAGCCTGAGCTGTGGAGCCTTCATGTTTGTTCCAGGTGAATCTTCCATCCCCTGATGCAGATGGGCCAAATCAGCAGCATAGTCTGCAAAGCAGCCTCGGCCTGTCCAGTAGATCACTCTATCTTCACGTTTCATTGCTCACTTGCTCTCAGTGAACTCTTAACACTACAAAATGTTCATCAATTCTTGGATGCTAAGTAAAATACGTGCATCGTCTGCCTCCTGAACCATTTCAAAGGATTAGACACTCAAAACACAAGTACTAAGACAAGGGAAAAAACTCTTCTGCAAGCACATGCTCACTTTCACTGAACTCTGAAATTTAAGTTCCTTATTGAATGGTCTCTCCCATTGCATTGTACACTAACAGGGAAATTCCTGTTTACTCTGATACTGATGCATTTTGGGTTGTCTCTGGCTCTGTGCACTTTGGCATAGTGCATGGATGTAGGAATCCACATTATGTGCTTGTTGACTGACTGGTTTTAACCAAATCGGAGCTGGAACTTCTCACTCACAGGTCGCTTATTCGTTCATTCAAAAACCTTGTGTCTACCAGCCAGCAAGTACTCTAATTATCATTTAGGCCCAGATGTGGGCCTAAATCACGTCTTGGAAGGCCCATCGCCTGATTTAGACAGGCGTTCCTTTCGGACTGACCTCTAGAAGGAAGATAGCCATGACAGATGCCTCCAACTTGGGTTGGGGACCACTGTATAAGGGCAGACAAGCATTTGGCAGCTGAATCTCAGGGAACCACATGTGGTTCTCTGAGATCCAGCTGCTGTCGGCAGCTCCTTGGCCACTTTCAATGAGGAAGGACTTCCTGTCTCAAGTGAGAGGCATGATCTGGCATTCCTGGACCGAGCTGTGCAGCCTTCATGTTTGTTCCAGGTGAATCCTTCATCCCCTGATGCAGATAGGCCAAATCAACAGCATAGCCTGCAAAGCAGCCTCGGCCTATCCAGTAGATCAGTCTATCTTCACGTTTCTTTGCTCACTTGCTTTCAGTGAACTCTTAACAATCCAAAATGTTCATCAATTTTTGGATGCAGAGTTAAGCACGTGCATCGCCTGTCTCCTGAACCATTTCAAAAGATTAGTCACATTAAAAACAAAAGTGCTAAGATGAAGGAAAAACTCTGCAAGTGCTCAACTCTCAAATTTAAGTTCCCTATTGAACGGCCTCTCCTGTTGCATTGTACTCCTGTTTAATCTGATACTGATACATTTTGGGTTTTCTCTGGCCCTGTGTGCTTTGGCGTAGTGCATGGACGTGGGAATCCACATTATGTGCTTGTTGACTGACTGATGTTAACCAGAACGGAGCTGGAACTTCTCACTCACAGGTTGCTTATTCATTCATTCAAAAGCCTTGTGTCTCCCAGCCAGCGAGTACTCTAATTATCATTTAGGCCCAGATGTTGGAAGGCCCATCGCCTGATTCAGACAGGCGTTTCATAGGGACTGACCTCCAGAAGGAAGACAGCCATGACAGATGCCTCCAACTTGGGTTGGGGACCACTGTATAAGGGCAGACAAGCATTTGGCAGCTGGATCTCAGGGAACCACATGTGGTTCTCTGAGATCCAGCTGCTGTCGGCAGCTCCTTAGCCAATTCCAATGAGGAAGGACCTCCAGTCTCAAGTGAGAGGCATGATCTGGCATTTCTAGCCCAAGCTCTGGAGCCTTCATGTTAGGCCCCTCGATGGGACTCTGTACAGTTCCCCGCAAGGGTGACTTACACTATTTTTGAGGGTAAAGCCCAGAATGCAGCACGGAATGAGGACCCATCCTCTTGTGACGTGTCATCCATGTTAACAGTTCTGCAAGAGCTGCTGGATAAGGGGCATACCCCTTCCACGCTCAAAGTGTATGTGATAGCCATCACAGCCAATCACACTCTTGTGGCTGGCCAGTCACTAGGCAAAAACAACCTTGTTGTTAAGTTCCTGAGGAGAGTTTGGAGACCGAATCTGCCTCGTTCTCATATTGTGCTGACATGGGACTAATCCAGAGTCTTTAGGGCCCTACGAAGCTCTCCCTTTGAGCTGCTTCAGTCGATTGACTTGCTGCCCCTGACTCTTAAGACTGCCCTCCTTCTGGCTTTGTTGCTAGTCAAGTGAGTGGGTGATTTACAAGCACTGTCAATGCTTCATGACTTGAGTTTGGGCCTAACGACCAAGGCACAGTGGTCCTTAGTGGTCCGGTGGAGTGGTCCTCAAACCAAGGCACAGCTATATGCCTAATGGCTTTCCACTGCGTTCAGAGCACAAGTCATCACCCTTCTGGCTCTTCCTAAACCAGTGGATGAGCAGGGTCCAAAGTCACTCTGCCTGGTTCGGGCTCTTGGACTGTTATATAGAGCACTCTAGCCACTTTCTGCATTCAGAGAAGCTCTTTGTGTGCTTCGGAGGCTGCTCTAAAGGGCTGCCAGTTGTTATAAAGTAGAGACTCTCTCACTGGATAGTTGACGCTATAGCCCTGGCTTACACCTCAGTAGGTTTACAGTGTCCTGTAAAATTGAGGGCCCACTCCACCAGAGGAATAGCCTCCTGCTGGGTTTGGTTCAGTGGAGTTTCTATTGGTAATATATGTGCGGCTGCCGGCTGGTCTTCACCGTCTACCTTCACCAGGTTTATAACTTGGACTTCCTGCCCTTAAGGCATGCATTTTGTCTGCCTAATTCACCTAATCCCCTGTGTATGTGGAGAAGTTCTTGGTATGTAGGCCCTAGCCTAGTGACTTGGGTCTCAAAATTGGCTTATGGTTTTTAAGAGCCCTTGCAAAGTGGCTTTGTTCTGCACTTGCTTATGGCATGGCACTATTGAATGCATTCGCCATAAGCATGCAAAGCAATGGGAGAGACTGGGAATGTCTCTCCCATTAGGGAATGTTCCATTTACTAAAGGGAACGAGCGTTGCATAAGCAGTCCCTGTATGAACTTCATTTCTGGTTACTCTGGTTACTAACAGTCCAGTTTATTTACTCACAATCAAAAATTACTTTTTTTTTTTTCTAGCGAGAAATCAGTATTAATGTAATAACATATTTGCTTAGTTATCAGCAAAGCTCTGTTGTGTTGTAGATCGTTATACTGTTACGCTGCCTCAGAAGCGTGTCCGAAATCAGTGTCGCGAGGTGCCTGCCCTGCAAAGTCTTTTGCCTGATAAGGCAGCGAGGCAACAAGTCAGTAGCCTAAGCTTTCAGATGCAGCCTCTGAATCAGTAATGTTTCAGATCTCTTAAGACTTACAACACCCAATGTGTAGCTAAATTTTTTTATGACAGTGAAAACTTACAACGTCAATTGTTTACAGAAACCTTTGTAAATAAAACAAAAGACATCTTCTGCTTCTTTTAAACGTATCTTCAATATTAAAACCTTTGTAAAAAAAAAAAAATGAGTTATAAAGAAAAAAACACAGTTATAGAATCACACTGTTTCACAAAGTTATAGAATCCAAATATGAATCTATATTTCACATTTTCCCTATAAACAGAAATTAGAAAACCTCAATTTAGAAAAGCACTTCAAGGTTACCAGCAACACTTCGATCAGTAGGCCTAAACTTGAAAAGGGCTCTACAAACTGAATGTGTATGAAGTGTTTTGGTAGCTTTAATGCATTTTGAATGTGAAATTACTGTGCAAAGCATCAAAGTTAGGTATGTGCACTGTGTGAAAAGTTTTTACACACATAAAGCAAAAAAACAAAAAAAAAAACACTTTAATTACAAACATTTAGGTTTGTGCTCTGAAATAATGCAGCCACCTTAACATGTCATTATTTACATAAACGCATTGTGTATGTTCAATGATTTAATAATGAAATACACAAAGATTTACCTTTTCAAAACCCCAGCTAATGTTAAAGCCAAACCACATGCAGTACAATTTACTACATTTTTCACAACACTGTCATGACTTTGCATAAAAAGGGTCACCTCTGAAAACCCAGAGCAAGAAAATGAGGCCTCTAGAGAAAGAGCAGGACGAAAAATTGTAGGACTGAGAAGAGGTGGATGAAAGTGTAGAAAGTATGCGTAGAAAGAGATGATGGGTGAGAAAAATAATAGATGTATGAGGAGGAGAGGAACAGAACGAGGAGACCATTATCTGGGGAAAGAGCATCAACATTCGCATTCATCATAATACCATCTTACCTTTTTGAGCCATAACCTGAACTGTAAAAGCCATGTTATTCATCACTCCGGAGCTGCAGGAAAATGACACCACAACAGCACTGATGTTAAGAACACACACAGTTCGAAAGCCTTTACTAGCAGTTATCCTCAGCTGTGACATGAACAGCAGTAGTCAGTGAAACATATACTCTTGAATTCACATTCATGCATTCAAGCTTTAATCCACTGCAATTTACTTTGCATTTAAATCAAAAGCCCATTTCAGAATTTCCAAAAAGAATCAGGCAGTCATACAATATCATACTATAATAGTGATATGCAATGGTCCTAACAAGTTTTTGGACTTTTAACTAATGAACTAAATTAATGAACTTTTAAAACTTTTTTATGTTTTTATGGGCCACTGTACTGTATGTTGCTTGCAAAAAAACAACAAACAAAAAAATCTCTCAAAATGTTGATCGATGGAGAAAACATTTTGGCTCCCGGTGGTGTAGTTGCTCTCCATTCCTTATAGTGGAAGGCACTGAAGAGTTGAGGGAAAAACAAGAGAGGGTTTTTCTCCATATTGGGCCAATTTACTTGTGTTGTGTTTAAAGTTTAGTTTTTTTATCAGGCTACATTAGAGAAAAACATTATCTGAAGAACTAAATGTTTCAGAAAGTTGGTCAGCAAATTCTGCAGCCCAGGTGGACTGGTTCTGGCAAACATATCGATTAAAGAAACACTAGGTAATCAAGAGCTGAAATCATAAAAAACTGGATTTTACACAACAGACTGTACCACAAGAGTTGTTACCACACTCAGAAAAAACAATTGGATCCACAAGAAAGTTTTCTCCATGAAAACCTTTTCATGAATTTGTGTTGCTTGCTAAGACATTGCTATTTCTTGTACTTAGAGATCTGAATTAACCCATAACCTGAATTATTAAACTTTGACTGCATCCCAGCCATAGTGCAGCCAGAAATTTAGAGATGCCTCTTTTGACTCTTTTGCCTCTTTTGACTTACGATGGGAGTGGAAACACCATAATAACAACAAATGACAACAAATGTATTGGAGGTTGACCTGCAGCTCCCATCAGTCTGTCTGAAAACTGCATTTCAGTCCCATCATCTGCCTGTCCAATATGTCATTTAACAGTCTTGTCAAGTCCAAATTGTCCTTCACCAGAGACATTTTCCACACAGGTGTCATCCAACTTGGCTGGCAACTTTCTTTTACAGAAACAAGTGACATTCAGTTTTTCATGTCATGTTTCATCATAAGCTCCTTTGTCAGTTTGATCAAAGCCATTGTTTGAATCATCCCTGTATGCACTAAAACTCTCATTGAGGCCCTGATCAAATGAATTTAGCCTGTGACGAAGAGGTTGACAGATTATAGACCCTTTGTGGAAAAGTCACTTGTCTTGTGAAACTCGTTGAAAGCGATGAGGAGAAACACAAATGTCTTTGTTTGTGTTGGTTAAAAGAAATATTCAGCCTCAAGTTTAGTCTGACTAGAGCAATCTCAGCTAACATTTCTTATATAGCCTCAAACAGTGTCAAAAGTTTCCTCATTGAGTCATACTGAAAGCTCCATTGTGAACTGCAAACCATTTTCATGTGGAAGTTTTGGCAATGCATGTCAGACCCCATTATGAAGCTGCAGAAATTGTTAAAATGGCCAAAAAACCCTACATAACAGCAGGTCATGCTCAGTCTTGTGCTTTCCACAGCTTCTAGAGTCAATGCGAAGCTTCCTATAAGGGTTTCAATCAGGATTGCTTGAACCACTCCCACTGAGGCAACACATAACTGATGCACCATCAAACCTGACTCCACAGCACATCTCAGGGTCAAGATTGAGTGCTTGCAAGACATCAGAAATGCTTTGTGAGTTCCCTGCTGTGGTCATGTCCTCTGCCTGCATGAACTTCACAGCAGCTTCCAGCAGCTTGTTCTGAATATCAAGGCTAATGCACCTCCATTTTTTTTTTCTAGTTTGAAAACAACAACAACAACAACAACAACAACAAAAAACATAGTAACTATATCACAAATCAGCACATCCATCTTTTCAAACAGTGTTGTTAATGACTTTATTGACCAAGCAGATGTGAATGTTTTAACAGCTATTAGGTGGTGTGATTGCTTCGTGTTTGTGCCCATATGAACAAGATGTGTGAACGGCGTCAGCAGTAAAACGAATTGCCAGGGAAGGCATCTGGAATTTCATTGGGGGCATTTGGAATTTTGAAGGAAGAATTTGAATTTCAAAGGGGGTATTTGAAGTTTCAAAGAAAGAATCTGGAATTTTGAAGGGCAAGTTTTAAATTATGAAGGAAGCATTCAGAATTTCAAAAGGGAGAATTTTTTTTAAATTTTGAAGGAACATTTGGAATTTCAAAGGAGAATTTTGGAATTTCAAAGGGGCATTTGGAATTCTGAAGGGTGAATTTGAAATTCTAAAGAGGGAATTTGGAATTTCAAAGGGGCATTTGGAACTCTGAATGGTGAATTTGAAATTCTAAAGAGGGAATTTGGAATTCAATTTGGAAAGTTCAAAGGGAGAATTTTACATTCTGAAGAAGCATTTGGAATTTCAAAGGGAAATTTGAAATTTCAGAGGGGCATTTGGAATAATTCTGAAGGGGAATTTGGAACTTCAAAGAGAGAATATGGAATTCTAAAGGGGGAAATTGGAATTCTGAAGGGGGAATTTGAAATTCTAAATAGGGGATTTGGAATTTCAAAGGGGCATTTGAAATTATGAAGGGGGAATGTGGAATTTCAAAGGAAGAGTTTTAAATTTTGAAGTGGAATTTGGAACTTCAAAGGGGAATTTTGGAATCTTGAAGTGGACATTCAGAATTTCATTGTGGAATTCGGAATTTTGAGAGGATGATTTGAATTTCGAAAGGAGTATTTAAACCTTTAAAGGATAAATTTGGAATTTTTAAGGGGCATTTGGAATTCTGAAGGGGAATTTGGAATTTCAGTAAGGGGATTTGGAATTCTGAAGGGGAATTTGGAACTTCAAAGAGAGAATTTGGAATTTCAAATTTTGAAGATGCATTTGGAATTTCAAAAGGGAATTTGAAATTTTGGAGGGGCATTTGGAATAATCCTGATGGGGAATTTGGAACTTCAAGGAGAGAATTTGGAATTCTAAAGGGGGAAATTGGAATTCTGAAGTGTGAATTTGAAATTCTAAATAGGGCATTTGGAATTTGAAAGGGGCATTTGAAATTCTCAAAGGGGAATGTGGAATTTCAGTAAGGGTATTTGGAATTCTGGAGGGTGAATTTGGAATTTCAAAGGAAGAGTTTTAAATTTTGAAGAGGAATTTGGAATTTCAAAGGGGAATTTTGGAATCTTGAAGTGGACATTTGGAATTTCATTGTGGAATTTGGAATTTTGAGAGGATGATTTGAATTTCAAAAGGAGTATTTGAAGCTTCAAAGGATAAATTTGGAATTTTGAAGGGGCATGTGGAATTCTGAAGGGAATTTGGAATTTCAAAGGGAAATTTTGGAATTTCAAAGTGGACATTTGGGGGGGGATGGAATTTCTATGGGGGCACTTAGATATATTTTACATGTAGCTCTCGTTTTACATCAGTTTGAAAAAAAAAATATATATATATCTACTGTGTGTAAATTCTTCCTATGTGTGTATCTTTCTGTGTGTATAGCATACAGACAAGTAGTACACACAAGTAAGTGAGATAATGAATGTATAATCAAGATAACTGAGTAATGATCTGCAAGTGATTCATTTACTGTTGCGCACCTGTTGCTTATTTTCTTCTGAAGAATCTACTTGGCATAGAAGTACTAAAGCTGGAGACCTGCTGTCCTGCAAAGTTTATTTCCAGCCTACTTCAACACACCTGCCTGTAATTTTTCAAGCGATCCTGGAGACCGTGATTTGCTGGTTCAGGTGTGTTTGATTAGGGTTGAATGTAAACTATGCAGGACACTAGGTCTCCAGGGTTTAAGTTCTTTTCAATAAAGAAACATGATTAAAAATAATGCTGAAACCACAATTTTAAAAGACTGAATTATAGGGCTTTTGAAGGAGGAAAAAAAAAAATCATAAACAACAGCTGGCCATGGATATGAAGCACTAGGACTGAAGGAAGTGGAGGGACTTTGCTAGTGTCACAAAACAGAAGGCTACAGCTTGTAAAAGAGAGGCAAATAAGACAGGTGGCATTGCCAGTGCTGTTCGTCCTCTGACTGCAGATGAAGAGAAAGTTTTGGCCATTCTCTTGTCTCAACCCCAAGCATTAAACTACAGAAAAACAGCATGACAAAAGGTTTAAAACCTGTTAAGAATCCAATTACAATATGAGAAACTATCTGGCTAAACACTGCCTTTTTACTGCCACAAGCAATTGATGAATCCCTCATGTATAACAAGTTCATTTCGATTCCTGATTATTAGACAGCAAAATGTTTCCATTCATTACTCATGCGCATCAGTAACAGGTTTACTAATGACTTCACTTATAAAAACACTATCTGTGTGTTTTAAAGTGCTCAGCAATGGCAGCTTTACAAAGAAGTCAATGATCGGTATCCCAGTAATTGGGGGTTCGTAAACGAAATGCAGTGGGTTTAAAAGCTAATATTAAATTGAATCACAAAAATGTAAAATTTAAATAAATAAATAAATAAAGACGTGAAAGACTGCACTGAAAACTGAACATTGAACACTGAAATTGGATTCATGCAAGTATTGAATCACAAGGGGCTGTATTTCAGTCTGATGCGTTGCAGGTTTTAGAGTGAATCATGTATGCCACTGAGTTTATAGCGAGCAGATTTTCAGCTTTAAATCCGATTTGTAATTAGATCCATTTATAAACCTGTTGACAACTAAACACAGAGTTAAAGTTCTCTTTGCAATTTTCCACCAAAATAAAAGCTTGAGAGTTTTAGCTTTTTAAGTGTTTGAAAGTGGAGAATTTAAGACAGTTAGTATTGTAGCTTGCAGTTTAAAATTAGTTTTCTTTTTTATAATTATTATTATTATTTTTTAAAGTACAACTGTATTACAACAGTAATATATTTCTGTCAGCATTTTTTAGTATTAATAATAATAATAATAATAATAATAATATAAAAAAATATAATTTTATTACTACCGCTACTCAAATTGAGTTCCTAAAACAAGTGTAAATGTGGACTGAGACACTATCACAACTAAAAATATGTAACTACAAAGTCAATACGAAGACTCTCTTTTTTTTCTTAGTTTTTTTTTACTATTTTGTTCACTAAAAAGTCTTAATTGTTTTTTGTAAAGACTGTACCCAAGTCAATACCCTTAAAAGTCATTATTTCCTTTGTCTCTGCTCTTTTTGCCTGGATGCATCAGCAATATGAAACGTTTTCATAGGAAATTAAATGTTTAGCATATCACATTGCTTGCTCTGTCTGAACGAACGCATCAGATTTCATCACTGACGGTGCAAATTAAAGATTTAAAAACCAAATTGGATTTGTGCACAGTGTAAACAAAGACTTCTGACTTCTCAGTAGCACATAAATTGGAGCCAAAGTCTCCAGCAAGTTTGCTCTAATGGGCCGGATGCCTAAAGGCCATGATTACTCTTCAGTACACTTTTCCTGGCCAAGTTAATTCTGTGAATCAAAGAGAAAAGGAGTTGAGCCACGCAAGTCTCCTAAGGTAATGAACTGAGTGCAGACAAGAACTCCTTTCAACATTTCTCCTAAAATATTTAAGAACAGAAGTTTAACAAGCCAAAATCAGAAGTACCTACAATGTAATAAAATTGCTTTGCTGTCGCCAATTTGATATGGTTTTGTAAGGTTACAGTTGCGATGGCACGGTTGCAAAGATACAGCCTCAGATCCTTTTTGCCACCTCACCATTGAATTCACTGATGTGTTTTATACATCAAAAAGCTTTTGGCCAACATGATCTAAAACGGATCTGCCTCAGGGCATCGTGACTATGACGTATATCACGTTTCATCAAAGCGCTGACCAGATACAGCCTAAAGTCCTGTCAAGTCTTCACTGAAGCAGTTTGGTGTATCAAAAAGATTTTAATAACTTTTTGCTAGCGTGGTTTAACGATGATCAGTGCCAAATTTGGTGAAGATCTAATGAATGGTTTAGGAGGAGTTTGTTTTATGTGAATATGTTTTTCACAAAATTCACAATAGAGGATGGTATAGAAGCCTATTTTCACCATGTAAGAAAAAAATTAAGTCAGATAAGTCAGAATTTTAAACCGTCATAATTATTAGATAAAAAGTTAAAACTATTACTTTAAAAGTCGTAATTATAACATACTAAGTCATCATTTTAAAAGTCAAAACTGACATACCAAGTGGAAATTATGATATAAAAAGTCATAATTATGGGATAAAACTTGAAATTATGACATATTTAGTCATAATTATGATTAAAAAAAGTAGAAATTGACATAAAAAAAAAATGTTATTTGCTGAAATTATGACATAAAACATCAATATTATGACTTCAAAAGTCAAAATTGACATACCAAGTCAAAGTGATGACATAAAATGTCATAATTATCATATTAAAAGTAGAAATTATGACATATTAAGTCATAATTATGAGATAAAGTCAAAATTGACAGTCAAAATTATGACATTATTTATCATATTTAGATGTAATTATGAGATAAAAAGTTTAAATTATGATGCAAGTCATAATTTTCAGAAAATAATATAAATTATGACATACATAGTCATAAATTTATGAGATTTTATAAACACATTTATAATATATAAATAGTAATTTTGTTGCCATTTTAAGTCATAATTTGACTTGTCATGTTATAATTGCAACTTTTTCCTCATAATGTCATAATTTTGATTTTATCGCATAATTATGACTTACCAAAGCTTTTTTTTCCCTTTTTTTTTTTTTTTTTTGGACTCGAACACTGGCCATCACAAGGGGTGATGGCTTGAGAAATCAATCAAATTTTGCAAATATCCAATATGAAACATAAATATATGTTTGTGTGTATGTATACATCAGCTACTAGATCATAATGTCTTAAAAGGCCACTCTTTTTTTTAGCTTTCTAGATTGTCTTAAATTCCCAGCAGAGTTTTTTAGCCTTTGACACACTCCCAGCGTGATCCTTATTCTCACTCGCATCACTAAAGTCGATCCGTTCACTTCATTTACATATTCTACATCATTATTTTCACTCACCTCTCTCATGCCGGTTCACCATCTGCATTCATATCAGGTCCTGCGTCTCGGCTCAGTGCCTGACGCTTTGGCCTTTCTTTATTTTCCATATTTTCGACTGCATGATACACTGTTGTGTATTCACCTTGTGGTTTGCAATCTGAATAGTGCTGATCCTTGTTTATGTGGATATAAGAGAGTCATTTATGTCCTTAACCTTTGCTTTCAAAACACAGAGAGCTTTCAATACAGGCATACATCATGAATGAGCTCTCATATGGTTAACAATACAGTACGGCTTTCGCTTTTCTCCCTGCCCAAAACAATAAATAACAACAATTATGTAATTTTTGCTCACAGAGACAATCACCTGAGCTGTAAATGCCATGTGATTAATCTTTCTGGAGCTGGAGCAAATGCATTCTGACAAAGAATCAGATTGCACAGTAATTACTGTATTATAATTAAATATTAGTGATATGCATGTTGCATTAAAAAAGGCATTATTGAATGTCTATATGGAGAAAAAATGCTTTTTAGAGGCAGATGATGTAGCTACATCACCTACCAGCATCCACAAGATTATCATGTGCAAAGTTTTGAGATTAAATTGTTGCAAATTTAGATCTATCCAGTGAGAATCCCTGAAATTATTACTTCTATGTGACATTGTGATTGTTAATTATGCAAGGAATTAGGTATCCACCTTATTTTTCCCTTAAGAGTGGGTGCAGCCATTTGTAATTTTTTTGCATCAGGCTTCCGGTCTCATCCACCTCCAGCTATTTTTAGCTGCACAAAAAGCTCGTTTTGCTGCTTGATATTGCAAACTGTTGTGTCTTACCATATTATTTTAATGTATTATCTTAATTATGAACACACTGGTTTGTAGTGCAAACTGTTTTACCGTTAACTGCACTTCGATATTCTTCTCATTATTTCCCTATGGCAGATTATGAACTGGATGTCTAACACATTACCAGAAAACAGCTTACTTCTGCATTGAAAAATAAGGTGGATAGCTTTAATAACAATAATGCAAAATTAGAAAAACAACAAAATAAAGGGAGAAATCCAAACCGTAAGAGCTTTGCATGAACTAAAACACATGGCTATAAATAAAGAAGGCAATAAATAAGACACAGGTGAACAAAATGAATAACCAAGGACACAGGTAAGAACATACTGATACAACCAACATCAACAGGAAAACTCAGAGAGCAAAAATATCAAAGTAGATGCTTAAAATTCATAACAGGTGATGGACACATGGCGCGCTAAGCTCTTACAACAGTGTGAGACAAAGTGTGTCTGTCTGCGTAAACAACTGTGTACACCAAACACGCAGCATACAACACAACAGTTCTTGCACACTGACATTCCCAGCATACACCAGACAGAGAGATGGCTCTCATCTGTCATGACAGTTTAGCGCTGAGCGCTGGGACACATCACTGATGGCTTTCGGAAACTGAAGTTTGAGGTGTGAAACCTTATCTGGAGCTATTATTTTGGACGTCATGTCAAACTGCAGCCTGCTACTGTCCAGATGACAGCCTAACCATTCAAAAAATGAACCTGGCCATCTGAAAACAAGATTAAAACTACCAAAAACACAACTCACAGTGCCAAGATAGGACTAGTGCTGTCAGAGGACGAACCTTTAACATAGAAAGCACATTTCTGATATATGCTCTATTCTCTAATTCTCTATAGTTGTAGTACCTCACATTGCAGTTTTTTTTTTTTTTTTTTTTTCATTACCTAGTACACTTTTTTAAAATTCTTCACACAGTCAGCACAGCAGAAGTGTTTTCAATTGCTTTGGTACAAAATGCATTAAATAGCCACATTCTGCAAATGGATGAAGCGTTTTCTCACTCAAATCCAGCCAAACTCCATGTATCTATCTTGTTTTGCACACATTTACATAATGTTCATGGAGTGGAAAAACTTGTTTATGGCAACAGTTCTGCAAAATGATGCTTCTTGCAATTTTCGTGACACTTTCAAATTGAAATATCCAGTGGGTGGGGCTAAAAGCGCATTCAATTTTTTTTTTTTTTTTTTTTTTTTTCGAAAACAGATGAACCTGGCAACATTTTTTGACATTTGTTGTACGTATCACTGCAGTTCAGAAATAAAATGTCTGGTAAATGACGATCCATTGACTTATAATGATCTATTGCATTTTTAAAATAACGTACCACCTACATTAAACCTAACCAAGATTAAAGAGATAAACACATTTTGATGAAACAATGCCATTTTAGCTCTATACAAGTCTTTCAGAATATGCTGCTTTTTAGGTGACACGTCCACACATATTTTTTTCTCCTTTGGGTTTATTAATCATGAAAAAACATGCATCTAAGTACATTTTTTAAAAATGATATTATAACCAATAAAACGTATGATAATACGAGATAAAAGCGCATTTGCTGAAACAAAAATGCCATTTTAACTTGATTCTATAAGTCTTTAAGCTCTTTTATCTTGTACCTGAGCACTTTACATTGCAAGTGCAATGTTGTACCGGGTGCGCTACCGAGCAAGTTTACTTAATCAGAAAAGCCACATATGGCACTGGTTATGTGACGCAAACATCAAAATGTATTATCAAAATACTCATAAATCCAAGGCATTCGAATAATGTGAAAAATATTAAAAGCCTTTATTCAAATAGCTTTAAAGTTTTAAAAACAACACATTTGTGCACCAATGCGTTGTAGCAGCAGCCATGTGAATAAAGGCTTTTTAGATTTTTACACATTATTTGAGTGCCTTGGATTTATGAATATTTTCATGTTATAAAAGAATCCCGCATCCAAAGGGCACCGATTTATGGATTTTTACACCCCAGCAGCAGTTTTTTGCTTTTTTGCAATCAAAATGTATTGCAAAGTGTATCAAAATGTATAAGTTTGTATCATGCACTATGGTAAAAGGGTTTTGATAATCTGCCCTGTAATCATTATTTATGTGAAAAGGAATAAAGCTTATATATAAAGTTTTACTGCCATTAGTGTTTATTTAAGCTGTATGTTTTTGGAGACCCAGAACAAACCAGAACTAGAAAAACTGAGCATACTCTAAGTCTTTACTACTAGTCACCTTTATAAATGATTTTAATTCACAATTATTAGTATATAAATTGCCTAATGCTCTAAGTATATTGCAAATATGCTTCTTGAATATAAACCAAAGAGAGCTTTGAAATCATTGGAATCGGGTCATTTAATAGCAGAATACTGAGGGCATTTCATCTTTCACTTTTCACGTCTATGTCAAGTGTTTTGAATCGCCATTGTGCCGCATGAAATGTGCTATAACTTATGCAACAATGGCTGAAAGAGTAAGTATTGACTGGAAGAATACAAAAAAACGTCCCGTTTATTTCCATGATGAAAGACTTTGTGCCAGCTGAAGAAAGAGATCAAGTGAGGAGAAAAATGGCAACATTCTAGTAGCTGCTTCTGGTAGTTGATTATAAAATGTGCATGAAGAGAAAAGTATACTTAGTGTTGAGAAAAGTATGTAAACAAATTATTAGAAATGGTGCAAAGTTATCAAATGGATTCACATGTTCATTTGAGCTAGTAAATTGAGTAAAAAGATGAAATGTCACAACTTTCAGAAGACATCATAACTATGTTGATATTTAATGTTAAACTGGTGAAATTTAATTTTAACATTTCTGAGGCCTATAGACTTGATCTTTAGAGGGTTTTTTTTTTTAATTATATTAATAGATTCATCTTTTAGATAACATAATAACTAGAGTCTACCAGTCAGTATAAATTCAGTCCATCACAACATGACATTTAGAAAATTGCATCAGTTTTCAATTTTCAATTTTCTATTTTTTTTTTTTTTTTTTTTCACCAGAGGGAAAAAAACAATGCAAATTTATGCAAATTTATTTCCCCTAGCTGTTTTATTGTCCACCAGGTGAAAATGTTAAATGTGATCATTTAAAAAAAAGTAATCAAATGATTGAGAATTCATGATCAGACATTTATGAGCAACACTAGGCTAATGGTGACAACAAAAGCAACAGCGACAAAACTAATAATAATGATTATAATAATAGAAAGAAACAAAGAAAGAAAGAAAGAAAGAAAAGCCCAAGCTTGTCACTTCCTGCTTTACTCTGAAAACACAAATCTTTTAGTTGTTTATTAGTCTGCCATATTAAGTGGATTTATTCTGTGCTCTCATACTGTGACACATTTCCCCTTTGCATCTGAGCAAAACACTGAATGCAACCCTGCAGGTAATCTCAGATCTCAGCTGGCTCTTTTATGAATGAGAGCCGTAATAATGAGGATTAAAGACTGAGGCATGTTTACTGGTGTAAAAGCTCATTTGAGAGTCAGCGGGCCAGTAAGATGATGCACTCTTTAAAATACTGTAAGCTAATAGCGCGTTCTGTTGTGTGAAATATTTTTTTTTTCAGCGACGGTATAGACGGAGAGAAAGAGAGAGTGTTTTATTTGTACTGCTAGGGGGAGCTCTAGACTTTCCATTGGAGTCTATCCACCTTGCGCCTCGACGCAGGGTTGCCAGATTGGCGTCGATAATGTAATCGTCGTTTGACTTTGCTCTTGAGGAAGAAACATGATATTTATATTGCAGTGCTGCTATTTTATACGGTTTTAAAAGGTAAATGGACATGGTGATGGCCATATTTATTTTTTAACAATCACATTTAGTACCTCTCACCAACCACGAGAATGCACGTTTAATGGGTGTACAAATGTTTAATTTGTACATCCAGCTCAAAACAGCTGATAATTCGATCTCTTACAGAGTAAATGGTATTTAGGTCTATTATCATCATATTTCTGAGAAAAAAAAAATCCTCTACTGTTTTACATCAGTTAGTAATTCTCTAAATTATTGACTGATGTCCACATAGACGTCTCAGCAGATGTTGTCATAATTCTTAAGGGAATGCTAATGTAGTGTCAGTCATTATTTGGATGAAATTATGAAGGGCTCAAACCGAAATCTGAAATCTTAAATTCATGCCCTTTTGTAGCCTGACGATTCGAAACTCCAAATTTGGACGCGTTCATTTAGCTACATACCTACTGTAGCTTCAGTTGTATTTGTACTTGAAAATCTCAATTAAAAAGACATCAACTTTGCCCGCTGTTTCGGACGCGCCTCTCGTGTCATTCTGCGGGCATATCTGGCAACCCTCTTTCAACCCGCATTTCTCTTGGTGTGTGCGCTGAGATCGGACTGTCACCGCGCTCAGATCGGCGCATTATACCGGAGCTGCACCTGGACTTCACCAGCACGCTGCTTTAACATACAGCTGGAGAACTTTGGATGTACATACTTATTTACCGCTGCCCGACATTCGATTTCTTTTGGAGAAGGGCGATATGGGGACACGGCGTGCCGAGGTGGCACTCAGACTGGTGATGGGGATCCAAACAAGGAGCCTTTTTATTCCTTTTCAGAAGCTCCTGTAAAACAATCGGATATCAGGACATTGATGACCCCGAGAGCGTCGGTGTGGAGTTAACCTTACAGGATAGAAGGGAATTGAAGGTCTCTGCATTGGACAAACTGTGTATTGCTATTTATTCCTGCGCGCAAGGACGATTTTCATCGCATAAAAGAGACTGATTGTGTCCGGAGACGCGTGTGCGGACTGTGCGCCCGGTGCGCAAAAAGACCCTCCATCACCAAGAAGCTTCGCGGAGACGCGGGTAAGTTAACCCTGATTTCAGTGCGCTTTGCTTTATTATTTCCTTAAAAACGAAATTCACGCACATGCCGCTTTCCTCTTGTTTTATATAACCGCGTGCTGTTTCGGGTGTGCGCCCGCTGGTTATGATTCACCTATGTGCGTTTCCAAGTCTGTTGGAAAAATAGGCAACGATGCTTATGACCGCTCTTGAGTGGCTCGTGGTTTGTATTTAAATGGTTGATTAGCCGACAGATCTGTTTGCGTTTTTAATTTCCCATTAAAGATCATGTCAGATGGTGGAGAGCTTTGGAGTGTTTTAAGTACTTTTACCGCAATGCTTCATTATATATGTGCATGTGGCTGCGTTGCGCTCACCTATTTTATTTTTTATTTATTTATTTTTTTTTAATTACACTCCTTTCACGCTCTGCGTTAAAGTGGTACTGGGTTATTGTTTTTATACATTCATTATAAAATAAAGATTCCAATTAACTTCCTTCAGAACTTATTGGATTAAGAGGAATAAACCCCGGACGGTTTCTCTGAAGCGCGCAGCTGCGCAAAGGCGAACCATGCAAATTGACGCAGTCTGTGGAGAAAATGTCATTTTAAAACCGATTGTGTTCCTCTATGATCCGCGGGTTCATCGCGTTATTAGTTTCAGGAGATTTTCTGTTGTTGGAAGGAAACTGCATAAATGTCCATACTTTACTTCAGGCATAATGGAACTGGCCTTTTCCAGGAGCCTCTGAAGGGACATTAGGAGCGCTCTGTTAGTCTCACCTGAATGCCTGCTTTCCTTGGAGAGCTACTGCTTGACATTCTAGAGGAAGAAGAGCGGGATTGAATGGGCCAATGTGTTCTGCACTGATGCCTGAAGCGTTCATGTAGTAACTTTGCTCTCAGCGGAACATTCTTGCTCCTCAGAGAACCAAAGTGAACAAACCTTCAAACTGTGTCTGATTTGGAAGCTGGCCCTCAGATGGGTTAAAAAAGCAGTCACTATCAGATATTGGCTCATCGCTTTGCTTCAGAGTTGCCAGGCAGGGAAGATGACATGCTCTAGGCTTGAATCTAAAGCGAAAAAAAGAGCATTTTCTTTTGGCCTGTTTACACAAAGGACCACAACTATAAGGATAACTACAACGTTTTAATAAGCTTTTTAATTCTGTGATACGGTTCACGATAAAAACATGGAACGAAATCACTTTTGGAACGTTTTTTCAGCTGTTAAACTATAAAATCAGACAGCCAATCACAATCCGTTCATCTTTAAACAGTTCAAGCTTTTAAAGAAGTAGACGACAAAAACAACAAACGGATTCATCGTTATAGTTATGCAATGACTATAACCATATAGGCTAACTGTAGTTAAATTTTAATGATCGTTTTGCTCAGAACAATTTATTTTTTCAGCTGATGCACAGTAAAAACGTTGACATTTTTTCAGCCAATCAGAATCCTTTAAAGTCTCATGGCAGTTCATACATATTTTACGAAGTGGCTAACTTGTACAAATTTGTACGACCTCACTTTTGCTAAGTTTTCTGTATTTTACAAGTTCCCAAATTTGTATGAATTAGTATGAATGACGTACTCCTAACCCCACCCCTAAACTTACCTGTCACTGGGGTCTAGACAAATCATACAAAATCGTATGAATTAGTCATCTTGTAAAATACATATGAATTGGTCATGAGATAGCATTGCACATGCTTATAATAAACTTTTATGTTAAAGTGAATGTGTGAATGCTAATACAGCTATCCTTTAAAAGGATGATAACTGTAAAGTTCTGCAATCGTTCTATTTCTATGAAAATTAAAAAATCATTTCAGCTGCTGAGCGATTAAACACTGACAGCCAATCAGAATCCACCTGACTTGAAAGCGCTCGATTATTTAAAGTGGCAGAAGACAAAACTTTAGCACATGCCAACCTGATCTCATGGTAATTAGTACATATTTTACGAGGTGGCTAATTGATACGAATTCGCACAACTTCACTTTTGCTAAATTGTACGTATTTTACGAGTTCCCCAATTCGTAAGAATTTGTATGAATGACATACCCCTGCTCCTAAACCTACCCATCACTGGGGTCTAGACAAGTCGTTCAAAATCCAATTAGTCATCTTGTAAAAAATGTACGAATTAGTCGTGAGATAGCATTGTGCGTGCTTATAATAAACAGTTCCGTTATTGTTCTAATTCTACGAAAATAAAGAAGTCCTTATCATTTCAGCTGCTAAACATAAAACACTGACAGCCAATCAGAATCCACCAGACATTAAAGAATGTGTGCATTTAAAGCGGCAAAAAACAAAATGGCAATGAATGTTAGTGTGCACTCAAATATAGCAACGTCCACACTACAACCATAACGATAATGTTTTAATAATAATTCTAACTGTGTGAGAACAGGGTAGTTCACACAACTATTTCAGAACTTTATTTTTCCGCATTGTCAGCCAATCAGAATCAATGGAATCTTGAGTATTTATAATCAGCAGAGCGTTATTGTGCATTGCTGTGGATGGTAATATAGTTATTGTTATATCTGTTGTTCTGAAGTCTATGACGTTCTCATCCAGCTACGTAAACATGCATTTGTGCACTAACAGAGCCGTCTCTGTCTGGCGTCCTGAGCGTTGATGTTAGAGCAGGCCACACCAGGAGACATGTAATGCTTTGGGTCTCAGCGCTTGTCAACCTGAGCTTTGCTTACAACGTAACCTGTCTTCACGGATGTTTCGCTTTGTCATCTCTAATGCCTGCGTGCGAGCGCGTGTTTGTTTTAGCGTTGACCTCATCTCTGCAGCGAGCACATGTCTGCTCTAGTATCTGCTCTTTACGGCTCTCACACTGACCACAAAAGAGCATTAGTCATTTAAATACAACCAGGAGTATAGGCCTACTAGGAGGAAAACAGAGTTTTCTCATTAAGTCTGAGAAACGGAGCATGGGCGGTCAACACACCGACTGGATTCGCCCGATACGGGCCGGGGGCTTTGGGAAATGCGCTTCCTGTGCTCAGTCTAAATGCTATTAGTTCAGTCACCCCGTTCATGTCCGCCTCACCTCGCTGATGAACCCCCGCACCAAACCTTCCACTTCATTTTTCCTGCATTCCCGGCAGCTCCTCAGAGGCTTGATTGATTACAGACGATCCTTTGACCCCAACTGGTCTCAAATTAAATCAACCAAACACATTAATCAATATCTATTGGGTCACAGGGTTGAATTGCAATGTGTGATCTGCCATTACTGTGACCTACAGCTGGGCGATATATATCAAATATTCATGATACGTTCACCATGATTTTGCTGGCGTATGTAAAATGAAATAACTTTTTATGAATCATTTAAAATGCAAAAGGTGTGTTAAAAGCTTGTTAGGCTGTTTTCAATAAAGACTTAAAGTTTACAATTAGGTTCCATTAGTTAGCATTAGTTAATGCATCAACTACTAACATTTATTAATAATAAGCAACACTTTTGTTACAGCATCCATTAGTTTTTGTTAACATCAGTTATTCATTGTTAGTTCATGTTAACTCGCGTCCATTAATAATGACATGCACTTTTGATTTTTAATAATGTATTGGTAAATGTTGAAATTAACATTTACTAAGATTAATAAATGCTTTAGATGTATTTTTCATTGTTACTAATGCAGTTAATTAATGGAACCTTATTGTGTTGGAATCTTATTGTAAAATACATAAATGCAAACAATATGACAACAATGCATTACAAGTGTGATAGAGATTGCATAAATGCTGTGAGGTTTTACACTTACTATAAGGTGTGAATGCAAATATAAATAGATGAAAAAATCTTAAGTATTAATACTATAGGTGCTGAACGTTAAGGAGGCCTATACGGATTAGAAATTTTGTCATCTTTTACTTTTAAATCCAATTTTACTGAAATAATGCATAATGCAATAAAACGATGCTGAGTTGTGTTTAGTAGTGACACAAGATTCCCAAAGCAGATATACAATAAGTGGTGTTATAAATAAATCATGAAGTGTATGCTGTGAATTAAACTGTGTGTCATCCTCAGTAATTCCCATTAGTAAGAACATCTACATTTGCACCAAGGAAAATGGATTTTAATAACTGAATGCATTGATTCTGGTCATTGCAGTGTGATTGTAAAGAATTGACAGTGCCACAGTGAATGTGATGTGTCAACATTATGCACAGTTCACTTCCTTAACATGATCAGCTGTAATCACTCAAATTAGGCTTTTTTTCTTCTCAGTTGACTGTGAGAAGCATTTGACTTGATTCTGACTTTCAGTGTCCACAGTTTTTAATCACACTGCTGCTTAATTTAACAAATTAATGAAAGGAAAACGGCAGATTAAAATGCTTTGCAATGTCACACTTCATTTCAGCCCATGTAAGAATAATATCCAATCAATTTTACCACTTCATGAGCACATTTTACCAAAAATCACAAAACTTCAGGTTAGTTTTGCTCATGTTTCATGAATGAGATCCACATACAGCAAAATATATTGTCAAATAAAACACAAAATGATATATGATATATGACATATGATTCAAAATATATTTAGCCTAAATGTAAGATTGGAAATGTATTTTCTCACCCCTGAAATATATTTTGGTACATGAAGGTTGAAACTAAATATATTTTCTATTTCAAAAATATATTTCATTGATATTCACTGCTTACAACATGTGTTTTGCATATCTTGAAAATATATTTTGGGCATAAAACATATTTTTATTGGCGTTTGGGACTGCTTTTACTTTTTGAATTCAGTATTCTTGGCAACAGTGGTAAAAAAAAAATCTAAAAATAAATTGAATATTGTTAAAAGGCAGTGTCGCCCAGCTCTAGTTTGGATGTGTCACGCTGTGACCAAAATCCGACAGGTTGAGAGATCCCAGACATGATGCAATCTTTTTGTGTTACTGTGGTTATGTGTACGTCTGTGCTTGTGCAGGTGCGGGTTGAGATGTTGAAAGCGGTTTATTATAGTGATCCAATAGCTCTGTTAGATTGTCACTTCAGATGCAATGGGAGTTGAGGGTTTCCTTTGTAAGAGCTATCTGCTATTTACTCCTCTGAAGAGCAGGTGAGATATTGCTTTTCTCGTTTTGTCTTCCTGTCAGCTGAACTGTTGCCCTGAAAACGCTCGCTGCATCTTGTTTTTTCTCCCTGTATGTGTTGAGATTTTCTGCCAGATTTCTCAGAGCATCTGAAATGAATTTGTGCGTCTCCACGGGATCCCTTAGGGACTTCGCCTTCCCATTGGCCGCCGTGTGTTTTGTGCCCTAATGAAGGAAATTTATAACCGGGGCGGTTAATTCACAGCCTGGGCGACAACCGAGGCCTGCCATTCGTTAAAGCGGTGTTGACTGTTTCCATATGAAGCAATCTCATTGGCTGCTAATTTGCTGCTGCTTCTATTTCAGCCTGCAGTTTTCAATCATTTTTTTCTGATATTTTCAACACAGGCTCATTGGAAATATGTGATATTTCTGCAAAATCCTAACTATACAAGCAATTCACTGCAGTTTCCAGGTGGAATGAACACTACAGCCAGTAAAATGCCAACAAATTTGATTTCTTTTCACAAAATTCATGATTAAAGAGGCAGATTATTGAATAAAAAAAAAACTTATTTTCACACGGTTCCTTGCACAATACTATGTTATGAGCTCAAAATGCTTTTACCATAGTGCATGATAAGTAAACTAATACATTATGGCACTTGCAATACATAACCAGCTCCATATATGTGGCTTTTCTGATTAGGTAAACTTGCTCGGTAGCGCACCCGGTACAACATTGCACTTGCAATGCAAAGTGCTCAGGTATAAGTGAAACTTTAAAAGAGCTTAACATGGCATTTTTGGTTCAGCAAATGTGCTTTTATCTCATATTAGCTTTTGTTAACACTATTGGCTAAGTTTAGGGTAGGGTTTATTGTAGGTGGTATGTTAATTTAAAATACGATGGGGTATTATGCTTTTAGCACTGGACATTTAATTTCTGAACTGCTGTGATTTGTACAACAACCGACATAATAAATTGTTACCACAATGACATTAAACTGTATTGGATAAAAACTGAACATTATTTAGCTATTTAGCAGCAGCCATTGGACATTTCACACTGATACTACCATGAAACGTGCTGCAAGCACACTACTATCATTTTGAAAAAATTGAACACAGATGCACATTTTTTTCCATGACGGTGAAATGTTTAATAAACAGAATGGAGAAAAAATAGTATTGCTAATAGCACCTCCTGTGGACATGTCACCTGAAGAGTAACATAGTTTTTACAGAAATGTAGGCACAGTGACATTTTCAACACCTGGGTTGAATATTTTGCTAGTATTCCAGCAAAATCTTAATCAAGTTAAACCAAATTTGACTTGTTTTCTGCCCAAATCTTACAAAAGTTACTGGAGTGGTTTGATTCTCACAACTATTACACCTAACAAAAGTTAGCCAACACAGAGTACATTAAAGCGAAACTTGACTATAACTTATAGCATAACCATAGTGAATGTTATGTTAACCACTACATTCTGGCAATTGCATCACATAACCAGCTCTATATGTGTCTTTTCTGATGAAGTAAACTTGCTCGGTAGCGGTAACCCATTGCACTTGCAATGCAATATGCTCAGGTACGAGTGAAACTTTAAAAGAGCTTAAAATGGCATTTTTGGTTCAGTAACTGTGATTTTAACTCATAATAGTATTGCTTATAGTGATTTTGTGGACATGTCACCTGAAAAGTGACATATTTCCCCAACAAATTTCAGATTTTGTAGAAACATAAGCACAGTGACACATTTCCATCTCTTGGGTTGGATATTTTGCTACTATTCCTGCAAATCTTAATCAAGTTCAGCCAAATTTGACTTGCATCAGCCCAAACCTTATAAAAGTTACTGGAGTGATTTGATTTTCACAACTGTTACATCATTTGACATTATCAACAATAAAACAAAAGTCAGCCAACGCAAAATCAGTTAAAGCGAAACTTAAATATAACTTACAGCATAACTATGTTATGAGCTCTCAATTTTTTTACCATAGCGATTGGTATGTTAATTATTACATTTTGGAGATTGCATTACATAACCAGCTCCACATGTGTCTGTTACGTGCTCTGTTAAGTGCTCAGATACGAGTGAAACTTTATCAACAATAAAACAAAAATCAGTCAACATAATACCATTAAAGCGAAACTATAGGCAGACATCATTGTTTTACATTGTATTTCCCATCTCTTTATAAATAGGCTGTTTATTTTTCATGCCTACGAGTCATCAAATCTGTATAGACTGTTTTCTCAAGAACAGATCTCATTGTATTATTTGTCGGCACACTTTGAGGCTTCACGTTTAGGCTGGACTTGTTGGCTCATTGCGTCTCCGTTGCTTGATTTGATTTTGCCTTCGAGATGTTGTTGCTTGATGGACTGAAAAGGTCTCGCTGTTGCATTATGAGAGGAGACACGGGCTCTTCAATTAACTTTCGTAGATGGTCCCACTTCTAATGCGAGTGAAGTGTTGCCTGCGGGAAGTACGTTATTTTGTTTTCCCTTTCAAGAGGACTTGATCTACCAAACCAACAGGCTGGAGGCTGGAAATCCCACTCATTCTTCCTCATGACAGATACAGTTGAATGAGAAAGTCTTTATCTCTTTTAAATAATGGCTCTGCATTGCGGCGATGTGAACTGCGGAGCGATTCGCTTCACAGGGCTGCTTTTGTGTGTTTCTCACAGGCCATCATTTGTGAGGGCGTTTGGGCAGGTCTAGGAACGCTACGATAAGATGTAGTTTGCATTCAGATCAAGGTCACTGCGCTGTGCTGAGACTCCCTCTTCCACCGACTGATAAAGCAACATATCTCGAAGATTTAGAAACACGGCTTTTGTTTCTCCAGGCTGTGGGTTTCCAAGAGAACTTGGTGTGAAAAGATTTGGCTATCTTATTTTGTTGCCTTCATCTTGGCAAAAACTAACTTGAAAAGAATGAAAAGTTTTTGCGTTTACAAGAGAATGTTATTGTTAGACAAATACATCCATGTAATAATAAATTTCTCATACATGCATTTAGTTGGCCAATAATAAGTGAATGCTGAAATGCTCAAGTGTGGAAAAAAAAAAAAAACACTGGTGCAATCCATAAACGCACTGTTTTCAATAATATTTTTCAAAAATATATTTTTTAGACAAATATTTTTAGTTTCTAAAATTGTAAATCCATTTTCAGATTTTAGAGGTGTAAAGTTCAAAATGTCAGGGTGATACTCCTTGTCCAGATATTACTATGATGAAATAAATGAATAATAATAATAATAATAAAAAACAAATAAATAACTAAATAAATAAATCAAAATAAATAAATAAATGAAAAGGAAATGTGTAGTTTGACTTAATATTTTATGATTATTTATTAGAAACAAAAAGCCAGTAAAGCAGTTTATTGGAAATTTAATTAAACATTTGTACCATTTATGTATTTTTTTTTTTTTTTACATATACTGTATAATTCATGATATATGGAAAAATAATTTTTTTCTTGAAAAATATATTTAAAAATATATTATATAGCTGTAAGGAAAATGTTATTCATTTTTACTTAATTTTATTTGTACAGTGGTTTGTTTTGTGATCATGTGATTTTTTTTTTTTTTTTTTTTTTTAATTTATTTTTGTTTTTTCAAATCTGTATCTTATTATCAGTGTTTGGTTGTAACACATTACAAGTAACGCAAGTTATATAATCGGATTACTTTTTTCAAGTAACTAGTAAAGTAACGCATTGCTTTTTAATTTACAAGAAAATATAGAGTTACTTTTTCCAAATAAGCAATGCCAGTTACTTTTTTCCCCCCTTTTATTGATTGAAAGCTCGTCTGTAAATAAATGTGAACATACACAAAAAACAGATTCAGTATTCCTCAGAGTGAATAAAAACAGTGAAATGCAACTCAGAATGTGACGCAAACCTGCAATAATTAAATGTTAAATAATACAAATGTCTTTTAAGTATTTAATCCCATTTTATTAAACAGTGTCTTTGCTGCTGACCTTCGATGATCCAAACCATACTAATAAGCAAAAATTACTACAATTATTATTTTTTATTATTATTTTTTTGTTGCTGAAGAGTGTTTAACTTTCTTCTTCTGCGTTCTGCTGTGCAGACGTGAATTTACTTTTTCTCCAGCCTGAGGCTTTTGGTGTGAAAGGGCTTTTACATTTGCCAAAAATAGGATTTTTTTTTATAAAAAAAAAAAAAACAAGCAAGACCTAGCAGATTTAAAAATAACGCAAAAGTAACAGTGCATTACTTTCCACAAAAAGTAACTAAGTAACATAATTAGTTACTTTTTTAGGGAGTAATGCAATATTGTAATGCATTATTTTTAAAAGCAACTTTTTCCAACACTGCTTATTATTCAGTTTGCTGTCAAAAAGTTCTTTGGTACTGCTTTGTTTCTCACTTTATCCCACTGGAAGCACAATTCACTGGGTTTACAAATGGCAAGTGTGAAATGTTGCTTAACCCAGGGTTAAAAAGCCTGAAGTTACAGGAATTATTGAGTGTGGAAAAGGCTGTGAAATTGTAGCTTGTAGCCGTGTTGTTGTTACTGTGTGGAGATTGTGGGGTTTTTGGACATCGTCAGCCGTTCAGTGTTTAGCATAGCCATTTGTTAGCAGGGACAGCAGCTAAATGTCTCCACATACATTCTGTTTAATTAACTAAATCAATCTCTCGCCCAAGCCAGAAATACAATTACTGCAGTGGGCGTTGCCAAAACACCTGCTTTCTCTGTATGTATGTGTGCGTGTGTGTCATTCTCTGTTCCAAGTCTCCATTTGTCTATTAAAATTGCACTTGTTCCCAAATTGTGTTGCAGCAAATAAGAACAGGTCATTACACTAAGGCTGCATTCATTTGATCAGAAATACAGTAATATTGTGAAATATTATTACAATTTCAAATGTATTATGGTTTCCACAAAAATACTGGACAGCACAACCGTTTTCATCATTGATAATAATCAGGAATGTTTCTTAAGCAGCAAATCCGCATATTAGAATGATTACTGAAGGATCATGTGATACTGAAGACCGGAGTAACGATGCTGAAAATTCAGATTTGATCAAAGGAATAAATTACATTTTAACAGATATTCACAGAGAAAACAGCTATTTTAAATTTTACAGTAATTTTACAGTAGGGTACAACGAGGCTGAAGGCGCCCGGGGGTAAAAGGCGCCTTTGATATTATTTTCCTCTAAACTACTAGATGGCAGAAAATCGTGCCGTAGCAGTTTCCAAAACATCCATCATTTCAAGATACACATGCAAAATTGCCTGATCTTTGATGTGATCGCGGGCAGCGGTGCAAAGTCGATTCTGGGCTTGCTTGATCTAATATTTGGTGTTTTTAAAAATGTTGTAGATTTAGGGAGCAAATGAGAATTGCTAACATTTTTGAATATATCTTGAGATTTCGTAATGATTTTCAGTTTTGTTTAAGATAATTAAAGTAGCAGTTTTTAAATAATGAAAGAATATGTAAAAGTATGGTGTTTGGGGTAAAAAGCATCCCTGCTGTTGGGGCTAAATGGCACAATAACTAACATGATAATTAAGAGAAGGCTGACTTTTCCATTTGTTGACATGACATTGTTTGATTCAGATGGTAAATATCATATATTATGTTGGGTGTCCATCTTGGAGATAATCGGCATGTTCAGAATGAAACCATCATATTTAAAAACATTGCTATTAATCATATTATATAATAAAATATTATTTGTTGTTACTACTGTAAATCTATATTCAATTACTATAGGATCTCCTTCAATGCTGTCAGAATTGTTAAATTTTAAAATGATTTTGTTTGTGTATTTTAAAATATGTTTTAACATATTTTAATGACAGTATATTTATTGAACAAAAATGAATACTTTATTAAAATAAGCAGAAAATAGTACAAACTTTGCTAAAGTTATTGTTTTGAACAAGTATTAATTTAGACATTATTAAAAACAAAACAAAACATTATTTTAGCTAAAGTAATACTGTGACTTTTACCCCTTGCCACCTCATATAAGATTTTTAAACAAAATGAACAACATGTATGATTTATTATTATTATTATTATTATTTTATTTAATTTTTTTTTTCCCACAAAATCTGTTGCTCCATAAATGTTCAATACAAACATATATATTTTTCTGCACTATGGGTGCAGTAAAAAACACATTGTTTGCTTAGGGTGTGCCTTTAGCGCCGTTCTACCCTCATTTTTGTGAAAGAGCTAAAGCCGTGGTGAGCATAAGAGGCTACTTTCAAAAACATTAAAAAATCCTAATTATTTCAAACTTTTGACCAGTAGTGCATGTCATCATCTAGGTTAAGTAAGTGTTTGTTTGTGTGTGTGTGTTTTTGTGTTTGGCTCTTCACTGAGGATGAGTCTTTATGCCCATTCATGCTTAAACTAGTGCTGACAGAAACCACCTGGTTGTTCCAGCACAACAATTCATCTCTCTCTCTCTCTCTCCCTCCCTCGTCTGGTTTTTCTATCCGCAGTGTCAGATTTGAGCCCTGTGGGGTTTTGTGCGTCTGTTAGGTGACATTGGTCAGTCCGTAGGGGCGAGTGTGTGTGTGTGTGTGTGTGTGTGTGAAGCTACTGCAGTGCTGCTCCAGTAGATCTGTTGTCCTGCTTCATTCACAGCCAGAGAGGAGAGAAACACAGATGTTGGGAAACAGAGATGTGCGTTTCCTGACTGCTGTCTGATTGGCTGGATTGTGCTGCTGACACACAGCGTTTTAAAGTTTCAGAAGGATTTGTATTGAAAGAGGAGACTGAAAATAAAAAATAAGACTTCATTTTAGGAAATTGTCCATTGGATTCCAGAATAGAGAAACAAATGAGGGTTTGGTGATTGGGAGATATACAGTATGCACAGATTTTAGCCCACCTGTGTCTCAAGTTCAGCCTGGATAATTGTTTTCGTTCAGCCCATTTGTCCCTACAATGAAAATAATGTAAGTGGTTAAAGTTTATGAAAAAAAATTATGTATTTTGAGCACAATGAATCCAGTTAATGTATTTTTTATGAGGTTCGTTTGGATAGATGAGCTTATTAGAAACAATAGGGGTCAATAGAGTAGTTTCTTGTAAGCTCACTTGACAAAAACATTATATATATGGGTTATAATTACAAACACAGCATGCTTTTTTTTTGTGCAAGAAGCTTGTAAAATGTATTTTATGTATTATATCTTGAATTTAAATTATGGAATTATGTTTTAATTTAGTACAAGATTGCTACTTTATATATTTATAGCTTTTTTTTAGTATTAGTTTTAGTGAGTTTAATACTTTAAGTTTATAATTGATAATAAGTATGTTTATTTCAGTTAAGCAATGTTTTTTTAATTTTTCATCTAATATTTATATATTTTATATTTAGATTTAATTTCAGCTTTGTCAATTACATAAAAACAATTTTTAACAGGTTTATTTATTTTATTTTTGAGTATTAATTGTAATAAATGTAATACTTTTTAAGTGTATAATTGCTAAGTATAATAAGTTTAATTATTTTAGTTAAGCAACGTTTTTAGTTTTTCATCTAATATTTCTATATTTCAACTGTCAATTATATAAAAACAATTTTTAACAGGTTTATTTTATTTTAATTGCAGTATTAGTTTTAATAAGTTTAATACTTTAGGTTTATAATTGATGGCAAGTATAATAAGTTTATTTTTACGTTAAGCAACGTTTTAAATTTTTTATCTAATATATATATTTTATATTTTATTTCAACTTTGTCAATTATATAATAACAATTTGTAACAGGTTTATTTTATTTTATAGTAAGTTTAATCTTTTAAGTTTATAATTGATAAGAAGTAATAGGTTTAATTATTTCAGTTAAGCAACGTTTTTAAAAAATTTTTAATGAAAAAAAAAATTATATATATATAATATTATTTAATTTAATTTTATTTTATTTTTCATTTCTAGCCAGTCTCGTCATTGTCGTCTAAAATACAACTGTAAAATCATTGTTGGAGGGTTTCTCAAACAAGCAAATTACAAACAATGATCTCAGATAATTCAAGGACTGAACATTCAATTGCACAATGACAGCATCAAATATGTACTCCTGCTGTGAAACAAATCACTTCTCTCATGCTTTCTTTCTTACATTTCAAAATACAACAAGTAATCCTGTTGAGACAACATACCCTGTATTCAAGACACATTCTCTTAAAAAACAACAACAACAAAAAACACCTTAGTTTAGTGTTTTTCCTAGTTTCTAGTACCAATAAACACACTAGTGTCACTTTTCTGGAGATATGCATATGGAAATAATATGCAGATGATTACATCATTAAAAATGCATGGTAAGCTCCATGTGTGATTAATTTGGGGAGGTGATGGGTGTGAAACTATAGCTAGTTCTGGTGCACATATAGTTTAAAAGCTTGTCTCCTCAAGTTTAGGATGAAACTGATGCAATTGGAGGCCTCAGGAATGTATTAAGAAAGCAGCTGTGGTCATTTCTGGTGTCATTTTGACTTTAAGGCTCTAGATTCACTCCAAACACACTGACTGTTCACCATTAAGATTCCCTTCAAAATGGAAAGTATGTTTTATGATTTGAATGGCTCTGTGTGAATCAGGCTCTGTGCGTCATAATGAAGTGAAGCGTGAGCGTTTTCAGGGCGGCTGCGGCTGCGGCTGCATTATTCTGCAGTCACACTGTCACATGAGATCAGGAAGGAGATTTCAGATGCCTTTTATTCGGGTTTAAGTGAAGCGCCTGAGACATCAACAGTTTCTCTCTGCACGCTACGCTGAGCGCTGAATAAAACCCAGAGAAAGAAAGTGTGACAGTTTGAGCCTTTAAGAGCTTCAGACAAAACGAGAGAACTTAAAGAAGAAAAGACGAAAGCTGCAAAAACTTGTCAGTGAGTCACACCCTCATCATCCATTTCTGTCTGATTTCCACAGAATGAAGGGATGAGGGTGAGGAATTGGGGGTGTGGCCTGATGGATAGTTTTAGCCACACCCTTGAAATGTGATTGGCTGCTGGCCATCTCAAAAATCTGCCAAACAAGATACATCAATACATAAAATGAAACATTATTGGTATTATGATGATGATGATGATGATGATTATTATTATTATTATTATTATTATTATTATAAATGTATACAAATGTATTATCTTAAAATATTTTTTAACATACTATGATTATATAATAACAATAACAATAATAATAATAATAATAACAACAATAAATGTATACAAATGTATTGTTTCATAATTTATTTATAAAATAATAATACATAATTTATAATTAAAATTCTAATAGTTCTTATAATTATTGTAATGTATTGTTTAATAATAATAATAATAATAATAATAGTAATAGTGGTGATTTATGAGTAGTATTATTTAATAATAATAATTTTTTATAAAATATTTTTTATAATACTGTCATTGTATAATAATTGTATAATTTATTATTTTAAATTTATAATATTTATAATACCTTCATAATTATTTAAAAATTAAAATTCTATGTTTTTATAATTATGTTTAATAATAATAATGATAATTTATTAGTATTATTCAATAATAATAAAGCTGTATAGAGCTGTACTGTTTATGTAATTATAATAAATGATTATTAATATTTAATAATTACAATAAGTAATAGTAATTTCTAAAATTATTGTATTGTTATATAATAATAATAATAATAATAATAATAAATATAATTTTCTAATTAATAAAATACATAATGTATAAAATATTTTTTATAATACTGTCATTATATAATAATGATGATGATAAATGTATACAAATGCTTTTTTATTTATTAATAAAATACATAAAGTATAAAATATTTTTATAACTCTCATTATATAATAATAATAATTGTATTATTTTATAATTTATTTATAAAGTAATACATCATTTGTAATTATTATTTAATTAAAATTCAAATAGATTTTATAATTATTTTGATGTATTATTTAGTAAAGATAATTTGAGTAAGTATTAAAATATAATAATAATAAAATAATAGTAATAATAATAAAAATAATAATAATAAAGCTGTATAGAGCTGTATTATGTAATTATAATTATTATTATTCATATTATTAAATATACTATAAGTAATAAAATAGTAATTTCAAAAAAAAAATAGAATTGTACCATTACTTAATAATAATAATAATAATTTCATAAATATTTAACTTTATCATACTATCATTTAATAATAATAATAATAATAATAATAATAATAATAATTTATGATTAATTTATTATGCTTAATTCCACCCTTGTATGAATTCTCCTGTCTCCTGTAACCTCCTTTGTTCCTGATGGTAAGTCATCTCTCCTCCGTCTATAATGAAGAGGATTATCAAATCAAAAATCAAGCAGGGCCGCTGCCTGCCGGTTCCTTCAGCTGAGCCGCCATATGGAGGATTTACCCATAATCCCAGTGTTAAAGGACTTCAGAAAGAGATGCAGAGAAAGGCTTGATGTCGCGGCAGTGTTTGAGCTTTTGTGTGTGTAATCATGAAAACACGCAGGTCATCGCTGACTGACTCTGATCGGACTGAGTGTGTTGCTGCGGGAGACGTAGAAAAATCATGCGTGTCTCAAGGTCAGCGCTGCAGTTACGTGTGAAACGATGTATTCATGCAGCTGATTTGATGAAGTCACACACTGAGATATGAAGGAATGTCAGTTTCAATCATTAAAATCATTATTATGATTTTATGGCCTAAGGGTCAATCCCCCTGTACTGCGCACACACATCTTTCTATTACAAACTCATCTGCAATCAAGATTTTTCTCCTGCTCACTGGGTTCTTTTCAAACATTAAGGCACTATTTTTTTTTTTTACAGTTGCAGTGTATATTGTGAAAAGTGCTGTACTGTAAAAATATGACCTTGTCATGACATTCTTGACGTTCTTGTTTTGACAGTCCTGTTGTTATTGATTAAATGCTGCTTTTAAGTGCACCTGGGAAACTTGTAGCTCCGCGTTGAGTGTTATTACGACATGCCACACATTCAAGTTGGAAACATAACATAGAAATAACCTAAACAAAACAAAAGACACAATACTGTGAACAATAAACACAAAGACATCTGAATTCAAAATGACTGAAATACAGTATGCAAAATTAAAATGACTAGCAAAATCATTCATAATTCACTGCATACATATGTATATGTATTTATTAATCATAAGTTGTAGTACTATTACTACTACTACTACTACTACTACTACTATTACTAGTAGTATTTCTTTTATATATTCTGAATTCAAAATGATTAAATCACAGTATGCAAAATTAAAATGACTTGCAGAATCATTCTTAATTCACTACGGACTAAAATGTATTATTTTATGATTGTATAAAATAATAGTTCTTATTATAATGTATTGTTTAATAATAATAATAATAATAATATTTTATTATTTATTTATTAAAAAATAATACATCTTTAAAATGATTATTATATAATTCTAATGTTAATAGTTTTTAGCACTTTTCTTATGTATATGTATTTATTTATCATAAGTTATAGTACTACTATTACTACTACTACTACTATGTATTTTTATTATTATTATTATTATTATTATTATTATGTATTTTATATATTCCAAATTAAAATTGATTGAAATATATTATGCAAAATTAAAATTACTTGCAAAATTATTCATCACAATCAATACAGACTTTCTTCTCATAGTTATATTAATATTATAATATATTATTACTATTGTTATTTTGTACTACTACTAATATGTATAATTATAATAATTACTTTTTTTTTTTGCTTATTATTCTTTATGCTATATATTTTATTCTGTTTCATTATTATTACTATTATTTAATTATTTAATTTTATTTATTTATTTTGGTTTATTAATAACAGTGTATGTGTTTGGGGCAAAGTTTTAAGTTATTTTAGTACATCAACTAAAATGAGAAATGTTACCTTTGCAAGTAGCTAAAATATATTTTTTTTATTAATATTTTATTTCAGCTAATGTTTATTTTATTTCGAGTGATAAAAATGCTTTTAAATGGATTCAATTGTAGTTTTAGTTTTGGTTAAATATAATAACCCTGTTTTCCATCTGTGAGGAGCTCCCATCTGTTTGCTGTCTCCCTGAAATCCTCTTCTGTTGAGAATCTAATGCACATTGACCTCCGAAACATGATTGTGTTCAGTAAATCAAAGTGCATCTATCAGCGAGTCGGCGCGTTTATCGACAGATGCATCTCGCCGCAGAGCTAAAGTGTCTAAATTCTCCATCGTTATCCTCAGAAACTCGTTTAATGCCTGTGTAATTTCTGCCGGGACAGATGCGGCCGCGCTCGGGGTGTTTCTTTCGTTTTTCTGTGCGTTCTGCATTGCTTTTTTTCTGAAGTTAGAGAGGTTAGCTGTGGTAACGAGACGGTACGTGCAGGTCGCAGGTCTCCGAGAACTTAATTTATGGTGCATTCAGAATGCTTGTTCGGCCCTGAATACGTAATAGAAGAGCACAACCGCAGTGGAATACTGATGCACACGCACATGCATGCACACGGCTCTCATCACAGTAATTGCTGGATTCCTGTGGCTTTAATATTAAAGCATTTCTCTTTCGTGCATTGTAAGGTCATGTGACACTGACCTTAAAATGTCATTGGAGCGTAATGAATGTATTTTGTCTGTAGTTTTACTTTTTGACTAAAAAAAGCATGTTAGTTGCATTTTTGGACATTTAGATTAAAGACAGCAGAACAACTCTGGGCATTTTGAGTTTTTCCTGATATGGTGTAATGTACTCTAGTGCTAAATGATCAACATAATCCATCATATTTTAGCTGTGGGAGCAGTTCATTCAATATATATTGATATTGCCTTCAATTCAGTCTTACAGTTACAGTCAGCAGTACATCATATACAGTATTGGCCCTTTGGTTTACTGTAGGTGGAAAACAATCCCATTAGACTGAATGTACTTTTTTACCTGTAATAAAATCTGTAAATTGTCGTATTTTATTCAATTAACAGCCAAATATTTAAGTGCAGCAAACCACACAACTTTTAGGCAAGCTTTGTCTTTCTAAAAATACCAGAAAGCTGAACCACACTCACAAAAAATGATGCGTTGCTGACTACATATTTTGCAGAGAACATGACAAGTAGCTGTTTTAATGTGTTATTGTTAACTGCAGTATTTTTATAGTCATTAATCTCAGCCCTACATTGCCGACTAGTCAAACTCCTACTGTAATAACACATTTGAACAACACTACAAGGTGCGAAATTATAGCTGTTTCTTCAACAACAGGCACTTTTTTGCCCTGCGGGTTGATTTTTATTAACTTTATTGTATAAAAGTCACTTTAAAGCTGTTTTGGAAATTGCTTTTTTGTTGGTTTTATTATTTTGTTTATGTCGAAAATGTTCAGTGCTATTTAACGTAATGTTAGATTTTGATGTTGGACATTTTTTATTAGACAAATTTAATTAGTTGGATGGGGAAAAGTGGTTTTAGAATGCAAACAGACCCAAAAGTGACTGTAATTGCCTCTAAAATATAAACAATCTCAGACACTACCAAAGTTTTTTTTGGAAAAAAAAAAAAAGTATCTTCTCCTCACCAAAAAAAAAAAGGAAATATGTTAATATTACCATGAAATGCACAGGCCAACATGATTGAATGGGGAAATTCACAAATTTGGATTCTGAATGAATTTCAATGGTTTGATGCTCTTGGTAGCCAATATTGCAAATTATTACAAATCAACTTGTATTTACCATGGTTGGAGTTATTTCTTTCATTTATTTACATTTTGGTTCAAATGATTGAGGTTGGTAAGAAAAAAAAAAAAAAATCTTCTGCTCACCAAGGCTGCTTTTATTGGATATAAAAATATTGTTAAAAAAAGTGAAATATTACATTTTAAAATAACTGTTTTCTATGTGAATATCTGTTAAAATGTAATTTATTCCTGTGATCAAAGCTGAATTTTCAGCATCATTACTGCAGTCTTCAGTGTCACATGATCCTTCAGAAATCAGTCTAATATGCTGATTTGCTGCTCAATAAACATTTCTGTTTATTATTAATGTTGAAAACAGTTGTGCTGCCCAATATTTTTGTGGAAACTTTGAAATATTTTATTGTTCAGAATTCTTTGAATAAAAAGTTCAAAAGAACAGCATTTATTTAAATCTGTAAACATTTTGTAGCAATATAAAATACTGTCACTTTTGCATCGTTTAATAAAAGTAATAATTTCTTAAAAAAAAAAAAAAAAATCTAACTTTTAAGCAATACTGCAAATTAGAGATGAAAAGGGGATGTGACTGCACTGTTAAAAGTGGTAACTGAGCTGTTTCCACCTGATTTAACCTATAAAAATGACTTTTGTTCGTATATATTAATGTATTTAAGCAGATTCAGTGTTGTTAAATAATATTTCTGATTTAAATATGAATATTTAATATACGTGTTATCATTTTCCAGAGTGGAACTCTGGATTTGAAATCGCTTGCCGCTACGGCAGAAATAAAGGGATCACAATGAACACCTCAGTTTTTTTCTTAAACGTCTGCATAGAAACCGCACAAGGCGTTTCGAATCATTCGGGTCACTCTTCTTGATAAGAGCGGCCCAGCAGGAAAGAGAAAGGGCATCATTTCCATTTTGTGCCATTGAGTCTTTTAAGATCTTATTAACATTTACTCGTTTTAACAAAGCTTGCTTCTGTAAAGCATCACCTGCCTCACGCCCGCTGCTTCTGGAGGACCCTCGTGTGAGCCAAGCTCCTAATGAAGCCGGGATGAGATGGGATTTATTCCCGCTCGCTTTTTAATTTGGAGAACGCCGCTCTCCTCCTGCAGTAAAGAGTCGTATCGGTCTCCTCCTCCTTTGTCGGGGGATTTATTCTGGTCGCCTGGCTGCGTTTCTCTCAGGTTCCTCCCCCTGCGGGCTTTGTGGCTTTCGGCTCGATTGATTTCCATCCGATCGATAGCTCGAAGCTGGAATTAAGGAAGGAAGCGCGAGTCACGTCCTGCCGATCCGGCCGCGGTCTCCGAGGAGGGCTGAGGTATCAGAATAAAACCCCTCGGAGCGGGACGGAGGTGCATTTGAATACGATCCATCACCGGATTGATGCGGCCAATGATCTCCGCAACGCCAGCCAATAATCTCCCGCGCAAAATCCCTCCTGTCACCCTCCGGCCAGTAACGCTTCCCGTTTGATCCCGCTCCCGTCATCCGGCCAATGAGGCGAAGATTGATGCGCGGCCCAGCGGAGCAGAGCGCTTTAAACGATGACACGCGTCTCTCTCACCTTGAACCTAATTGACTGTCTCAAAGCCCGAGTCGGGAAATGCTGACGGGGAGGATCGCGCCTGTCAGAGAGCAAAGGGTTGATGTTGTTAGCGACGCAGGGCTGCTCCAGCACTCCGCCGATGAACACAGACGTCACTTCCAGCTGAGGTCACGCAGACGCAGGACACAAGGACAGGCCGGGCTATCTCTACAGGCTACACACACGCATACATATAGCATATACATACATAAGCTAGAACTTTTTAGTTACAGTTGAGGTCGAAAGTTTACATCCGCCTTTCGGAATCATTACAAATGCTAATTATTTTACCAAAATAAGAGGGATCATACAAAATGCATGTTATTGTTTATTTAGTACTGACCTGAATAAGATTTCACTTTCTGTGTTTTTTCATTTAGTGATAGTTGTTCATGAGTCCCTTGTTTGTCCTGAACAGTTAAACTGTCTGCTGTTCTTCAGAAAAATCCTTCAGGTTCCACAAATTCTTGCATTTTTGTGTATTTGAACCCTTTCCAACAATGACTGTATGATTTTGAGATCCATCTTTTCACACTGAGGACAACTGAAGGTTCAAACACTCACTGATGCTCCAGAGGAAAAAAAAATAGAAACTTGTTAGTCATGCTAAAACATGTTAACAACATGCTAGTGACTTGCAAGTCATGCTAGAAACATACTAGCAACATGTTAGTAACAGGCTAATCATGCTAGCAACATGTTAATCATGCTAGAACAGTCTAGCAACATGCTAATAACATGGTAATCATGCTACCAACATGCTAATCATGCTAGAATCATGCTAGTAACTTGCTAATCATGTTAAAAAACATTACAGCAACATTAGTAACATGCTAATCATGCTAAAACAGTCTAGCAACATGGTAGTACTTTGCTAATCAAGCTAGAAACATGCTAATAACATGGTAACCATGCTAGCAACATGCTAATAACATGTTAATCATGTTAGAAACACGCTAGCAGCATGTTAATCATGCTACTAAAAACATGCTAATCATGCTAGTAACTTGCTAATCATGTTAAAAAAACACTAGCAACATGTTAATAACATGCTAATCATGCGAGTAGCATGTTAATCATGCTAGCAACATGCTAATCATGTTAGAAACAGACTAACAACATGCTAGTAACTTAATAATCGTGCTATAAACATGCTAGCAACGTGTTAGTCATACTAGAAACATGCTAGCAACATGTTAATCATGCTAGTAATGTGAATCATGCTAGAAACAAGCTAGCAACATGTTAATCATGTTAGCAACATGCTAATCATGTCAGAAACAGATTAACAATGTTCTAGTAACTTGCTAATCGTGTTAGAAACATGCTACCAACATGCTAGTAACATGCTAATCATGCTGGTAACTTGTTAATCATGTTAAAAAAACATGTAAGCAACATGCTATTAACATGCTAATCATGCTAATAACATGTTAATCATTGTAGCAACATGCTACTAACTTGCTGGTTATGCTAGAAACATGCTAACAACATGCTAGTAACATGTTAAACATGCTAAAACATAGAAACATTTTAACTACATGATAATCATTCTAGCAACATACTAATCATCTAATCTATCTATATATGGTTTGAAACCTCAAGCTTTTACAGCCACTTTAAACTTTCAGGCTAGGCTTTCTCAAGCCAACCGAAAGTTTGTCTTGACAAACTTTTTTTTTTTTTTTTTTTTTTTTAAATCTAGTTTTAGTTAATATTCCTAGGTCTAGTATAATGTTCCTGGCCTGGACATCCCGGTCGTTGCATAACAGTCGGTTGAACTCTGAGAACAGGTCCTACTGTCCAGGGCTCCATTTGTCTTCGGGAGTTTAGTTGTCAAAGATTTAACGCTCGTAAATTCCCCACGTTCCCCAACGTGTTAGATGAGAGACACGAAATAAAGCCATCACTCACCGTGGCCGAGCAAAATCACGCAGGAGAGAAGCTGTCATAGCGGGCCTGAGTGCTCGGTCGCCCCAAACATCACTCGAGCTGTCAGGTTACCGTGGCGATGTTGGCTGCGCGTGTGTCGCGGTACCACGGCGGCGGGGTCAGAGCGTGCCAGTCTCCGCGCTCCCCGGCGAGGTGCCGCCCTCACGGGGAGCCTGCGGTAAGAGAAAGTAATCAGTCATGATGTCAGTGCCGAGCCCCTGACTCAGTCAGGCTATTAATGAGCAGGCAGATCTATGAACAGCCCCGCCGAGTGAAGGACCGCTGTGGGCAACGCTGCCGAGCGTGGCCCGTTTACCGACAGAGAGCTAAAAATTGAGACGTTGCTGCAAGCGTCACATTTCCACTATTCGAGGACAAAGAAAGGGCTTCATTTGCTTCACTTATTTGCAATCAGATTCAGCTGGTGTGTTTGGTTTTGAGCGGTTTCACAAAACGCATTAACCCCGTAAAGCCTGGCATATGAAATAATAGTCAGGAAAAAATAATGGAATAATTTTTTGAAGCTTTATACGTGTTTGTATCATACAGAACTATTTTATGGCTCATGCAATGTGATATAGTGAAAATATGGAGGAAAAAAACAGCTCAGTTTATAACTGTATAGCAGATACTTGCATAAAATGATAGAAATATCAGTCTTTACTCTGTATTTTCAATAATATGTAACATTAAGATGATATTTAGATGAGAGATGAACAAATAAACATTCCTCAAAAGCCTGATGCCCATATTTGGTACTCATGATTGTTGTACGGATAATCAGTTAAAGTTGCTTCAGTCCAGTAAGTGTTTCTGAAGTAATTCTGAAGTTATTCCTATTTTTAATTTATGAAATCGGTAAAGATTTACTGCAAAATGACACATGAAGCACTAGCAGAAGGTGGACGTTTGTACAATCATACCAAAAGGCCTTTTACTTGCTAAAAAAGTCTAAACTATCAATCAGATGACAGAAAGCATGTACTTTAGCAGATTGTGTGCAACAAGTTTAACAGCAAAGTTTTGATCATGTTGATCATTTAAAGGCCTTAGAAATTTGTTTCAAATGATACGGTTGTATCTGTCACTTTGACTTAATGGTTTATCAATTGGATCTGTCATGCTCTGTTTGTTTCTGTCAGTAAAATATTGTAACGCTTCAGATTTTTAACTTGACATTGATATCAACTTGTGTGTCAAAACTTTTAACTCAGAGGAAAAAGACATCAGATACAGTCTCAATCTGTTCATCCCATTAAATGAACAATACCTCATGAATTATTCCACCGAATCACTTGTTTATCTCCCCAAATTCTCACTGATGCCTCTCTTGTCTTTTTTATTTAAAACTTGTTTCTTTTAATGCCTTTACTCCACTTTTAATTGCTATTAGCATCATGAAAAAGTCTCTGAAGGAAATTATAATTTCTTTTTGATGGAAACCAATTGAATTTTCCATCAGCGATTTTTAAAATTGGCTAAACGACAAGATTTTTGGGTAATGCAACCTCTGATTTTTGTGAAAGTTTTGTGAACTCTTAAGATATTTCTATATTTCTGCATAAATTTTCCTACATTGAGATCATATAATAAGTATGTGAACCTTTGCCTTCAGTATCTGATGTGACCCTCTCGGGCAGCAGTAACTACAACCAAATGTGGATTAGTCCCACTCATCGGCTCGTAGGAATGTTGACCCATTCCTCATTACATCACTCTTCAACTTTGTGATTTTGGTGGGCTTTCTTGCATGAACTTCTGTCTTCAGCATTGTTCTCTTATATAGACTCGGTTTCAAAAAAGGGTTTTCATAGTGAAGCAATAAAATAACCATTTTGGGCTCCCCAAAGAACCTTTGAACAGTTCTTAAAATAACCATTTTTTTATATAGTGAAGAACATTTTAACAGTCTTCCACTATTAGGAATCTTCTGTCTAACAAAAAGGTTCCATGGATGTTAAAGGTTCTTAATAGAATCATCATAGATGCCAATAGGGAACAGTGTAGGACACAATTTTTGAGAGTTTGGATTCTTCTGGGAGAGTTTTAGATCTGCAGTGTCTCCCTTTTTGTTATCCTGCCATGCACATCATTTTTGTCCAGTGTTTGCATGATAATGGACTCATGACAAACAAAATTATTAAATGCAAAATAGATGAGATCCCTATAGATCCTTAAATATTTTTGCGGCGGTGCTTTGTAGGAGTGGCCGATAAAATGGTAGAAATCTGACAACCAGTTGAAATTGGATTACAGTTGCAATGTTGCATCATCACATTTTACCATTCGCATGCATTTTAAACCATTCCAGTACAATATGACAAGAAAAAACAACACAGTGTGGTGTTTGCAATATATTGGATCAATGCAGTAGGTTCTAAAGTGACAGCAGCCTAATAAACCTGCTGCTATTATGTTAATATTATTCAAACAACTAAAGAAATAGAGCAATCACTCACAGCTCTTGACTGAATGCATCTGGCATTGTAGTTTCAATAAGAATCGTGTTTAATTCATTGCATTGAGGACTGCATTTACATCTGATTATTTTAATTTCTGTAGTAGGCTGTTTTTTCTGTTGGATAGATATAAAGCTGAAAAACTGAAAACGCTCTTTATTTTATGTCTTTCCTTGTCTCTTTTATTTATTTGTCCTGTTGCTTGTAATAAGTTTTCATTGTTATTTTATTACTAACTGTTTGCTTTTGGAGTGATTTTTGTTGGATAGCAAATCCAAGGTTGAGTAACAGTGGTATTGAATTTCAATTGTTTGTTTACCAGCTGCTTCCTAGTACATTTCTGAACCCAAAAACGTTTGTAACCTTTTCCAAATCCCCGGAGATCTATTTTGACCGAGGCAAAGGCAGACTTTCACAAGCTTTTTTTTTTACAAGAAAATACTTGTACAGTCTTTGAAATCTAACATTCAGTTCAGTGTTATTTGTCATTTCTTTGTAATTATTGGTGAAATTTACTAGCAATTACTGAAAATTGTGACCCTGGACCACAAAACCAGTCATAAGGTTTTTTTTTTTTAGATTTATACATATAAAAAATGTAGATTTATACATATAAAAAGCTGAATAAAGCAGTGTTTTGTTATGATAGGACAATATTTGGCTGAGATACAACTATTTGAAAATCTAGAATCTGAGTGTGCAAAAAATGAAAATACTGAGAAAATCGCTTCTAAAGTTGTCCAAATTAAGTTCTTGGCAATGCATATTACTAATCAAATAATAAGTTTTAATATATTTAAGGTAGGAAATTTATAAAATATCTTTACTTAATATCCTAGTTAAGGCTGCACGATAAATCGAAATTAAATCATAATCGCGATTAGGCAGAAGCTGCAATTATCTTTCAGTGACGTACGGTTCTGTGATCAGCGGTAAATCTTCATCCGGAGGCCAAATACGCCCGAAGAAGACACCCATGAAATCACAATCACTGCAGCTGAATAAACAGAAGATTTAACTGTATTCATTGATTCTGCGTGACTAATAAACACACGACTACGACAATATATTGTTTATCTGTCTTCTTATTATTATCATTTTCATTATAATAAAGTATATTTATAATACAATGCCTTTATCACTGCTTAGAATACTATGAAATATGTTGTGTGCCTTATTCTGTGTAAAAAGCCACATCATCTCACAGAAGGATTTATTTCAAACACTCTACTGATGTTATGAAGTGAGTTTGGAGTAAAAACATGTTATGAAATGTGTTATTTTCACATGCTTTCAGATGTACTACCTACACAGAGCCGTAGTTCACTGAGAAGCTACGCAAACAGCTGTCATTATCGTGAACGATTTCTTTCGATTTCATAATCGTGCAGTAGTATCGTCTAGGATTTTTTTGCGCAACCTATCAGTGAACTATGGCTCTGTGTGGTAATTGCTGCTCCATCTAAAAGCAGGTGATGGAGATTTACTGCTGATTACAGAACCGGCTTTATTGAAAAAATGCGCTTGGAAATCGCGTTCGATTAATCGTGCAGCCCTAATCCTAATGATTTTTGGCATAAAAGAAAAGTAGATAATTTTGACCCATACATTGTATTTTTGGCTATTGCTGCAAATATATCCGTGCTAAGACTGGTTTTGTGGTCCAGGGTCACAAATGTCACCATTTTTTTCCAGTATATGTGTTGAGGACTGTACTTTGATAGAGGAAACCTACGTTTATGTTCTTCCAGTAGGGCAGGTCTGCGAAAGACAAGTTTTATCTCATTAACTGACTCCAATTGCCTCTTTAAATAAACTGTTCCTCTTAAGTTATTTATCATTCTGTATCTAGATGGTTCTAATGAGCCATTCTGCCAGCTTGGAGTGTGATGTCTTTATGGTAACCTTTATAAAAACTCTCTCTCGACCTACTCCTTCATAGCAGCATATTGCAACACGAGGGCTGCCATCTAGACATTACCCTCTAAGTCGGCAGAGTGGCTTGCTGGGGTTGCTAGTATCATATTACCAACATTTATCAAGTTGCAGACACAGAAACAGGTGGGCTGAGACTCAAGCTGTGGTCACACGTTGGTGTGGGAGTCTGTTCTCCTCCACTGTGTTTTCAGATGCTGCCCTCACCTTCAGTCACTCACTAATCGCCAACACGTCTCCATCTGCATCTCAGTGGAGTTCAGCTCGAGTCAGTGTAAACACCCACATATGTTATCTTCACACATGGCTTAATTGCCGCCCCTGTGCTGTGACACGGTCCTGTTTGCAGAAATACAAGGCTGTCTTTGAGAATATTTGAGCTGAAGAAGTTTCTGGAGTCTGCATGAATCAATCAGCCCTACAGGGATGTGCCAGTTATAGATGCGGTTTACTGGAAGGGCAGTGCAGGGCAAATTAATGCTTATGCTGTTGATAGTCACCGGCGTACAGCTGAAATTATGATATTAAAATGTACTGTATTTATCTGTGACATGTATCACAGTTGAATTGGGCAGTATAGTTGGTGATACCCAGGTCAATTACATGCATGGAAAAATGATGAAAAAAGATCATGTAATTCATATTTACAATGCCTTGAAAACACCTCTTTTATGATAAGAGTGTTTCCTTTTTTAAATGTAAATTTTTATCTGATATTTTTTTTATCAGGCATATAAAGATAGTGTATATCATATGGTATATATGGGGTATGTAAAAATGTCTGATCATACAGATTAGAGAATAAATTCAATTAAAATTTTAAATAAAGTATATTATATAGCCTTAATATAAATATGTGACTCTTGTCCACTAAACCAGTCGTAAGTAGCATGGGTATATTTGTAGCAATAGCCAACAGTACGTTGTATTTGTCAAAATTATCGATTTTTCTTTTATGCCAAAAATTATTAGGATATTAAGTGAAGATTGTGTTCCATGAAGATATTTTGTAAATTTCCTACCGTAAATATATCAAAACTTAATTTCTGATTAGTAATATGCATTACTAAGAACTTCATTTGAACGTCTTTAAAGGTGATTTTCTCAAAATTTTGGAAAGCTTAATTTTTTTCAGCATTAATGGAAAGCTTATTTATTAAGCTTTCAAATGATGTATAAATCTAAATTTAAAAAAAAAAAAAAAAAAAAAAAAAAACGGACCCTTGTGACTGGTTTTGTGGTCCAGGGTCACATATAAAGTAATTTGGGATGTTCTTTTATTATTGTTTCTTAGAAAACAACATGCAGTGTTTTATTTTATTTTATTTCATTTTATTTTGGTCATGTCATGTGGTGCATATAACATGCAAAAAACCCCAGAATGTCATGTGGTACAACAGAAATGCAAAAAACGCACAATTATGAATATACAATTTCAACTATATATGTATATATACATTTTAAAGGGGTCATCCGATGCCCACAAGTTGATATGATTCATTAGGGTCTCAATGAGAAGTCTATAACGTACTTTGGTTATGTTCATTATTACATCCAACAACAAAACAACTTATTTGCTTAGGAGTCATTCTTGTCTTCCCCTGCACCAGCATTGAAGCAATGGCGGTCGGACTGTTTACAGCTCAATCAGCTCACTCAGGGCGGGTCTAAGGTAAGACGGTCGTGTCAATCAATTATCGTGGGAGTGACCTTGGTCGAAAAATGACTTGATTTGAAAAAGGGGATATTACTTAGAAAGATTAAAAAAAAATTAATAATTTTTATCATTATAGGATGGCTGTGTACACACACTGCCAACATACATTTATTTTCAAAAGTACGTTGTAAAAGTGAGTTTTGCTCAACTGATAACCACTTTAACTTTCCTTGAAAATAGTATAATTTTTTTTTTTTTCTAAATATCACTAAATGGAATTACAAACTTCCCAAACACACCCTCAGCAATTAATTGGTCAGACAAACATATAGACACGCCCCCAAACTCACCCCATTGGTTGAGCCTGTTTCTGCTTTGGAATGTTTATATAAAGGCTGTTTTGATGAGCCACAATGTGTTTTCAGGGGAATCGAACCTATAAATGCCATACTTGAAGCCGACACTGCATATAGAGATGGTATAACTTTAATAAAGCACTCTGTTCAGCTTTAAACTCTCCAGTCTGTCTGAATGGTGAGTGTGTGTGTGTGTGATGGAGACGTGTAAAGAGCAGCTTGTGTGAATGATAGTGGGAACTGTGGGAGTATTCGAGAGGCAGATTAGAAATGTCGCAGGTTGATCTGGCACCAGACAGATGCAGCGCAGTAGGACACGCGCACTCATATCGCCGCCTCCTCTTGACTGAATGTCACACACTTCTATGCCTGTCTCTAAACCATTCTCACCTTCCGATCATACACCGCTCCTCCATCGCCACGCCTGCGGGAACTGTGCTTTTTTTCGCTCACCGGAAGAAGAAAGTATAAAAAAGTAAGATGGAAGTTGCATGTCGCGTTAGCCCTGCTGCGAGACACCACACTCACACCATCTGCTTTCTTCAGCTTCTTCTAGGTATTATAGACCTCCTTGGAGGATCGAACCTGCATGGATCCACCTGATACACAGATATCTGCTGGATGAGAGACAGATAATATTTATAATATGAATCTTAAGCATGTAGTGAGCATACAGGTGAATTAGAGCACTGATCCTCTGTTGTCCCACCTATTTTTGTACACAGGAATAGGAAGGAGTACTTACAGCTTCGCTCTATGACTAATTTGGGGCCGCCCTTTATTAAGCGCCTGATAAAATGTGAACGCGGGCCCTCGCTGGGGTTCCCGATGAGACTCTGGGTTCATTCGGCACAGAGTTATGTTACCTTTCCTTTCATCTGTGCCTCCGTTAATACGTATTTAATTAGCGATTAGCCCCAGTAATGGCTCTAGATGGTGGTGAGTGATTTCCGCGTGTTTGTCGGGAGTTATGAAAGGAAAGGAGTTGAGCCGCCCCCCCTCTGAGCGAGTGCTTCCCTGCGCAAACATGCTTTGTTTTCACGCGATGATGGAACATTGTGCACTGCCGACACAAATCTGTGTGTGTGTGATGAAAGGTCATTGAAGAGTTTCGTTCCTGAGAGCATCTGTGTGTGTGTCTTGTGTTTGGAGGCGCGCAGCTGGCTGTTTCAAGCTCTGATTGCTTTTGAGGACGATTAATTGGTGCTGCCGTTTGGATTCAGGTAGCATGCGCCCCTTACACGCACACTCATTTGTTTCAAGTAGACTCATCTAAAGGGCAAGATAGAAAGCTGAGAATTAGAGTTGAGGACATGTAGTTGGCAAAATGATATTCAAGTTATTTTGGAATGCAAATGCAAGCTGTTTTCCGTAAATGTGTGAAACTTGCAATTCATTAGCCTGTAATACTAAAGAATAACAAAGCGCAGTAAACAGTAAAACTATTTGCTCTACAAACCAGTGTGTCTATAATTATGATAATGTAATTAAATATAATAAAAAAGACCAATTCGCAGTTTAAAGCAGCGTAATTTGGAAGCTTGTTTTCAGCACTGAATAAAAAAAATAAAAAAGGTAATTGCAAGTTGTTCTGGGATATAAACATGCAGTTGTAAGAATATGTGACCCTGGACCACAAAACCAGTCATAAAGTTCATTTTCAAATAATAAGATTTCCATTGATGTATGGTTTGTGAGGATAGGACAAAATTTGGCCAAGATACATAAATCTGGAATCTGAAATCTGAGAGTGCAAAAGAAAAAATAAAAATATTGAAAAAATCACCTTTAAAATTGTCCAAAAGCAGTTCTTAGCAATGCATATCACTAATCAAAAATCAAGTTTTGATATATTTACAGTAGGAAATTTACAAAATGTCTTCATGGAGCATGATCTTTACTTAATAACCTAATGATTTTTGGCATAAAAGAAAAATCAATAATTCTGACCTATACAATGTATAGGTATTACTACAAATATACTCATGCTACTTATGCCTGGTTTTGTGGTCCAGGGTCAGATATGTGAACTAATGTAAAACTAACCATGGTTTTACTATAGTAAACGTCTAATAACAATTTTTTGTTGTATTGATTACCATTTATATAACCACAGTTTTACAAATACCATGGTTAAACTATGACTAGCACAGCAAAACCATGGTTAATTTGTGGTTACCATGGTTTAACTGTAACTATGGTTTTCTGGTTTTATTTGTAGTAAAACCATAGTTAATTTTCAGTATTAATATTAACATTCAGTATTTCTCACAATTGTGAGAAAGTCAGAATTGTGAGTTTATATACTGCAATTTAGAGAAAAAAAGTTGAATTGTAAAATATAAACTCAGAATTCTGAGGAAAAAGTCAGAATTATAAGGTGTAAACTCGCAACTGCAAGAAAAATGTTAGAATTACGCATTTATATCTTATAGTTCTGAGATTAAAATGTACAATTCTGAGAAAAAGTCAAAATTGTGAGATGTAAACTGAATTGCAAAACGTAAATTCGGAATTGGGAGAAAAAACGCAGAGTTAGATTTAAAAGTAATCTAAAAGTAATCCAAAAGTAGTCACAATACTTTACCTAAATGATTAATCTAGATTACATCGTTAAATACTATTTTCATCATGTAATCTGTAACAGACTACCCTGAAAACGTAATATGTAATTTCAAACTTTTGTTTACACTTAAACATTTTTACATTTTAATTTGGACGCCAGATAAATATCTGAAAAGATTGTTATTATTGTTGTTGTTGTTGTTGTTGTTGTTGTTATTATTCTTTATAGTTGTGTTCCTTCGTACTTTAATGTTTGAACCATATTTATACTACTTGTGTATAGTTTAATTGCATTTAAATGTTCAAAGATCTCTGTTATATGAAGAGTTATTAAAATTGTTTTACACAACGGATAGTTCGGGTCCTTGATTCTGATTGGTTGAGCTGCGTTCTAAGATGTTACTCTACAAACATGGACCTTTGTTTACATCTGCGTGTTGCTCGGCAACCACTTTGTTGCAACCACAACTGTTTCTGAGGAACTACATTGTTTGGTGGAAGAATAATGTTTTTATTAATATCATTACACTTTATTTGCTGTTTTATTTTGTGAAACCTTGCTAGTTATGTGGAATAACCATTTTATAAAAGCAGTAAGGCCCGTGAAGCCGTTGTTTACAGTGAATTTATAACAGCTAAGGGGGTTTTAGATATAAATTCACTGTAAACCAGGGCTTCTTGAGGCTTATAGCTTTAAGAATACTACACATTTGAGTAGCTTATTCAGTGCTATGATGAAAGCTTTCACCTCTTTGTGTTTCAAATATAGGCCGAAACAATTTCAGAGTATAAAAATGCTTCTGCGTAGTGTGTTGATGTCATGTTTGAAGGTCGATATGTTCAATATGAGCCTATTTCGGTAAGTGCTCGCCCCTCCCGGTCTGCGACGGACACACGCCGTCGTACAAGATCTTCGCAGCACGCCGAAGAGGCCGTCGATTGGGCATGCGGCAGTGGTCAATAACCCACCCAGCCGTTTAATCAGAGAGAGAGTCTGGGTGCGGACAGGTCAGCAGACAGACGCCTGGCTTTTGTTTAGTCGCCTGACACACTCACTGAAGTTTGGAAGAGAAAAGCCGCTTGAGGAACTTTTAATTGCGACCACACTAAAGGACCAAAGCGAGCAGGAGTGCTTTCAAAGCATTGATCTCTCTTGGCCCGCGGATGCGCGACGACCGCGTCTCTCGGCTTTTCCACGTGGCAATGAAGCATTTGTGTCTTCGTGCTGTCAGAAATCTGAAAGCCCGAATGGAAAGTGAGTGCTCGTTTCTGTAATGCTATTATGATGCTGTAATGGCAGAATATGCTTTTAGTTTGACGTGCTTATTCGTAAAAAAATGTCAAAAAAAAAAAAAAAAGAATAGTCGAAATCAGTATTCCTTTATTAGACAAGTAGCCCATTTTGCAGTAGAAGCAAGGGCTGCTCCTTTTCAAAGACTCCATTTATTTGAGCAAGGATGTTCTTTGATAAATAACAAATGTCCAGGCCGTTCAGTTCCTGTGATCTCTGTTAATTAGTGTTGTTTGCGAAGGCAAGCATAGCTATTAGTATTTGAACATCTGACTCACACAAACTCAGATGATACCTGAACTCTTGTCGCTTAGATTTCTATTTCAAACAAATGCTGCTTTTTCAGATTTTTATCCATTAATGTATCACATATCAGAAAAATAGAAGGCAGCACAACTTGAAATGTTTCTTGAGCAGCAAATCAGCATATGATTTCTGAAGGATCATGTTGAAGACTGGAGTAATGATGCTGAAAATTCAGCTTAGATCATAGCAATCAATTACATTTTAACATATATTCACATAGGAAACATTTATTTTAAATAAAAATATTTCACATTATCACTATTTTTACTGTATTTTTCATCCAACTCATGCAGCCTTGGTGAGCATTCATTATTCATTATTTATTAAAGAAGGCTATTGCAATATACTATGTGAAAATAAGTGATTTGGTCGTTTGGTTATGTAATGGCATCTCATGCACTTAGTTTCCTAGCACTTCTACTTAGTAACATCTCCTGAGGTGCATTAAGCAAAATAAAAGTGGCAACATTTATTTTAGCCAAACTTTCTGAAGTAATGTGCAATTACTCCGCTTCTTATATATTCATCTACATTTGTTTTGCATTTTTATGCCTTCAGACTGAGCACATACAGAACTTATGATATGAAAACACGCTTAAAATAGCTGCATGCTTTAAGTCGTAGGGCACATACTAGACAATAGAGTGTTCCATGATGTTTAAAGATGGACCTTTTAGGGCCCAGAATATTAGAGAGAAAATCCACTAGCGTCTACAGAACAGGGTTATTATTGTAACTGTAACCAAAACTAAAACCATAAAAACATTTTCATTACTTAAAATAAAATAAAAATAAAACAAACAAACAAATAAACAAAAAAACTAACTCACATTTTTTAGTTTAATTTAAAGCACCTCTCATTAAAAGCTATACAGACACAAAAAAAAGGACAAAAATAAAAATGACAAACACACAACAAAATGACTAAAAACTTAAAATTAAATTGAATAAATAAATAATAATAATTAAAAAAAATCTAATTCAAAATATTGAAAACGTTAATAGTATATCAATGAAACTGAAATAACACTGCTAAGTAACATCGCCCCAGAAACTAAAAACAAAACAAAAACAAAAACAAAAAAAATAGGAAATGTATTGTCAATTCTGATTTTGTTCTTGCAATTCAGAGAATTTTCAGATATAAACTGTGGAAGGAAAAAAAAGTCAGAATTGAAATGCAGTTGTAAGAAAAGGTTAAAAAGGTTAAAAAGTTGCACTTACTAACTAACTAACTAATGTTTGATTGTTCCATGGTAGCCAAAAAAAAAAAAAAAAGGTGAAATACAAACTACCAATTCTGAGGAAAAAAGTTGGATTGTGAGTCAAAAAGAACATATAATATAATATAATATAATATAATATAATATAATATAATATAATATATTTATTGGTGGAAACAAAAAATTCTGAGAAAAAAGTAAAATGTTTGAGATGTAATCTCTCAATTAAGGGGTTATAAAGTCATTCTAAGAATTATTTCAGAATTTTAAGATATAAACTATAAAATATAAAAGAGTGAGAATAAAGTCACATTATTATTATTTTTTTTGTTTATTTTATTTTTAATATTTTTTTTTTTATAAAGCTTTTTTCAAATTGTATTTTAATTTAAATTTTAAAATATGAAATCCACTTGTGCCGATGCTCTGCAGCTCGATCCTCCTGTAGATATTTTTGGAGCAGCGCTGCAGTGAAAGGGACAGTTTTCCGTCCGCATTCCTCAGGTGATCCGTCCTCGCACCTGGGTGTTCCCGTGGTTACAGCTTCGTGATTGACAGAAGCTGCCAAGCCCCAAGGCAGAAAAATATCTGTTTCCATAGCGATGAGTGATGTCAAGCAAACACGTCCGCCTTCGCACTGTCCCCCGTGACGATGAGGAGGAGGATGAAGACCTCCCGCCCGCGCCCACCGCTTCTCCTGGCACACGTGTGGGATCCCGGTGCCGTTTGAGGGCCGCTTCCTGACAACCATCTGTCTCCAAACCCCCTTAGATCACAATAGACCGGCTCTCATCGCATTCAAACAACAAAACAAGACAAGCTCTCCGGAGTCCCTGAAAGCAGAACAATCGAACCCTGCGTCCGAGATAAATAACCTTTCATATGTTTGCCCGCAATCACCGTTTTCCCCTTTTTCCGCGCACCTGCACGACGGAAAAGCGTTCGCCGCGTCCCTCAGTCTGACAGCAAAAGTGTTCTGACCCTTTTAGCGCCGAGAGGAGTGACGGATGATAGCGGCCGGGCCGAGAGCGAGTGAGAGTGATGGGCGGATGAAAGCGAGAGGAAAGTCTGTGTTCGCTCCTAATTTCACAGCCAGGAGACGGACTCGGCCTCAGAAAGAAAGAAAAAAAAAAAAAAAAAAAAACAGCAGGATGATTGTTATTCAGCTGCTGTTTCATCCGAGAGCACAAACAGAAAGCACAGGCACTCGGAGGACAGAGAGAGAGAGAAAGCGATTCTTATCGAACACAATGTCGTATGGCAGGTAGTAGATAAAGTTTTATTGTTTTTGAGATCTTTGACTCCTCGCTTCGCTTGACTTTTGGACTTTTTCCTCTTTCTCTTGTTTATTCTAAGAGTGGAAGTCCATTGAAATCCCCAGCGTGGGTTCGGTCGTTGCGGTCCAAGGATTGCAGGTTTAACTGTGAGACATTGATGAAAGGTCCAAGGATTTAATTTGAGTTTTCAGGAGCAAACTGTGTGTGTGTGTGTGTGTGTGTGTGAGCCTCCAAGTGAGCAACCATGCATGTGTTGGTTTGTTTTCTTCATTTTCCCCCAAGTGAAATTTTACAAATCTACTATTTCAGTCTTTGTTTCAAAATTTCATGTAATGTTAATTGTCATTTTTCTTGTAAACAATTTGTTGAGTCAACTTAAAATAATTTCTTACTTGGCTGCCTTAAAATTTTAAGTTCAGTCAACTCAGAAAAGTTTTGTCAACTTGAAATGTTAAGTTGTACTCAAGACTGTTAGGGTATGTCAAAAAACTCAGATCGTATTTTCTCCCTCAACTTCAAAATGGTCCTGTTTCGCTGTTTTACCTTTTTTGTTAAGGGTGTTTGATCTTCTTTGCATTTGATTTTGAAATGATTTTTGAAGTTGAGAGAGAAAATACGGTCTGAGGTTTTCGACTGTCTTGAGCCCGAATACACAGAGCTCAGGGAAAGCAAGACAAGACAAGACAAGTGTTTGACATTAAAAAGTATTTAAATTGTATTTCTTTAATGAAAATAACCAATCGTTTTGCTATATAAGACCTTTCTTTCTCGGCTGGGATCGTTTACAACTGCATTTGGGGTCGTTTGAAGCCACATTTAAACTGCATTTTGGAAGTTCAAACTCAGGGCACCATATCAGTCCATTATATGGAGAAAAATGCTGAAATGTTTTCCTCAAAAAACAATTTCTTTATGAATGAAAAAAGAAAGACATGAACATCTTGGATGACAAGGGGGTGAGTACATTATCTGTGAATTGTTGTTCTGGAAGTGGACTTCTCCTTTAAGTTTAACAAACCAAATTCTTTGTTTAGTCAACTCACATATCTAAGTTGTCACAACTTAATATTTCAAGTTGACAACTTATTTGAGTTGACTGAACTTAAAATTTTAAGGCAGCAGGGTAACAAATTATTTTAAGTTGACTCAACAATTATTATTATTATTTTTTTTACAGTGCACACTGTAAAAAATAAATAGTTGAGAAAACTTAAAGGCAACTTGATGCAGACTTTTGAGTTCTCTCAACAATAGTTTTTTAGTTTTTCTCAGTAAAGATACTTTGTTTAGCCAACATAAATTTGTTTATTAATGCAATGCTGATCGTCTTTTTTTGCTAATAGAAAAAGTCTTGTCACAGCAACTGAAACAATTACTGTCATTGAAGTAATTTATTTTTTATGTATCAAGAATTTATTTTTTTATGTATCCATTTTTTTTTTTTGTTTATTTACAAATGACAAACAGTGAATTGTTATAGAAATGTTAACTGATAACTTCTAATATATAAACAACATTGCCCTTGTTTGTAAACCATCTTACAAGACTAAGATATCCAACAAACAGATATAAGTGGTTGAACATACTCTAGGCCTCAAAACTAGACACACAAACCTCAAGAAACTGTTTTAAACAATGAAACTGACAGAAGAAGTTCATGTACTGTCTATAAACCAGTACATGAACTTTTTCTGTCAGTTTCATTGTTTATTGGTATATCTTTGAGGATGGACTTTAAAGGGCCCGTAACTGCACTTTCATAGCATTTTACGCTTACAGAATTGCATTTACATGGTCTGAAAAACATGGCAATATCACAGTACTTTTTATTATTGTACGTGTTTTTTTCCGTAAAATAAAGTTAGTTTTGAGGTTTCCCTCTTTATGGCATTTGTGACTGAAACATGTGGCCTTGTAGCCCATTGTATATACTTTTTTATTATTTCCAGTTAGCTAAATAATCCCAAATTCTCCTTGAACCTTGAATATCCTTGAATATCTCTCACTGAACGTCTGCATAATGGTTTCTTTTTTTTTTTCTGCTGTACCTTTAAGAGTTGTATGTAAATTACCTCTGTTATGATTGGTCAATCTCAGTGTATTGGCCTATTTCACACTTTTTGAGTACTGAATATATGCTGATATAAATACAGTACTTCCATGGTACAAAAAACATGGACCATGTAGCAACAGCCAAATATACATTGTATGGGGCGAAATTATAATTTTTTCTTTTATGCCAAAAATCCTTAGCATATTAAATAAAGATCATGTTCTATGAAGATATTTTGTAAATTTCCTACTATAAATATATCAAAACGTAAGTTTTGATTAGTAATGTGCATTGCTAAGAACTTCATTTGGACAACTTTAATGGTGATTTTGTTTTACTTAGATTTTTTGGCACCCTCAGATTTCAGATTTTCAAATAGTTGTATCTCGGCCAAATATTGTCCTGTCACAACAAACTATACATCAATGGATATTCAGCTTTCAGCTTTCAGATGATAAGCTGAAGTATAAATCTCAGTTTCAAAAAAATTGACCCTTATGACTGGCTTTGTGGTCCAGGGTCACATTTAGTTGTTCTGTAAAATAAAGCTAGTTTTAAGGAATCCCAGAGGAAGTCATTTGTGACTGAAGTTTTTGTTGTGAAATATTCATTTGAATATGGGCTTTTTAAATTTTTTTTTTTTTCAAGTTTGTCTTTCATTGCATTTTTGTTTGTAATTTTTTTTTTCCTGTCAAAGAGCACCTCTGAAGATCTCTGAGGTTTTTTGCTGCTGTACTTTTAAGAGTTCTCTATGTAAATGACCGTTGTTATGATTGGCTAAACTTCACGTACTGGCCCAGTTTGTGCTGTTGTTCATCAGTGTCAAGTTGTTGAGTTCTGGATAGTCTTTGATATGTAAATGTTGGTGTCCATATATCAACTGGATTTCTGAACACACTGTTTTCACATGTTTGCTCCTGTAATTGTTCCGGGTGGACTGGGATGAGGGCTTTGCTTTGTTAAAGTCACATCTGAATTTGGTTCCAAACCTAGTGAGCTTCCTTGTGGTGACCGGCAGGCAGCATAATTATTCTGCCTCATAAGATCCATATGTGAGCTCATTCCAAGGCAATATTGCATATATCATTCACCAATGTCAGAATGCACAATGGTGGACAAGTACAGAAAAATGGTACATTAAAATGATAGAAAAGGGTGTTTTCCACTCAGTATTTATGTGTTTTGTTGTTGTTGTAAAGTATTTTTGGTTAGCTTAGCAACATCCTAACATCAAACTTGAGCTTTCTGTGCACATTAGGGGAGGAATGATGAGTTTCTTCCTACACTACAAAAAGGTACAGTTCTGTCGCTGGGGCGGTACCCTAAAGTACAAAAGTGAAAAGGTACATCTTTGTACCTTACCTACCCCTAAACGGTACATATTTTAGTTCTTAAAGGTACATATTAGTATTTTAAAAGTACATATTTCTACCTTTTCACTTTTGTGCGACAGAACTGTACCTTTTTTTTCGACAGTGTACACCACAAAATTTATGGCAAAAAGGCCAATATTGTGCTTATTTTGGTAACCAATGTCAGTGGGTCACCATTCAGCACAGTTTAGTAGTTAAGCATGAGAGCAGCGTTAACATTCAAGGCTATTGGTACATCAATCCATTATTTAAATTTAATGTATTGCAAAATATCATTATCTAATAAAACCCAATGTGTTACAGATGACATCTCAGATTTTTTTTGAAAAGTGCTGCACTTTAAAATTAAAAAAGTGTTTGTCTGTTTTTTTATGGAAGCCTGTTTCCACCACCGAATAAAAAATAAAACAAGATAATTGTGAGTTTTTGTCTCACAATTCTGCCTTTGTTTTTCTCGCAATTCAGACATCTTTTTTCCGAATTGTGAGCTATAAACTTGCATGGCGAGTTATAAAGTCTAATTCTGAGGAAAAAAAGACTATTTTCTTTCAATTGTGAGTTTAAATCTCGCAATTCTGACATTATAACATGCAATTGCGAGATTATATCTCACAATTCTGACGTTTTTTTTGCAATTGCAAGTTTATATCTTGTGATTATGACTTTTCTCACAATTAAAAGTTTATATCTTGCGATTATGACTTTATAACATGCAATTGCAAGTTTATATCTCACAATTCTGATTTTCTTCTTGTAACTGAGTTTATATCTTGCGATTCTGTTTTTTTTCTTGTTAATGTGAGTTTATATCTTGCAAATCTGATATCTGATGTAAAATGCAAGATATAAACTCACAGTAACGAGAAAAAAGTCACAATTGTGAGATAAACTTGCAATTGCATGTTATAAAGTCAGAATTGTAAACTCTCATTTATGAGAGAAGAACTCAGAATTTTTAGATAAAAAGTCACTATTACCATGTTTTATTTTTTATTCAGTGGCAAAGCAAGTTAATTTAGGTTGTTGTCTCGCTCAATCATGATGTTTATGCTGTGGAATATTTGGAGAATTTATTTGGAAATATTTTTTGGAATAACTTAACTATACTTATAGATCAAAAAGTGTTTTCTTTATTTCTGTTTTAGCTGTTTGGAGAGGTCGATATTGTGCCAATATCAACTTGCTTTTAAGAGACATTTTTCAACCAGCTCTCAGATCTCCCGGTTTGTTTGTCAGCTGAAGTCCGACTGATGGTGCAAAGTGCTCTTTTGACAGCCTTTGAAAGCTTTTGTCAAAACTACACATCGTACTTTCAGGTTTTTTTTTTTTTTTGCAATATGAGTGTAGAAGTTTACCTACTCTTTTTTTTTTTTTTTTTTTTTTTTTTTTTTTTGGACAAACTCTCTTTTCTCTGGTCAGATTTCCTTTCTGCCACATAGACAGCTACTGACTACAAATAAGCTGCTGAACTGTCTGTTTGTTCGTGAATTTTGCACCAAATACAAGCATCCCATTCGTCAGCTGTCACGGCCGTTCAACCTTTCGGCGAGCAGGACCCGATTGAGTCATCATCTCATCCGATCAGACCCCTGACCGGTGTGATCCTGCCCTTCATCCGTCCCAGCATGACTCCCAAAACCAAGACCAGATCTCGGCGCTTGATATTCAGTTCTGCTCTGAGCGGAGATGAAGTGTTGATAAAACACAGTTTGACCCAAATCGCAGTTGAAAGGCCTCGTCGTGTCCAATAACCGCTGCCTCCCATTAAAACCAGAACCTACAGAAAAGTTCAACCTCTGAAATCAATAATCACGTCCCTTTTTTCAGTTTCTTCGCTCCGTTGCCGGAGATCAAAGTTCCTGCAGATCTGATAGAACGAGTTTCGGTCACAAATGATTGGCTCCATATTTTCCATTTTTTATTATTCTTGGCGGTTGGTGAATACTGTGGGTAGTGCAATAATTTAATTTGTATTTATTCTTTTTGTTTTTTGCTTTGACGAACATTTCTTTTAGGCTGATAATTGAATCTCTTGTCTCCGGCTGATGGATTTCAAGAAAGTTTGTTAGCAATTTCAGCTTCCTCAGATGTGCGGCTCGTCTGATCGGCGTCAATCTACATTCAGCCGTCTTCCATTACTCTCAGGTTGTTTCATCCCTACTCGTCTGTCATCGCTCTCTCTCTTCACCGCTTTCAGCCTTTCGCTTGGATGGGTGGGATGGCTGTCCAATTTTACGGCTGGCTACTCTTCTCCTGTTTGCGTGTTGCGTCCGGCGCTTTCTAAACGCTTCTTCAGATGGGCTTTTGGCGCCTGAGTGGAAATGAGAGACGAGCGAGAGATGTTTTGTGCCGTCTTTGTTTTTAAGCTTGTTTGTGTGAAACGGCCGGCACTTGATGAAGCGCGATCGCTTATTGGGATGCGGAGCTGGGTGAGATTAAATTGCATTCATGAGCGTTTTGTTGCAAGTATAATATGACTTAATAATGGAAACATTCAGTGTTTTAATCCACTTTAAATGCTGCCCTTGAATGTGAGCTCAGTGACTTTCGTCATATTAAAAACTGCAAACAATGTCAGATCAGATCATATCAGCAGCTGAAAATTGATTTCAGTAACACCTGTTTTTACGTTGGAATAAATTAAGTAATATCTGACTGCAAATAATGCGTTAGAAATCACGTTAAGACAAAAATTTTAGTGCAACATCAACAAAAACTACTGAGTGGGGAAGGGTGTAATTTCTGCACTCCACCTGATACAAATAATGATTGTTTTCGAACAGGTTTTCGAAACACTCCCCTGTATTGCATCATTTTTATTTTATTTTATTTTATTTTATTTTATTTTATTTTATTTTATTTTAATTTAATTTTATTTTATTTTTTTGCAATTTTTTGCAATTTTTTTTGCAATTTAATTTTATTTTATTGCAAAATTCCCCTTTGTACTGCTGGTTCATTTCTGTGAAATCTGTTCAAACAGTCTATTTTATCTTATTGAACTGAAAACTCTTATCTACGATTAATGCCAAAGTTTAAAAAAAAAATAAATAAATGTAAAAAAAAGTACAAAAATTAATTAATTAAATAAATAAATAATTTTATATATATATATATATATATATATATATATATATATTATATATATTTAATATATATTTAGTATATTTTACTATTATAAAATAAATAGTAACAATTTTATTACTGCTTGTATTTTAATTTTGTAAATTTTACTAAAAATTATATATTATATTATATTATATTATATTAATGCTTATTTAAATAGTTTTTTGGCTGTTTGTTTAAAATGATGGTTACACTACACTTATATAAATATTATTAAATCATTACACAATTCTAAGTTAGTTTTATATCTTTAATGAAATTAATGCTTTTATTTAGCAAGGATTACTCAGAAGTGACAGTAAAGACAATGTTAACAAAAGCTTTCTATTTCAAATAAATGCTGTTCTTTTGAACTTTCTATTCATAGAAATAGAAATAAAAACTTTATTTGTAAGTGCTACAGTTTTTAGCATTGATAATAATCAATGATTTCTGAAGGATCATGTGGCACTGAAGACTGGAGTAATGATGCTGAAAATTCAACTTTGATCACAGAAATAAATTATATTTTTAAACAAATTTACATAGAAAACAGTTTTTTCACATTGCAATAATATTTCACAATTTTTACTGTGTGTTTGATTAAATAATTACAGCCTTGGGGAGCAGAAGAGACTTTTTTCAAAAACATAAAAAAATCACACCGGCCTCAAACTTGTGAATGGATGTGTATATTAAATAATGTAAAAAGCCTGGGAAAAAAGCTGAATTGTTTGCGTTCCTGAGTCGTTAGTGTTTGCTTGCGGTCGTCGGCATAATGGAGATCTTAAATTACCTATTAGCATCCAAACGAGCGCAAACTGCGGTTCTTTCACACACTGACCTTCTAATTCTTTCAGCGTTTCGGGGCTCGATAACCGTGTGTAAGTCACGTTCCCCTGCAGCGCTGAATGAAGCCATTGTTACGGCCCCGGCCCCCCCTCTGACCCCGTGGGCCCTCGTGAGGAGTCCGCGCACACCTGTCAAACCCCGTCGGCCCGAACATCAGTCCATATATTCAGCAGAACCCCCTGGAGTTTATTGGAAACACACACACAAACAGGAGAGCGGCAGAGGAGCCGCCGAGGGCCGACTTCCACATCAGGAGCAGATTGGAGGGAAGGTCACTGGAAACACGATCAGCCAATTCACTTCTGCTCTCCAGGGCTTTTTTTTTGACATTCCTTTTCTCCACATTTGTATTATTCAGTCTCTTCCTGCCCATCAAAGGCTTTTCGATGAGCGTTTTTAAGTGACTCTCTGCCGGAGATGTTCTTTCATCACAACAAGAGGTTGAAAGAGCCTGAGAAAAGGGAGAAATCATACGCGCTCTGGCTTCGAGGATTCAGGGTCTCGGTCCTTCAGCGCCACACTTATCGTTTCCGTTCTCAGACGTAACACAACCGTCCCTGGCTGCAGATGTGTGTGTTTGCGGGCCGTTCGGGTGCAGATGTAGCTCTGGAGTCTGATTGAACATACCGATGGCGTTTTGTCCTCCGTGGACGACGTCGCCCATACAATTTTCCCCTCTGTTGGCTTTTATATGGAAGTGCAGTGTGTGTTGTGCAATCATTGAACGCTTCGCAGGGAAGTGTCATTACCATAATCATATTTTAACAACACACGCTCTTGATTTGGCATCTCTGTGCTGAGGGAGTGATTGGTACGAGTTCTGTTTGATATGCTGAAGGAGCTGAGGACTGATGCAGAAACATTGTGTAGAAGACAAAAATGGACTTCAGAAAGTGTGTACATTATTTACTACAAACATCAGTATTCATTCATTCATTCATAAATAATAAAATAAAATAAAAATATAATTAAAAATAAAATATGTTTCTTGAAGCCATAAAAAAAATATTTTCTGTTGCAGAGTCCAGGAAAAAAAAGTCCACAAAAATCAAAACAGACAAAGCTGATGTGTTTTTAAATTCAATATAATATATAATGAATTAATAAATATTGTTTTTGCATGTGTATGGACACTGAAAATATATATAAATAAATAAATAAATAAAATTAATTTTATGTAACCAATTGAAGAGGTACTAATGTAATGCATTGAATGGAAATATTGGTAATGGATGTGCTGATTTTGGAGTGTTATGGTGGGAGTGTGTTTATAATGACATTGAGAGTTGTATGGCTCATGATAATTCTGCTTGGAATTGAGTTTTAAATTGACAATGAAAAACAGACAATGAACAAACAGACAATGCAATGTTCCTGGAGAACTGAATGGGCCAGCAGATCGATCTGAAGCAAAGGGAACAGCTGTGTGTGAGTCTGTGTGTGTGTGTGTGTGTGTGTGTTTGCTGTCTTCCCTACAGATTCTGTTTTGTGGCGTATTGTCATAATCAGTGTATTCAAGCATAAATTGAACATCTCTATCTTCCTATCTTCAAATATTCTTTGACTAATCACATCCAGGACTGGATCTGTCTGTCCTGTGGTGCTTATTTATTACACTCTCTACAACTGAAAATTCCTCATACTATTTTTTTTTTTCCTGCAAAAATGTCTGTATATCATTCTTCTTGAACTATCAAATGCAGAAAAAAGTAGCACGTTTATTTTTTATTTTTTATTTTCAATAACTGCCAGTATTATGAATATGACATTTTTTTTAAATAACATTTTGTTATTAAATTATTTAATTTACTTTTTTTAATAAATTAATTTATTTTCCCCGTTGTTACTTTCTGATGTCCACCCATGTCTGCAGAGACAATGTGGTGTTATTATTCTCATGCACAAATCAACAGAAAAAAATAAAATAATCAAAAAAATTAACCCTTGGTTTGTTGGATCTGAGCACACAAACTGCTGTGGGTTTCTATTTAAAACAGGTCGCAGTAATTTATCACCTATGAAAGTGCTTTTGTTAGCGGAGCTGGCATACCTGTCATGTAGACGTAACACTGAGCGGTAATATGTTCTGTCACGCTACTCTGAAAACAAGGAACATTCAGCCCCAATAACCTGAGCCTGCTGCTTTTATTTAAGCCCCAAACCCACGGGAACCTTTTAAATTGCCCAGTTCAACTGGAAAGAGTCACTGAAGCGCTCGAGTCGGTGTGTTTGGCTCCGGTTATTGGCCAGTGGATGTTTGGGCTCAAAAACTCTGGTGGCTCCTCTTATTTGAAGGGCAGTACAGATTGTGTGTGTGATATGCTGCTAATATCTTCACTAGTTTGAATTTGGAATTTTAAGTTTTGAATGATGACGTCATTGTTCCGTTCAAGTGAGATGATGCTACATTCGGTTCTGATTTACTCCAAAGTTCTAAACGTTCTATTTTTTTTTTTTTTTTAATATCCGAAAATCAATTTTTCTTTTATTAAATAACTGGCAGTGGACACATGGTGCTGTTTAGCCAAGATTATGAATTTGACAGTCTTTTGATAATTTTTTTTTTAATAAGTATATTTATATTCATAAAATGGAGTGTTTATTAATTATTAAAATGTTTCTTGTTACACCAAATGTTGTTTTTTACACAGTCACTCAGGATGAAATCCCACCTGTTTATAATTTACAAGTTATTTTTTAGTTTTTCTTTGCTGTTGTTCTCTGTATTGAGTTTCAGTCACAGTTAATTCACCCCTCTATTTTAGCTATTTTAACTTTTAGTTATTTTAATCCAAAGTGTATGTGTATGTATGTATGTATGTATGTATGTATGTTTTTTTTTTTTTTTTTTTTTTTTTACAAACATGATTGCAATTAAATAAAATAGAGTTAATTTTAAATAATTTCACCATTTGTATCTTGTCCCCGAGTGCTGCACTTAATTTTAAAGTGCTGATTTACTGTGAATTATTCCAGGTGTTTCTTCATATTATTATTTTTTTTCTTTTTCTAATTGAAATGTAAACACACAGCAAGTCAGACAAACAAGTTGATCTGGGAAACACACCAGCCTATTATGATAAACTGCAAAGCCCAAAGAGACGCTTATGAATGAATAACAACATCTGTGGGTAAACAGAAGATTAGTTTAAGTCTATCCTTCATCCACACTTTAAAATAAACATTTATGGCAAGCGTCGGCTTGATTTGCCCTCAGTGATTCTGTTCGCCTTCATTTATGCTGCTTTAAATGCAGTTGTTATTTTACAGTATATTCATACAGACAGGGGGAAAAATACACTGCTTTTGTAATATTGTGACCAAATCAAACTAGAAAATAATTCTAAAACATGTATACCTTTTGTAGGAGAAATATTATTATTATTATTATTAATAATAATAATAATAATAATAATAATAATAATAATAATATTATTATTAATATTATTATTATTATTATTATTATTATTATTATTGTTGTTGTTTAAAAAATATGATAATAATATGAATTAATAAAATGAATAATACAGATTTTCTATCTATGTCTACATAGCTTTTGCTATTTTTTATTTCAGTTTGTATTACTATTTTATTTCAAGTAACTTTTTTTATTCTTTTTTATGGTTTTGGTTTTAATTTTAGTTAATTTAAGTATAATTTTAGTTAATTTTATTTTAGTTTATAACCCTGATTTGGCTGTTGCGTGCTAAAATATAGTATAGACTGCATCCCATATGGTTTTAATAAAGCTAAAATAGCTAACTTCAGCTTTTTATCTCCATCCTATCAGGTATCCCATTGATCATTTACATAATAGGAAGCAAATTAAATTACAATTAATAATGTGCCTGCAGCCTGAACAGAGCATTTATCTGAAAGTCTAATACACCTTTTTATAGAAATACTTCACATTCACCTCAACATACAGAGTTCAGCAGCAGTGACCCGTCTAATGGTGAAGCTTTTACGCGAGTCTAATTTCTGATGCTTTTTTCTTTTCTTTTTTTTTTCCACGCTAATACACACGTCCGTGCTGTGTTGTGTCGGACAGAACTAGAGTCTGTGTATATCTGGGATGTGACGGACTGCCGGCGCGTTATTCATCACCCGCAGTGAGTCGAGGTCAGCGGCTGGTGAGCACTTGGCAGCCACTAAAGATTGTTAAACTTGGTGTTAAATGCTACGTATGTGTGACATGGGCGCTAACACATCGATTTGGAGCTGTAAGCCGTGAGTGCGGCAGAGACGTCTCTCATACATCACCCTCTGAGTCACCCGCACGCCAATCTCCATACATTAGAAGCGCAGTAATGCGAGAGTGAGTGGCTGCGTCCCAATTCCTGCACTGCTGCTGCACACTACAAGTGCTGCTTCACTGCTGATGGGAAAGTAGGCATTTTTCTGCACCATATTTGGCTGGCGGTTCACGCCACATTCCGCTTTGATTTAGTCAAAAGTTTCGAATGTTTTATTTTCCAAATAGTGGAAAATCGATTTTACTTTCATGACGGAACTGATAATGGACACATGTTTGTGCTCAGCCATTGTTATGATCATTGGAAAGTAAAACCTTTTTTTCTTTATTTATTTTTTATAGAAAGCATTTTCAAAAGCATTTTTATTTTCAGTTAATTATAGCTTTATTCTCATGCCAAAATATTGAATTACATTCATAAAGTCATGAACCACAATGTCTGAGCATGTTATAAAATTCCGTCTAATAAAATTGAATGTGCACTTGCAGCGTACTTTTTAAAAGTTACCTTTATAATAATGTTAGCATGCATTAACATAAATTGTGAAAATGAAAGTACATTTTAGTACTCATCTTTAGTACTCTTCTTTACCTTCTTCTTTTGCTTCTGCTCTTTAAGTCTATAGACCTGCTTGAGGGAAAGTTGTGAAATTTGGCACACATATAGAGGATAGTCTTAACATTAACTATAGCAAGTTTGGAGTCTCTAATTCAAACCCTCTAGCGCCACCAACAGCTCAAAGTTGCATTTATGCTAATAACTTGAACCGTAAGGTCTAGAATTATTACTTCAAACACTTCCTAAATCGTTGCTCTGAATTTCACAAAAAATGGTGCAGATCATCTTCAGACCATACTGACAAGATGTTATGGAATTCAAGTTGATAAGTTAAATCGTTCTTGAGTAACGCGGAAATGAATGTGGCAAAGAGCATGCCAAAGTGACCTTTATTATAATGTCAAATTAACATGAATTCTTTTTAAAATTATTCTTTTATCATGTTTTAAAGAGCTATAGTTTTTTTGATATGTTAACTAACATACTAAAGCACATGTAAAGTACTTGATTATCATTTTACCTGTAGTTTTATTCAATATTTTAAATGTACTAAGGTGCAACTTCTCAATAGAAATGTGTTAAAGTATAGATAAATAATTATGAAATGCATACAAACATGAATTAAGTCTTACTTAAAACAATTAAAAGTTCAGCTAACTGCATTTTAATATAAATTTTAACTATAATAAATGCAATCATTTAATTGGAATTAACATGCAATTTGAATGTCCAAAAACATTGCAAGAATATTTTTAAGTGCAGACTTAAAGTATATTATTTTTGTAAAGTACACTTTTTAAAAGTGTACTACTTTCCAATGATGTCCAACAACTGGATGTCCAACAACTTTCTGTAATTGATTGATTGATTGATTGATTGAATAGATTTTTAATAATTGTACTAGTAGTTTTTATGTCAAAACCACAATATGTCAGCGCCATCAGCTAAATAGCAATGGCATTGTTTGTGGTTTAAGATAATATTCCTAATTTTACAAAATGCATTTAATATGTGTGTGATGTAAAATCAGGCATCATGTTTGTACCAGTCACGCTTCAGCTGACGTCTAGGCTGATTTATCGTACATTTCAGACATATTACAGCAGTCTGTTTAAATTCTCCATTCTCTCATTTTCTCAACTGCAAGCTGCTTTGAGCTGTCACCTCTGTTTGAGTCTTCATATTACATGGCCGCAAGCGGCTTTAAAGCTGACTGTATTTTGAAATAAGAATACTATTTTTGGCTCCAATTCCCTTCTTTTTTTTAATATCAGTACTCAGTGGATCTTCCTTGGACTCGGACCAAAATATAGTGTCCATAACCCCTTAGTAGATTGAGTTAATGAACAAAGTTTCTGCTCAAGCGTGAATGATTTTAGCACTGCTTTTGTGATCTGCGAGATGCATTCAGAGACACTGGACATGTTGGACTGGCCCCTGAGTTATGGAGGGACACTATGGAGTATCATAAATCAGCTGTCCACATTGAAAGGTTTAATTTAACACTGAACTGCACTGCATTGACAAGCAGGCATTTTTACCGGCCACTGCTGATCATTTACACATGCTCCTCCTCTTTGTCTGCGCTAAGACAGGCCTTTAGTTGTGAAAATGAAAGTACATTTTAGTACTCATCTTTAGTACTCTTCTTCTTCCTTGCCTTCTTTCCTTCTGCTTTTGAAATCTGTAGAACCGCTTGAAAGAAAGTTGTGAAATTTGGCACACATACAGAGAACAGTCTCAACATTAACCATAGCAAGTTTGGAGTCTCTAATTCAAACCCTCTAGCACCACTAACAGCTCAAATTTTGACCTGCATTTATGCTATAACTTTTGAACCATAAGGTCGATCACGACTACAACTACGTAGACTACGTATGAAGTGTTTCTTGGAGTTTATAGTACATTGAAGAATGATCGTATGACATTTTACATATGCCATGTGACCTGTAAATGCGAAAAAGCCATTTCCATTGCAGTTTTGCAAAATATTCCTTTTTCGAATTGCCTGAAAACCCACCTCATGCGAGCTTAAAAACTTTTTTGCGATATATGGGAGTTTTTGCGAAAATGATGCGTTTCCATTAGGCGTATTTTCAATTTGCAATTTGAGTTTGCGCATCTTGAAGGGTAATAGAAACACAGGTAGTGTTAAGACAGGCTTTCAATTGCGAAAAAGATAGTACACTTTAGTACTCTTCTTCTTTTTCTGCTCATGAAGTCTATGGCAGCTCATAGAACCGCTTGCAGGAAAGTTATGAGATTTGGCACACAGATAGAGGACAGTCTTAACATTAACCATGGCAAGTTTGGTATCTCTAACTCAAACCCTCTAGCACCACCAACAACTCAAAGTTTGACTTGTGTTTATGCCAGTAACTTTTGAACCATAAGGTCTGTTCAAACTCTTCCTAGACCGTTGCTCTGATTTTCACAAAAATTGGTGCAGATCATCTTCAGGCCATGCTGACAAAAAATTATGAAATTCAAGTTGATTACTTAAATCATTCTTGGATAACGTACAAACTAATTTGGCGAAAACATGCCAAAATGGTCGTGAGGCTATATCTCTGCAACTCTTTAGCGTACTCAAGCCGAAATTGGTGTGTGTTACAATAATAACCATGACCTGAAAGAATTTGTTCAGTTTTGGCACAGCACCACCTAGTGGACTGGAGATATGTGAAAAACTGTCTGTTTTATCAGCTCCATGCCCTGAAGGAGGAAATCAATATCAGTTATGCCATAATCGCCGGAACTTCCTGTCTGCCATTTTAATTTTCTTTGAAAGTCTACTTTTTCCAAACTCCCTCTAGACCATTGGTCTGATTTTCACCAAGTTCAACTCGGATCATCTTCAGAACATGCCGACAAAAAGTTATGGATTTTGTGTTGATAGACGAAACCGTTTTTGCTTTCAACATCCGCAAATTTACTGGAATGATGCCAAACTGCAAATCTGAGGGTGTATTTCTGCAAAGCTTTGACATATTGGTACCAAACTTTGTGTGCCATTGTCACACAGTTTTTGCCTAAATTTAACACCAAATGTCTTTCTTTACTCATTTTTGCAGTTCTGCTCACTACCTTGCTTGCTTCTGTAGTGCTTGGGCCCTTTTTGGCTGCTTGCAGCTATATTTATTATATCAAATACAGTATATTTAAATACATAACATATAGGTTTCAATAGTAAGCAGTTCACTGAGAAATCCTCCAGATTCTGAAGAGTCTATGTAGATATTAAGAGCAAACGATGGCTTAACTTACAAGATAAAAGAAACAGCTTGAAGCATGGACCTCAACCAGATCTCTTGCCTGAATCTAACTGGACAAGATCCTGTAATTTATCAACTTTTCCAAAAGGTCCAGAAGCCTTGAAATAAACGAGCACATTATTCAGGAAGTGGAATTGAGGCGCCCTGACAGGAAAAGTAACATCTCTTTTCATAATAAATTCATGACCCAAAACTTTCTTCATTGCCTCCCTAATGTGGAATAGTTTTTTCTGGAGGCAAAGAAACCAGCTTGATGCTGTGAAACTCAATTTAATGTGTTGGGTTGAGAGTTTTTTGCTCTTTTGAGAAACCGATGCAGCACTCAGATTATCTAACTTCTTATCTAACAAACAGAGCACTAACGGTAGATTAAAAGGGGGAAATTAAGATTTATGTATTTGAATTGCATATGAAATGCCCATCCATTTTGATTACACAGTTTTAACAGAAACAGACTTAATGTAATGCATATTGGTCAGTCATACAAAAATGCAACAGATCAGATTTCTGTAACAATAAATATACTGAACGTGTTTTAAATACACAATAACCAGGTATATGTTCATAAATCAATATTGACATTTAAAGTCAATTTGTTGACTAACTGAATATTGCTTATTCCACAGCTTGCCATATTTTCACCATGTTTATTCTTTTTATGAATGCAATTGTTTTCACAATGAATGGATTTATGCTAATTCTAAGCCATTTAAATAAATGCCTTTTGAAAATATGATTTAAATAAAATCAAATACATGCAAGTAGTAAATGATCAAATATGCCATGTTTTTATTTACGTATGACTGACAAATATGCATCACATTAAGTTTTTCAGTTTATTTATGTTCAAAGTGTGTCATCCAAATGAATGGAAATTTCATATGCAATTCAAATGCATGAATCATTAGTTTAGGCTATATGTTGAAGAGGTGATCTTAAATGCCATTGCTCAACCGAACACGCCTTCCAGCTGTTTTAATGAACTGAACACAGTGTTCATCTACAGATTCATAGAGAGAGAAAAAACTCAAGCTGTCAATACGAGGAATACCTCGCAGCAATTCCCACTGGATTAAGAAAAACTGGAAAATGAGAGCTGTCGAAAGGAAGGACCGTGTGTCCTTTTGGACTTTTACTAATAAGCTGTCATCTACTCCAGGCACTTTAAGGGCCGACTGGAGATTATTACTGCGAACATGAAACATCCTCTGAAGAAATGTTAAACACTTGCATGAGTCCAGGCTACAAATAATTCACAAAACAATGATTCGGATGCTTTCTCAAGGCTCTGGCACACTGACAGCACGCTTTTCAATAAACAGATTCTCTGTAGACACACAGGCCTGAGACGCCTGTCTTTGCAATAACTGAATGCATGAATAAATTTACAATTAGAAAACCTGCTTTCATTGAAGTTGTTGCAGAGTATGAATCTGGCCTCTGTGTGCTCTTTAGCTGGCAAGAAAACCCATGTGAAAAAGAAGTGTTTAATTGGGTGAATTGAATGTGCACTTGTAGTGTACTTAAAATAACAAAAATATGAATCTATATATGTTCTTTTTGCTCATTTGAAACATTTAAGCACAAAACGGCAGGACTGTGTAGAAAATGAAAAATCACAATTTTAGTCAGTCTGTCAGGATTGTTCCAACACTAAGCTGTTCTGAATAAAATTTAGTTGTTTCTGTCAGAATGGTGATAATTTGATGAATGCTGTTGAAGTTTAGTGTGAAAACCGTACTGTATTCATCCGTCTGCAGTGGTTTCGGTGCTGATCGACCCGTGACTCATGCGGTCAGTTTCTCTCGGCCCGCTGCTTCTGCGCTGCCGCTAATGTGAAGAAGTGAGTCGGTCTCTTGGCTCGTGAGGTTCAGTTTCTTGACACTGTAGCTAGACAGTAATTAACCTCTTCTAGATCGGCCATCTTGGCTCTGTTGTGTGCTAACTTGTTCTGACCTGTTCCTCCATTATATATCTGCTGCTTGGCAACTTTGATTTTGGCTCATTTCTGCAGTCTCTCAAGTGCTTTTTAGTCAGTCGTCTCTTTGGCCAAAATTGATTAAGTTCAATGAAAACAAGAAGGAAACAAAAACTCCGGTCAGCTATTAAGGAGTTATTAGCGTAAGAGTCGAAAGTTTGGAGCGTGGCATTCCTATTCGGATGGATATTGATCTTTAGCCATCTTGGCTGGACTTTGGTAATGCAAAACTGGACTGGCTTGATTTTCTCAAGCGGGGTTTTGGCTCAGCTGTGCGGTGAATGGACTCACATCTGCCTTATTGAACCGTTGCCCGTCTCCTCTGGTGTTTAGGCTGATGCCGCGGTCGTGACCTGTTGGACTGATGCTGAAAACGCGGATGGAGTCCAGTAATTTGGAAAATTTTGGCATTTCACCATTTTTACATTTGAGAAAACATCATATACACACAGAAACTCAAAGGTCTTCTCTACAACCCAGCAGTTTTATTAAGAAATTATGCCAGAAATATATTGCTAATGTAATACAGTAGAATATATTTCTGAAAATAATAATAACCATAATACAGTTTATTAAAACTGAATTGTTATAACTGTTTGTGCATTAATTTGATCATTGTTTTTTTTAAGATAAATTTGTATTAAATCATATTATCCAAAAAACATAAAAAATAAATGAATAAAATAGACGATACAGAATTTAACGCAAAAATTTAACGACAAAATATAACGCACTGCATAGGGCACTACTGTTGATAAAAAATGTTAATAAATTATTAAATTGTTAAATATTCAGTTGATTGGGCATCTTTCTTGATTATAACATTTTCATTAAACAAAAATAGAACTTAAACGGAAAACAGAAATTTGGGGGAAAAATAAAACTAAATTTGGGAAAATTTAATGGGGCCATAATGTCATTTTTGTATTTTTTTTTTTCACATAAAATGTTGTTAAATGACATATAATTTCATAATTTCATCTGATGCTTAAAATGAAATTCTGAAAAAAAACAAAAAAAAAAACAGTATTTAGGGTGAAAAAAATCAAATGGAAATTGGAAAAAAAAAATGTATAGTGCCCCTAAAAAATTGCTTCAATCAGAAATTAAATTAAATCAGAATCCAAAAATAAAAATAAAATGGATTTATTTTTGCGAAACTTTTTAATAAATTGTTAAATTGTACAAGTTTAATCATTTCTATTGATTAGACATGATTTCTACAAAATTAATAATTTTGACAACAAAATTAAAATGTAACCATTAAAACTGAAATTTTAAACTGAAAACAGAATTTGGGGAAAACAAAAACTGATTTAATGTTCCCCCCCCCCCCCAAATAAATAGTTGTTAAAATGCATACATTTTGTGACTTCAGTTGATTAGACATGCTTTTTAATTCATAAAATTTCGTTAATAAAATGGAATCCAGAAAAAATTAGATGGACAGTATAGAATTTAGGGAAAAAATAAAACAGAATTTAGGAAAAATGATAAAAATGACAAAAAATGTAAAGTTTTATTTCAATTATTTAGACATGCCTTTTGATTACTACATTTTTAGAAGAAATAAATAAAAATTCTAGATAATAAATAAATAAATAAATAAATAAATAAAATAATAAGTGGAAAACAGAATTTGGGGGAAAAAAAAATGTATTTCATAGGATTCTTTTTTTATATATATAAATAGTTCAGTTGTATATGTATGTGTGTATATATATATACGGAATTTGGGAAAAAATAAAAAGGATTTCACAGGGTTTTAAAAATTTAAATATTTGTAAAACTTTTAAAATTCTATCATGTTTCAGGATTTCAAATGTTTAGACATGCTTTTTCATTCATAATGCAGAATGCAGATCATTTTAAATGGAAACAGAATTTGGGAAAAAATTAAAATCAATTCATGCAGGGTTGGACGCACACATGTGGCCCACATGCAAACAGAACGAAACCGTGACCCAACGATCCCAGAGTGTGTCGACTTACACCCTGAACACGGCCTTTCACCCTCGATTAGTAAACACAGCCTGAACGCGAGCGCACAAACACACACGGCGTAAACACTTCATTAGTCTAATTGATGACTGTGTTCTCAGTGAGGAATGTGTGTGCTGATTTCTGTTATAAATGAGCGGTTTGGAGGGCATGCTGGGCAATGTAGGAGCGTTTTATTGATGAATTCCAAACGAATTGGTTCAACTAAGCTTAAGCGCTCCTACAAATTCCCATCCTGATGTTTCATCACACGAGACGGCGCAATAGAGCAATTTATATGAAGGAAGAAATTTGCGTCCAATTGTTTGCCATTATGAGAACCTGAGTTTGTCATAAGAATAGATGGAATAACATTTATTATTGTATGTGTTTTCCATCCATCCGTGAGAGAGGGAATGTTTCTGTAGCGTTACATCAGCTGAGATCTGCCTCATAAATCGTAACTACAGGAAAAGCGCCTAAAGCTCGCTCTCCTTTTCCACTGACAAGGTGCTGCTGCTCAATCTGGAATCATTCTTTGCATTAAAAATAGTTTTTGGCTGGAAAAATAATGTCTGTGGACCATTAAACCAGTTGGTCTCTGACATTCAGTATTGTTAGCGTCCAAGCACTAAACTACAGGAACAAATGGTTCATTTTATTTATTTATTTATTTATTTATTTTATTTGTTAGGGACTGATACAATAAACTTTTATAAAAGAGCTTTTATAAATTACAGTTACACAAAAAAAAAGAGAGAAAAAAAAAACAAAAACAACAAATAATAGTACACACATTTATAATAAAAATACACTAAACATGACTACACGTTTGTTGCTGTATCAACCAGGATTTTTAAAATTATTATAATTTGCAATAGATTTTAAATAGTCAGGCAATGAATTCCACAATTTTACAAAACAAATTTTACAAAATTTGTTTCAAAACGACAACAGCTTGTTTATTGTTCCAGTATTTTTGCAATTTATTTATTGTATTTATAAGTATCACATATTTGAATTAGTTACTCAATTTAATTTTGAATTAGCCTTCCAAAACTGTTTATTTGTAGCATATTGTGATATAATTTTGCTGCAATTGCCTGTCAAAACACAGTATAAGCTTTCAGCGAATTTGTATTAATTCTTCACCTGACGTTTGCTAGGGATTTTTCTTGGAATTTATATTTTTGTGTTTAAATAACTTACACATTTCTAAATCAAATAGCTAGTGATGGCATGAAGATGCTGCATTATATTAAATTATTATAATATAAAGTACTGTAGTTGTAGTAGCACAATAAAAAATATATATATAAAAGTTGAAAAAAAAAAAACATTAAATAGATAATGGTAAAATTTAAGCAAGAAGTATGAATGAATGAATGAATGAATGAATGATTGAATAAAATAAAGAAACAAAAACAAATACATTTTTGTGGTCTGTTGTCCTGTAATTGTATCCCATATTACATTTGAGATAAATGGCATCAAATAAATTCCACAGTTATGATCACATTGGAAATGCCAATTAAATTAACCTGTGTGAATGAGTCACTTTTTAAATTATTTTAGCTTCAAAAGAATTGTAAAGAAATAGTCCAGTCAGTAAAGGTGAGGGTTTTATCAATCCGGCTGCAATTAAATTCAACCTTATGTAGAGAGAAAGATAGAAAGTAAAACATCGAGCACTGTAAGTGGAAACGAAATGTGGTTTCCACATCCTCTGCAGTGAATGGGTGCCGTCAGAATGAGAGTCCAAACAGCTGATAAAAACATCACAATAATCCACATGTAATCCACACCACTCCAATCCATCAGTTAACATCTTGAGAAGCCAAAAGCTGTGCGTTTGTAAGAAATAAATCCATCATTAAGATGTTTTTAACTTACTTCTGGCTAATATAGGAGTCCTTAATCCATAAAAATGCTTGCTTCAGTGAAAATGTCCATCTCCAGTTGTTTCTCACATTAAAATCCACCAACAAATTTGTTTAGAGCTGTTCTGAACTGTTTTAGCTTGTAAACGGTGCTTGATCTGTGCAGATTTCTCTCCTGATTCAGACCAGACCAAGTATTATTATGGTTTATAGACTTGTGTTTTAGTTAAAAAAAAAAAAAAACATCTTAATGATGGATTTTGTTTTTTACAAACAAACAGCTTTTGGCTTCTCATGACGTTAATTGATGGACTGGAGTGGTTTGGATGTTTTTATCAGCTGTTTGGACTCTCATTCTGACGGCACCCATTCACTGCAGAGGATCCACTGGTGAGCAAGTGATGTAATGCTACATTTCTCCAAATCTGATAAAGAAACAAACTCATCTGCATCTCGGATGGCATCCGAGGCCGTTATCGCTTGACGAATCCAGTGATTAGTTCCTCCTCATTGTAGCAGCCTTGTAAACATGACCGTTTCCAGATAAACCGTGCACTCCAGCCAATCAGATTAGAGCTTGCCAGAGCGTGAGGCTGAGGCTGGTGCAAAAGAAACTGTGACATATCCACTTTAGAAAAAACAGCAAGTAAACATGGAGCTGAAGTAATCTAAAGTTTAATCTTCCTCATGAATATGCATGCATACATAATTAAGGTATCGCTGTCACCTTCAATGCAGTATGCAAATGAGGCAGTTATTGAGTTGATTTTTACTTGTTCCTGTCAGCTATATGCGTTTATGTGACAGGTGTTGATGACCGTATGCAAATGCGGGGAACTTGCTAGCGAGATTACAGTCTCCGCCCCTCAAGATACGCTTCATAAACGTGACAAGATGTATTTGCGTGCTATCTACGAGCTTTTACATCCCTCTTCAGCATTCAAATGATTTCTCTGAGCAGCTGTGCAAAAAATAAAAACACACCTTCTCTCACTCTCTAGTTGTGCTCATAAAAGTTGACCAATTTCTAGCAAATATATGCATTTAAATTTTACAGTCTTTCATTTCTGGGAAATGTGACCATAAATATTGATGACATCATTTCCTGGGTGTCCAGGGGCGCATATAGATTTTTGTCCGATAAAAGTCTCTCTATAATGAGTCTGTCCCTCCAGCAGGACCACAGGGCTGTGGTGAGATGCTTAGTGAACACTACGTAGTATGCTAAAGTGTGCTTCTTTTTTCGTAAGGGTTGGGAACGCTTCTCAAAGCTGATTTTTTTATGTCATTTATTTAATTCACTGTGCAAATTGAATAAATGCACTGAATGTGCCGCAGCAAAATAGTAATAATAATAATAATAGAGTGTGGAGTTAGTCATGATGCTCTGAGCGTCTGTGTGTGTTTAATGCAAATGTATTTCTCTGTGTTTATCGTTCTAAAACCTCCACCATTATGGGTTCAATGTCATTTACAAAATGTAATTTAGTGTGCTATTTCAAAACAAGTTGATATATATACTTTTTTTTACATCAAACAGCTAGTGATGGGATAAAGGTCTTAACATTTAAATAATTGACAAAACACTTTATATTATTCTTTAAATGACTTTATATGTTTAGTTCTCAAAACAAAGCAAGATGTTGCTTGTTTATATTTTATAAATACATTGTATTGTATAAACTGTATATATACATATATACAATATACAATTTGCAAAAACATATAACTGTTTTTTTTTTTATTTTCAAAAATCATGTTTTTTATGTTATGTTTTTATTGTTTTATTGTGTTAGTTAGCTGCAATTTTTATTTATTTATTTGTTACTTTTAACAACTTTATTTTATTTTTATTTTATTTGTTATTTTTACTTTCTTCATATATACATATATATATACACTTGAAGTTTGCTATGGATTTTTTGTGGAAACTGATGTTTTTGTAAGTGTAAAAACTTTTTACATCAAACAGCTAATGATGGGATAAACATAAACATTAAATAATTATGACAAAATACTTTATATAATTCTTTAAATTACTTTATATGTTTAGTTCTCAAAACAAAGCAAGATGTTTGTTTATATTGTATAAATACATTGTGTGTGTGTGTATGTGTGTATATATATGTATATATATGTATGAATAGTTTATTTGCAAAAATTTTCAAAAATTGTGTTTTTTATTACGTTATCATGTTTTTATTGTTTTGTGTTAGTTAGCTGAATTTTAAACTTTTTAGTTGTTGTTGTTTTTACTTTATATCAAAATGATCTAATTGAAGTTTGAGATTAATTGGAATGCACAATGAAAAAACATGATTTTTGAAAAAAGATACAAACTGAGTTATCTGTTTTTGCAAACAAACTCTTCATATATACATATACATTAATTCATATATAGATATATACATGTACACATACACACACACACACACAGTAATAAAACTGTATAAAGCCTAATAATATAAAATAGAAAAAAATGAATAGGTAAATAAATAAAAAATAGATAAACAAACAAACATTTCCATAGTTTTAAAAAAAATAGTTCAACCTAAAATGAACTTGCAAATGGCTTTCTTCCTCCTTCTGTAATACTTAACTTCACTTTAAAGTTTTCACCATTCACTCTCAGAAAAAAAAGGTACAGTTCTGTCGCTGGGGTGGTACCCTAAGGTACAAAAGTGAAAAGGTACATCTTTGTACCTTACCTACCCCTAAACAGTACATATTAGTACCTTAAAGGTACATTTTAGTACTTTGAAAGTACATATTGGTACCTTAAAGATACACATTGGTACCTTAAAGGTGCATATTAGTACTTTAAAAGTACATATTTGTACCTTTTCACTTTGTACCTTAGGGTACTGCCCCAGCGACAGAACTGTACCTTTTTTCTGACAGTGTTTAATGACCTTCTTTCTTTCACTAGATCATTGAAATGGTGCAGCGGTGTGTCAAATGAATTTTTTAAAAGTACAAATATTTCAAGAAGTTTCTTAATTATTATGAGGTCATAAAAGCTGTATGCAGAGTCATTACAGAAGAGCAAAAATGGTGTTTAAATAGTTTTAGATGGAGTTCAGCATGTCCAAAAGAAGTTTGCCAAAGACCTACATTTGCATTGTGTGTGTGTGTGTGTGTTTATAGAGGACATTCATCCAATCAGCTGTCACTCGTATCAGACTGAGGGATTCATCAGTCTTCTGATGTGACTGGATTTTTGTATTTCCTCTACATCACTTTATCTTCAAACAGGAAACAGCGTTTCTGCACAATAAATCTGTGATATAATCAATGATAAAATCACACACACCTACAACCCAACTACAACCCAGTTGATTATACTTTGAAATTTTACGGATGCAACTGAAATGAAGTTTTTAGCTTGAAATATGTGATTTTTATTTTATTTTATTTATTTATTTATTTTTTAACAGTGTATTCTTTTCACACATACTTTCGTCTTTGTGATTTAATGTGCCAACCGTAAACAGCTTACAGTTACATTTCTGAAGTGCATGCTGAATTATTTTCTAAACACTGGTGTCAGACATGATAATTTATGTTAAAAAGGGGTGCTTTAGGTACACACTCACAGACACTTATTACACAGCGCCCTGAAGAGAAATATTTGAGAAAATTATTATTTGATGGGCCTCTTTCTCTCTCTGTCTGTTTTTAAAGTCACGACCTGACAAATATGACCCACAATTTATAGCTGAGTTTTTAATTAAAAATAATGTCTTGTCGTTTGTGGTGATGAATGACATGATCAATATATAGAGCAGCTCTCTCTCTCTCTCTCTCTCTCTCTCTCACACACACACACACACTCACACACACACAGTCATTTATTTCAACACATTGATTAAAATAACTTTTTTTTTTTTTGGTCACACATACTGCTGACACATTTAGATTGGAAGAATTCACAAAGAATCATTTGTCTTTCTGTGATGTTGAGCAGTTTTGCTAGACATAAAACCACAGGAAGATGTAAGATTATTGGAACGTAGTAACAAAATCTGACCCTGCAGCAAGTGTCAGTTCTGCCGTTTAGTCACGATGGTCTGAAAAGTTGTATAAAAGCTAAAGCGCAGTGCTGTCAGCTCTCTAATTTGAGCTCCAGCGCTAAAAATATAAAGGGAAAAAATAGGCAAACTTGCTGCACTTTAGCTTTTAAACGGATTAAAACACCACCGCCACTGGCATACCACTGTACAATGTGCTATTTCTGCCCAAAACCCGATTTTGTTGGTGTAAATGAATGCATTTAGGTCGATTTAATGCCTACTGTATCATATTTGAGAAATGAATTTCTAAGGTCTTGAAATGATCAATATGATCAAAGCTTTGTTAAACCTGTCGTGCACAATCTACTCCATGCCTTCTGTCGACTTTTTCAGCAAGTAAAAGGCCTTTTAGTTTGATTTGTAGAAAAATGTCCACCTTTCAGCTTGTGCTTCATGTGTTTTTGCTATGAAATCTTTGCTATTTTTATAAAGTGAACATAAGAATAACTTTGTTATTAGTAAGTTTTCAAAATGAACACTTAATGGACTGAAGCAGTTTTATTTCAATTATCCAGACATCATTTTTTTAGAAAAATCAAATAATTAGAATTTTGTGGAACAATTATTTGTTTATCTTTTAATCATCTTTCAGTTTCATTGCATTATGTTTTGATCATAAAACTACGCATTTAGATTTCATCTTACTAAAATAAATTATTGGGAATATAGAGTGACAAGTGATATTTATATCATTTAATGTACTGTATATCTGTTATACTCTCATTGATTTACATTACAAGAATCAGGATTTTATTTTACTGTTTGATCATGAATATCAGCATCTGCACCAAATTGTATATTGTTTTTTTTTCCCCCTTTATATTCTCACTATATCATATTATATGAGCCATAAAAGCCTGATGTATCAAAAATGATGCTCAACAAAAAGCACTTTTTTTTATTTTTTTTTTTTTTATAGTTTCTCAAATTTCAGTTAAACGTAAAAAATTTAAGAGTGTGTGTAGTTAAAAATCTCAAGACCTTGAGGGACTTTATCAAAAGGAGTGTTTTACAGTGACTCGTTCAAGCTGATTTCTGTCCTTCAGTTCCTTTTTGACAATACTCTGAGTGTATGTGTGATTATATGTTGGTGTGTGTGTGTTTCATGCAGTCACATGACCTCAGCAGGACTGTGAAGGTCAGCGCCGGGGTCACTGAATCACATGTTCACTCGAATCAAAGACCGTTCTGATCCGTTTCTCTGAAACCACCTTGTACATGAATGAATATTCATGAATATAAATCATGTTGTTGAAGGATACAGTCTCTTCATATGATAATGATGTAGTGGAAGTGACTCAATCTCATGGTCAGTGGTTACGGCACACGAGAAGGACGCTTGAGTTTCCTGATAAAAAATTATTAATGGTATGCAGATAGCTTAAAGTAGAAATATTAACTACTTTCGACCGTCATATTCAAAATAATGTGTTAAGTAATTGTTTTAACAATGTGCAACAGATAACATATCTGTTAACATTTAAAAATGAATGTCATGAATGTCACGTAATCACACACACTCATTCCCTTTTGAGTCACTCCTACACTTGTTTCTCACAGTGCTTCAAAGAAGGCCATTGTATCAACATCACAGGCCTGTGTGTGTGTGTGTCGAGAGATCATGTATGAAACTGAGAGTCACAGTCCTGGAGCCGTGCTAAAATACGCCATATAATAACAGCTATGTGAAACGAATAGTTGTTTTTGTTGGATCACAACAGGTTATGTTAGGAACTAGAACTTATTGTGCAAGAATAGAAAGTAATGAGGATGTTTGGAAGCCTGTTTAAAAAAAAAAAAGTAACACTGATAGTTTAAAATAAGAAATAAAGTGACTTTTTGCACTTGGAGGCAAAACGAGGCTTTTATAAAATTATTTCAATAACATTTTGGTGATCATTTGTTCGAATATTGTTATATTTTACGTGGTATCCTTTGTGGAAAAGTGGCATGTTTTTTTGACGTATTTTATAGTTAAATGTGTTCTCATGTTAATTGCAAATGAATTAAAATGCAGTATAGTTTGAATTTATATTAAATGCATTTAGGGAATTTAGTTTTTCTGACCCACATAAGTAGGATTTACGTACATATTTATATGTAATTTCATAATTGCTTTAATTTAATTTGAAATCTGGTTAAAGTACTGCTGAATGTACTGACAAGCAATTATGGTAAACTAAAATATACTTTAATGTAATTTTTGTTAATTTTATGCAGTGCTGGGGAAAGTTACTTTTAAAAGTAATGCATTAAAATTTTGCATTACTCCCTAAAAAAGTAGCTAATTATTTATATTTAGTTACTTTTTATGGAAAGTAATACATTAAATTACTTTTGCATTACTTTTTAATTCTGGGCAGGGCATGCTTGTTCGTGTATAATATAAAAAATTCTAATTTCGGCAAACGTAAAGCCCTTTCACACCAAAAGTGAAATGAATGCACTTCAGGCTGAAAGAGAAGTAATTTCTCTCAGGATAAGAACACTCTTCAGCAATAAAAGAAATATATATATATATATATATATATATATATATGATGTATAAATCTCATAATCTTTCAAAAAAACTAACCCTTATGAATGGTTCTGTGGTCCAGGGTCATATTCGTATTATTTAATATATTTAATTATTGCAGGTTTGCGTCATATTCTGAGTTTCCATTTCACTGTTTTTATTCATTTTGAGAAATACTTTTTTTTTTTTTTGTGTGAGTGAGATGAATTAATGCAGAATAATTACTCCCAATTTCGAGACAGGAGACTTGTCAGTCAATAAGTGGTAAAAAAAAAAAAAAAAAAAGTAACTGGTGTTATTTATTTAAAAAAAGTAACTCAGATATTTTCTTATGAATTCAAAAGTAAGGCGTTACTTTACTAGATACTTGGAAAAATGTAACTCGCGTTACTTGTAATGCATTACTCCCAACACTGATATATTTGTAATTACACATTTGTAAAGATAAAATGGCAATTTAGTACATTTAAAATCTATTAACTTTAAATGTAATATTGAATGACACTACAGTTAAAATTATAATCAAGTACTTTGCGTATGCTTAAGTATGTTAGTCAACACATCAAAATATGTGTACTTTTTTAAAACACAACAAAATATTATTAAAATAAAGGTAATTTTGTCAAAAGTATATTTAAGTGTGTTAAGTCACTTAAGTGGCCTTTTATTTCATTGATATTATATGATCTGCAACTACAGTTTTTTTTTTTTTTTTTTTTTTTTAAATATACTTTTAAGATTTGAAGTAACACATCCGTGCACATTCACCACAATTGAACACATTCTTTTTGTACAGTCTGTTATATAATCACTCAGTTGCACGTCACACGTAATAATTAACTCAGTAACTCATTGTTTAAATAGTGTTGGTCTTTTCCTGGAATTTTCTTATCTGTTCATGTTTGTCTCAGCTATGACTTTAATGATTAAGGATCCAAGAAGCAGCTCAAAGTTCCTGTTTAAAGATTTGAATTGCAGCTCAAAGGTTTCAGGTGAGTGTAATCCAGACATGAAAGTTCACAACCTGACCCCGAGGCTTAATTCCCGTCTCAGTCTGAAGTATTTCTCAAACACAGATCCAGACAAACTCTGATAAGGTTCGCTCCAGTTTCAGATTTGTGTTTGGTCGTGCAGGTGTTGCAGTAGTTTAATCACTCACACAGATGTCGTCACTGGGAGGTTTGTTTAGTGAGCTCAGAGGGTGTTGTCCAGCGCATACTCATAATCATCAACATGTTTGGAAAATCCATCAGTGCTTCCGATAGGATTAGATACCAGGCCTGTGTGTTACCTTGAGAACAACAGACCTGCTTAGACTTCCTGCTTTATAATAACGGCGTGATAGCACTTTGATAATGCCTTCAAGGTCTAAAGGCAGAGAGAGTTGCTCTGCTGTATCGCTGTCTGTGACTGAATCAAGGCTCTAGACAAAAAATAGATGATGAAGGAGCCTCTGGCAGCTAAAATGAAACTTTAAGGAGCCAAATAAAATTTTTAGATGACAAATTTCACTATTGAAGCATGCTGCTCAGAAGCACTTTGAAACTTGAAACAACAACCAATTTTCTGTTTGAATGTTTTCAGTTTTTTTTTGTGTTTGTTAAATGTTTTCTCCATTATTTATTCATGCAACTACACTATATTTGCACATTATCATAGAGAAGAAGTCAGTAAATAGACTGATATTGATGTTATGATGAAGTATATGTTACCGTGATGGTTTGAAAATGATTTGAAATGGACCAAATTTTAAAAAATGATTTTAGGTTCCTGACTCTGAGAATGAGTCTGATTCAAACCTACAAGAAAATTTGACTTTTTAAATAGAACCGTTCACTTCATTTGGACTTTTTCCAGCAAATCAGACATCACAGCTTGCGCACACATACAGATGCACACAGAGTTTTCCAGACTGATGCCGGTGGTGTTTTAAAATTCAGAACTGTCCCATTTTTTATTTATATATTGAATTCTGTACTGAATATAATCTGAATTAAATAAACTTAGGTGAAGCACAAGTATGTTTTCCAACTGATTTTATGTAGTAGGTATACTACATAGTATACTATAGTATACTACATTGATAGTCTCTGTGCTGTCAGTGTACTAGCATTTGATATAATAATATTTGTAGCTGTACAATTACAGTTCTTACTGGTGCTAAATTTGTCCACTTTTTAGTTTACAGAATTATACTTGTAAGTGCATTATTTCAATACCTATTGGTCCAGTTTTAGTTCTTAAATGTATACTTGTAAGTGTACTATTTTGGGACTAAATTGGTCCACTTTTTAGTTTGGAGATGTGTACTTGAAGGTGTATTATTGCAACACTTATTGGGACAAAATTGGTCCTCAAAGTTTTTCAAATTGGTTCTCAAATGTATACATGTAAGTTTAATAGTTTGGGACTAAACTGGTCCACTTTATAGTTTACAGTAGTGTACTTGCAGATGTATTATTGCAACACTTATTGGACTAAATTGGTTAACTTTTTAGTTCACAATAGTATACTTGTAAGTGTTCTTTTTCAGTACTTATTGGGACTAAATTTGTCCCCTTTTTAGTGCACAATAATATACTTGCAGTATTTCAGTACTTATTGGGACTAAATTGGTTCACTTTTTAGTTTACAGTAGTATACTTGTAAGTGTACTTTTTCAGTAGTTATTAGGACTAAATTTGTCCCCTTTTTAGTGAGCAATACTATACTTGCAAGTGAACTATTACAATACTTATTGGGACTAAATTGATTCACTTTTTAGATCACAATAGTATACTAGTAAGTGTACTTTTTCAATGCTAATTAGGACTAAATTTGTCCACTTTTTAGTGCACAATAATATACTCGCAGTATTTCAATACTTATTGGGACTAAATTGGTTCACTTTTTAGTTTACAATAGTAATAGTATACTAGTGAGTGTACTTTTTCAATACTTATTAGGACTAATTTTTTTCCACTTTTCAGTGCACCATAGTATACTTGCAAGTGTACTATTTCAATACTTATTGAGACGAAATTGATCCACTTTTTAGTTTACAATCGTATACTTGTAAGTGTACTTTTTCAGTACATATTAAAACTACATTTGTCCACTTTTTAGTGCACAGTAGTATACTTGCAAGTGAAGTATTTCAATACTTATTGGAAATAAATTTGTTCACCTTTTAGTTTACGATGGTATACTTGTAAGTGTGCTTTTTAAATTTGTCCACTTGTTAGTTTGTAAGTGTACTACTTCAATACATATTTACACTAAATTGGTCCACTTTTTAGTTCACAATAGAATACTTGTAAGTGTACTATTTTGGAACTAAATTGGTCCACTTTTCAGTTTACAGTAATATACTTACAGGTCTATTATTTAAAATTATTGGGACTAAATTGGTCCACTTTTTAGTTTACAGTAATATACTTACAGGTCTATTATTTAAGATTATTGGGACTAAATTGGCCCACTTTTTAGTTTGCAAATATATATTTGTAAGTGCACTATTTCAGTACTTATTGGAACTAAATCAACAAAAGTATAGTTATAGGTGTGCTCTAAGTGTAAAAGTACACTCTTGAGTACAAAACTAGTTTACAACAAAAGTTTTCTTTAAATTAACCTAAATTACTTGTAGTTGATTACTGCTGCACATTAAACATAGTACTAAGTTTCTGCTTTGGTAGTTTTATACTTAAACCTTTAAATGTTCTTTTTACGTAGGGTAGAAACACTGTGATTTCCCTGAATTGAGTTTGCCAATTGGGTCTAGATAAGCGGTTCAGGTTTTGTTCCAGAGATTGAGATGTTTGTTTGTGTGTGTGTGTGTGTGTGTGTGTGTGTGTGTCAGTAGCTGGTTTACCTTCATCCTTATTTAACTGTTTGCTGTAACCAGACTCTCCTGTGTTACACACACCTGATGAGTTGAATCTGTGCGTGTGTGTGAGCGAGATCGCTTTCAGCCCTTTGTTGCAGCCGGATCATCTTTCACCGAGAGCCGAGTTCAGCTGTCATTTAATTCGAAAGAGAACAAGAGCAAGAGAGGAAAGCACTGAAAGATGGACGGAGCGAGCGGCTGTGTACCTGTGATGTTAATAGTTTTCCAATGGTTAATTAATGTCAACAATCTCCTGGAAGATTCAGATGTTTTACACCTGCAGCGCTCACACATGCTTCTCATTTACACCTGCTAGAGACAGGAAGAGAGAGACGGGTAACAGGAAGTGGTCTGGTCTTCATTGTTTAGCTGCTGTTTGTGGTGTGATTGATTGAGAGAGTTTAATTGAACCGCAGCATCTGCTCTGATGAAAGCGGAGCTCGTCTCTCAGATCTCAAAGAGTCTCCATCGGCTCTCCGCAGAGTTTCCATAGCGATGGCTTTTGTTTCAGCTCAATTAGCCTAGATCTTTTAAACAAGGATCAGATCACCTTAACGAGATTAACGCCAGCTCTCTCCCCTCACACACACACACACACACACACACACACACATCAGATATCAGCTGACGTCTTAATTATTTCTCCTGTTTTAAAGAGAAAAATTACAATTCTGTCATTTATTTACCCTGATGTCATTCCAAACCTGTATGACTTTCTTCTGGATTTTTCTTCTTCTTCTTCTTCTTCTTCTTCTTCTTCTTCTTATTCTTCTTCTTCTTATTATTATTATTTTGATCACACTTTTTGGTCACACTATTTTAAGGTCCAGTTCTCGCTATTAACAAACCATTAACTACAGCTTTTGCCTCAATAAACTCCTAATTTTCTGCTAATTAATAGTTAGTAAGGTAGTTAAGTTCAGGTATTGGTTAGGATTAGGTATGTAGAATATGGTCATGTAGAATAGGTGCTTTTTAAGTACTAATAAACAGCTAACAGCTAGTTAATGGTGAGATTTGTTCCTAATACTAAAGTGTTACCATTATTTTTTTTTTGTTGCCCAAACTGTTATTTTCAGTATAATTGATATACTTTTGTAGTATTTGTTAATATTTGAATTATATTTTTTTGAATTTTAATTTTAGTTGTAATATTGTTTTTGTTTTGTTATACGCTTTTATATATATATATATATATATATATATATATATATATATATATATATATATATATATATAAATAAATTTTATATATAATATATAATACTTTTATATTAATTACTTTTTTTTCACTTTTTATTTTAATTGTAGATGTAGTATTGTAGATTTAATTTTGTGTCATATGCTTTATATGCCACTTTATTTATTTATTTAGCTTATTTAATAATTTAATTTATTTTTACTTCAGTTTTAGTCATTGTTAGCACTTGAACCTAAACAAAATATACTATTTTCATATTTGTATGTATTTTTCTTAACTTTCTGATATTTTTAATTTTCAGTATATATTTAGGTATAAACTTTTTTCCATTTTAGTAATTTTTAGTTTTGCATTTTTTTTTTTTTTTTAAGTAATCAATTCAGTATATTTTATCTTCATATTTTGTTAACTTTTTTTCTGTTAATGAAAACTGCCACCAAACCAACATTCTTTTTTGTTTGTTTGTTTGTTTGTTTGTTTCACAATAGAAAGAAATTCATAACTTTGGACTGGCATGAGGGTGAGTAAAAAAATCAGATATTTCTCCTTAGAAAAATTAATCAGTAACTGTACATGTGTCTCCACTTCCAGAATAATCTCAACAGCATCTCAAACTCTGCTCTGATTTATCAAGATCCTGAAGTTTGTAATTAAAAGCTCTCATTCTGCTATCCACATAAAGCTCTGTGCTACTGCTGTATGTAACAATCAACCTATTTGTCTATTTTATTATCGTATCTTGCAATCATGACTGAGATCTCACAAGCTCAGGACTATCACAGATTCAGTGGGCAGATGAAGCTCGTTTGGCTGCGTCTCAAGCGCTCTTCATAATAAAGAGATTGTATTTGCATGGCAAATCAACCTGAGAGAGTTGGACTGTGTCTTTGGCAGGTGCTGTGAGTGTGTGTGTGTGTGTTGATAAACCTCAAACCATCTCATTCATTTGAAACGACATGGAAAAATGACTTCCCTGCCCAATTTGTCATTACCACATTGGTTATTATGAGTTTAACTATCAGCGTTTCAGTTCTTGGGCTTTGTGCACATGTGTAACTTTGTTAGCTTGTTGCTATGTGGTTGCTAGGGTCACTTAAAAAAAAATAAATAAGTGTGCTTAATTGTGCTGAAAGTGCACTTGTTAAAAGCATATTTTTAATAAACCAAACTTGCAGAAAATGTAATAATGAAATACAAGGTCACTTAAGTGACTTAAAGAGTGTTTCTGAACACACTTAAGTACACTTTTAAAAAGTGACCTTTGTAATAATGTCAAATTAAAAGTTTTTAATTAATGTTTTAATAATCTTCTGTCATGCTTTATGGAAGTACACTTATTTTGTGTTCATAATTAGACTTTAACCATATTTCAAAGACATGAAATTGCACATAAAGATGCACTTAAGTCTTAAATGAGTCACAAACACTAAACAGCAGCTCATTGCATTTTATATCATTTTAACTATAATGCATTTTTATTTAATGGCAGTAAACATGCAATTAAGTGTCTGAAAGCATTACATTCAGATCACACTTAAGTATTTTCTTTTAAAGTCTATTATTTCTTTTTTAAAAGTATGCAAAGTGTACTTTTCTTATATGTTCTCTGCGTATGTAAACTCAAAAATAGCCGTTTTAACATAGAAAAGCGATGCAGCTTTAACACATCATTCGAAATGTCATATTTAATGCAAATGTTTTGAAATGCAAGGCAGAAGAGTTGACTTTCAAAAACGGTTTGCTTCAGCTTGGAAATGTTAGCGTGGTAAAGATCGGTGACCCGTTCGTTTGTGAATCGTTAAGTGCGTTCACCTCGAAAAGCTCCGACTTAAAAACATAAGGTAACCTTTATGTGTCATTTCGCTTAGAATGTCGACTGGAGACTGAGAGTTAAATGGGTTTTATGGTGTTGTGCTAAACTTTAACCAAACTCTACTTAGTGACTCTTTGCTCTCTGAACCTTATTGTTTAGCATAGAGAGGAAATACAGTAACACGGTTCCGTCTGATTGTTAACATGCCTCGTAAAATAATATTAACCTGCAGTACACACACACACACACACACACACACACACACACACACACACACACATCTGTAAGTCTGGTTGGCGGTGACGTGTTCAGGTTTAATGAGCTGTCAGCGTCAGCGGGAACGAGGCAGGAATGAGCTCGATTAGGTTGCGGGACGGAGGTTGAGAACGGCGCTCTGGGTGCGTTTTAATTGGGTTGATTTTACTCATGCATTTCAGCAAAGAAAGAAAAGAATTCTCACTGCGCTTCTCAAAGCTTTTAAAGGGATAGAAATGTAAAAATGAAAAACGTTATTCACCCTTATGTTGCTCAAAATCTCTGATTTGTTAATGGGAAGAAAATTAGGAAATTTAGCAGACTTTCTGAGCTGATCTTTTTCATTCAATGAAAGTTGATGGTGATTTACACAGTCAAGTAGAGCTGGTGAATTGGAGGAAAAAAGTTTTATTTGCTTGTTTGTTTTTTTAAAATGTGATTTTAATTTTTAAAAAATCAGGTTTGTTCTTAGCTGCATAATTTGGACAAATTTTGTGACCAATATGGCTATAAAATAATGATAATAATTATAATAATATTAATAATTATAATTATTAATGATGATATTGTTGTTGTTGTTGTTGATGATATATTGATAAAACAGAAGCAACAAGAACAGCAACAGTAATAATAGTCACAACATTTTTGCCAAATGGTTTTATTATTATTATTATTATTATTATTATTATTATTATTATTGTTTTATAAATAATAATAATAATAATGATAATAATAATAATAATAATAGTTGTTTAGTTTCAAATAGTAATTTATTTTTATTATTAATAATAATCATAATTGTATATCTATATTATATATAATTTTATATTTATAATTTTATACAATTTTATAATCATATTTATGTATATCACAAAATCATGAAATTGTTTTATTGTTGTTGAAAATACTACTACTATTACTACTAATAATAATAATAATATAGTTGTTGTTTTTATTTAGTAGTTTCAAATTGTAATTAATATTATTAAAAATAATAATAATTTTATATTTACATTATATATAATTTTACATTTATAATTTTATCCAATTTTATAGCTGTATTTATGTATAATCACAAAACCGAAAAATATTTTTTTTTATTGTTGATGATGATGATGATGATGATGATGATGATGATAATGATAATAATAATAATAATAATAATAATATAGTTGCTGTTTTTATTTAGTAGTTTCAAATTGTAATTAATAATAATAATAATAATAATAAATAAATAAAAATAATTTTTGAGATATATATATATAATTTTTATATATATAATTTTTTACAATTTTAATAATAATAATAATTTACTTTAATTTAATTTGTATTATTATTCTACTTTTTTTTTTTTTTAAGAAAATAGATTAAGGAAAAATTAAAACTCTGAAATTGTCCTAATTTCATTTTCAAATAATAAACCATAAAACTCATTTAGATGGAAAACATTAAAGCAACCCAAACTCAGAGCAGATCTGATAATCGCGGTAAATCATATTGCAATTCAATTTTATTTTGATTAGTCGTGCAGCTCTGCCGTCAAGGCCAAAAATGGACAAAGAGGCACCAAAAATCGTGCAACTCATGCACTTTATATTGTTTTAAAGCCATACAAAACTTTAATGGTGGATCTTTGTGGTATAAATCACCAACCTTTATTTTGTATGCCTGCCCAAGGTGCTTGGTGAGAGCAAAGCATGCTGGGATACTTTTCCACCGATCCCGTCTCTCCTGGTCCACCAACGTTGGTTTGATCATTATTCCATAGATGCGTTACTTGGCACAAGGACAGTGTTTTGCATAATTTATGCATGACTGTCATCAATTTTTGAAAAACGGCCCTGGCCATTTTGAATTTTAGCATAAACACACACACACCAACCTCTCTCCAGAGATCCGGCCGAGAGAAAAGTTGTTTATAAGTTTATGAGCGTTTCTGCATGTCTTATTATGCGTCGACCGAGCGCGAGCGTGACGGAGGGTTTATACGCTGTTTCTCTTCTCACTCCGAAACCGTGCGATTTACAATCTTCCCATAGATGAAAAGATGAAAATATTACTCAATAAAAAGCCTCCGCGAAGAGGGAGCCGCATTCATCCACGGCTGGCTTTGAATGTGAATGGAGGAGCAGTTATTCAGGCCGAGGGCCGCATTCCCTGCAGACCATCAAAGGACAGACGGAGAAAGACAGATAAGAGCCAAAGAAATGGAAGAAGAGATATGCTGCTTTTTTTTTCTTGGTGTTTGTGAATATATGCAGGTAAAATAACTCCTTTTGAAGCGCGCCTCTCCTCCTTGTACTATTATCTATCGCCTTTTCTGAGTCCTGCGGGGTGCGAGACCAACTTCCACTTACTGTGACCAGCAACCAATGTATTTTTGTCCATTTTTGCACAAAGAAATAGCAGTTCTAGAATAATTCACAGCATCTTAAAGAGACAGTTCAGCCAAAAATGAAAGTTCTGTCATCATTTACTCGTTCTCATATCTGTATGAGATGATATTTTGAAGAATGTTGCTAACCTAACAGTTGACGGTAGCCATTGATTTCCAAGGTTTTTTTTTTTTTTTTTTTTCATACAGGTTTGGAACAACATGAGTGTGAGTAAATGAAGACAGAATTCATTCATTTTTGGGTGAACTGTCCCTTTAAGTCAGATTGGCTGCAATTTGACACTGACCAATCACAGATCTCATCATATTTTATATGTGTACCATATCAACCTGCTACATTTGGAATCATTATTGAAATTGTGATGTTCCTTTCTAATACCGTCCAACTGATTAGGGTCAGCATTTTTATTCATTTATGTTTTTAATTAATAAAATCAATACTTTTATTTAGCACTGATGCAATAAATTGATCAAAAGTGACAGTAAAGAGGTTTTTAATGTTACAAAAGATTCTATTTCAAGTAAATGCTGTTCTTTAGAACTTTCAATGAATCAAAACATTCTGAGAAAATAAAATGTATCACAGTTTCCACAAAAAATATTGTTTTTGAGGAGCAAATCAGCATATTAGAATGTATTCTGAAGGATCATGTGACAATGAAGACTGGAGTAATGATGCTGAAAATTCAGCTTTGCATTTACAGGAATAAATTACATCTTACAATATGTTCACATAGAAAACAGTTATTTTAAATTGTAATATTATTTCACAATTTTACAGTTTTTACTGTATTTTTTTATTAAATAAATGCAGCCTTGGTGAGCAGAAGAGAAAAAAAAATAAATAAAAAAATAAAATTTTACAGATCTTGCCATTTATATATAAATTATAAATTATACGTTATATATTATATATGTGACCCTGCACCAGAAAACCAGTCATAAGGTAATTCTTTTTAAATTGAGATTTATACATCATCTGAAAGCTGAATAAATAAACTTTCAATTGATGTATTGTTTGTTAGGATAGGACAAATATTTGAAATCTGTAATCTGAGGGTGCCAAAAAATCTAAATATTGAGAAAATCGCCTTTAAAGTTGTCCAAATGAAGTTCTTAGCAATGCATATTACTAATCAGAAATTAAGTTTTGATATATTTGTGGTAGGAAATTTACAAAACATCTTCATGGAACATGATCTTTATTTAAAATCCTAATGATTTTTGGCATAAAGGAAAAATCAATCATTTTGACCCATACAATGTATTTTTGGCTATTGCTACAAATGTACCCGTGCTACTTAAGACTGCTTTTGTGGTCCAGGGTCACATATAAGTCATTGTTTCTAAACTAGTTAATGTTTGAGACTAAACATTGAAAATATTTAATTTCCATTAAGTTGATGCATTTGTAATTAGAAAGCTTCTCATTGGCTCTTGAAAGTGCTGAACAATAGACAATGCTTTCCTTCATTGTGAATTTCTCTCTGTCTCTCTCTCCTTTCTCTCTCTGTCGCTGTGATTAATGGCTGCACTTTCCTCAGTCATCCACAGAATATTTTTTCGTTAGATGGAATCACAATGGCTGAAACCGTTTCATGGCGGCACAGAGAAAATCTCACTTCATGATCTCATCGCTTCCTGATTCACAGATTTGACTGTACGATTGCCTCATAATTCTGTGATTATTCAGTGTGTGTGTTTGCATCTGTGTGTGTGTTTGCTGTCCAAACCCCAAAGCAAATGCACAACACTCACCAATTATTTCCTCTCAAAAACAATCATTTGCATATTCATAACGCAATAAATACAGGATTAAATCGAAGCCCAGACGAAATCTAATACTGGCCCGGTGTACGTTCTTAAAACGTGTTCCTGGACTTATTGTGCACGATTCATCATTGCTTGTTGTTATTATAGTATAAAAAGATGTTTGTCTTCGTAATCTTTCATCAAAATATAATTAATCGCTCTCCCTCTGAAACAAATTTCCTCTCGACGGATGTAGAAAGAGGTTAACCAATGGCCAAGTATTAATTTAAGCACTATTTTAGGCTACTTTTGTAAGTGCAACGCAGAGTTTTTGACAACTTGCCATGGAATAATGGGATTCTGGCATGAAATGCCCACTTTTCACAATCTCAGTGTGTGAATTCAAGCCCAACCCTACTTTTTTTTTTTTTTCTTGTTAATTATCCTGTTTAAATATAATATGCATTACATTCTCGAAAATAAAATAGGGTTTGAATGGCGTTTCATGTTGACCTTAATAAACAAACAAGCGACAAATAATAGATAGTTGTACTTAGTTAATTGTGTTAGTTAAATTAGTGCACTCCAATTGCTGCTCTAATGTGTAACTCTGTGTGTGTGTGTGTGTGTGTGTGTGTGTGTTTAATATTTGTCTCGAGCGTCCAAAATGTCCACTGTCGTTTCTGTACTGGACTGTGTCCCGCTCCATAATTACACCCTCTGAAAATATCAGTGCAGTGGCTAATTGGTGCGGTCTGAGTCATTCAGCCTGTCTGTGTGTGTGTGTGAGCAATCAGTGATGGTAATTTGTCTGGTTTTGGATCCAGTTTGGATTTACTGTCTGAAACATGAAACATGCTGCCTTCCCAGGCACTATACAGGGATATTAAGGCTGAATTCAGTGTTTGTGTTAGATTTTTCCCTCGTGAAATGCCTTCAAACTGGTCATTTTTGGAAGGCAAATATGCAGCTTTTGCAGTTTTTGCATAGTGGATATGGCTGGCTGGATAAATGAAAAAATGGTTGATGGAATTGTTGAAATCAGTAGAATAGTTTATAATGTGCATATTTCATGTTTAACAGTTTTGGGTCATTTAAGATTTCTTTTAGGAAATTATTGCTTTTACTCAAGTATGCATTAAATTGATCAAAAGTGACAGTAAGGCATTTGTAATGCTACAAAAGATTCAAATACATGCAGTTCTTTTGAACTTTCTATTCATCAAAGAGTCCTAAAAAAAATATATATCACAGTTTCCACAAAAATATTTGGCAGTACACTTGTTTTCAATATTGATAATAATCTGAAATGTTCCTTGAGCAGCAAATCAGCTCATTACAATGATTTCTGAAGGATCATGTGACACTGAAGACTGGAGTAATGATGCTGAAAATTCAGCTTTACATCACGGAAATAAATTATATTTTACAACATATTTACATGGAAAATGGCTATTTTAGATTGCAAGAATTTTTACTTTATTTTTGATCAAATAAATGCAGCCTTGGTGAGCAGAAGAGATATCTTACTGAACCTAAACTTTTGAATGCTAGTGTATGATTCCTGCGAGAGCTAGATCACATTTGTCTCTAACAGAACCTTCTCAATCCTTGAACATCAAGTCAGGTTTATTTTCATGAGCTCAAGCATGTTCAATTTACAATATTGACAGGTCATTAAATGTGAGGATTTGAGAAGAAAGGTGTGGGCAGAGCTTTTAAAATTATTTTTCAAATCTCTTTAAATGATCATTATGTTTTTATTTTAAAATAAAAAGCCTACTTGTTATTTGGCATGAAATCATCTTTGTGTTTCCAGCCAGACCTTTTGTGGACCTTGCCAAACTTTAATAACCTTTAATAACCCTTATATTCCACTGCCGATAAACACGGCATTAAGGGTGTTTATTTTTGTTTTTCATGTTACCAAGTTACGCACAATAAGAAATGCTCAAATCTAATAATTAGGCTGAAAAATGACCTCTGTGTGATTTTTGGTTGTCTGGCCCATGCTGGAAAACGGTCTTGCAACAGGAGACATAAACTATTGCTAAATAATGTGCATTTTCTGGGTCTGACAGTCGTTCAGCTATTTTCATAACAGCTTATTTTTAACCCTGTAAAACATGGCATGAAATAATAGCCAGAGAAATGTATCTTTTTGAAATAGGACACTTTATTTAACCTTTAGATAGAAAAAAGTTTGTGTATGTGTTTTTTGTTGAGTTTCATATTTGATGCATCAGGCTTTTATGGCTCATATGTGACCGTGGACCACACGAAACTGAAGATTTATACATAATCTAAAAAGCTGAATAAATAAGCTTTCATAAGCCATCAATGTATGGTTTGTTAGGATAGGACAATATTTGACCGAGGGAACAAAAAAAAAATCAATTTTGAGAAAATCGCCTTTAAAGTTGTTGAAATGAAGGGTTTAACAGCAAAGTTTTGCTCTCATCTATCTGATATGATGCAGTAGCTTTATGAAGGCAATAATCAAATCAATCGTCTGACCCTGTGACCCTGACATTTAACCCTCGCAGTGTTGGACTTTTGTTCCCGAAACAACACGCTCGCTCTATTTCTCTCTCGATCTTCCCCACACCTGATTCGTCCCCTGGGGGCCAAAGCAATATCACCTCGTCCTGGTGGACAGATTGAGCAATAAACTCTCCATCCTGCAGTCGTATGATTCATACACACACACCGAACAACAGAGCGAGCTCCAGGACGCAGAGACGAGATGAACAGATGGAGCGAGAGAGGTGTGTTAAAGAGTGAACGGCACTCACATGATCAGAGAGCGCGCGATTGGACGCTGGCAGTGATTGAGGGACGCAGCGGCCAATCAGACGCCCCGTGTGGACGACCATATTGTCCCCTCAGCGGGAGGGGAATCCGCCAGTGTGTGTGTATGAGTGTGTGAAACTGTAAAACTCTACATGGATTTGTCTTTTAGTCCCTCAGCAGGCGTCTTTTGTCCAAAAAAGTGCACAGAGATCAAACTACACCACAACCCGACTACACACCGCTTCCTCATTGTGTGTGCCCGGCGTGCGTGTATTGATCAGTTTTTTTTTCGGAGGCAGATTCGTTAGATGATTCATTCAAATCAGAATGCTTATTAATTAGCATTTGATTTAGTAATAACAACTAAAATAGCATTGTTCTGGGTTGTTGCTAAGTGGTTGTAGAAATATAGGAAAGAAGCAAAGAAGAACAGAAGAAAGGAAAGAAGTAAAGAAGGAAGGAAGGAAAGAATGAAAGAATTAAAGAAGGAAGGAAAGAAGGAAATAAGGAAGGAAAGAAGGAAATAAGGAAGAAAGAAAAAAAGAAGGAGGGAAGGAAGGAAGGAAGGAAAGAGAGAAGGAAAAAAGGAAGGAAGGAAGGAAGGAAGGAACGAACGAACGGAGGAAGGGAGGAAGGAAGGAAGGAAGGAAGGAAGGAATGATAAAAGGAAAGAAGGAAGAAAGAAAGGATAGAAGGAAGGAAGGAAAGAAGAAAATAAGGAAGAAAAGAAGGAAGGAAGGAAGGAAGGAAATAAGAAAATAAGGAAGGAAGGAAGGAAAGAATGATGGAAGGAAGGAAGGAAAGAAGAAAAGAAGGAAGAAAAGAAGGAAGGAAGGAAGGAAGGAAATAAGAAAATAAGGAAGGAAGGAAGGAAAGAATGATGGAAGGAAGGAAGGAAAGAAGAAAAGAAGGAAGAAAATAAGGAAGGAAGGAAGGAAAGAAATAAGAAAATAAGGAAGGAAGGAAGGAAAGAATGATGGAAGGAAGGAAGGAAAGAAGAAAAGAAGGAAGGAAGGAAGGAAATAAGAAAATAAGGAAGGAAGGAAGGAAAGAATGATGGAAGGAAGGAAGGAAAGAAGAAAAGAAGGAAGAAAAGAAGGAAGGAAGGAAGGAAGGAAGGAAGGAAAGAATGATGGAAGGAAGGAAGGAAAGAAGAAAAGAAGGAAGAAAAGAAGGAAGGAAGGAAGGAAATAATGACGGAAGGAAGGAAGGAAGGAAAAAAGGAAATAAGGAAGAAAGAAGGAAATGAGGAAGAAAGGACGGAAGGAAGGAAAGAAGAAAATAAGGAAGGAAGGAAGGAAGGAAAGAAGAAAATAAGGAAGAAAAGAAGGAAGGAAGGAAGGAAGGAAGGAAAGAGAGAAGAAAAAAGGAAATAAGGAAGAAAGAAGGAAATGAGGAAGAAAGGACGGAAGGAAGGAAAGAAGAAAATAAGGAAGGAAGGAAGGAAGGAAAGAATGATGGAAAGAAGGAAGGAAGGAAGGAAAGAAAGAGAGAAGGAAAAAAGGAAATAAGGAAGAAAGAAGGAAATGAGGAAGGAAGGAATGAAGGAAGGAAGAAAGGAAGAAAATAAATAAGGAAGAAAAGAAGGAAAGAAAGAAGGAAATAAGGAAGATAGAAGGAAATGAGGAAGAAAGGACGGAAGGAAGGAATGATAGAAGGAAAGAAGAAAGGAAGGAAGAAAGGATAGAAGGAAGAAAGGAAGGAAGGAAAGAACGAAAGAAAGAAAGAAGGAAGGAAGGAAGGAAGGAAGGAAGGAAAAACAAAGTAGGAAGGAAGGAATGATAGAAGGAAAGAAGGAAGGAAGGAAGGAAAGATAGAAGGAAGGAAAGAAGGAAATGAGGAAGAAAGGAAGGAAAGAAAAACGAAAGGGAAGAAGGAAGGACAGAAAAAAGCAAGGAAGGAAAGAACTTAATAAAAGAAAGAAAGAAAGAAAGAAAGAAAGAAAGAAAGAAAGAAAGAAAGAAAGAAAGAATGAAAGAAAGAAATTATGTGTGCGGTTAAATGTGTGATGCACAAATCAGAGAGGTTGAATAACCAAATTTCTCCAGTAAAAAATCAAAACAAAACTGGCTGAAAATCATTTGCAAACTGGAGGGTGTGAGTGACTCAGATTTCATCTCTGTTATAACATGCAGCTAGAGCAACAACAACAGATGATTTTGCTTCATTTTTTTCCTGCGTGTGTGTGTGTGTGTGTGTGCGCGTTCAGGTTTGTGTGAGCGTTCACAGCCTTTATGCTAATTGGAGGTTGGGTTGTTTTCGATAATGTTATTACAGGAATCTGCATTTGTCGGAATTGCCTTTCTTGTGGACATCATATTTACACAAATACACACATTTGCTTAGTGATCAAAATGATTACATTGCATAGACTTCTATCATTTTATATGTACCTAGATATAAATATTCTATCCTAACCCTAACAGAAAACGTTCTGCATGTTAACAATTAAGTATATATGTTTTAAATAGATTTTGGGAGGTTTTGTCAGGTTTATCTCACCTTCGGGTACAAATGTGTCCCCAAAATATGGTTAAGTATGTTTCACTTTCACATTTCCCTAGTAAAAAAGTAATAGATTTAAAATGCATTTATTTTGTACTAAGTATAGTTCAAGTCTATTAACATATATACTGACATATCGTTGAGACTTACTGATATACAAAATGTTATGCTTAATGAAATTGTTTTATTTGGAGTACTACTTGTGCACAATGCACATTTCTTGATATTAAGCCTAAAATATGTTTTAATGTCACTGCTGTTGAGGATTGTGTGATCTTTAAATAATATCGGTCTTTAAATGCAAAATATTTAAAGTGTACCTAATGTATACTTGCAGTAGTTCCACTTTAGCACAATCACATATACTTAAGTATAAATTTAGCTGGACTTCAGTGCTACTTGTGCACAATTAAAGTACATTAAGTAAAAAATTAGTGGTTCCAATTTAGCAGACTTTAAATATGCCAGTTTAGTATACTAAAAGTATGATTGCAGGGTATTTCTAAGTGCATAATATATTTGAGGTCAAACGTTTACATCCCCCTTTTAGAATCATTAAAAATGTTAGTTATTTTACCAAAATAAGAAGCATCATACAAAAAGCCTGTTATTGTTTATTAAGTTCTGACCTGAATAAGATATTTCACATGAAAGATGTTTACATATAGTACAGAAGAGAAAATAATAGTTGAATTTATAAAAATGACCCGTAAGTTTACATACACTTGATTCTTATTACTGTGTTGTTGGTTTAGTGATATTTGTTCATGAGTCCCTTGTTTGTTCTGAGCAGTTAAACTGCCCGCTGTTCTTTAGAAAAAAAAAAATCCTTCAGGTCCCACAAATTCTTTGGTTTTCCAGCATTTTTGTGTATTTAAACCCTTTTCAGCAATGACTGTATGATTTTGAGATCCATCTTTTCACACCGAGGACAACTGAGGGACTCATATGTAACTTACAGAAGGTTCAAACACTCACTGATGCTCCAGAAGGAAACACAATGCATTAAGGTGAAAACGGGGTGAAAACTTTTAGAATTTGAAGACCTGGGTAAATTTAACATATTTTGTCTTCTGAGAAGCATGTAAGTATCTTCAGTAGCCTCTGAATGACAGTACTAAATGGAAAAAATATAATATTTCAGCAAAATAAGGAAAATGTACACATCTCCATTTTGTTCAAAAGTTTTCACCCCCCGGCTCTTAATGCATGATTTTTCCTTCTGGAGCATCAGTGAGCGTTTGAACCATCTGTAATAGTTGCATACGAGTCCCACAGTTGTCCTCAGTGTGAAAAGATGGATCTCAAAATCATACAGTCATTGTTGGAAAGGGTTCAAATACACAAATTGTGGGACCTGAAGGATTTTTCTGAAGAACAGCAGACAGTTTAACTGTTCAGGACAAACAAGGGACTCATGAACAGCTATCACTAACAAAAAAAAACAAAAAAAAACAGCTGTGGATCATTCAGGTGACAACACAGTATTAAGAATCAAGTGTATGTAAACTTTTGGACAGGGTCATTTTTATAAATTTAACTATTATTTTCTCTTGTGGACTATATGTAACTGCCTTTTATGTGAAATATCATATTCAGGTCAGTACTAAATAAACAATAACATGCATTTTGTATGATCCCTGTTATTTTGTTAAAATTAACATTTTTAATGATTATGAAATGGGGACTTTTCACTAAGTATTTGTAGTATACTTGGCATGAAATAAATGTATTTTAAATGCATTTTAGTATATTTACTTTTCACAAGGGCAAGTCATCTTAAATTGTGGAAATGTGCCCCTGTTCCTTGACATGATTGAACTGTGATTGTGAGCATGAACACTGATTTGAATGGCTGTGTGTGTTTAGAGGAATTGTTTTGCCTTTCTATCCACAATGGAAAATCATGCAAAGTGAGGGAGCAAAGTGCAAATCCGATTCATCCGTGTGTTTGCTTTTTAAGATAAGTGTGTGTGATTCTTGAGTAAGTGAAAGTGTTCAGTAGCCTAGAAAAAAGCAGTGCTTTATACAGCAGCTCTTCATATAAAGTTGCATATGTAAGTACGTCTTAGCTTATCTGCACACATGTAAAGCGATATATGCTATATACAGTAGTAAATCTCAGCTGCTTGATTAGTTGATTGTCACAAAATGTAACTACATCATCATCCAGCTTTAATCTGCTAAATGCAACTGTAAGGCATGAAGATATTAAGAACAATGTGTATCATGAGAAGTGCAACTGTATATGAATACATTTGATTTGACTTGTTTGCAATGCAGCTAGATTTGGGTACATTTAGGTTTTTCAGTCTTTTGATGATAAGTGAAAAATGCTTACTTTTTCTGCACAAGATGTTCTTGCTTGTGCAAAAACTGGGCCAAAATAAACCAAACCAAAGATGCTGGGTTGCAAACATTCTTCAAAATATCTTCTTTTGTCTTTGGAAAGAAAGAAGCCATTAGTGAATGATGACTGATTGTGACATTTCGTGAACTGTCGCTTTAACACTGAGGTTTAGCGCTGTTTAAATCACTATAGGTGACTGTAACCTGTTTGCAGAGTATCAGTAGCGCTGTGGCTTTCAAAGACTTTAAGGATTGAGTGGGATTGAGGTTATTCATCGCGGTGGAACCATTACATTCAGCTCCATCAGATAACGGCAGGATCGTGTTTCTCCGTGTGTGTTTGTGTGAGTGAAGCTCTTGCTAATGAAAGCTTGTGTCGCTCCACACGGCTCACATTAGAGGAAAACCACACACACCCTGATCGTTATCATGATATGGACTCTGTCCTACATACACACACACACACACACAGATGTGCAGATAACACATGTTTGAAGATGTGTGGATGAGAGCGCTGCTCCTGACAAACTTCTGTCAGTGCTGTTTGTTGAACATTTGATCGCTTCCCAACTACACCACCAGAGCGCTGAGGATGAGAGAGATTTTCAGTAGTTTAACGCAGGGATTTAACAAGCAACGTACAGTACAGCCTGGTCCGCTTTGCAGCTTCTGCAGTGCATGAAATGTAATTAAACTCATGTCAACATGAGGAGAACATGCAAACTCCACACTGAAAGGCCTCTTGTCCAAGCCTGCCCTGATATCATAATGAAGAAAAGAATAACATTATTAAAACAAATTAAATATTTGACAAGAAAACCTTAGTTTGGTATAATCTTTTATTTATTTATTTATTATTTATTTATTATTATTATTATTATTATTTTTATTAGAAAAACATTTTTGACTTTCATAAAAAAAAAGTAATGTGGTATGGCCAAAACAAATTAACAAACAAACACAAATGTTCTAAAAAAAAGGTTTTATTTCATAGTTAAAGTCCATGACATTAAATTTAAACCATTTTAAATGTAAGCATTTTATCATAATTAAAAAAAAAAAAAAACATGAGGAGAACATGCAAACTTCACACAGAAAGGCCTCTTGTCTTGACCTCTCCTCCTGTCCTGATATCATAACGAAGAAAAGAATAGCATTATTAAAACAAATTAAATACTTGACAAGAAAACCTTAGTTTGGCATAATCTTTTATTATTATTATTATTTATTTTTTATTTTTCATTTTTATTTATTTATTTTTTATTTTTGTTAAAATCTTATTTTTATTAGAAAAACATTTTTGACTTTCATAAGAAAAAGTAATGTGGTATGGCCAAAACAAATTAACAAACAAACACATGTTCTAAAAAATTTTATTTCATAGTTAAAGTCCATGACATTAAATTCAAACCATTTTAAATGTAAGCACTTTTATCTAAAAAAAAAAAAAAGCAGTATAAAACGAATATTGATACAAAAGAAATGGCATGTTTAACAGTGATGTTATTGTTAACTAAACTATTAGAAATAATTTTATATATAAATATTATATAATATAGAATATAACAGTATAGTTTAGTATAGTAAAGTATAGTGTAGTGTAGTACTATAATACTATATTATTATTTATAAAAAATAAAAATGGGAAAGCACATTAAAATTAAAATGAAAACTGAAATCGAAAGTAAAATCTAATTCAGTATAGTGTAGTGTAGTACAGTACACTGTAGTATAGTGTAGTACTGTAATACTATATTATTATCATTATTTATAAAAAAACAAAAAAAGCACATTAAAATTAATTTGAAAACTGAAAACAGAAATAAAAGCTAATTAATAAATATATAATAAATACTAGTATAGTATAGTATAGTATAGTATAGTACTACAATATTATTCATTAAAAAAAAAACATAAAAACGACAAAAACACATTTAAATTAATATGAAATCTGAAAACATAAAAATAAAATCTAATTCAGTATATTAATAAATACTAGTATAGTATATTATAGTATAGTACTATAATACCTTTATTATTATTGTTATTGTTATTATTTATAAATAATGCTAAAATAATGGATTAATACATTTTTAAAAGATTTTTCATTTCTTTTTTGGATTATTATTTGTCAGCTAGTAAAATAAAAAATAATATAATATAATATAATATAATATAATATAACATAATATATAGGGTCAATTTTCTGAAAGAAATAAATAAGCTTTCCATTGTTGTATGGTATGTTAGGATAGGACAATATTTGGCCGATATACAACTATTTGAAAATCTAGAACCTGAGGGTGCCAAAAAAATTAAAATACTGAGAAAAACACCTTTAAAGTTGTCCAAATGAAGTTCTTTGCAATGCATATTACTAATCAGAAATTATATTTTGATATATTTACAGTAGGAAATTTACAAAATATCTTCATGGAACATGATCTTTACTCAATATCCTAATGATTTTTGGCCTAAAAGAAAAATCGTTAATTCTGACCAATGCATTTTTGGCTATTGCTACAAATATACCCGCACTATTTAAGACTGGTTTTGTGGTCCAGGGTCACAAATATAAAAAAAAAAAAAAAAAAAAAAACTGTATCCTGGACATTGCACAGCAGAATAGCAGTCTGATTCAAACTATTGATTCCAGTGACATTTCTTAACATCTTTGTTTGTGATGTGCACTATAATGTCTGCAGGTGATCTCATACGTCCTCTTACTCAGGTTGTAGTTAAATATCTGAAACGGTCACAAAACCATCACAGTAATTAGGGAGTTCAGTGTGTGTGTGTGCCAAGAGGTCGTATTCAGATCAATCTTTTCTCTCTCCAGACTTTGCATGTGTGTGTGTTTGAGCATATGTTAACACTGGCGAGTGTGAGACTTTAAAACGTTTCCTGTGGTAATTTAAAGTTGAAGAAGATCCAAAACTAGTTTCTGAGTTAATGAGCACGTTTCTGGCCCGATACCTTCCCCTGATTGGCGTCGGGCCTCAGCGGAAACAAACTTCGTGGAGATGCAGTTTTGGAGAAAGAGAGAACGAGCGCGAATGAATTGTTTTGGTGAAATCGCATGAGAGGTGTAAGCGCACATGATCATTTCTGAAAAGTCTCACCCTCATTTACAGACGTAGCAAAGCACGTTTACCTCGCGATGCGCTGACGTTTGTTTGTGTGTGCATGCATGTTTAAAACGTGTCGTGTTTTCAGGTGCTGTATACGGCTTCAGTATCCTCAGTCAGGGCTGTTTCTCTCTGTAAGTGCCTGACAGTTGTGGTTCAGTCAGCGAGCAAAAAGCCCAACGCACTCGCTGACGACAGGGAATCATGGTTCAAAAAGGCCCAACGATTGCGCTGACACTGGGGATTCAGGCCTCGTCTGCTCTTCTGCGTCTCCCAGCATGCCGCTCTCCTCTGCTCCGATTGGCCGATTCCTCACAGTCTGCACACACACACATAAAACAGCCAGACAGTTTATTCAGCATCATGCATGAAAGTGAAATCACACATTTTAAAGGTACAGTTGAAAAAAAAAAAAAGTTTATTACTTGTTTATATTATTATTTATAAATACACACATGAATGTATATATTTAAGAAAAGTGTTGTTTATTTAAGTATATTTATGTACAATATAAATTTTATGAATTTAAAAATATACATGTAAATATTTTTCAAATATATACTGTATTTGTGTGTATTTATATATACATAGATATAATCACGATTAATCGTTTGACAGCACTATATAATTTTCAAAATTATATGAAACCAGCGTAAACAAAAGAAATTGGCACATGCTTACCAGTGTTATTGTTAACTAAAACAAAAAACAAAACAAAACACAGGACATATTATGTAATTTAAATAAAGCACCATCAAAATAAAATAGCAGAATTAGATATTAAAAATAAAAATAAATATTGTGTGTGTGTGTTTTAGTACTACAATGAATAAGACATTTATTATGATATAATATAATATAATATAATATAATATAATATAACATAATATAATAATACATTTATAAATGCATTATTAATAAATTTAAGATAAATAGAAATAAAGTTACCAAAACTTGTCCTTGTTTTTTTATTTATTTATGAGCTTTATTATATTTTATATTATGTATTATTAACACTATTATAGTCTTTATTAAAACTTTGAATTAACTTTTATTTTTTACATTTTCAGTTTTCATTTCAGTTTTTTTTTTTTTTTTCAATTTACAATACATTTTTCTTAATGGTATTAGTTTCAATAAATATGAGTACTAAAATGAACAAATAATACATTTATAATAATAATAATAATAATAATAATAATAATAATAATAATAATAATATAATATAATAATACATGTATAAATGCATTATTAACAAAACCTGTCCTTGTTTTTTATACACTGTTATAGTCTTTATTAAAACTTTGAATTAACTTTTTTTTTTTTTAAATACATTTTCAGTTTTTATTTCAGTTGTAATTTTTACTGCTTTTTTTTTTTTTCAATTTACAATACATTTTTTTTTCTTAATGGTTTTAGTTAAAAAAATAAATGAATACATAGTAATAAAAGAATAAATTAATACATTTATAATAATAATAATAATAATAATAATAATAATAATAGTTATATAATGTAATTTAATAATACATGTATAAATGCATTTTTAATAAATTTAAGCTAAATAGAAATAAAGTGACCAAAACTTGTCCTTGTTTTTTTTACACACTATTATAGTTTTTATTAAAACTTTGAAATTTTTTTTTTCAGTTGTAATTTTTACAATTCAATATTTTTTTTTTCAATTTACAATATTTTTTTTCTTAATGGTATTAGTTTAAATAAATAAATAAATAGTACTAAAATGAACAAATAATACATTTATAATTATAATATAATATAATATAATATAATATAATAATACATGTATAAATGCATTATGAATAAATTTAAGCTAAATAGAAATAAAGTGACCAAAACTTGTCCTTGTTTGAATATATATGTCTATGTGTGTGTGTGTGTGTGTGTGTGTGTGAGTGTGTGTCTTTATATCTGTCATGACAGTCTGTTTTGCAGCAGAACTTGAATCCGGCTCTGCTCCAGTGTTGCTTTTGTCCGGTCTGAAGTATTTCTGAAGGTTTGAGGTCTGAGGAATCTGTAAACATCAGCACCTATTCATATCCACTGCAGCGAGCCGAGCGTTCTGGCATTCCAGATCCTTTATCAGCCGGATCCCGAGAGCCATAAAACAACGGGATTCCACAAGAAAAACACAGCGAGTGAGATAGTGGGCGAGAGAGGTGTTGAAAGGCTTGTTTGTAATCAGAGTCTGATCTGAAAGTTCTCACAATGCACTTCCACATGGCTTCAGATCCGTAAAAAGCGTTGATGTGTGTTCAGCATCTGCTCTGTACCGTCATTATATGCCTGTTATGATCATCATTTGGTGTTATTTCCTAATTAACACTAAAGCAATGGTGCAAAGCATCATGGGACAGCACATCTCAGTTATTTAGTCTTTCGCTGCCTGCAGGAGAACGTGTTGACCTGATAAACAGTGTTTTTTTGGTTTTGTTTTTGATGAGTGAAGATGTCCTTGTCAGGTAACCTTTGACCCGGGACGGTCCATCACTGTCGTCAGCTGTCTGGAGCAATCGCTCACTCGTCTTCTGGGAAATGCTGTCAAATGCTGTGTTGCTTCAGATTGACATATAGGATATACTGTGCTGGTTCTGTGGTGCAGTGATGGTATCAAACAGTAATACAGCAGAACTGTGATGCATAACACTGAATTGTTGACACATCCTTTATGGCACATCGTAACATCATAATAGTAGTTCGATGATACCTTATGGTGCTTTTTACTGAGCAGCTCCTCGGCATTGCTTTCAGTGGAGATGTTTAAGCCTTGATTTGCTCATTATAATAAATAAATACTGAACTGACCTATAGTGATAAAATAATAAATCAGCTAATGTTTGGTCAATTAAAAAAAAAAAAAAAAAAAAATTAGAAATAATTAAAAATAATTCTTTTTTTTCAGTAAGCTAAATTTATTTCAGTATTTCAGTTTTCATCTCATTTTCATTTAAGCTGAAGTAGTAAAATGAATAAAACTGGAATAAAAATAAAATAAAACTAAACAGAAATATTTAAAAAAAAAATTAATTAAAATGACAAAAAGCACATTACAAAATTACTAAAACTTTAACTAAAATTAAAATAAAAACTGGAAGAAAAAAATATACCTAATTTAAAATGTTTATAAAACTGTAACAATATTCAAATAATACTAAAACAATTTATTTGAAATTATCCACATTGACCAATAACTGTGTGCTTGGCTTTTTTGACCTATAAACTTTTTTTTTTTTTTTGAGTGAATTTGAGTAAAAGTAATTTGAGCTGAAGAAAAATTAAAATAAAAATAAGTGGGAAATCTAAAATAAAAAGTAAGTAAATAAATTAAATAAATATACAAACAAAAACTGCAAAAACTCAAAATTTCAAAATTAATACAACTTTTACATTTACGTCTGTAAACAATGCAATTAAAAAAAATTGATAAAAAATGTGGAAAAAAAAGATGAGCTGAAGTAGTAAAATGAATAAACTGGAATAAAATGACTAAACTGGAATATATATATATATATTTATTTATTTATTGAAAAAAAAAGCACATTACAAAATTACTAAAACTTAAATAATAATAATAATAATAATAATAATAATAATAATAATAATAATAATAATAATAATAATAATAATTAAATAAAAAATATAAATAAATAAATGGCAAAAACACAAAATTTCAAAATTATTACAACTGTTATGTTTACGTCTGTATCAGTATTGACTTGAAAAACCCATTTTGATTGACAACTAAATTATTGTTCTCTTTCTTTTTTTTTTTTTTTCTTTTTTTGCAGGAAGCTTTATAGTTATTGGACAAAAAGAACCACAGAGCTGCAAATCTGCACTGAACCCACTTCATACTCACCTAACCAATCAGCTGGAAGGGGAGGAGCCACACTCAAACCAGCCAATCCAGAATGAGGGGTGGGGCCATGGGGGTTTTACAAGTGCTGCTATTGGCCAGTGTGCTGGAGCCTGCAACTCTGGGTGAGTCTTGCGCTTTCATTGATTTAAAAAAATCTGTGATTTGCATGTCATTTTAGAAGCATTTTATGTCCAAAAGCAGAAAATATCAAAGTGTTTAAGCAAACGCCACATGAAAAGACACAGTATGAATTATATGAGATGCAACAGGGAATACTTGATGCAAATCGAATGTCGTTAAGCCAGCAGTGTGATCCTCTAATAAGCAAATAATAACACCTGACATTTGTGCAACTACATTCAATGTCTTAAGTATTAGTGCCTTAAAATTGATCTAAAATAAGTTTAGATAGCAGCTAGATTATGTTGTCTACTTGTTTTAACAGCCTTAGTGCACATTGAAATGTGGCCTATGTAGGCAGTTCACTACATTTCTGGGACAATATAAACCCTCAAGTTTGTTTCAGTGAAATAAGCTTAGCTCTTCCTTGAACAGAAAATGACCATAATGGCCGATTAGAGGTGCTGCCATCATTTCAGAGGATATTTGGCCGCAGATGCTGGACAGAGAGGAACATAATTGCAGATCTGGGAGAAATAAAGGAGAGCAGTGGAAGTAGGAAAGAGGGATTTGGAGAGAAAATTAGACATAAAGATGTCTAATAGCATGAGGACAATAATTATTTATTTACCATTTGTTTGTGGGTATCCATGTAATAAGACTGTCTAATTAAAAAAGCTAATGAGCTGCATTGTTCTGTTTTCCATTCGATATGCAACAGTCGGAAAAACACACAAATTCCCCAAAATGTTTTGACAAATAGACTCAGCTCAGACCTCAGAGCTTCAAAAGCGTGCACACACATCCAGTGATTTTTACTGTCTCGAGCTCCGAACTGCTATAAAGAAAAAAGGAAACGACGCTCGTGTTTTAAAGGCTGAAGATACTGAAACTTACTGCAGTAATTAAATTACCTGTGGGAGTGTTTTCGTCCTTCGGAGAGGATAGAAACATTCGCTGCTGAAGCTTTTCTGTGACATTGATGTCTACACACAAGCATGATGTACCGCAGTGCTTTATTGTTTATATAATGTACGTTTTATGTGAAATTTGAAGGACAAATCTGTGTGCTACATGCCTGAAAGTCTCAGTTTCGAAGTAAAATAAAATCCTTACAGAAGCAGTTTGCATGAGCACAAGGGTTAAATATCATGTAAAATTGTATCTGTTAATAATATTATAATATCAAAAAAATGAGAAATGTTTCTTGCACTGCAAATCAGCATATTAGAATGATTTCATGTGAGTAATGATGCTGAAAATTCAGCTGCACATCACAGAAATAAATTACATTTGAACATTTTAACATATTCACACAGAAAACAGCTGTTTTAAATTGCAAAAATATGTCACAATTTTACTGTTTTTACTTTCATTTTTAAATAAATGCATCCTTGATCAAATTATCAAATAAATACAGCCTTGGTGCAAGAAAGAGATTTTAAAAACATTTAAAAATTGTAATTATTTCAGACTTTTGTACATGTATTACATGAAAATACATAAGAAAATACATGAAACAGAAGCAGTCAGTTCCTACATGAATTCTTGCATTGAGCTGAGAAAAAAAATAAATAAATAAAACATTTTGTGCAAAGATGGTTTCATGCAGCATTTTGGTTTATGCAGTGTATATGTATATATGTATATGTATATGGGGTGGCTTTGCCTTCACAACTGGAAAAGTCAAAAGAAATCTGCAAATGCATGTTTGAAAAAACATATCTTTACTCTTGGCTCTTAGAAGGATATATAAGATTTTTTAATTGTACTTTGATTCGATCTTATTGTAATCTAGGACACACAAAGCCAGATTCACTGTTAAAAACTGATGATTTACTAAAGACATTCAGTGAAACATTAGCAATGAAAAGGCATGGACAGTTATTTTTGCAGATTATCGTATTGCACATGAATTTGTATAAATGTTGTTTCCCTTCAGATGCGACATTTATGTGAGGAGAGTATTAAAATAAAGCATGCAATGGGATTTACAAAGGTTTGCGGTAGTTAATTTATTGGTATTCACACCATTATTTAAGACCAAAAAGCATGTCACTTATGGTTCTCATGAAAATTTGGCCTTTTTAGTAAATTTGGCCCATGCACATTGTGACTTTGTGTATTTGATATTAAGTTGACATCAAGCAAACTTCAGTGAAGTGTGTGGATTGCTGGACTGAACCTGTAGTAAATGAATGGTTTCAGTTTCATCACAAGATGCATCTCTACAGTCCTCGTGCATGATCTGTATCATCATGTCTGTGTGTTAAAACAGATTAAAATCACATTTGAGTTTACAAGCAAATAAAGATGTTCTCTTAATATCACAGGATAATCCCAGGAAATCTCTCTGTCTTTCACCTACTAACCTACATACAGATAATTGCAAATCCTGTTTGCAGTTTTATGAATATGAAATAAATAAATATATATATATATATGCGACATATATATATATATATATATATATATATATATATATATATATATATATATATATATAAAAAAAAAAAAATATATATATATATATATATATATATATATATATATATATATATATATATATATATATATTTATATTTATTTATTTATTTATTTATTTATTTATTTATTTATTTATTTATTATTATATATATTTAATGTATCATTTACTTAAACAAAATATAGTATATATGAAAAAAATATCTATCTTAGCCTTTTTTATTTTTATTTATTTATTCATTTATTTATTTAGAAAGTAGGACTTAATATATTGTAACATTTTTCTTAGAATTTAATTTTTTTTTTTCCTTAAAATTCTGAGCCCATGCATACATGGTGTTTTTCTTAATTTAAGCATACACTCACTTAATTTTGACAAATATTTCTGAAATTTGCAGTTGTAAAAATTATGGGGAAAAAGTGTGTGTGTATATATATATAGATATATATATATATATATATATATATATATATATATATATATATATATATATATATATATATATATAGAATTTGCTTTTCTTGTTTTAAGCATAAACTCACTTAATTTTGACATATTTCAGAAAGCAAAACTTAATATCTCATGTCATTTTGCTCCAAGTAAGTGTTGATTTAATAATGTGTAGGTAGGTATTATTGAAAAACAAGACAAAATACAGTTTGCATTAGTATGACTTTTAGTAATAAAATATAAAGTTGGCTTATTTTTTATTCACACTTTTTATTTGTAATACTTAAGTACTGAAGTGCTGAACTTTTAACTTGAGTAAATTTGAAAAGAAGTAAATACTTGTGTGCTTTGACTGAACCAGATGCACATGAAGCAACTGAAAGGGACAGAAAGTGTGTTATTTAACATAAAATAAACCTAGTATTAGAGAGAGTGTGTTTAAAACTCCTCAAATATCTCTACACACATTCAGAGCTTATTATATCTGGATGGAGGATGTAGTATGGAAGATTTCTGAGCTTCAAATCATTTCACACAATCGAAATCCTGAGACCAAACAGGCCTTTTTTAGTTTTGTGGCAGTGTTTTCACGGTAGATCAGCGTCGGTGCAGCACACAGTAGCGGTTCACAGTCTCAGGAAGGTTTACAGTCTTGCACACACAGACGGGATGACAAGTGTAACAGGCAAAAACATCCATCTGACACACATATATACACACTGAACAACAATTAAAAACTAGGGCAGCTGGACTGTCGGCTTCTCAAGTAGACAACAAAAGCATCAAAATGCCCGTGCTTATTATGTGTGTCTGTGTGTGTGTATCAGTGTGTTTGATACAAACCTGCTCTCGCTCTCTCACATACACACAGAGTGAATAAATAACCTGAGCTGCTTCTTCTTTGCCATGATGCAACCCTGAGGAAACTCGGAGCCGTCTGAAGCAGTGTGTGTTTGTCTGCATTCTGATGTCCCTCAAAACTAGAAAAACCTCAGCTGGGATTTAAAGACTTGGTCATATTTATTTCACGGCTTATTTGATTTGTGATTCATCAGCTGAATTCTGCGGTCAGGTGATTTGTATGTGCAATTACACAATCTGTAGTTTCATGACTTTCAACCTCTTTTCTCATCGCATAGATAAATAAATCAGTAAATGAGCTGAATATATATGTTTTTATTCAGCAAGGATGCATTAAATTGATCAAAAGTGATAGTGAAGAGATTTAAAAAGATTTCTATTCCAAATAAATGCTGTTCTTTTGAATTTTCTATTTATTAAAGAATCTGAAACATAAAATGCACCACAGTTTCCACACAAATATTAAGCAGCACAACTGTTTTCAACATTGATAATGATCAGAAATGTCTCTTGAGCAGCAAATCAGCATATTAGACTGATTTCTGAAGGATCATGTGACACTGAAGACTGCAGTAATGATGCTGAAAATTCAGATTTGATCACGGAAATAAATTACATTTTACCAGATATTCATATAGAAAACAGTTATTTGAAATTGTAATGATATTTTACAGTTTTTACTGTATTTTTGTTCACAGAAATATATATATATATATATATATATATATATATATATATATATATATATATATATATATATATATATATATATATATATATATATATATATATATATATATATATATATATATATATATATACAGTTAATGTACATTGAGTTACAAGCGCCTTAAAATATTGATTTTTTAAATTTTCAAATAAGAAAATCACAAGACTGTGAATTAGTATCTATAAGGCTGAGCTAAAGTCCAGTTATACAAATATATATATATATATATATATATATATATATATATTTTTTTTTTTTTTTTTTTTTTTTTTTTTCCACTGGTTTTGTAAGTTTTAATATTAACATTTTTATAGTGTAAAGTAGTGAACAGAATAAAAATTTTATGATATTTTTTTACAGTATGTTTTTCATAAATGTTGCCACATTTTATTGATGCAAGTTGTCACATACTTTATAATATTATTAACATCCATTTTTGTTGTTCATAGAAGTTAATAAAAAAATAAGAAGTTATAAGAATTATAGAAGTAATTATAAAAATAGTAGCTATTTATAATATTTCATCAATATAATATAATAAATATAATATAATAAATATAGTAAATATACAATATAATATAATATAATATAATATAATCTCTTTTCTGCTGATGTAACAACAATTTATCCAATAATTGTGGACTTTAAATGTTTAAGTCAGGTTTTAGTGAATGAAATCTTACTTTATTTTCATGCTTAAACCCTTTTTCGTCTTTGACCCATATATATATACAGTGGGTACAGAAAGTATTCAGACCCCCTTAATTTTTTTACTCTTTGTTATATTGCAGCCATTTGCTAAAATCATTTAAGTTCATTTTTTTCCTCATTAATGTACACACAGCACCCCATATTGACAGAAAAACACAGAACTGTTGACATTTTTGCAGATTTATTAAAAAAGAAAAACTGAAATATCACATGGTCCTAAGTATTCAGACCCTTTGCTCAGTATTTAGTAGAAGCACCCTTTTGATCTAATACAGCCATGAGTCTTTTTGGGAAAGATGCAACAAGTTTTTCACACCTGGATTTCGGGATCCTCTGCTATTCCTCCTTGCAGATCCTCTCCAGTTCTGTCAGGTTGGATGGTAAACGTTGGTGGACAGCCATTTTTATGTCTCTCCAGAGATGCTCAATTGGGTTTAAGTCAGGGCTCCGGCTGGGCCATTCAAGAACAGTCACGGAGTTGTTGTGATGCCACTCCTTCGTTATTTTAGCTGTGTGCTTAGGGTCATTGTCTTGTTGGAAGGTAAACCTTCGGCCCAGTCTGAGGTCCTGAGCACTCTGGAGAAGGTTTTCGTCCAGGATATCCCTGTACTTGGCCGCGTTCATCTTTCCCATGATTGCAACCAGTCGTCCTGTCCCTGCAGCTGAAAAACACCCCCACAGCATGATGCTGCCACCACCATGCTTCACTGTTGGGACTGTATTGGACAGGTGATGAGCAGTGCCTGGTTTTCTCCACACATACCGCTTAGAATTAAGGCCAAAAAGTTCTATCTTGGTCTCACCAGACCAGAGAATCTTATTTCTCACCATCTTGGAGTCCTTCAGGTGTTTTTTAGCAAACTCCATGCAGGCTTTCATGTGTCTTGCACTGAGGAGGGGCTTCCACTCTGCCAAAAAGCCCCGACTGGTGGAGGGCTGCAGTGATGGTTGACTTTCTACAACCTTCTCCCATCTCCCGACTGCATCTCTGGAGCTCAGCCACAGTGATCTTTGGGTTCTTCTTTACCTCTCTCACCAAGGCTCTTCTCCCCCGATAGCTCAGTTTGGCCGGACGGCCAGCTCAAGGAAGGGTTCTGGTCGTCCCAAACGTCATCCATTTAAGGATTATGGAGGCCACTGTGCTCTTAGGAACCTTAAGTGCAGCAGAAATTTTTTTGTAACCTTGGCCAGATCTGTGCCTTGCCACAATTCTGTCTCTGAGCTCTTCAGGCAGTTCCTTTGACCTCATGATTCTCATTTGCTCTGACATGCACTGTGAGCTGTAAGGTCTTATATAGACAGGTGTGTGGCTTTCCTAATCAAGTCCAATCAGTGTAATCAAACACAGCTGGACTCAAATGAAGGTGTAGAACCATCTCAAGGATGATCAGAAGAAATGGACAGCACCTGAGTTAAATATATGAGTGTCACAGCAAAGGGTCTGAATACTTAGGACCATGTGATATTTCAGTTTTTCTTTTTTAATAAATCTGCAAAAATGTCAACAATTCTGTGTTTTTCTGTCAATATGGGGTGCTGTGTGTACATTAATGAGGAAAAAAATGAACTTAAATGATATTAGCAAATGGCTGCAATATAACAAAGAGTGAAAAATTTAAGGGGGTCTGAATACTTTCCGTACCCACTGTATATGTATATATATATGTATATATATATGTATATATATATATATATATATATATATATATATATATATATATATATATATATATATATATATTTTTTTTTTTTTTTTTTATATATATTTTTATATGTACAAGTCAGAATAAGCTGTTGTTTGAATTATTACACAGAATGACAATGTAACCAATTATTTCAACCAAATTTTGGCATTTTATTCTCCAAAAACTTATTTGAAACCTTAAAAGTAGACACTTTACTCACATTTAATATGGTTTCTAAGGACATAAAATCACTTTTGTAAATTTCTTTTGATATAGACATCTTAACGTCTTTGACATGCATATATATATATATATATATATATATATATATATATATATATATATATATATATATATATATATATATGAAGAGTTCAGATGCAAAGCCAGCTAAAAGCCATCTCAGTCAAAAATGAGATAATGATACTGAGTGAATGCTCTCGACCCATATTATACGTCCATCAAATACTTTTTCTTCAAACTCACTAAAATACCAGCCTCAGCCCAATCAGAAGTACCGGTACTTACACAGAAACCTATACATCTGAGCCTGATCAAAATGCATTTTTTAAAGAAAGACGTCAGATGGATTTAGCTGGTTTTGCATCTGAACTCTTCATATATATATATATATATATATGACTTATGAGGATAGTCAAACTCTTCGTTTACTCATGTCATTACAAATCTATATAACTTTATTTCTTCCGTAAAACAGAAAAGATGTTGCTTTGTTTGTTTTTAGTCCATTGAAGGTCAGTGTTTTGTAATTCAATTTTGGACCCCATTGACTTTCATTGTATGTGCAAAAACGTTCTCTCTGGTTTACATTATCGCCAGTCTCCAGACTATAAATCCATCTCGCATGAATATACCAAGAGAAATGATCAAGAATAGTTTTGTGTCAGTCAGGATATTTTTGACATTCTTAATTTCTTTGTTCGGGGACAGTTGCTAATAGCATGAGAAGTGTCTAATTAATTCCACCGAAGCTCTCCCACTTCTTCTCTTAATTAGTGCATTTTAAAGTTATTTTGACTGCAGGGATTTGTGGCTATAATAGTGTTCGCTTAACAAGATTAACTGTTGGAAACGGCGCTCGCGTGCGTCTAACCGGCCGCTGCTTTAACTGAGATCGTGCTGCTCATCTACGGCTCACCGGAGACTCGTTCAGAGAGAAACCTGCAGACGCGTTTGCCAGACAGCACTCGCACGTCAAGAGCTCATTTAGACACATTTTCTTGTAATCAGCCGTTTTAGCCGTTGAAGAGCCTCAGGAAAGAGGGAAACTACGTTTGCTCGGATCGCTGCGTTTCGATTCGTCCCAGCCGTGTGATTGGAATAAAGGTCTCATAGGAAGTGCTACAAATAAATGGCCTTTCTGTAAACCAGATGAAGTATATATTTGTTTCCCGTAACACTATGCATATGTGCACATGTGAACAAAACACACCAATATCAGTCAGTCTTTAGGGGAAGCTTGTCATTTAAAGGTGTTAAATACAGTCAAAATACCAGTTTCTACATCTATATCAATGATATACTATTGTACAATAATTAAAAAAAAAAAAAATTAGAAACCGTTTTCTCTCAGAACTTGGTAATAAATTTAATGAATGATTACAAAGATTTTTTTTTTTTCACGTTTTTATTTTATTTAGTTTAGGTTTTTGTAGTTTGTGGTAATATTTAGAATAAGACTATAATTTTGTTTTCAATTAATTTTATTTTTTTTTTTAAATATAATTGTAATTAATTTTTATGAAGTAGTTTTAGTTTGAACTAGCTAGTATTTTTATGTATTTAATTTAATTTTGTTTTGTTTTGTTTTATGTAGTTTGTGGTAATATTTCGAATTATACTATAATTTTGTTTTCTATTTAATTTATATTTTTTAAAATATATAATTTTAATTACTTTTTATGTAGTAGTTTTAGTTTGAACTAGCTAGTATTTTTTTGTCAGCATAGTTTGAGCTAACTATAATATTTTTTATGTATTTAATTTCAGTTAACTATAATAATCCTGCTACTATCTGCAAGTTTTTAGGAATTTTGTTTTGTGTTTTTGTCATTTTGTATCTATTTATTTATTTATTTATTTACTATATGTCTATATAGTTTTTAGTAATTTTTATTGATTAGTTTATTTAGTTTGTAAGTTATTTTAGTACTTCAGGTTGTTGAGCAATGATTGTAACTAGCTGTAATAAAATAAGAGGTAGTTCGTTTGTTTGTTTTTCGTTTTAGTTAACTATAATAACTTCTTTAATAATTTTATCCATTTTGATTTATTAGATTTAGTTTTAGTGTGAGCTACTTCAGGTTAGTGAGAAGTGTTTTCTTGGCAAGTTTTTCAGGTTTGTCGGTGGAAGGAGTGGATCTCATGTTAGTTTTCTGCTCGTGTAACACATTTGAATGCATTTGCGTGTGAGTGTTTTGTTTGTTTTGTTCATCTTGCTCGCCGACTCTCATTTGGATCTTTGAATTTTAAGTAACTCCAGTTACAATGTGCCTGAACGAGCTGTGAATGCAGGAGAAGTTTCTTCGGCTTCCAGTGTGAATATGTGCGAACAGACACGTTTTGTGTGGAGAAGCGCGTGCGATTAAATTACGCTTGTACCTTTATTTGCATTTCAAAACTTTTTTTTTAGCACTTTAAATCTACTTCGGATGTGGGAAATAGCAGCTTGTTTGTGTGACATCTCTCTCGTGGACACACAAACACACACTCTTAGGGTTGTCATACTTGTCAAGTGATTGCAGAAGCATTTTTTCTCATGCAAAGAGAAACGACAGCTGTCACCCTCACACACAATTTCCTTGTTTTTCCCCTCTACTTCTGTCTATCCGTATCTCATTTGCCGGTTCGAATGTAGTGTCGTTTTCCCTGGAAATCTCTGTCAGTGGCGGATGGCTAAATGAAGGCCTGATTGCGTTAGCAGGCCGACGGCTGCGTGCGTTTCAGCCGACTTTATTAGGCGCGCAGATGCAGGACGGCTTACAAACGTGCTGTCATGTTTGATTACATCATCGAGCTGATCAATATTCACCATATTTCCGGATATCAGGCTCTCTGGAGTTTAACCGGATGAAGCAGGGATGCGTTTTGAGATTTCTGTGCTCGGCTGTTCCTTACATTAAAGCATTAGGAACGGAAACAGACATTTGTGTGTAATAGATGAGAATGTGCCCCAGGAAAATAGAGGAGGATTTTGCTAGTAAAAGTTGCATGCATTGTGACATTGTAAAAAAAAAAAAAAAATTGTCTCAGTATTTTATATTTTATCATTGAATGCATTGATAACCACCACTGACATTTTGTCTTTTGGTCGTTATTATTAGTTTTTTTTTTTTTTTTTAATGTAGTTTCAATTCATTTTTATTAGTTTTAGATTAGTTAATTTTAGTACTTCAAGTTAAACTAAATGAAATGAGAAAACAACAAAATAAAATGTTTCTTTTTAAAAGATTTAAAGATTTTTTTAATGTCTTATTAATTATGAATTTATATATTTTTATTTATAAGTTTTAGTTTATTTTGTTTTAGTTATTTTAAAATTATTAAAAGTTATTTTAATGTTTTAATATTATTTATTTATTTATTTATTTAAGTTGTGCCTTTTTAAAGTAACGAACTTTTCCTTTTTTTAATTAGTTTTAGTTTTTTTTTTTTTTTTAATTTTTAGTTTTAGTTTGTATGTACAGATATGAGAAACAGACAGTTTTGCACCATTAAGTGAGTGAGTGTGCCCAACTCTCTAAAATATATAAATGAATTAATGGTTCCTTAATTTTCTTTAATCAAAATATTTATTTATTTTATTTTCTTTTGGGGCTGACATTTGACCCATGTTCTCATGAGACTCACTCATATTTGTAAGTGTGCACTTTTGGGTGTGTTTGTATGGATACACATATATTTGTGTTCAAATATGTCTTACTGTTTGCACAGATGTGTGCATCTTTGTTTTTTGTGCAAGTTTTCAAAACAAATATGTAACTATCCAGCTTTTTATGGTGGTAAAACGTACGTATATATTTTTTTATGTGCACTTATGTGTGTGTTTTGTGTTTGTATGTGTGAAATACTTGTGTAATATGTCTTTCTTCGGTAAAGCCTGAGGCGATTGAACACATTCGTCAGTTTGACTTTGAGTTTGTCCTGCGCTGTTATTTTCACGTGCTCAAACACACAAGCACGCGACTCTGTATTTAATAAGTCAACTCCAAACCGTCTGTGTGTTACTTCTGCAGGTCTCATGCATTTATTATTCAATCATTCTATTTAATACAATCAAGCGTACAACAAACACTGGACTGAAAACTGCACTCAAGTGATTTCATGTGGACACACGCTCATAAACACACACATCTGTCAAACTAGAGGACTTTTGGTGACATATGAGATGTAAGTGACGTTATAATGGAGTGATAGTAAGATTTACAGCAGTTCATGCACTCAATATTTAATACACGGGCCTGCCTAATACATATGATCACGATGATAAAAGCAGCAGCTTGATATCTAATCACAGTTTTGCTGATGCCCTGCAGGAACAGCCAGATAAAACCAGTTTAAGGTTTAAGACCGACTACCTAAACCAGTTTGGAGCCAGGATATTACAGTGAACTAAAATGAAAACCAAAAAAAAAAAAAAAAAAAAAAAATTAATAATATAAATAAATAAATAAATAAATAAATAAATAAATACATTTGTTACTTAAAATTAAATAAATCTTAACTAAAATGAAATAAAATATAAAAATTTAGTATTTTAGTTCAGGTAGTTTCCAATGCAGTATTTCTCATTTTCATTTAGTTTAACTTGAGAAATACTAAAATAATTGTAAAAATTATTATATTTTAAAAATAATTGAAAAAAAAAGGCATATTTAACAACAGCCAAAACTAATACAAATGGCGAAAACACAACAAAATTATTAAAACTTTAACTGAATTTAACACAAAAATAGAAAATATAACAATAAAATCTACTTCATACACTGTAAAAAAAATAAATAAATACATTTAAAAAAATAGCCGTTTCAACTTAAAATAATTTGTTATTCCGCTGACTTAACATTTTTAGTTTAGTCAGCTGAAATATTCCAGTTGTCACTTAAATTAACATTTAAGTAACTTAAAATTTCAAGTTGACTAAACTAAAAATTTTAAGTCAGCAGGGTAACAAATTATATTAAGTTGAAACAACTTTTTGAAAGAATTTCTTTACAGTGTAATAATTTAATTTCAAAATAATAAGTAATTATAGCACAAAAGTCGTCTTTTTATGACTTATTTTAGCTGTAATTTTTAGCACAGAAGATAAATTGAAAGAAAAATAAACTGTTGGAAAGATTAGAAATGAAAGCCGATAAAATCTTTATTGTTTACACATGGGGATTCAGGAGTGAAACAACTGTGCGATTGTTTTAGTGACCCAGTTCAGCTGCTTATTGGATGACACACAAACACGCCAAAATCCCTCAACACAAAGACGTGTGTATGAACACGTGTCTCATGCAAAGCTCCTGTCATATACGTTCCTGCATGCGCTGTGATTGTGTGTGGATGCTAAGCTGTTTGCCTTTTGGCGCTCTCTTTTCGAGGCCGTTCTGTAAGCATATACGGCATCGTAACTGAATGGGACTGTGGTCTACGTTACACACAAACACACAAGCTTTTCATAATCATAAGGATTACCTCCATTTCTGCATGCCTGCTCTTTTCATGCTAATAGGACGCAACCTGTGAGATTTGCGTGGAGCATTAATCATCCCAACTGCCATATTCAACACAAACTCATATCCAGGTAGACCAAACCTGGTTTTGTTTTGTTTTGTTTTGTTTTTATGTGTGTGTGCGACTCACGCTCAGACGAGCAGCGGACTAGCACACTGTCGTTTGCGTTTACTGAACACAGTCTGACAGATTGGCACATTTTCAGTTCAGTCTGAAAGCTGTGGAGCAGAACGGCTTAAGAGACTCTCCTGCTGAAAAAAAAAAAAAAAGAGCTCAAACTAGCCTGTGGTGGTTTGCTGGTCTTAACTTGCCACTAAGCTGGCCTATTTTGGTAAAAAAAAGAAGTGTGCTTAATTGTATGGAATGTGCACTTGCAGTTTACTTCAGATGTTAAAAGTATATTCTTAAAAAACTGTAGTTGCAGATAATATTAATGAAATAAAAGGCCACTTAAGTGACAAACCCCCAGTTTCACAGACACGGCTTAAGCCTAATCCAAGAATAAAATAGTCTGAGCTGTTTCAACTGAAAGAAACTTGCACTAACTGATCTTAAAATTTGTCAGTGCCTTTGTTTTGTCTCAAGATGCACACCAGTAATTTTTTTTATTTTTCTAAGGCACGTTTGTAAAAACTATACTTAAATGTCCTTTTTGACCTATTGCCTAATCCTGGCTTAACCTAAGGCCTTTCTGTTAAACCAGGCCTTACACTTTTAAAAATAAAGGTGCTTTTAAAGGTTCTTCACAGCGATGCCATAGAAGAACCATTTTTGGTTCAACAAAGAACCATTCCATCAAAGGTTCTTTAAAGAACCATCTATTTCTTACCTTTTTATAATCTGAAGAACCTTCTTTCACCACAAAGAACCTTTTGTGAAACAGAAAGGTTCTTCAGATGTTAACAGCTCTTTATGGAACCATTTAGACAAAAAGGTTCTTCTATGGCATCGTGAAGCACCTTTATTTTTAAGAGTGTAGAGAGACACTTTCATGACTTTTTCTGAACATGCTTAAGTTCTCTTTTAAAAAGTGACCTTGAAAAATTAAAAGTTTTACTTTAAAGTACATTTTGCATCAAAGTGCACTTATGTTGATGTGTTTGGTGGGGTTTAAAGTACATGTTAAATAATGTTTTATTTTAGTTTTATTGATTTTATATATATATATATATATATATATATATATATATATATATATATATATATATATATATATATACATACATATTGAGTTACACTTGACTTTAATTTTCTGTTTTCACTTTCATTTTGTTGTGTATTTTTGTCATTTTTATTATTACTCTTTAAATATATCTATATTTAGTTTAATAGTTTTAGTTTATTTAGTTTTAGTTGTTGTAGTACTTCTTTTAACGTAAATTAAAATTAGAAATGGTGCTTTGACAACTAGTTAAAATAAAATACGTTTGTTTGTTTTTCTTTTTATATTTCATTTTATTTCATTTAACTTTTTGTTTTCACAAAATATATTTATATTTTTTTTCATGAAAGTAGTTTTAGTTATAGTTAACGGTAATAACCCTAAAAAATAACCCTTAAATTGTAATCCCACAGGCCGCAACCATTCACTTTATTGTATTGGAAAATATTGTTTATTTTTTGGATGAAATTTTAGATGAAAAAAATATATTTAGAAATAAAAGCTAGAGTTTTGTCTTTATTCTGTCTATATATATACATTTAGTTATTATTAAAATTACAAAAAATTTAAGATCCTACATTAATAGCAATCATGTTACCATGATTTTGTGTAGTAAAGAACTAATCTCTTAAATATAAATGTGCTTTATTATTTTACCTGTAGTCTGTTATTCGATATTACATTTAAAGTTAATATCCTAATATCCTTACAAATGTGTGATTAAAAATAAATTTAAATACATGACATACAAATTTAAAATTACAAGTAGGCATTCAAGTTATTTTAAGTTTTATTTATTTAATTTTTAGTTTATCATAAATTCCTCTTCGGTACATTCAGAAGTACTTTAATCATATTTTAAAGATAATAGTAGTAATTATTAAATTACATATAAAGATGTACTTAAGTGGTCAAAAAACACTCTAAATATTAATATTATTACCGTGGTCACATGATGATATGAAACAATATAGTTCTTCCTGGCAAAAGAGTAGATTTTTTAAATATCCTAGCATAAAAGTTCTTTAAAGTTGTGTTTTGGGCCATTATGCTTTAGCACAGTATCTTTCAAACGAACTAAAACCGAAAGCTCAATATGGTTTCATTTTAGCTGTGCGCTTTAAAGCGAACCATGCACTTCGTTCAGCCGATCAGCTCGTGATCCGGTGTCTTCCGCGCAGTTTTCAGTGAATGAATGCTGTGAACTTGTTTATTGCATGTACTGTGAGTTTGGAACGCAACGGCCACCGGTTAAGCTTTATTTTCATGGCAGATGTTACATCCCTAGTAATAAGTGCTCTTTTTAAAAGTGTACTTCTTTTCACTTGATTATCGAGGAACACACATACTGACAAATGCACTGAAAGTCATTAGAGCATCTGCAAAAACCATGAATGTAAATACAGAACAGCAGAACAGAAGCGCAGCTCACACTCATTTAACACTTTTTGGAAATGAACGTTTCCTCTTGTAACATATGACCCAAACATATGACCCTCCGATAATCATTGTGTTGCTTAAGCTCATTGTGTGTACACACACACACACACACACACACACACACACACACACAAGCCATCTGACACTTTCCAGAACAATGCAGACAGAGTCGCATGTGCTCTGGCAAACAGAAAGCCTTTATGAGAAAGAACAATAGGTGCATATAGTGAAGAGAGGATTAAGAATTTATCAGCTTCCCGACACTTTCCAGTGAGAGAGAAAGAGTGGGAGCGTATGGAGGGGTTTCGGACACTTGATCCGCTTCCTCAACACGGCCTTGTTGCTTTTGGTAGGAATTCAATATGGCATCTAACAAAAGTGACTTGTGTTCCCAGCAGTCTGCAGGTGAGCCGCTCGTAACACTCCTGTTGCTCCTGTCGCTCCTTGAGCCTGTTATTCTTATTATACTTACACAATTTGAACAGCTGTAACTTCTTATCCCCGCGGTGTAAACCCACCACACTTTGCCTGCGTTAAGGGTCTGTGGCTAATTGCATTTTGTGTAATTATGAGATGGATGGGATGTATGGTTGCCTAGCAACTAGCGGTTAGATGTGAAATATTTAGAACGTCATGCCTTCTTCCTCATTGAAGCAGCAGTTTTAGGGTTTCATGGTGAATGCAGTTGCTTCAAGGACACAAGTTGTGAAATGTATTAATGTATTTACTACATTTTTTTTAAGTAATTGACATTTTAGCTATAACTGCTAGAAATATTCTGCTCTTAATTCCTCGTCCAATGGATCATCTTTTGCATCATAAATCAGATGGCATTTATAGGTTTGGGTAAATGCATTTGTTTTATTTGATCTAAAAGTTAAAATGTAATTCCACAGGCTGCAACCATTCATTTTTATTGTGAATTTTATTGTATTGGAAAATATGAAATTTTTGGATTAAACTTTTGATGAAAACAATATATCTGGAAATAAACCTGTAGCATTTTGTCTTTTTATTCTGTCTATATATACATTTAGATTTTAGTTGATGTAGGATGGTATTAAAATCGCTTGAAATTTCAGATCCTACAATAATATGATTTTGTGTCGTCAACAGATCATTTAAAAAATGATAAATTGTAGCAGTACGCAGGTTTTTTAAAATAATTATTATATACTGTTATGGTATTTATTAGTATTTTGACTTAGATGTTATTCTTTCATTTATTTTTTAGATGTTAGTTTAGTTTTTATTCTTAAATTCTGTGTGCTTTTGTCATTATTATTACTTTTTAGTGTTTATTTACTTTAAAGTTTTTCATCTTTTTAAAGATATTTTCTTTTTATATTTCATTTGATTTCATTTAACTTTTTTTAAGTAAAGATTTTTTTTCATGGATGTAGTTTTAGTTTTAGTTAATCGTAATGATCCTGAGTATGTATTATATACTTGATTATAATTTTGACTTTAAATGTAATATCGAATAACGCACTAAAGTTAATATATTTACCAGTGTGTAATTAAAAATATAATTAAATACATGACATACAAGTTTAAAATTACAAGTAGATATATGGATTTTATTGGATCTAAAAGTTAAAATGAAATCCTACAGGCTACAACCATTCACTTTGCTATATTGGAAAATATTATTTAATTTTTGGATTAAATTTTTGATGAAAACAATATATTTGGAAATAAAAACTGTAGCATTTTGTCTTTTTATACTGTCTACTGATCATTTAAAAAATTTACATTTTTTAAATAGTTATTTATATACTGTTATGGTATTTATTGGTATTTTGACTTAGATGTTATTTTTTAGATGTTATTTTAATTTTTATTCTTGAATTTTGTGTGCTTTTGTCACTTTTATAACTTTTTAATATTTATTTACTTTAAAGTTTTTCATCTGATGTGTTATTTTTATATTTATTTATTTTAAGAGTGTATCAACAATATCTTGGTTTTTCTCTTTCATTTCTGCTCTCTCTTTTCCTTTGTTGGCCTTGTTTCTTCCTCTCTTGTCTCAGGGAGTCCCAACTTTGTATTTTAGTGCCTCTTTTCCTTGTTCTTCTGAGCCGTAGAGGCAGGAAAGGGCTTGTCAATTGACCTGTTGATAGATAGGGCTCTGAAGACTTACGTTGGAGCCACAGGCAAAGCAAAAAGCCATTAGGAGTCTTCAGTACTAAACAAGCACACATCGACACAAAGCCCCTGAATGCTTTTACATACCAGACCGAAGAGAACATCACTTACCGCATTCCAAACAACAGCGGAGAGACGTTTGGACGTCTGGAGCAGAAATGCACGCCATCAGTCATTCGTGACAATTTCGCGTGTGCAACTGCATTGCTGAACGCAGTTCGTTGTTTTTGGTATTGCTGATTAATTAAGTGTAGTTCACTGACTGAATATTTTAATAATGTGTTGAAATGTGAAGAATGGACCTCCAGCGCTGTGGGGAGTGTGTTTGAAGATCACTCAAGATCTTCCACGAGATATTCTCTACAAAAGCTTACCTGTGTGGAGAAAACCACAGGTGTGCATCTCCACCGCCCCTCCCAGAGTTCCTTTCAGCGGCAATTTGCTTAGTTCTGCCATCTCATTTCCAGCGAAACCGGAGAGAGTTGAGCTCTCTTTTGTTTGTTTCACTAGATAATGCTTCATTTCCATGGTGAGTCATTCGTATTTGTGAGTTTAAAGCCCCTGAAAAACATCAGTCATCTTGCAGAACATGAAGGCGGATATGGAGGCAGCTTCACTCCGTCATCCCAAACCTAAAACCTCTTTTGCATTTTGATGACAGATTACGAAGAACTTTTGCACAGCGTGTTAATGAAGTAAACGTGTACATTTCTACCTGAACAGATGCTTCTATTCTCTCCATTTCTTCAGTAATATTAACAAATTTTTATGATTCGAACGATACTTACTTGTGATAATTACTTTTAGAAGCGACCACATAAAGTAAATTTTACATTAACTGACAAAACATTTTAATCTAAATGCAAAATTTTCATTTTATAAGCTCATTAATGTTTGGCTGTGCACTATAGAGATTTTATGGCGTCTATACATGCCGTTATAGAACGGATAGTTCCGGTCTTTGATTCTGATTGGTTGAGCCGTGTTCTAAGCTGTTGTAAATTACTCTACAATAAATACACCTTTGTTTACATCTGTGTGTTGCTTGGCAACCACTTTGTTGCAACCACAACCGTTTCTGAGGATCTACATTGTTTGGCGGAAGAATAATGTTTTTTTTTGTTTGTTTTGTTTTTTTAAATATCATTACACTTTATTTGCTCTGTTTTATATTGTGAAACCTTGCTATGTATATGGAATAACTGTTTTATAAAAGAAATAAGCCCTGTGGTTTACAGTGAATTCATAACACCTTCGCGTCGTGCCTAATAACGCCCCTTAGCTGTTGTACATTCACTGTAAACCACATTTTTTGGGGGCTTATTGCTTCTGATGGTCGCCATGCAGATGTATTTCTGCAAAAATGTATCACTTTACCAAAAATACTGTAATAACTGCCAAAAAACACACACTGTAAAAGTTTGTGGTCAGTAATTTTGTTTATTTATTTATTTATTTATTTTTCTCAGAAATGAATACTTTTATTCAAGCAGGGATGCCTATGAATTGATCAAAAGTAACAGTAAAGCCATTTATAATGTTACAAAATATTTCTATTTCAAATAAATGCTGTTCTTTTGAACTTTTTATTCATCAAAGAATCCTGAAAAATAAAATATATGACGGTTTCCACAAACATATTCGGCAGCACAGCTGTTTTTAACTTTAATAATAATAATAAATGTTTCTTGAGCAACAGATCAGCATAGTAGAATAATCTCTAAAAGATCATGTGACACTGAAGACTGGAGTAATGATGCTAAAAATGTAGTTTGATTACAGCAGTAAATTAGATTTTAATATATATTCGGAAAACGGTTATTTTAGATTGTAATAATATTTCACAATATTGCTGCTTTCTTCTGTATTTTTGATGAAATAAATGCAGACTTCTTTTAAAAACATTAAAAAGTCTTACTGACCCAAAATGTATGACCAGTACCACATATTTGAATAACAACAACTGTACATTTTTGACACAAACTTTCGGTTACAATGGTGAATGTTTGTATGGGCTGTGAGGCATAGCTAGGCATCATTATGGAGAGTCATTTGGTCATTTATCAGTGTTGCGTGACCGTGACTAGTTGCTGTATATTTGATTACTCAATGCTTATATTTGATTATACATGCCTGGCGATGGAGAACAGATCCAGATGTTGCAGTTCTGCAGTGTTGTCAAAGTCATCGGTCATGCTGCTTCAGCTTCATAATGCAACAGGAAACACCTCATGCCGTAGCACGATCACATGGTACCATGGGAAGTAATGTTCGGCCAGAAATGAAGATTGCTCCAAACCAGTATGATTTTTTTTGTAATGTTTCTTGCATGGAACACTAAACAACTCAAGCTGTGCAACATTTTTTGCAAAATAATATTACGTTGCTTTAAAAAAGGCATTCAGTTTGATACAAAACAGATAAAAGTGAATTTTGGAATGTTTTATTATGTTGGTTGTTGTACGCATCATGGCAGTTCAGAAATGAAGTGGCTAAAGTGGTTAACGCTCTATCATGTTTGAACATACTTTACCACCCAGGCTAAACCTAAATGATAATGGTAACAAAAGCAAATGATGACAATGACAAAACACATTTGTGACCCTGGACCACAAAACCAGTCATAAGAGTTGAGATTTATACATCATCATAAGCTTTCCATTGATGTATGGTTTGTTAAGATAGGACAATATAATTGGCCAAGATACAACTATTTGAAAATCTGGAAACTGAGGGTGGCAAAAAATCTAAATACTGAGAAAATCGCCTTAAAATGTGTCCAAATTACATTTTTAGCAATGCACAAAGTATCTTCATGGAACATGATCGTTACTTAATATCCTAATGATTTTTGGCATAAAAGAAAAATCGATAATTTTGACCCATACAATGTATTTTTGGCTATTGTTACAAATATACCTGTGCTACTTAAGACTGGTTTTGTGGTTCAGGGTAATGTTTGCTAAAGCAACCATGCCATTTTAGCTTGATTCTGCAAGTCTTTGAGCTCTTTTAGCATTATTAGTTTCACAGGACTTCGTATGGCAAATCCAATGCTGTACCAGGTACTCTACCAAGCAAGTTTACCATGTAAGAAAAGCCAATTATGTAGCTGGTAATATGATGCAAACATCAAAATGTATTGGTTTACATATGATACACTATGGTAAAAGTGTTTTGTAGACTTGCACACTTGTGTTTTGCTCCTGTAATCATAATTTATGTAAAAAGAAAAGTTCTTAGCAATGCATATTACTAATCAAGAATTATATATGTTTACATATATTTATTATATTACACATGTAATATAATATATGTAATATATTTACATATATTTCTTTATATATTTACAGTAGGAAATGTACAAAATATCTTTATGGAACATGATCTGTGCTTAATATCCTAACGATTTTTGGAATAAAAAAAAAAAATCGATAATTTTGGCCCATACAATGTAATTTTGGCTATTGCTACAAATTTACCCGTGCTACTTAAGACAGGTTTTGTGGTCCAGGGTCACATTTGCTGAAGCAACCATGCCATTTTAGCTTGATTCTGCAAGTCTTTAAGCTCTTTTAGCATTATTAGTTTCACAGGACTTCGCATGGCAAATCCAATGCTGTACCGGGTGCGCTACCAAGCAAGTTTACCATGTAAGAAAAGCCAATTATGCAGCTGGTAATGTGATGCAAACATCAAAATGTATTGGTTTACATATCATGCATTATGGTAAAAGTGTTTTGTAGACTTGTACACTTGTGTTTTGCTCCTTTAATCATAATTTGTGTGGAAAAAGTTGTCAGTGTTTTACTGCCACTAGTGTTCATTTCAGCTGGAAACTGCAGTATGCATAGGTGTGTTTTTTGGGTTATGCTGATGAGAGCTGTTAGTCACCACATGTATCAAGCTATTCCTTTCAAGAAAAGCACTTTCGTTCTCCTAAGGGATGAAGGAATACAAGGTGGATAAAAACCCTTTGCGACTAAGTGATTGAAAATAGGTGACCCACAACTGACATCCAGCCTAAAACACCCAAGCACACTAGGATTTCACAGGCTCTGTGGAATGTTATTTTTGTTTTGTCTCTGGATGGTGTGCATTTTTCTTTTCATTTAGAAAATCTGCTGGGAAACGACTGCCGTGTTTTTGTGCCTGGGTTTTTGTTCCCTTTTCATTTGTCTTTTTTTATTATTATTATTATTATTATTATTATTATTTTTTTTTTTTAATCAGGAGGGATATCTCTTGTGCCTAGAGTCAACCCCCACCAGCCCTATTTCTCTCCTCAAGCCTTCATCTTTCGCTCTCTCTGGGGATTCGCTTTCTCTCATCTCTACAGGAAACACACAGAGCGATTTATATTTATCTGTCTTTGTTTTCTAAATGGGTCAGATTGGCTTGTCAGTGGCGCTCTGACGTGCTGCGGAGATTTTAAACAGCAGCCGTTAAATCGGCTCGCCGAGAGAAAAGAGATACATGTACGCATGAAATCATTTTTAATTTACGTGTCGGAATAATTTCTGCTCTTCATTATGTAAGTAAATACAGGGGCTTTGAGATGTAATTGGTATTAATTCATGTCTTTGTAGCAGCAGGGATGCGAGGAAGGGTAAAAATACCAGCGGCATGATCAGTCAGCCAGAACAAACAGGGCAAAGATGTTTCTCATAAATCCCACATCAACCATGCGATTTAAATCTTAATTTCTATCTTCTGCCCACCTACTGAGGGTCACATAAGGTTACTTTCATTTTGTGCGTGCATGTGGTAATTTATGCACTCTTTCTGTACACTTAGAGGTTGTTTTTGCATTTGAACAGATAAAACATGATAAAAACAAAATGAAATGTTGATGCCATGGATAATTGGAAACCTGTTGCCTCAAGTGATTATTAATTAAAACTAAAACCGTTGAAAAAACATCTTCGTTACTTGAAATCAAATAAATATTAGCAAAATAAAATAAACTATACTTTATTTCAGCTATAGTTGCCAAGGCAACATTTCTCAAGTTTAAAAAAGAAAATGAATAAAAGTAATAAAATAATGAAAAATAACAACAAAACTACTGACACTTTAACTTAAATGAAAACAGAAAATAAAAACACTCTCTCAGCTGATACTCAAGTAACACTGCTTTGGCCTTGCTGTGAAAAGAAAGACCTAAGAATAGCACCTGCCTTGGTGTTTTTTTTTTTTTTGTTTTTTTTTATCTTGTGGCAATTTATATATCCATCAAAGTGAAGGTTAAAGTAAACATGAGCATATCAACAAGTCGAGTTGTTTTCACACCGCCAGCAGTGTCAAACTGACCCGAACGTATTTCTGGGAATGAGTGGCTGTTGACATCAGGATGTGGGCGTGGCCTGAGACACCACACGGTTCAGAACCGTTTAACTTCATGCAAATCTGGAGTGAAGGCAGTTGAGCTCATCATCAGCCACCTGTCAGATACTGCAAGCCAATGTCTGAAGAATGGAGTGGATGCCTGCAGTGAACAATTTGGTGATTTTTATATACAGTATGATACGTTTATGACCACATGCAGAGACAGCAGTGAGAAATGATGCATACAGATCATGTGGTACTTTAAGGCGATTGTGTGTGTGGACACAGATCGTCTGGCATTTGCATTCTTACCACAGATAGATGACCGCAATGGTAAAATGCATGCTGATTCTCATTTATCTGTGAAATTATGCACTACTGTGATTTCTATACAATCTTAGTAATATCTATACCCATTACTAAGGCAACTTGAACTAGCAGTTAACTAGTAGAACTGGTGATATGCGGAAATAAAATTGTGCACAATGTGATCTCACAGCTCGTTTGTTTCGCTTATTGTAAATTTACATGTAGTCATAATTATATTTTTATAAATTAACATTGAAACTGAGGATCTGGGAATTATTAGTATATATTTTACTTTGCTATATATTTTATTTTACTATATGTGACCCTGGACCACAAAACCAGCTTTAAGGGTCAGTTTTTTTAAATTGAGATTTATACGTCATCTGAAAGTTGAATGAATAATTAATGGTTTGTTAGGTTATAATAATATTTGGAGAATGCACAATGTGGAAAAAAATCAAAATACTGAGAAAGGCGCCTATAAAGTTGTCCAAATGAAGTACTTAGCAATGCATATTACTAATCAAAAAAATAGGTTTTGATATATTTACAGTAGGAAATTTACAAAATATCTTCATGGAACGTGATCTTTACTTAATATCCTAAAGATTTTTGGCATGAAAGAAAAGTCGATAATTTTGACCCATACTATGTGTTTTTGGCTATTGCTTCAAATATTCCCGTGCTACTAAACACTGGTTTTGTGGTCCAGGGTCACATCTATTTTACTATATGAAACTGTAAATAACACAACACATTTCTCTCTCTTTCTAGTATTTTTTTTAATATTTCGAATTAGTTTATTTTTTTTATATTTTCAGTTTTAATTTTTTGTTTCAATTTTTTTTGTAGCCTTATGTGCAGTATTTCAGTTTTATTACATTCTGTACTTAAGCTTGAACTTTTTATTTATTTGTTTCTTTTTCATCTATTTATATTTTATTTTATGTCTGTGTCAATTTTGTATTTGTAAATGCATTTAGTTTTATTTTATTTCATTTTCATTCATTTTAATTACTTCAACTTAAACATTTAGTTTGTTTATTTTTTATTTAGTATTTATTTTATTTTATGTCTATATTTGTGCCATTTGTTGTATTTTTGTGTTTTTATTTAGCTTTACATTTTATTTCATTTTTATTAATTAGAGTACTTTAATTTAAACATTTTATTTGTTAATTTTTTAATCTAATATTTTATGTCTTCGGAGTCATATTTGTGAATCAGACCACACTGATCACACTGTAAACAATACAGGGACGCGTCCATCTATTGTACAGCCCAGCACAATAGATGGAAATGCCTGTGTATTATTTATTGCCGCTCTTGGTCATAACAATCATTTGCGTGTGTTTGAAGAGTGAATGTAATGAGTGCTCTTACTGCTAAATGCTTTTTTACGCAAGTGTCTAAGCTTTAGTGGCTTTTGCGGTTAGCCGATATGCTTCAGTGTGGCATAATTAGTGTCTGAGGCTTAATTTGACTCACTTATGGTGCTTCCGTTGTAAGTCTGTGTGTGAAGAATGAAGCTCAGTCTCACTTTCTTTCTTTTTTGTCCGGCACCTCGTGGAAATAGGGGAAAAAAAAAAACTACTTCTTTTCCTGTTGTTTGTTTGACCTCAATTAAACCCTCTGTTTTGTCAAGAGCCGTTAAAATCACAACACCCTTAGAGCATTACATGACTCTCTGTGTGTGTGTGTGTGTGTGTGTGAGAGAGAGAGAGAGCTGACAGCATTCCTGCAGTAATATGGTGGCAAAAGGATTTGCAAAGGGCAGAGAGGGAAAGAAAGAGAGAGAGGGAGGATGTGAGGGCAACTGCACAGGAAGAAAGAAAGGGAAATTGCTAAACAGTGCTGGGCTGATATGAGCTCCGAGCGTTCAGTGTGTTGCTGTGATGCTCCGAGATGCACATATGAGATTATTACTGCATCTGCCAAACATTACTATTGGGTGAAGCTCATGAAACAAGCAAAATTGATCGTATTTCTCTCCAAAACCATATATATTGTTTGGGATCAATGAGATTTTTCATGTCTCTTCTGCCCACCAAGGGCTGCATTTATTTGATCAAAAATACAGTAAAAGCAGTAAAATTGTAAAATATTATTACAATTGAAAAGAAATGTTTTCCATGTGAACATATTGTAAAATATAATTTATTTAGGTGATCAAAGCTGAATTTTCAGCATCATTACTCCAGTCTTCAGTGTCACATGATCCTTTAGAAATCATTCTAATTTGCTGATTTGCTGTTTAAGAAACATTTATTATTATTATCAGTGTTGAAAACAGTTGTGATGCTGTTGTGGAAACTGATACATTTTATTTTTCAGGATTTATCTTTGATGAATAGAAAGTTCAAAAGAACAGCATTTATTTGCAGTAAAAAATCTTTTGTCACATAATCAATTTATTGTGTCCTTGCTTTATAAAATGTGTGTGTGTGTGTGTGTGTATATATATATATATATATATATATATATATATATATATATATATATATATATATATATATACATACAATTATTTTTTTAAGTATTTATTTATTTGGTTAATAAAACACCTAATTCATTTTTATTCGTATTTCATATTTTATTATTATTATTATTATTATTATTATTATTATTATTATTATTATTATTATTATTATTATTATTATATTATTATTATTATTACCAATGTTGAAAACAGTTGTGATACAAAACATTTTTGTGGAAACTGATTACACTTTATTTTTTCAGGATTTATCTCTGATGAACAGTAAATTCAGAAAAAAATCTTTTGTCACACAGTCAATTTAATGCATCCTTGAATATTTTTGTGGAAACAAGGATGCATTTTATTTTTCAGGATTTATCTTTGATGAATAGAAAATTCAAAAGAACAGCATTTATTTGCAACAGAAACCTTTTATCACAGAAACATCTTTACTATCACTTTTCATTAATTTCATGCATCCTTGCTTTATAAAATGTATAATTTCTTTCAAAAATGTGTTTATCTGTTTGTTTGTTTGTTTTAGTTAGTAATTTATAATTACAGTTTATAACAAAAGGTTACTATTTCAAATTAATGTTGTTCTTTTGAACTTTCTACAAAAAGTTTTTTAAATTTGTAAATTTGTGGGGTTTTTTTGTTGTGTTTTTTTTTTTTTGGTAAAACATAGTGTTGTTTGCGGTTTCTTTGTTATTATTCGAGAAGTTTACTAGCAATTTCACAGTCATACAGTGGGGGGAAAAACATTTTGTATACAATATTGAGAATCATCATTAAAAATAATAGGAATCGTACAAGAAAATCATCTTGAAAAAACAAAAAAAACAAACTACACATTTTAGACCGATGAGATTTCCGAGTGGGTGTGGTCAAGCTGTTGTCCCACCCAAGAATACCACCCAGAACACCCTAGCAACTACCCAGAATTTCCTGGCAACACCCAGAAAGCCTTCAAACGCACTGTAGCATGAAGGCAGAGTTTTGCACAGGCAAGCAGCTCTCAAATCATCTTCAGAGAATCTCGTTCTGCTTGATGGATTTACAGGATGATGTTCACTTACACATGCACTCGACTCATTTATGTGGAATCATATTTAAGAGTTAGGAATCTATGTTTAACACATAAATCTTCCTCCGGTAAAGCGATCCTTTCAGCAGGTTACACACCATTTCATCAGACACAGATCGCTCCTGTTACTGAGCACATCATCAAGGACAGCATATGAATCTCATTGCAGCATAAACACCCTCGACATGCTCATTTAGATTTAACGTAATAACGTGCGGAACACCAAGTGCATTTCTAAATTAACTTAGATTTAATGAAATTTATGATCATTACAGTTAAGATCTGTGTTGTCTAAATAAGGGCAAAGCTTGGTATTAAGGTTTTTATTAAATGTTTTTAGAAGTACTACTATTTGATTAAGAAATACAGTAAAAAAAAAAAATGTTATGAAATATTATTACAATTTAAAATGGCTGTTTTCTATGCGAATATATGTCAAAATGTAATTTATTGCTGTGATCAAAGCTGAATTTTCAGCATCATTACTTCACTACTTCAGTGTCACATGATCCTTCAGAAATCATTCTAATATGCTAATTTGATGAAATTTAAAAAAAAAAAAAAAGATTTTAAGTAATTTCTATTTATCAAAACTTCCAGAGAGGCAGAACAGAATCACATTTCAGATGTATCAAAGCCTGTTGCATTCACAGAACAAAACTCCACACAGTAAAAGAGAAACAGTGATGCACATGGACTCAGATGGAGACGTGCAGACTGAAGCTAATTGAGTACAACCGCTTCACTGGTCAAACCATCTGACGCCATCGCTCAGCTCTCACAGGACTGTGTGTTTGCCACCTGCAAACAAGCAAACACAAACCTCAGATGTTCTGCACACACACACACGCTGCCAAAGTTATGCTATTCATTTGCTCTTTCTGTCAATGCTTATTTGCTGCTTCAGTACAAGAATCAATTGAAAGAAAGAGAAAGAAAAGCAAGCAAGAGTAATTAGTGTCTGGCTTTACTGCTTAACATGAACTACTTTAAGAACAATTCAGAAAAACAAGAAAATGTTTTACTTTTTAAAAACCTGCAAAAAGTCATGGATTACTGTGTAATGTAATAAAATGTCAGAAAGCCGAATGATCTTCTGAGCCACAGTATTTATATATTTATACACAAACAAATAAAAGTAATTAAAAAAAAACATTAACATAACGTAACATATCTTAACATAATTCTTTCTGCAGGATATGTGGTTAGACCAGTGGGTGGCAGCAAATTAGTCTTTGAACCATGAGTTATTGAACCGATTCGTTCAGAAACACTGATTCTTTCAAGTAGAAACAAGTAGCTCTCTTCATAAATGAGTCAGTGAATCATTCAATCAATTGATTCATTCAAAAACACTGATTCATTCAGGAACATGTGGCTCTCTACATAAATGCGTCATTGAATCATTCATTCAATCGATTCATTCAAACACACTGATTCATTCAGAAGCCAAACAGTTCAGCGGTTCTGATGGGAATTTCTTTGGAGATATTCTCTTTGATGGAGCAAAATCAGACAAAATAGATGGCTATACTCTCTCTAAAATGTAAGTTACTTAATATTACTTTGATGTTTAACGAACTTTTGCATGAAAGCGATATCACACGATCGTGGTAACTGTGATATCTTCTCAGAAACACCCTTTGTTGCTAATGCTAACATGACGTTTTTGACGTTGAAGCTCCTTAAATATTTATAAACACTTGTTCGGCCCAATCATATTCTGTTATAGATTCTTGCTCGTGTGACATTGCTTTTATATCCACCTTATTTTAACCTAAGAGCGGGTATCATTTGTAACGTAAATGTATGAGACTTCCGGTGTCAGTTGCGTGTGTAGCTGTACGAAGACAGTCCGTTATGCTGCTTTGTATCATATTATATCGTATCATATTATTTTGATGTTTCGTCGTAATCATAAACAGCTGTTTTTGTTGTTCTTCTCGTTATTTACCTAACATATAGCGGCTAATGAACGGACGCAGCTAGCGTCTACTTCAGTGTTGTAAAATAATGTGAATACAATATAAGACTGTATTGTTTTTAATGTGGAGCTACATGATATACTCTTACTCTAAGCCTGAATTGAACGTAACAATGAGAGTGTAACGTTAAAAAGGAGGGTGTGTGTGAGGGTTTTGTGCTATGAGCTTTATGTGCTCTTTTCTGAAGGTAAAAAGGTAAGAGATTAATTGTCTTTGTCTGTGACTCATGAATCATAAAACAATGCAGAGGGACTCTTCAGACAGTGTTATCAGACTGCTGAAGACCATCTGTCAACACACACACACACACACACACTAGCTCAGCATGGCTAATCCGTCACCCTGATGTTTCTGACCTGTGTGTTTAGGCAGATTTTCTCTCTTTTGTGAGATTAGGCTGGCCAGGCCCCATGGAATGTGTGTGTACGTGTGTATGTGTGTGTTTGAGCCCCCTGGCTTGTGTTTTGATGTTAATGATGACTTTTAAATGTCAGAGCTGGCCAGGTGTCAGGGTGAGGAAGAGAAGAGAAAAGCTTTGGTTTATAATGACCCTACAGACCTAAAACACACACATGCACATCTTTACATGGTACATATGTTATTATATATATGCAAAAGTTGAGAATAATTATGAATTATAGAAATATAGAAATATATGTCTTATAAAAATAGAAATATATGTCTAATGCTCACCAGGGCTGCATTTATTTGTTTAAAAAGACAGTAAAATCAGTAATATTCTGAAATATTACAATAGCTGTTTTGTAACTATTTTTTGAGCATTTTTTTTTTTGTGGTAACCGTGACACACTACCATTCAAATAAGATGTTTATTATTTATTTATTAATTTATTAATTATATATAACTAAAAAAAATTAAAAAGATTAAAAAAAGAAACTATAATGGAGTAAACAAGTAATGCAAACAATTTAAAATGTACTACAATGTAATATATATATATATATATATATATATATATATATATATATATATATATATATATATATATATATAACATAAGCAATACATTAAAGACAGCATTAAATAAATTACATTTTGGAATTTTGGGGGAAAATAAGAGTGATGCCTTGGTAATTGCTAGTGGATTTTCGGTGGTTTAATCTCAAATCTCTATATGACTCGAAGCCCTCCTTCAGTATAAGTCTGTGATTTCTTTTGTCTGTTTTATTATCAGATTGAACCCTGTCTCTTTCTGTCTGTCTGTCAGCTGTACGTGTGTTATGAAGTGACAGTAAACAGGATAGGTTGTGTGTGTGTGTGAGCTCCGCTGCGTCCCGTCTTGTGGTTAATGATCTGTTCTCGGCAGGCGAGTGTTTGTTCACGCGAGTGTGAGAACAGTCTCAGTCTCACTGCGCTTAAACACAGAGATTCACACAAAAGGTGCTGTACGGAAGCTGGAATCCAATTAAAATCAAAAGCAATGGCGCTCAGTGGGCAGCGAGCGCTGGATCTGCGTTTCAGAACTTTTACTGTGGAGATCAGGTTTTGACAGCCTTGTTTTTAACTGCTTTTTGTATCTAGACCCATAGTCTGGCTTATGTTTTTTTTTAAGTTTTATTAGTGTAATTACAAATTACTTTTTTTTTGGACATATGATAGCTTACTATTTATTTATTTAGGTCTGGTAAGTTATTATCTAATGTAAAATTAGTGTAATATTAAAAGTTCAGTGTCGGAAGTCTAAAGATTAAAGTCACACAATTAAATCATTATTATGGCAATCTGTTTACCTGATATTTTGTTCAGTGCGACTTAAATTATTATTATTATTTTTATTATTTGTTTTTTTTTTTTAGTAACTGTTACTGTTTTTTAATGTGTATACATATTTTTTTCTTTAAATAATGTCACATACAGATGTGTAATATTTAATTATAATTAAAGAGGCTCATAAATCCTTCAAAATTAAAATATAATTATTAAAATTATTTTATTTTATTTTGATTTAGTTTAGTTTAGTTTAGTGACCACCATCTAATATAATATATCACATTTTATGTGCAACCCTTTTAACACACAATTTCCCCTCTTTGCCAAAAAAAAAAAAATACTTAAAATTAAAAATGTATAAATTAAAATGATAAAAATATAATTCCTCCAAAGAAGAAACATCATTTAAACCTTTTTAACAGCGTAATAAGAAGACTTGATGAGAATTAAATAATCACATTAAATTTTCTCTATGTTTACACAAATTGTGGTATTTTTCTATATTCGTCAACCTCAAATATTCAGTTCCCTTTTTCAAGTTATTATAAAGGAAAAATCGGCAACAAATCTTCAGATTTAAGAGAAATATGTTTATCAATAACAACAACACCAACATTTGATCACAAAATATCCAGCTGTTACTGAGAGAAGGCTTAATTTTTGGCTAAATTTGCAACTCTTTAAAAATTCTGATTGTTCATCGTTTGATTTATTTGTCTAATTGCTTCTATTTAAAAAATCTAATTTCTTAAATTAGAGAGATTAAATATGTATTGAAAAAATTGCAGTGAGTTACTAGTTAACTTAGAATGCAGTAAAAATTCAGTGGCGATAATGAAGATGGTCACTATAAAAACATTAAAAAGATTTACATTTATGCATTAACATGTATTTTATAAAGAAGGTGTGATATATATACAAAATTTTCCTAGCAAACTGATTTGCACGTCAGATTTTTAAGACAAATTCTAAATTCAGTAATATATTCCCAACATCTGACAGCCTTTCTTTTGCAATAACAGATGCAAACATTGACATCAAATGAGCATGAAGCAAACTTTTCCTTAAACTAGTCTTTCTATCGGTCTCTATGACTCGCATATTGAATTGAATTGCTCGTCCATGTAACTCAGTACTCTCTTGCACATATTCATGCACCTCTTGTCCACAAAGTTTTTGATTGCTTGCTTGCTTTCTCTATTCTGATTCATGTTGGTGAATTGTAAATACACAGACGTACACACACTTTTATTTGATAGCCTATGGTGGTTTTCTCACTTACATTCAGGCAATATCAGACATGCCTGTGGGATCCATCAAATGCCTTGAGACTTAAAATCAAAACGTTGCTGTCTGTGCCAGGAGACTCTCAGCTCTTCCATCATGACAGCAAACCTCCAAATCCACACAGAAATACTTCAGTGACCGCAGAATCAAGGTTTTACTGTCCCCTAAGCTAAACCCGTAGGCTTGAGCTGAACACAAGCTGAGCTTTAGTCCATCAGCCGGGACTAAACGCTCTGATCTGGACAGATTTACAGCAGAGAAATCATCTTAGATCCTGTTATGTGTGTTCTGCTACTTCATCCAGAATTATCTGAAAAGACTTGAGGACGAATTCACTGAACTGTTGTGCCACGCAGGGTTTCCACACAAGAATATGATGCATATTATTTACTAATTGCTGCAGTCCGGTTTAACCAAATGCTTTAAAATGAATTCTGTGCCTCATTCTCATCAATAAATTCCTCTTGGCTGGTGCAAAAGTTTTCTCTCTTAATATTTGTTCAGTTCTGAGGTTTTTATTTTACTGATTGTCTCTTCTCTGATTTTGCAGCATTCAGTCGTGCACCGGTACCCATGGCAGTTGTTCGGCGGGAGCTGTCCTGTGAAAGTTACCCGATCGAGCTGCGCTGTCCTGGGACGGATGTCATCATGATCGAGAGTGCAAATTACGGCCGAACGGATGACAAAATCTGCGACGCCGACCCCGCTCAGATGGAGAACACACGCTGTTATTTGCCTGATGCGTACAAGATCATGAGCCAGAGGTGAGATGCACAAACACAATTTAGCCAGAAACTTACACTACCAGTCAAAAGTTTGTAATAGTTTTGATTATTAATGCTTTTATGCTTATCTGTACTTATTTGATCAAAAATGCAGAAAAAACAACAATACTGTAAAACATTTTTACTAAAAGAATTATCTAAAATATTAGTTGATTTGATTTTTCATTGTTTATATGGTGTATATGCACACACACAAAAAAGAATCTGAAATATTTCTTGAGCAGCAAATCAGCATATTAGAATGATTTCTGAAGGATCATGTGACACTGAAGACTGGAGCAATGATGCTGAAAATTCAGCTTTGATCACAGTGATAAATTACATTTTACAATATATTCATATATAAGACAGCTATTTTAAATTGCAATTATATTTTACAAATTTTCAACTTTTTATGGAATTAATTTTTGATCAAATAAATGCAGCCCCTGGTGATTTGAAGAGACTTTTTTAAAAACATTAAAAATATAAATTATTTCATACCTTTGACACTGATAGTGTATAAAAAATAATAAAAAATCTAAAACATGATGAGTTTTATGCTGTGTGGAGTTTTGAAAGTGCAGGCTATGTCAAATTTTAGAAGTGTGCTGTGTAAGTTTATTCTGTGTGCATGAAATCAAGCTTGCATAACTGGAAGCACATTTGTATTTCCGTAGAGTGTGTGTCAAATTTTTTGTGCCTAGTATGTTTAAATTAAGGTTTTCTGTTTCTGTATGCTACTTATCTAGCTTGCACTTTCTTACCCAGAAACGTATCAAAGTACAATTACAACAGGGAACATCCCCCTGGAGCAGTCTGGGTTTAAGTGCTCACTCAAGAGCACAGTGATGTAGGTAATAAGATATGGGATACCTTAGCAATCTTTGGGTCCATGAATCAAGCCTTAAGGGGTATGAACCAGCAACCTTTGGATTAGCTGCTGTTGCACCGCATGCTGTGTGTGTGATACACTGATGCAGATTTGGCTTATTAAAGCCTGCTGTGCTGCTTTCTCTTTTGGCTGCTGTTTTCCCGGCCCTCCCTATCATTTTCCTCAGCATTTCATGCAGCCTGACACTCATCACACCTCCGTGGAGTGGAAGAGTCAGACAGACTGGGATCAGAGCGTAGTGTGTCTGTAATTGTTCCTGTGTGTATTCTCCATTCTGTTGCTGAAATAAATTAAAGCAGCTGCTCAGCGACACAGCATGATAACAAACAGTAACTGTGCCCATCTAGTGCAGAACAATGACATTATTCTCTACAGCAACCCTCTAACCTCACGCACATAATCACGTTAAGTGTGGGGGATTTGAATAGAAAAGATTTCAGTAGAGGGCCTGATAGAGTTGGAATGGATGTTGTACAGAGTTTGATTAGGGTGCCATGGAGTTTTAGTAATGTTGTAGAGGTTCATTAGAGTTACATAGTTTGGAGAGTACCATAGACAGTTTTAGTACAGTGTTGTAGTTTCAGTAGGATGATTTGGAATTTTAATACGGTACGTTAGAGTTTCAGTAGAATGTGTTAAGCAGAGTTTCGGTAGTGTATGTCATGTAGAGTTTCAGTACAAAGTGTCATGTAAAGTGTGTCATTCATTAGAATGTCACATAGTATTTCAGTAGAATGTGTCATGTAGAGTTTCAGTAGAATATGTCGTAGCGTTTCAGTAGAATATGACATAACATTTCAGCAGAATGTGTCATGTAGAGTTTCAATAGAATGTCACAGAGTTTCAGTAAAATGTCACATAGAATTTTAGTAGAATGTGTCATGTAGAGTTCCAATAGAATGTCATGCAGTTTCAGTAGAATGTGTCAAGTGGATGTTTCAGTAGAATGTCATGCAGAGATTCAGTAGAATGACATGTAGAGTTTCAGCAGAATGTCACATAGAATTTTTGTAGAATGTGTCATGAAGAATTTCAGTAGAATATGACGTAGAACTTTAGTAGAATGTCATATAGAGTTTAGTAGAATGCCATGTAGAGTTCTAATAGAATGTGTCATGCAGAGTTTCAGTAGAATGTGTCATGTAGCGTTTCAGTGGAATTTCACATAGCATTTCAGCTGTTTCATTAGAATGTGTCAAGCAGAGTTTCAGTGGATTGTGTCATGTAGTGTTTTAGTAGAATGTCATGCAGAGATTTTGTAGAATATGTCATGTAGATCTCGAGTAGAATGTCATATAGAGTTTCGGTAGATTGTGTCATGTAGATTTTCAGTAGAATGTGTCATGTAGTGTTTCAGTAAAATATGACAAAATTTCAGTAGACTGACCCGTAGTTTTAGTAGAATGTGTCATGTAGAGTTTCAGTAGAATGTGCCATGTAAAGTTTCAGTGGAATATGACAAGTTGCATTTCAGTTGAATGTCACAGAGTTTCGAGTTTCAGTAGAATGTGTCATGTAAAGTTTTGGTAGAATATGACGACGTAGAATTTCAGTAGAATATTGCATGTTGCGCTTCAGTGGACTGTCATGTAGAGTTTCAGTAGAATGTGTCATGTAGATTTTCAGTAGAATGTGTCATGTAAAGTTTCAGTAGAATATGGCATGTTGTGTTTCAGTAGAATGTCACAGAGTTTCACAGTGTCACGCAGAGTTTCAGTAGAATGTGTCATGTAGAGTTTTAGTAGAATATGATGTAGAATTTCAGTAGAATGTGTCCTGACAGTTCCAGTAGAATGCGTCATGCAGAGATTCAGTAGAATATGTGATGTAGAGCTTGAGTAGAATGTCACATAGACTTTCAGTAGAATGTGTCATGCAGAGTTTCAGTAGAATATATCACGTAGTTTTCCAATAGAATGTGTCGTGCAGAGATTCGGTAGAATGTGTCATGTAGAGTTTCTGTAGAATGTATCATGTAGAGTTTTAGGTGAGTGTATCACAGTAGAATGTGTCATGTAGAGATTCAGTAGAATGTGTTATGTACAGTTTTAGAGAACACTGTAGAATTTTAGTATAGTAAGTATGAGTTTTAGGTGAATGTATCACAGAATTTCGGTAGAATGTCTTTTGTAGAATAGAGTGCTAAAGAGTAACAAGCCACAAAGCTTACTGCCTATTAAAATCAAAGAATTGAAATTGTCAACCCAGCCTCAGTGAAGCACGTGTTGAGTTGTTGAGGGGAATCCTGTAGCGTGAGCTGTTCTTCTGTGTCTCCAGCCTCATTAACATGTGCAGAGATGAGAGGAGGCAAAGCTCTTTTTTCAGTTCAAAAATTTGTCATGCAATATATTTTATTGTTTTCTTTATTTTCTGTTATTGCTTTTGCAATTCAAAAATTTGTCATGCAATATCTTTTGTTTTCTATATCTTATGGTATTGCTTTTGCAATTATAAATTGTCATGCGGTATTTCAAAATTTTGCCATGCAGTATATTTTATTGATTTTTATTTTTTCTGCTGTTGCTTTCATGATTCTAATTTTGCTATACTGGTACAGAAGTGAACCGAATTGTTGGAAAATGCAGCAGCTGACGACGCATGTATACTCACATGTCAAGTCTGGTATTTTCTATTGTGCTGCTTCTGTCTCTGTTTGTCTGTTTATTGTCAAGCGCTTAATATCAGATTTTCCAGGGTTTATGTAACAAACCGCATACTGGGGGCAGCGTTACTGTCCACTGGAATTTAAAAATTAGCAAATAAGATTCACTTCTACCCACATCTGTGTCATATTATTTTCTCTTTGTCTGTGGTTGTGTGTTCTGCGACTGGCAGAGGTCCTCGGGATCTGAACGCACACAGCTCTTGCTCGAGTAATCTGATAGCTCAATTCGGAAGCGCTACTCTTCGTTGTGTGGAATTCAGCCCTCGTGGGAATAGATCTGCTTTTTCCGGGCTGCAAGCCACCTGTCTGCTCGCTGGTGCGGCTTCATCTCATGAACACACACAGCTAATATCCAGAGGCAATAGCCATTTAAAAATAAATTAAATAAAAATGACCCTTTTTTTAGACCCTTAAAATAAACATAAATGTATTTTGAATATATTTTGAAATATATATATATATATATATATATATATATATATATATATATATATATATATATATAGTTCCTCATATATAATATTTGTTTAATGCTCTGTGAGCACACATGCAGTTAAAGAAGCTGAAATATTTAATGCACGGCATCACATAAAACACAGTTTGCTGAGAAACTCTTGACAGGCCGATAGATTTATACGCAGGTGTTTGAGATATCATTGAGTGATTCTTCACAGCGTAGAAAGTGTGTATGTGTGTATTGTATGCTGCAGTAAATTGCATCAGTCATTATGAGGCCTTCACTTATGAAATTTAGGCATTGTTGAATTTAAGAAAAACAGATTTCCATCTAAGAACAGTGGAAATCAAAAAATCACATTTTTAAAGAAATATTGTCATTGTCATAGTCATATTTTGGTAAGATTTTCTCAAAACTGGTCAGTAGTTTTCAGCTTTTGGGTAATGATTCGAAAATGGATTGCTGGTCTGTTCTGATCCGTGTCATTGTAGCATAGTTTTACTTATTTATTTATTGCATTTGTGTATTTTATGTTTTCATTTTAATGTTAGTTAAAATTTTAGTAATTTTGTTCTGTTTCTGCCTTTTTTACATGCAGTATGTCTGTATAGTTTGTATTAAGTTTTATTTCAGTTGTAGTTATTTTTGTACATCAGATTAAACTAAATTAAAAAAAGAAGTGCTGCCTTGACAATTAGCTGAAATAAAATACGTTTAAGTATTTTTATATATATATATATATAGATATAGAATATATATAGAAAGACTAGATGCTCACAGAAGTGATGTTTTAGTGGCGATACGGACATGGACACCTGCGCTCGGTTCCTCAATCTGTGCGCATCAGGAAACGCTATTACAGACCTTAAATAAGCCTTAGATCATCTCTCTCTCACACAGATGTGCTCAAGGTGTCAGGTACTTGACAAGGTACTTGCCTTTGAACACACTTCATTCACCTGATCTCAACAAACAAGACGATCTGTCACCGTCTGTGAGGATCCAGATGTGCAGATTTTCTGACATATGTTTAAAACTCTCATGAATGACAACCACAGGTTTCTTTCCTGTAACCATTTACTAATGAATTGGCCAGCAGTGTTTTGTGTACATCACAATTATGAACCGTAATTTGCTGCCCCGTGTGGAAAAGATGTGCACTCATATTTAATGTGTACTTCAAATCTGAAGTTATTTTATTAAAAAGCCACTTAAGTGTGAGAGACAACGCTTCAATAGAAATTACATTAAAGTATATTTTAGTTTATCCTAAATGCTTGTCATTACATTCAGCAGTACTTTAACCATATTTCAAAGACAATATAAGTAATTTTAATGAAATTGCATATTGAAATGTAGTTAAGTCCTACTTAAGTGTGTCAAAAAGTACACTGAAGTTCAGCTGATTTTTCATTTAATTGCAGTCAACATGCAATGAAGTGTCTAAAAACATTACATTAATTTCACGCTTAAGTATATTTTAAACTATATGAATGATTTTATGACAAACTATATTTATGATTTATGACTAATTTGTGTTTCCAGAAGAGAAAAACTGTACATTTTAAATCTGTAGAGCATCTAACGGTTAAATTTGTCAACTTTTTAGGAGTGCGTTACCAGCTAGACAACTTCAGCTGACGTGAACTGACAGTCACAAAACTCTTGTTTGTATTTCATGGGGTCAAAAGGAGTCAGAGAATGATTTCTCTGCATCATTGAATGCTTATGTTCTTTGTCTGTTTATTTGAAAGGAAAGCGGCTGAGAGGGAAACGCACAGATTTAGATTACAAATACATCTCCCTTCATCCTCTAAATCCCTCGCTGTGTTCACCTGTGCCGATAGGGACGTGACTTCTGCAAACATTCACACAAACCTGAGAGGCCGAAGCGTGACTTTTATATGCTTGTACAATCTCAAACAGGATTTTCACACAAAACTCCTGAAATTCGATGGTTTGTGTGCTGTGAAGAAGAACAATTCAATAAATGTCCTCAAATACCAACAAACAGCATTAAATCTTACGCTCAAAAACGGAAGAAGTCTTGTGTTTTTAGATACTTTTAAATAGAGTTTTAAAGAAATTATCCAAAAATACACTAAAATGTTGTTGCTGAAGCATTGCATCATTTGCAAACAGCGCAGCTTAAAATCTTGTTGGTCAGAAACCCTCCTCATAACTGTATATCCATCCACCCATTATGTTGCACGCACAATATTTTACATACATCACTCCTGGTTAGTACATGTTGTAGAACATGAAAATAGTATAGCGTAAGAAATGTACACTTGCATTACAAGGACAAAAATACAAAGCTGAAGTTACTTCTGGTTATTAGGGTTGGGAATCAAAAATTGATTCCAATTCTGGAATCAGATACATGTTAAAATTCTGATTCCACCTATTGAATCTGGTAGAATTAAATACATTAAATTTTGAAAGTAATTTGACACTTGAAATAAAGTATCAGTTACACCAGTAGGTGGTGGCAAGTGACTGTTAAAAATGTATTTGTTTTTGAATCATTCATTCAAGAAATTTGTTCAATCAGTTCTTTATTAGTGAGTCTTTGAATCATATATATATTTAATATATATAATTATATATAATTATTATTATTTATTTATTTTTTTTGCACACAAAAAGCTCTTAAATGAGTCTTACTTTTTGTGGTAGGTAAATGTGTTGCAAAAAGAGACATAGAATAAATATGTTTGGTATCTAAATTAGGGAGGTTCATTTTGGTTATTTTTTCGAACTGACAGCTAACACTTGTTTACTGACAGGACTACTTTAAATTAGAATCTAATTATTTTAGAAAGGATAAGTGTCTTCGACCTGTTAAAAATACCACTAAAAATACCACTACAAAATTTTTTGTGTAGTGAGGGGAACTAAAATAGCCTTGCCTAGTGTTTGTAAACATTTCACGTCAGCATCAGGTCTGTTTCTGAATGTAATAATACAATGTGACTTAATGTTATAGGTCTACGCAATTTATCTTTTTTTTTTTTTCTCCCAAAAATGCTATTTTATTTTAACCATCCAGCAAACGTTTTAAAATATTTTGATGAATTACTGAAAAAAGAAGACCTTTTAAATGTTTAACTGATTGTATTAATCAATCAAAATTACGGTTAACCGGTTAAAATGAGCACTCTTAATCTGAATGTTTTACTGGACACGTTTTTTTTTTTTTTTTTACATGGAATTGAAACTGGGAATAAATAAGCAGAATCGGAATCAGAATCAATAAAATTCAGACAATATCCAACTCTACTGGTTATGAAGTTGCTGCTTAAAAAAAAAAAAAAGCTCAGAAAGTGCAGTGAAAGCTGTATTTAGACTGTTTCTGGATTGAGTATCTATGTTGTCTTCATTATCCTACAGGATGGAAAGAGAGTACACACACACACACACACACACACACACACACACACTCACTCACTCACAGAGGTTGAGTGGAGTTTTATCTGTACACAGAATAAACAAATCACTACAGCAATAAAAGCACTCAAACGCTGTGTGATTACCTCTGGAGTTTAAGCCTTGTTCCCCGAACACACACACACACACTCGGCCCGTATCTTTATTTTATCCCAAGTGCCTGTAAAAGCTTTTTTTTCCCTATAGTTTTTCTTTCTTTTTAGAGGTCTAGGCACAGAAACCCTGTTGTTTTTGTCAGGATTATTAGGGCTACAAGAAAAGCCAGATTCCTGCCCTCATTCGTTTGCCTGGGAAATTTTTCCCCTATGTTGGATATGTATGTGTTTGTTTGTTTTTTGTAAAATCTTCTTTCTCAGACTAGTCTTTTTGTGCCAGGTCTGTAGTAGATTTGGAATGCACATAGTGTGGAGGGGCTTTGTCAATAATCATTGAAAACATGTTGAAGTTTGAATTTAACACGACTGACGGAGGCCAATAATGTAGTGCATGGCCTGTTTTAATAAAACAGCTGAAATTTGTGAGTGGAATTGGCTATTTTTATGACTTTTGGTAAATGCACATACAAAAGACATTTGAAAGATTCTGGTGTATTTAAAATGGCTATTTTCTCACAGATGGGTTATTCATGATAATTATTAATTTAACCAAATTATCATTTTTTCAGCATTAATTTGATAAATAAGACAATAAAAATGTTTATAATGTTACAAAAAATATATTTTAAAATAATGTTTATTTTTAAAAAATCCTGAAAAAAGTTGCATATTAATATTTGCATATTAGAATGATTTCTGACTCAAGCAGTGATGCTGAAAATTCAGCTTTGATCACAGCAATAAATTATGTTTTAACATGTATTCACATAGAAAACAGCTATTTTAAATTGTAAAAATATTTCACCCTATTACTGTTTTTACTGTATATTTAATCAAATTAATGCAGCTTTGTTGAACTTTTCTTTCAAAAGCATTAAAAAATCTTTCTGACCCCATTGCACTAAGCATGCATTCAAGCATCTGTCATTCTTCTTCAAGCAGAAAAATCTTGAAATTAACATTCAGTTGCACATGTTAACACCTACGGCAGGTTAATGACAACACGAATCGACATTCACAGCGCATTTAATTTCTATAATGTAACATATTTCCTAGTGAAAAATTATTCAGTGGGAAATAACGCATACTGTCATTCATCACATCCAGTACAAAGTGCTTTCAGTCAAGAACTCTCCATATAAACACACGATCGGAGTACGTGGAATGCTCTCAAAGGTGGTAAAACTGCTTTATACCGATGCAGAGGCTTCTCTTCAAAATTGATTTTCTCTCTGTATAACAGTGTGTTTCGCTAATGTCAGCCAGCGAGAGCATTTGAAAGCAAAATGCATCTCTATCGCATGCTTTTATGCATTATATGCACACATAGTGATCTCGTTCTCTCATTCAGTGTTACTGAATTGTTCTGTCATCATGAAATCAAAATGGACTTTTTACTGTCTTACAGTCACAGTAGCTTGATTAGAAATGCTTATGAATGTCGTTTGGGAGGTTTATAATTTTTTACAGTATCTCTTCTACTCATCAATGACGGAAAATTGACAGAAAATACCACAAAACTTAAATTTCAGTTAATTTTATGGGGACTTCAGATGTTCCTGGTTTTATTGTGAACAGTTCAGTGCAGGCTGTTTCAAAGATCAAATTAATTTCTTGAAAATGACTAGGGATGTCCCGATCCGATATTAATATCGGAAATAGGTCCGATATCAGCCCAAAAAAACTCTATCGGATTATATCGGACTGCGTTAAAAATCTCGATATAAGATAAAAACGATATAAGCAGTCCGTTCCGCTCTAAACTCCGTTACAGCTATTCTATCCAGCAGCGTCCAGAGCCAGCGTGCAAAGCCCACGTGATCACAACACTGCTTGCTAGCGAAGCAGCAAAGAAAAAGAGCGATGTCGGCCGTGTGGCAGTATTTTTCATTAAAGTCCGAAGAAGACAGTGTGGCTCAGTGCTACACTTGTCATGCACAAGTTTCCCGTGGTGGAACAGAACCGGGAAAGTTTAATACGTCCAACCTCATCGCGCATTTGAAGCAGCATCACAAAACTCTGCATGAGGACTTTCGCAAGACCACTGAGTTAAAGAAACAATCCTCTGGCAACTTCAAGCAACCAACGCTGCCTGAAACCCTCGCAAAGTGTGACAAATTCCCAAGAGATAGCAAAAAGGCATTAACCTTAACAGAAAAGATATGCCAGTTTATTGTGCTCAATGACCAGCCACTGTCGGTGGTGAGTAATATCGGGTTTAAACGCTTAATTGAACACCTCGAGCCTCGCTACGTTATACCCCAGATGCATAAAGAAGTTAAAGAGTGTATTGCTATGCATCTGGATAAAGCAAGTGCTGTTAGCTTCACCACTGACATCTGGAGCTCAGACCACTGTCCGCTATCTTTATTGAGTCTGACTGCGCACTGGATAGACGCTGACTTTACTTTGCAGAGAGCAGTTTTACATGCACGTGAGTTCAGAGGTTCACACACAGCTAACGCCATCACAAACGCCATGGAGGAGATGCTGCGTGACTGGAAAGTCGACAAAAAGAAGGTCCATGTCGTTCTAAGAGATAATGCTGCTAATATGAGAAAGGGATTGGATCAGCTTGTTGTGCCAAGCTTAGGATGTTTTGCGCACAGTCTCCAGCTTGTAGTCCGTGAAGGGCTTTTGTCACAGTGAGCTGTAAGTGATGCACTAGCCAACGGTAAAAAATAAATAACTTAAGTGACCTTTAATTAGTATTTTGCACTTTAAAAAATATATTTTTGTTTATTCAATTAAGATATTTTACAGGGTCTTAATATTTATTCTTTAATTCTTTTTTATATATTCTTATGTAAAAGGTTCACATTTATGCAACCAATAGTTAATAAATTGGTCGTTTTTTTCCATACTTACTGTTGCTGACTTTTGTTCTCAGTTTGATCTAGCCGTTCATACATTCCACACAACGAAATAGGTTAAAGTATTCATGATTTGTGCTGATTATTGTATCGGATTTGTATCGGTATCGGTTAGTACTGAAGGCTGCAATATCGGTATCGTATCGGAAGTTAAAACGGTGTATCGGGACATCCCTAAAAATGACCTTCGTCTGAGATTACCTATTCACTGGTTTCACTCAGATGATCAATAGCAAAATATCTGCTTACAATTAGCTATCATTTAAGCCAACTCTTATGCATTCAGGCTCCATTGTGGCACAATCTCTTGGTCAAAAGTTTGAGGGTCAGATTTATTTATTTTTTATTTTTTATTTTTTTTTTGAAAGAAATTAATACTTTTATTAACCAAGGATGCATTAAATTGATCAAAAGTGACAGTAAAGACATTTATAATGTTACAAAAGATTTCTGTTTCAAACAAATGCTGTTATTTTGAACTTTCTATTCATCTGTGAATCCTGAAAAATAAAATGTATCACAGTTTCCACAAAAATATTGGGCAGCACAACTGTTTTCAGCATTAATAATAATCAGAAATGTTTCTTGAGCAGCAAATCAGCATGTTAGAATGATTTCTGAAGGATCACGTGACACTGATGCTGAAAATTCAGCTTTGATCATAGAAAAAAAAAAGTTTTACTACATACACTGCCGCTCAAAAGTTTGGGATCAGTAGAACTTGTAATGTTTTTTAAAGAAGACTGTTATGCTCATCAAGGCTGCAATTATTTGATCAAAAATACAGAGAAAAAAAACAGTAATATTGCAAAATGTTATTACAATATAAAATAATGTTTTTTATTATTATATACTTTAAAATATAATTTATTCCTGTGATGCAAAGCTGAATTTTCATCAGCTGTTACTTCAGTCTTCAGTGTCACATGATCCTTCAGAAATCATTCTAATATGCTGATTTATTATTACAATTATCAATGTTGGAAAATTAACAATGTCTGCCAAACATTTTTTTGGAACCTGTGAACCCTGGAACCCTTTTTGAATAACAAGTAACAGCATTTATTCAAAATATAAATCTTTTGTAACAATGTATTAAAAATGCAATCACTTTTTTATTCATTTAACACATCCTTGGTGAATAAAAGTATTAATTTCTTTCAAATAAAAAAAAAAAAAGAAAGAAAAAATACAAATTTACTGACCCCAAATGTTTGAACAGTTTAGGATCACAGGTTCCAACAAATATTACGCAGCACAACTTTTTTCAACACTGATAATTATTTAGCATAATAGAATGATTTCTGAAGGATCATGTGACACTTAAGACTGAAGTAACAGCTGATGAAAATTCAGCTTTGATCACAGGAATAAATTATATTTTAAAGTATATTAAAATAAAAATCATGATTTTATATTATAACAACATTTTGCAATATTACTGTTTTTTTTCTGTATTTTTGAGCAAATAAATGCAGCCTTGATGCGCAGAAGAAACGTCTTTAAAAACTATTAAAAATCCCAAACTTTTGAGCGGCAGTGTATTCACACAGAAAACAGTTCATTGTAATGATATTACAATGTTTTACTGTATTTTTGGTCAAATAAATGCAGCCTTGGTGAGCAGAAGAGACTTAAACAAAAGAAATCTTACTGACCCCAAATGTTTGAACTGTAGCGTAACACCCACTTTCTTCATTACTGATGATTAATGAAATCATGTCTCGCCCTACTTTTTTGTTGAACAAATCATCTGGGACGTGTGTGACATTATGAAAGTAAAATAGTTTGTGAATGGCAATTCAGGTTGACTTTAATAATGTGATGCAACAAAAGGTGATCAGCAAGAGAAAGAGTGAAATGCTGAAGTCAGATGGACAGAATCAGAGCAAAACACACAAACACACACATGTGCGCACACACACACACTCACATACACTCAAATGAGTCTAGGCTTGGTTTTCCAATTACAGCAATATTTCATCAGACTCCAAACAGTGACTGTAGTTCTGCTCGAACTATAGGCCTCATTACAAACTATCCCTCTTTTCATCTATCATTCATTTATTTTAGTCTAACTCGTTCTAGTTTTTTTGAGTTAATTACTAATTACTCTAATAATTTCACATCTAATTACTGTACATGTAGAAACGGCGCTACACATGAACGGTTTGTTGATCAGTCGTCTTAAGTGTGTGTGGTTGCAGAGATATATCTGTCAGTTGATTGAAAAGTGTAACATGGTACACTGATTAATTAATGAAATATTGACAATAAATTACATATATCAATATTTAATGAGAATATATTGATTTAAAAATTGTGGTAATGCTGTACAAATAAGATTCTTTAGTTGATGCATTAATGAACATGAACAATGCATTTGTTAAATATTGTCTAGTTAACTTAATGCATTTACAAATGTTCATTATGGCTCATTGCTAATTAATGTTAGTTAATGCACTGACTAAAGTTAACTAGGAAATAACTTTAACACATGCATTGCTCATTGTTAATTAATGTCAGTTAAAGTATTTATTGATCTTTGTTAATGTAGTTAATACAAATGCAACTGTTATGTTAGCTCAGGTTTATTTTTCTATTTTAAAATACTATAAAAAACTTTTGGTCCCACTTTAGTTTGGGAACCGATTCGCACTGTTAACTAACTATTAACTATGACTTTTGCCTTAAAGGGGTCATCGGATGCTAAGTTCACTTTTACATGTTGTTTGAACATTGATGTGTGTTGGCAGTGTATGTACACATCTACCCTATAATGATAAAAATCCTTGCAGTGGTTTTTAATTAATCTGTAAAAATAATATTCCCTTTTTCAAATCGAGCCATTCTCATATATATATATATATATATATATATATATATATATATATATATATATATATATATATATATATATATATATATATATAATATATATTTTTATTTTTTTTTTTTTTTTTACTTTTATTTTTTCTAGATTCTGTGTTTCGGGGTTTAATATAAACGTAAAATGTAATCTAATGAAAATATAACAAATAATTTACAGCAAACAATTGTGTTTTTATTTTTGTCAAATAGAATGCTGCACAATGCAACTGTATAAATAATGAAAAAAAACAAAACAAAAAAACAATAATAGTATTGTTATTATATACTTTAAGTACATTTTAATATACAATAGTAATATATTTCTGTCATAATTTTTTCAAGTTAAACCAGACCTTTATTTTGACGGGCTGTCGGAAAGTTCTTTCAGATTTACGCTCAGTTTCAATGTGTATTTTATAGTAATTTTTTGTCTTCCATAAAATAGTGTAAATCTGCTGAAGTGACTTTTAGAGCAGCTCTGGGGATGAAGTTGTTGTGTTCATGTCTCATATATTGAGACGTAGATGCTGAAAACACAACGAGCATCACATGAGTTTGAGTTTGTGTGTAATAGTGGAAATCAAACCATTCATTTTCACACAGACACACAGTAAATGCAGAAATGCTATTGTCATGTGTGCTGTTAGATTAAGCCATATAGAGTAAAAATGTCTAGAGCTCATCATTGTTATCAATATGGTTTTTGAAATTGTTTATCGCCCAGCCCTGAGGACAAGTGATAATCATCCTTATAGCAAACAAGTTCACAAATAGAGATCTTTAGAAGTCAGCCTGTCGCTGGTCTGCAGTTCACAATCTAACAGTCTGTCCAGTCAAGACATATGTTTCATGTCATCATAACTCATAACGCAATCTTTCTCTCTCTTGATTTTGTCTCTGCCTTTTATCCATGTTCCTAATTGGCTGGTGGGAGTAAAAATATAGAAGCGTGTTTGATGTTCTCCACATTTTCCCGTCCGTGGCTTGTGTCTCCCGTCAGTGGAACGAAGTGGGCGTCCGCTTCCTCCTCTGTCACGCGTCCTTCATCTCTCTGCATCGGTCTCTCCAGAGATGCTGTGATTATATCATGGCTGTGGGTCAGCGGGGCACAGGAGGAATTTAACTCTGGTTAAGTTGACGTGATTTATTGAAACAGTGTTCGCATTCACGCGGATGGAATGCGACTGGTACGGCGCTGAACCTCCTGCAGGCCGACAGGAAACAGCTGGATGCTGTCGAAGCGTTTCATTGGTCGATGAGGATTGATGGCTTGTGAGATTGGCTCATCCTGTGGAGTTACTGTAAGCTGTTAGCGTGTTCCTCTGTAAGTTTCCACTTGTTGTTCCAAAGTCGTATCTGCTAACTTGAACTAACAATTGAACTGTTGTATTTAAACGTTAACAAAAACTTAGAAATACTTGACCAATAAATTGCTCAAAGTTAGTTATTTAACTGACTAGTGAGAGCTTATTGTGAAGTTGTACCTATTTTAGAGAAAGATTCCACTAGTTACCACACTGTAAAAAAATTTCACCAGTTTCAACTTAAAAACTTAAGTTTAGCAGCTGCCTTAAAATTTTAAGGTAAATCAACTTAAAACTACAAGTCATTTTAACTATAATAAAATAAGGTAAAATGACTTGTACTTTTAAGTTGATTTAACTTCAAATTTTAAGGCAGCTGCTAAACTTGAGTTTTTAAGTTGAAACTGGTGAAAACTTTTTACAGTGCATTAATTAACATGCATTAACAAAAAAATAAATAAATGAATTCTAAAGCATTTATTAATATTAGTTCATGTTCATTTTAACATTTACTGATACATGATTTAAATCAGAAGTTGTATCTGTTAATACTATTTAATGGATTCACATGAACTAACAATGAACAGCTATATTTTTTATTACTTAACCTTAACATGAGCAAAAACTAGTAAACACTTAACCAATGAATTTCTTAGTGTTAGTTAATTTAAGTTGCATTAACTAATTGAAACTTATTATAAAGTGTTGCCCATTTTACAAAAAGGTTTTATTTGTTTAACAAATAAAATAAACTATACTACTTAACTACTTAACTTGAACTATGTAAAATACTTCTAAAATTTTAATTAATCTTGGTTAATGTTATATTTTCATATATACTAATACATTATTAAGATCAAAAGTAATATCTGTTAATATTATTTATTGGAATTTTAATTAACATGAACAAATATTAATAAATACTGTAACAAATGTATTGTATTATATGTGCTAGGTAATGCAATAACTAATGTTAACTAGTGGGACTGTATTGTAAAGTGTTACCGAAATAATAAAAATAGTTGCTCAGTGTTAGTTATGTTAAGTTAATGCACTAACTAATGGAACCATATTATGAAGTGTTACCCCTTTTAGTTAACATTAGTTACCTGCATTGGTTAAAATAAATTAATAATTAACACTACTTTAAAAGCATGTATTAATCTCAGTTTGGGCTGAACAATATTGGAAAAAATATGATATTGTACTGTTTTGTTTTATGCCATATTTATTGCAATATGGAAAAAAAACAACAAGATTTTTTTCAAAATATTTATTTATTTAATTTACCAGATGACTTAAATATGTAGCTTTATTTGGAAAGAATGACTCATTTTAGAGTTAGTGGGGTTATATTTGGGGAAGTGCATCTATATAAAAAAATATATATATGGTGCATATACATATATATATATATATATGTATATGCACCTTTTTTTTGAATGAATTAATGAACAAATTAATGAACAAAAGAATAAATGAACAAATGAATGGACGAACAAATGAATGAATGAACATGTATTATACTAAATAAGCCACCAAAAGTTTATATGCAGGTGAAATTTCACAATTATTACTTCCAGTTTCATCAACACAGCAAAGACTGCTGTCTAAATCAAATATATTTGAAATGTGATTGAAGACAAGTGAACAGTCAGTAATGAAATATGACCAATAAACAAATTACAGTCAAGAGCATAAATATAATAGAAGAAAGTTACAAAGGTACAAAAACGTTAGAAAGGTACAAAAGATATTTAGCAACAAATGCATTGCTGTTAAAGCATAAGTTGATGCATCAACTAACACGGACTAACAGGATTCTATTGTAAAGTGCTGGCTGTCTCTCAGTCTTTAGGTTCGTGTTTTCCGTTGTTGTATTTTTCACAGGAGAGACCGCAGGAGACTTTGTGTGGTTTACACTGATCGCTATAGCAGACACACTTGAGTCATAGAAATAACACATGTTCATGTCTTACTGTGAGGTCTGTCAGTACTGTTACTGTTAATAAACTTAGACCTGTTTCTACCAAATTCATAATGGTCAAGTAAGCATTCACATCAAACTAAGTGTAATCCATCAAGACCAGCTTTGAATGTTTGCTTGACAAAGCCATTTGAACAGACCGAAGTCTAACATAGTTTGACTAGGTTGAATACTTCAGCAGTCTGAAGAGATTTTACATTTGTAGGGATGTAGACAAGGTGCTGAGATGTTCTTAGTTGCTTAGTTGTTCTGTGTGGTAGCTAGGGCGTTGTTCTGTGTTTGCGTGAGTATTGAGTGCACCAGTCTGTATCTGGAAGTAAAAATCCCATTCATTTTTTCCATAGAAGAATTGATTTTTAATAATAACTTTTTAGGTCCACCCTGAACTGTCAGGTTGCTATTGAACAGTATATGCTTTTGTTGAAGCCACGAGCCTGCATTATTTCAACTTATTTTTCAAATGATCATGTTTAACATTGGAATTCCTGGTTAGAAAAAAAAATCTTAAAACATTCTGGAAAACTACTATAAAATATTTGCATGTGTGGGTCAAGGACAAAGCGTCAGATTGTGGTGTCCACATCAAATTACATTTACATAAGTGATTTTATGTATATAGAAAGTTTATTAAATGCAAGTCAAGTGTCTGCTTTAATGTTTCAAATAACTTTTGTGAAAATAAAATGCCAAAATAGGGGTGAAATAATGTTTCATTGTCATTCAGCTTAACAGATATATTTATTTAAAAATGAAATGACATAAATATATCCTGACTTGTAGTTGTAGTCATGTATAAACTGATCATAATAAATGTTACTAAATTTTAAATTATTAAAAAAATGTTATGCTTCCTTTGCTTTTTTAACATCTTTAAATCAATAGCTAAATATCTGTCCATTTTTATGTTAATGATGTCATTCGCAAAGCTTCATGGGACTGTACTGTACAGGACTGTTATAGTCCTGTACATTTGACTTTGTCAAGGTTTCATTTTTTTTAGTTGGTTGGGTTCATGGCTTTTTAATGCAGACATGTTAAAAAAAAAAAAAAAAAACTATGTGAAAAAATGAAAGTGAAAAACATTTTCCATAACCAAGGCAGCTAAAAAATTCTGTTTTAGATGGTTGCTATGATGCTCTGGCTTGTTGCTATAGGATTGCTAGAATGTTTTTGCTTGTTGTCTGGCTGTTCTGTTTGGTTGCTAGTGCGTTGCTGGGAGGTTGTTAGGGTGTTGTATAGAGGTCGATGAATAGCAGATTTTACCGATACCGATAACTAGGTTTCACCATGCTGGCTGATGACTGATTAATCAACCGATAGTTTTTAAAATGAACAGTGAATTAAAACAAACATAACACTCCAAGTAAAATAGTGCTGAAATTAATACAAAATTTTACTCAATATTAATATATTAATTATACCTTGATCTAGGGGTGTCAACAATAATCGATTCGGCGATGCATCGCGATGCGGGGCATGAACGATTCAGCATCGATGCGGCAAAGTGCCATAATCGATTATGTCACTGTTTATTTTCTGGTGGAAAATAAAGTTGTGAAGTTTCAAATACTTCCGTTCCGGGGGAATAACAACAACAACGAGCAAGATGGCTGAGGCGGAGGGAGATGACCGCGATAGACAGGTTATTATTGCCTCATGACTGATAAAAAATTTGCCTTGTGTGCAGTAGAATTTTGATGGATCGCAATGCATCATAGAATCGAATTGAATCGAATCGTTACCTGGTGAATCATAATCGAATCGAATCGTGAGGGCAGTGCCAATGCACACCCCTACCTTGATCAGTAGTTCATGGTGCATTAACTAATATTAACAGATACAAATGCAATTCTAACAAATGCAAATGAACAGTACTTCTAAGGCTGAAACTATCTGTATGGATTATTACTAGAGATGCACCGACGTATTGGCCAACAAATGGTATCGGCCGATACAAGCAGTTTATTTCACTATTGGCCATTGGCCGATTGCTCAAAATCAGCTGATGATCAGGGCCGATAGTATCTTGTCAATCAAATGCAACTCATACTGTGAGTGAAGAAAATCTCTGAATTTAGGGCTGTCAAAATTAACGTGACAATTATGCATTAACAGTTAAAAATAGCGACATTAAAGCAGGCCATTTGACCATATGAATCACCCATAGTTCAAGCCAGCATTGCCAGATCTGTAGTTTTTCTCTACACCAAACATTTGTAGCGCGCCTCGCATCCAATAATCACAAAGAGCTCTGTGCTTTCTTACTTCTGATAAGAAACAACGCCTCGGCTTTTAAATCCTGTACATTATATCACGAAAACAATGAAAGCCGTTTTGACGCTTTTAAATGTGACGTGACAGATCGTTATTGCACCTCAGTTTAAGCAGCAGCAAAGAACGCAAGTCTTTTCCAGTTTTAAAAATTACAGAAAGATGCCAATAAAACAGATTGTGAACAGTATGTCACTTAATGTGACATTTACCTCAGCAAAGTTATCTGCTGTTCACAGTTCATTAACTAGGTATAAAACAACACTAAAGAGGTTGTTTTAAAGAGTTTTTTTTCCTTAATGTATTTATGAAGAAATAAAAGAACATTCTGCCAGAAACGTACATTATTTTATTATTATTAACAAAAGTGGTTAACATTTAACCCGTTCTTTTTCATCAGTATTATTTGAATTTTGTGAATGGAAGTTTTGCTGTGATATAAGCCGACGCTTTCACTTTCGCTTTTGAATTCACGACTGTCACTTTTTACAAGAAAAGATAATTGTCTGTTGTGCTTACATCTATTCACAGTTTAAAACTAAAACAAATGCTTGAAAGACAAACTAACTTATATAATATAATAAGACAAGGCATGGCACATTTAGGAATTAAATAACATTTAAAGAAAGCCGCCATAGCATGACGTGACATAAACAGCGAAGACAAAATCAACATGTTCACCTTCTCTGGTTTAAGAAGCGTCTATTATTTTACTTTCGCTTAAAAAAAAAACAAATCTTCCGTCCTGTCCGCTATCATTTGTTTTCGCGTCATTTTTGCTGCTCGTGCTGGCGCGGCGAGTATAAAGCAGGCTCTGCTCCCAAATCGCTCGCACTGAAAGCGCCTCTCTCACTCACTTTACGTGATGAGAAAAATCTGACTCCTGCTGCACTGGTTGTAGCTCACACTTTATGCATGGAGCACAGCAGACGCTTTAGAGCTGCGCAGATCGGTTAGGACAGATCTTTTTTTTTTCCTTAAGAAAATCAAACTATCGGTATCAGCCGATATCATTCTGAATAATCGTCTGTTGGTATCGGCAGAGAAATTCAGTATCGGTGCATCTCTAATTATTGCCTATTTAGTAATCGATTATCGGTGCTGATTAATCTGCAAAACCGATCGATCAGTCGATCTCTATTGTTGTAGATGGTTGTTGCAGTCTGTTACACTGTGCCAATTTAATTGGATGTAGCTTGATTGCTCTAGTAGCAGTTAAAATCTTTTGACAAAACTTCACCCAAGTTCCACAATAACAGCATGTAGGCTTTATCAAGACAGCGTAATGATAATGTGATACTAGAGCTCATGAGACAATTATGACTTTCTTATTTGCCGTTTTCATTCGTCTGCATATCCTTTAATGCATGTTCTTATGAACAATCAGCCTTGCGCTGTTTCTGATATTTCACTCTAACTGGGCAATTTAGTCATCGCATACTTAGAAGAAATGCTTTTCACGCTCCAAATAGCTCTTTTCAGGCATTTTGAAGGATTGCGCTGGTCTTATTCTGTGCGGTTGTGTCGGAAAGCCGTTTCGCTACGGCCATTAAGTTCGCTGCCATTCTGATGACGATGACCATTCGCTTCCTCAGGCTGCTGCTCAGATCTCGGTCAAGCTGTGAGCCGTTGTGATACGGCGATGTGTGACGCCTGTGTCAGGCGCGGCCCGTCTCTGATGTCTTTGAGCGAGATGCGTGCGCGGAAGTGTGCTACGCTCTTTGAAAGGGTCCCTCTTGCTTCACGGCTGTCAATAGCTCGCCGCTGGACGCTCTGACGCCGCCATTCGTATTCATGAGTCTAATTTAATCAAAGAGCTCTCTGAATAAAAGGCGTCAGAAGCCCCTGTGACTGCCTTTTAGGGCTAGTTAGCAAATAAATATGGAGGCCAGAAAGACGTTTTCACTCAAAGAAAGATTGGCAAACATGTTTATACCTGCATTATTCGGCTTATACAGAAGAAATCGCTCATTGTCTGAAACCACCTGTCCTTCAGATTGAAATCCCTGCCTGGATGTCCCTCGTGAACAAGAAGTAGCCTTTAGCATATTTATTAAGAGTACTTATTACAGAAATAAAGAACATACTGAAGTGTGAACTAAATGCAATGTATCCTGACAATTAATGAAATTTAAATGCAATTAAATGAATATGTATTATAAGTAACATTTATATTAAATGCAATCAGCTGAACTTTAGAGTGTTTTTAACATGCTTAGTAATGCTACTTAAGTACATCTTTATATGTACATTTTTATTACTTGCTTAAAATGTACTGCATAGTGTGTATGGAAAACTAAAATTAATGTAATTTTATTAAAACTTGTTTTTAAACATTTTTAAAATTATTATACATTTATAATGAGATTAAAATTTAGTGCATTTAAACTGTATTATATTTAAATGTAATATTGAATAACACACCACACTTAAAAATATAATCACATACTTTACATGTGCTTTAGTAGGTTAGTCAACCTCAAAATAAGTGTACTTCTTTAAAACATGATAAAAGATTATTAAAACATAGTGATTTAAAATGTACTTCCAAAATGTTTCATATTATCACAAAGTACACGTTTAAAAGTGGTTATTATTTGTACTCCCACATATTGTTTAATTGCTTTTTAATCATCTAAAATGTTTAATTTGTTGATTTCCTAAAACTTTAACAATTTAATGATTTATTACAGTTTTAACAACAATAGTGCCTATTTGAATTTATTTATTTCTTTTTCTCAGAAATTCTGTTGTCTTCATTTTCTGGATTCTGTGATTTAATCAATTAATGAATTTATTTTTTTAATAATAAAAATCAAGTGAATGCATAAAACTATGTCAATTTAATTAATCTTTTAAAATATAATCAAATTAAATGTAGACGGTTCCTTTAATTTCTGGAAAATAGTTCTGCAGTCATTCATAAGTTTTAATTAAAATATGCATGAGAACTTGTTTGGTATTCTTTTAAAAAAAGTTGTAATAAATATTTTTTTTATTGTAGTTATTATTCCTTTTGAAAAGTGCATTCCACTGTGCAGTAGGAATATATTTCTGTAATAATTTCCTCAAGTTAAACATAACTTTCGTTTTGACGGGTTAGAATGAAGACCTTTGAATTTCCGTGCGTATCTGACAATAATTTTCTCAAGACATGCAGAATGTTTAGACTTGATCCATATTGCGATTTGATGAATTGTACAGCCCTACTTTTGATTTATTCATCCAAACTTCCATGACATTCCATTTTCTACAGTAAATTCCGCTTTTTAAATGACTCCATTCCGAGATTCCATCCGCGTTTGGAACGGCCTTAACATCAATAGTGTGTCTTTAAACGCAGTCTATTCTGGCAGCTCACTAGCTTTGGACCAGATTCAGTCTTCAATACACAGAAGGCCAGTTCTCTTTTCAGAGTCTATTGTGTGTCCAACACAGACGGTAGACAGGGTTATAAATATACGAGCGCTCAAGCTCAAGGTCTTTATTGGATGAGACCGCGCGGCGTGTTGGGGTGTGTGCGCGCATCCGTTTGTCTGGAGGGAATGTGGAAGTTAAAAGCTAGTCAAACGTCCCGACACACTCACAAATAGAGCTGGACAGCGAGCTGCGGGAGGTCTGGACCGCGGAGGGCTTTGTCACCTTCATACCGCTTGTGTGTGACGGTCTGACTCACGCCGGGAGCTGTCAGGCCCTGAACTCGAGAGCCGGCCTGCTTCTGTCCACGCTGCACAGCCGACCCGTCTTACTACAACCGGGTTTAACGCTCCTGCGTACCCAGGGGAGCGAATGTGGTTTCTGTGAGAGGGATTTCAAGAGTCCATCCTGATGATCATGTCAGTGTCGTTTTCCTGCTGTTGTGAACTCGAGCAGTAAATCTGTGTTTGTCCCTGAGGGATGGAGAGAGTCGGACTCTATGTATGAAATGCAGGAACACTGTACGGTGTTCATAACCAGGCCTAGATGATTTCTTGTGCATTTTTTGTGTTGAAACATCTGCAGTGTGGACGTAAACATAGTAAAATGTCATGTAAGGAGCCACATTTATGTATAGATAATACTTTTAGAAGTGTTTTCTGATCATTTTCAGATCATTTTGTGCCTAAATATTAAAAGTCACAGCTTTCACTCTAAAATATGCTGGGTTAAAAATAACCCAACACTGGGTGAAATATGGACAAACCCAGAAACTGGGTTGTTTTGTTTTATTTAACTCAACTATTGCTTAAAAACTTTATTTCTTGCTTAAAATGAACCCAAAATAGGTTTGACATTAACATTTATTAATATGTTCAGTAAATGAACATTTATTAATAAGCTGAGTAAATAATAATTAAGCAATAAACATTTTTTAATTGCTTATTAATAAATGTTCATCGTTTGATTATTGCTGATGCCTCTAGTGATCATGTGTCTGATTTTTAATTTACAACTTATTTTGGGTTCATTTTAAGCCAGCCATATAATCATTTTTAAACAATAGTTGAGTTAATTAAACAACCCAGTTAGCGGGTTTGTCCATATTTCACCCAGGGTTCACTTTGGGTTGTTTTTAACCCAGCATTTTTAGAGTGTTCAAATATGATTATAATTCCTCAGAATTAAAACATTAAAATCAGTTTAATAGTGGTATTGGTATTAATATATTATATGATACTGCCATTGATAAAAGATGCCATTGAACAAGCATTATCTTAAATATATTCTTCCTTTATGTGGATTCTACATTATTTTGGGGATTAAAAATGACAATATTCACCAATGTTCATAACTTTAGTAAGTAATTTTAAAAGAAATTAATACTTTTATTCAACAAGAATACATTAAATTGATCAAAATTGGCAGTGAAGACATTTATAATGTTACAAAAGATTTGTATTTCAAATAAATGCTGTTCTTTTGAACTTTCTATTCATCAAAAAAATCCTGAAAAATAAAATGTATCAGTTTCCACAAAAAGTATTAGTCAGCACAACTGTTTTCAACACTGATAATAATTGGAAATGTTTATTGAGCAGCAAATCAGCATATTAGAATGATTTCTGAAGGATCATGTGACACTGAAGACTGGAGTAATGATGCCGAAAATTCAGCTTTGATCACAAAACTAAATTGCATTTTACAATATATTCATATTGAAAACAGTTATTCTAAATTGTAATAATATTTCACAATTTTGTGATTTTACTGTATTTTTAATTAAATAAATGCAGCCTCTGTGATCAGAAGGGTCTTCTGTCAATAACATTTAAAAATCTTACCAACCTCAATATTAATATATTATATGATACTGGCATTGATAAAAGATGCCATTAAACTAGTATTATTAAAAATATACTTCTTTTATGGTGATTCTACATTATTTTGGGATCTGAAAATGTCAGTATGCACTACTGTTCACATGTTTAGTAAGGAATTTTTAAAGAAATTAATACTTTTATTCGTCAAGGATGCATTAAATTAATCAAAAGTGTCAGCAAAGACATTTATAATGTTACAAAAGATTCCCTTTGAACTTTCTGTTCATTAAATGATCCTGAAAAATAAAATGTAGCAGAAATGTTTCTTGAGCAGCAAATCAGCATAATGGAGTAATCATGGAGTAATGATGCTGGAAATTCGGGTTTGGTCAACAAAATAAATTACATTTTACAATGTATTCACATAGAATTTGGCTATTGTAGATTGTAATAATATATCACAATTTTAGTGATTTTACTGTATTTTTAATTAAATAAATGCAGCCTCTGTGAACAGAAAAGACCTTTAAAAATCTTACCATCCTCAGTATTAATATATTATATGATACTGGCATTTATACAAGATGCCATTAAACAAGTATTAAAAATCTACTTCTTTTTTGTTGATTCTACATTATTTTGGGAATTACAAATGTCACTATACACTACTGTTCAAATGTTTAATGAGGATTTTTTCAAGAAATTAATACTTTCATTCAGCAAGGATGCATTAATTAAACCAAAGTGTCAGCAATGACATTTATGAAGTTACAAAAGATTTCCGTTTCAAATAAATGACGTTCTTTTGAACTTTCTATTCATTAAATGATCCTGAAAAATAAAATGTTTCTTGAGCAGCAAATCAGCATATTAGAATGATTTCTGAAGGATCATGTGACACTGAAGACTGGAGTAATGATGCTGAAAATTCAGATTTGATCACAAAACTAAATTACATTTTACAATATATTCATATCAAAAACAGTTATTCTAAATTGTAGTAATATTTCACAATTTCAGTGAATTTACTGTATTTTTTATAAAGTAAATGCAGCTTCTGTGAGCAGAAAAGACTTCTTTCGAAAACATTTTAAAATCTTACCGACCTCAATGTTAATACATTATATGATACTGGCATTGATAAAAGATGCCATTAAACAAGTATTATTTAAAATGTACTTTTATGTTGATTGCACATTATTTTGGGAATTAAAAATGTCAGTATACACTACTGTTCAAATGTTTAGTAAGGAATTTTAAAAGAAATTATTCAGCAAGGATGCATTAAATTAATCAAAAGTGTCAGCAAAGACATTTATAACATTACAAAAGATTTCTGTTTCTAATAAATGCTGTTCTTTTAAACTTTTATTCATTAAATGATCCTAAAAAATAAAATGTGTCACAGTTTTATAATCAGAAATGCTTCTTGAGTAGCAAATCAGCATATTAGAATGATTTCTAAAGGATCATGTGACACTAAAGACTGGAGTAGTTATGCTGAAAATTCAGCTTTGATCACAAAAATAAATTACATTTTACAATATATTCATAACAAAAATGGTTTTTCTAAATTGTAATAATATTTCACAATTTTAGTGATTTTACTGTATTTTTAATTAAATAAATGCAGCCTCTGTGATCAGAAGAGACTTATTTCAAAAACAATTAAAAATCTTACCAACCTCAAGCTTTCAAACTGTAGTGTGTTGCATATTAAATAATTGCATTGCATATAGTACACCACATGATTTAGTATTTCAGTATTAATCACTGTATTATTCTAAAATAGACATTTCTCAAGTTATTATAATTGAAACCTTTTATTTTTTTTAAACACACACACACACACACCCCTACTGAGGTGAACATACTTAGACACAGACTCAAAAAACAATTACAGAACAACATGAGAAAGCTGATTTGAGTGCGTGTGTGTGTGTGTGGATACTGAAGGCCCTGTTTAGACTCAGAGCTCAGCTTTTGAGGAGGCCCTGTGTCACAATGCCAAGCATAGCAACCACAAAGAGAGTTTAATCCTTTCATACAAAGCCTCTCTCTTACCACAGCAGCGCACACACACACACATGCGGTCCACGCAGAGGCGCGCAGACACACACACGGGTCTTAAAGCATTACATTTCCATTCTGAGTAACCATGGCAACCTTAATGTCCAACTCCAAAGAGGGCTTTTTTCTCCGTCTGTCTGTCTGTCTCTCGCTCTTTCCATCCACACACTGCATTCCTGCGCAATAGTGAGCAGCTCCGAGACTCTGCAGCTCTAAAGGCAATTTCCCGTTCGGTACGCGAATCTGAACGGCTCCCTGTAACCTGTTCAGCTCTGATGCTGCCTACAACATCCTGAGAATACAAGAGAGCACCGATACTTCAAATCTGACTCTGAAACTCCTTCATGTTTGTTTAGGTGAAGTGTGTCTTTCTTTGTGACTGTTGACATTATAAATATGCCGGAGCACAGATTTCACTCAGATCTCATTCCAGTGGATGAACCAGTGGTAATCTGGATTTCTCAGTGGTTTAGATTGGTTAGCATGACCCAGTTAGTTGCTGTTACTGGTAGGTACCCAAAACGCATCTTTCTACATTGACGGCCTTTCAAACGTAGCCATATATATTCTGTCTAGAGCTGTGAATGGATTAAACATGTACCTAATTAACCCCACGGTTTGCTGCGATTAATCACAATTAATCATGTTAGGTGCATTATTAATTGTGATTAATTAAAATTGAAAATGATGAATACCGTATAAAAGTTTGGGGTCTGAAATTTTAATGTTTTATAAAGAAATCTCTGCTGCTTACTGAGGCTGCATGTGTTTGATCAAAAATATGGTAAAATTAGTAAAATAATATTACAAATTAAAATAACTGTTTGCTTTGTGAATATGTTGTAAGATGTAATTTATTTCTGTGATCAAAGCTGAATTTTCAGTGTCACATGATTCTTCAGAAATCATTCTGATATGCTGATTTGCTCCTCAAGAAACATTTCTGATTATTATCAATGTTGAAAACAGTTGTGCTTCCCAATATTTTAATGAAAACGGTGATGCATTTTATTTTTTAGGATTCTTTGATAAATAGAGAGTTCAAAAGAACAGCAATTATTTGAAATAGAAATCTTTTGTTTTGTGATCAGTTTAATGCATCTTTGCTTAATCTTAATGACTGCAGACTTTTGAACGTTAATATTTTCTATACAAATGTTATGTATATGATAAACTTTTATGTATTCACATTTTATTATATTTATCTTGATAAAAATTAGAGAGAAAATAGTAATAATAATAATAATAATAATAATAATTATATATATATATATATATATATATATATATATATATATATATATATATATATATATATATATATATATATATATATATATATAATCTGTTTTACTTTTTTCCAAAATTCCATTTTATTTATTTATTTTTTTCAAAATTATGTTTTTTCCTTTAATGGTTATATTACATTTTATTAATCAAATTAATTAATCTAATTAATTAAAATTATGAAACGTACACAATTTAACATCAATTTTTTAAAAGTTTAACAAAAATGAGATGTGGCCCTATGAAATGTTTTTTTTTTTTTTTCACCTTCCGTTTTATTCTTACCAAAATTCTGTTTAACCATGTATAATTATTTGAATGCATAAAAATAACTACAATATTTGTATAATATTTAATGTTTTCTGGTTATCAAATGATAGCATGAAATATAAATTTAATTTATCTTTTAATCAAATAAAAATTAAACAAATGTTACTTTTTGGTGAACAAAGTTACTATTAAAATTAAATCATGGAAGAAATATTGTGTGATTATTTCTTAATAAATAAAGTAATATTACTAATATTGCCAGTACTAGTAGTAGTATTACATACATTTTACTAATCATCAATAGTAATATATGTCTTCAAGTTAAACCGAACTCTTATTTTGACAGGTTTGACAGGTGTCTGATATGACGATAGTTGCTCTCAAAAGAAACTTTAAAATGCTCATGAAGAAACTGCAGCTTTTTTTAATGTAATTTTATGTAATTTTTATTTGTATTGTTTTCGAATTATTACATTTTAAAAACATCATTAAAAACATTGTTTATAACAAGTGAATGATAAATCTGATATCAGTACAACGACTGCTTTACATGAGTTAAAATATAAAAATAATATAATAAAATTGATAGTTTAAAGTATTAAACAGCGGCTCATTGCAGTACTGTTTTGCTTTCAGAGCTCAGCTTACCTTAATAACAAGTTGGACACACGTTCAGCTCTATAATCTCACATTTCTTTGTTGCATATGCAAGTAACATAAAGCAATCCTGCTCAGTAATTAAAAACCTGACACATTTATACCATTGCACAGTATATACAGTCAAACCGCCCACATATTGTGTGTGTGTGTGTGTGTGTGTGTGTGTGTTGCAGGTAAGCAGATCTATTTATCAAATAAATCCACAAGTTGCATCTGTTTAGCAAGGCAACACTGAACCTTTTATGACCTGTTTAGCACATTCAGCCATAAAATTCATGCACATGAAAATCTAAACATTCGCCCTCAGGCTCTTGAATTGTGTTTCTCTGCAGACGCCCTTTATTGGCATGAGGCGAGCGATTCCTGCTGATCTCCATAAATCATTTCTCAAGTAGGCCCTCCTGACCCGCCGCGTCTATAGGAATGGATTTAAGGAATATTCAGTTGTTTTCGTTATGATCTGGAGGGCCGCGCCAACATATTACAACATATTACAAACGTATTAGTCGACTATCTCGTTCGGCGATGACATCATCTTACAATCTAAATGGTTCTAAGTGAGTGATGTCATCATGGGTTTCCACGGCAACTGCGGTCCGGCGAGAACCAGGTGTTTTTGAACGTACAGGTGCTCCGTGAGTCTCGCCGCAAATGGAGGCTACAAATATCAATTTAAGTTGACATTTGGATGTGAAACGTTTATTTAGGGGTTATTGAAATTGTAAATATCAGTCAGAGCAAACAGCCTCTCTCCGCGGCGCTGTAAAATCTCACTGCGTCGGAAAGCGGGCGGAAGATCAGCGGGCCATTAAAGCGAGGGCGCTGGAGGGAAATGAACGCGTGTGTGTAGCTGATGCTAATGCGTTACTGTATAGCCAGCAGACACGCACACAAACTGGGACGTGCTTAAAAACAGCTTTAATATTGACTATTTATGAGATTAGAATAGAAAAATACTTATTATTATTTGCAGTAGAATTTATGGAGTATAATTTGAATATGAATAAGCCACACCTCGAAGGATGCTAAATGAGGGAAAGAAAAAAAAGAAGTACTAAATTGCCATTTAAATAAATTCAATGCTGTCACACCACAGATGAATTCATGAATAATAAACAAATAAATACATAAATACATAAATTCAGTTTTGTCAAACATTTAATACAGCCACCAAGACAGATTAATTTTGCTGTACAGCATCACAGAATATTATGTAATATGAACAGATGTTGCTTTTAAATATATGTGTGTGTGTGTGTATAAATAAATACATTTATATTATAATTTACGTAAATAAATATTAATAATTTAAATTTAAAAATGTAAATATTTTATTTTATTTTATTTTGAATATTTACATTTATTATTCATTTATTATTTTTGCACTTTCATCATTTTTTGACAAAAGCATTGATATTTTATTTTATTTTATTTTATTTTATTTTATTTTATTTTATTTTTGCAAATACAAGTTACCAAATTTGCTCTTTGTGACCCAACAAAGCACTTTTTATCAATTCTTGAAAAAATCATTTTTATTTTATTTTATTTTATTTTATTTTATTTTATTTTATTTTATTTTAAATTGTACTTAATTTTACTAAATTTTACTTAATTTTATATTTGTCATTCTGTCATTTATATTTGCTCTTTGTGATTCAACAGAGCATGTTTTTTTTTTTTTTTTTTTATCACTGTTTTCTTGTCCCATTTGAAAGTCTGCCATCTCTGTATGATGATTGGCCGAGCTCTGAAATGGGTGGGGCTTTGCAAAAACGTAGCTCATAATTGAAAAAGTGATTATAAATTTGTATTTTCTTACTGCCATTTGCAAATATTGTTAAGACGACAGTTGTTAATCATTCTTACCGCACATCTTGTCGTATTAATTGATAAATGACATCTAAATGAATGTGATCAGACACAGAGCAGCTCTCTGTTTGACCCTAACATGAATTTAACCGCGTAGCGTTGCATGTGTGTTTTAGATCGTAATTGTTCGCAATCCTCCAGAGATGTTGCGCGTAAGCAGTTTTACCTCGCTGTCGCAGTAATATCTGCGCAGCACAAACCTCGAGGTTTAGTCTCATTGCACTCCGCTCGAAAATATCAGTTTTAGTGGCAGAGGGAAAATTGCTTCAGCGTAATTGAATTTGATGGGGGTTTATTCCTCGGCCATCTCGCTTGCACTCTAAATTTTAAGCGATGCTGTCAGGTACTGTACGTCTGCTAAATGGGTCCCTGGTGGCTTTCAGTGGCGGTGTAATTCATTGCCGTCGTCTGGCAGACTCCTACATTCGTTCCTGCTGTTCTCACGCTCTGCTAAACCTGCTGAACTTCAGCGCGTCGCAGGAGCTGATGGTGACCTCTGGCACATGATGCTCTTAAAGTACGGAAGAGCCAAAACATATGAGCTCAATGAAATACTAGTCTATTACTTCATGAATATGGCACAGCATGTGCTAAAAACAGGTAACAATAAATGTCTCAGATTGTACTATGCATATGAATCATTTTCAAATGACTTTGATGCAATATTTTTATTTTATTTTATTTTATTTTATTTTTATTTATGCATTCTCTCTCTCTCTCTTTCTCTCTTCACTTTATATAAATTATACATAAAAATGTTCATATAGAGGCCATAGATAACAATTTGCTCTTTGTGATCCTTTTTTTTTCAATTCTTGATAAAAGTGCTGATTTATTACAAAAATAAAATACAATAATAATAAAAATTATTATTATTTATTACATGGTACGTTATATCAATTATACATTTTTATATATATATATATATATATATATATATATATATATATAGATACGCAATAAATGATTCAAATGCCAAAAGAAAATGCATTTTTAGATAAAATTAATTTGGAAATGCAAATAAATAGATAAATACTCAAATAGAACATACAGTATTACTAGATAGTATAATGTTTGTATGCTATTAAAACATTATATTTGAAATATTTACATTTATTATTCATTTATTATTTTTGCAAATAAAAGTTACCAATTTGCTCTTTGTGACACAACAAAGCACTTTTCATCATTTCTTGATAAAAGCATTTATTTTATTTTATTTTAGTTTAGTTTTGCAAATGAAAGTTACCAAATATGCTCTTTGTGACCCCCAAAAAGAACACTTTCATCAATTCTAGATAAAAAAAAAGAAAAGAGATTGTTATCTCTCTCTCTCTCTCTCTCTCTCTCTCTCTCTCTCTCTCTCTCTCTCTCTGTATATATATATATATATATATAATATGAAAATGGTCAGTCAAGCTAAACATTTTGCATTATGGGATGCAGTATTTGTGTAATGAACAGCAACATTTAACTAACAAAATTAAATCAACCGTGATCCTGACTGAGTTGTCTTTTTAGAGACAGCTGCAATTGTCTTTGTTTCATTAACTTTGCAACATTAATTCTGTAATATACTTGTTAATTAAAGTGAATCTGCTTTGAAACTGTACTGTATGAAGCTCTATAGAAATAAATGTGACTTGACTCTTATAAACTACACGTTTACTCACATGTAGTAGATTCCACAGTATATCTACTGTATGCACTCATATTTTAAAAATAGACGCTGTATACTGCAGAAGTAGAATGCTGATTTGCTGTTCTGAGCGCAGCCAGTACTTTTTTAAAAAACTGCGAATGACAGATCAGAAATCGTAAATGTTGACTGACACGTCATTATCACCTCGATGGTGGCGCACGTGTTTGTGTGTGTGTATGTTGTAAGTGTGTTTGCGTGAGTTTCTTGTGGAGAAATTCACAGAAATTTCTGGCTCAGCCTCTGGGAATTTGCATTCTCGGTGTCTGGTGCCGCCTCTCCTTTAATTGGACTTGGTTTGACAAGCGCATATGGTAATTTATGCCGCTGTGACTTTGTGATTCAAGTCACTTAATAAGGCTTCATTCTGTGCATGTTTTTAGCCGTATGTATGGATATGTGTGTGTGTGTGTGTGTGTGTGTGTTTGTGTTAGCAGCATTGGTGGGAGTTTGAATTTTTATTGGCTGTCCTTTGTAATCATCCAACGCCTGTTTTAGTGTTTCTGACTCGAATCCTTTTAGTCTCTTTTTGTACAAATCCAATCCAGACCATTTTCTTGTTTTTCTTCGCATTTTGAACTGATTTTTCAGATCACAATCAGACTTTTGGAAACGCACCACAGTCTGAATGGTCCATATTTAAATATTTTTTCCCTGCATTTGCATCACATCCTACGTAGAGTCACTCAAAATACAGTATTTGTTGACGTACTCTTGTTATTAACTATGTGACATTTGCTATGTAGTGAATGTTAGTGAATAAGTGTGTGGTTTGGGCATCAAATATGTGAGCAGTGCTTCTGTTAGAGGAACTTTTGTGTTTCCTTTGCTGATTTTTACTTGCTTTATGAGTAACACTTTACTTAAAGCATTTATATATAATGCATTATACATGTAGTTTTAATGCATTAATTATGCACATTGTATGATCTTAAGAATAATTAAAACCACAGTTATAATACATAATCGTCTTCATTAATACAACTTTAGAAAGTATGATGCAATAAAACAAACAAACAAAAAATATTTTACACAAGACATATATAAGAAATTATATTTTGCATTCATAATGACTGGTTTAGACCAGTGTTGTGGTGTTTTTTTTTTTTTGAGCACATTTTATCCCCAAATTCTCAATACTGTAATGCAAACCAATGATTGTTATATAAACTGTAAAATATTACAACATGCAGTGTTTTGAACTTTACTAATTTGTGATTAAAGAGAGAGAGAAAAAAAACAATACAGCATTGCAAATATACACTGAATTTTTTTACTCAGAAATTGCTAGTAAAATTTCACAAATAATTATAGAAGTGGCATGCAACACTGAATTAAACATGACATTATAAAGTAGAAAAGACTGAAATACTATTTTAGTTCATTTTCATGCTATTTTCATAAGTTATTATGATTAACTAAAACTAAAAATGCAACCAAAAATAAATAAAATATGAATACAAAACTATAATACTCACTGTTGTTTTCTCGTAAAACTTACTCTAATAAAATGTATTACAACTTTGAAAATCAGTTTTGATTTTGAGTTGTTTTTTTTTTTTTTATTTAGGCTGATTGCCTACTGTACTTTTATGAGCAACACTTTACTTAAAGCTTTTATATAATGCATTATACATGTAGTTTTAATGCATTAATTATGCCTTGTGATGCACATTATAATGCATTGCATGATCTAAAAAATAAATATAACCACAGTTATAATACATAATCGTCTTCATTATTACACCTTTAGAAAGTATAAAATAAAAAAAAAAATTAAAAAACTTTAAAAAATTATAATGCATTTCAACTTTGGTCACAATTATCTACGAAAAGATAAAATGCGTTGTGACATACATTATAAATACCTTTACATTATACATACAGGCTTTAAGTAAAGTGTTACCCTTTTCATGTTTCCTAGTCTGTTTTTTACTCACTCTCTTAATTTAGTTTACTATTATGCTATTTTTTACTTATGTTTTTTTTTTTATTTATTTATTTTTACTATAAATTAATTTTGTTTTATTTGTTTAGTATTTATAATAAAAAAAACTTGATTTTTAAAAATTTATAATAAAAAAAAATACTTGAATTTTCTAATTTTAAATTAACTTGAATTTTTTTTTTATTTTAAATTGGTAATAATATCTGTATTTTAAGGTTGTTGCTACCCCAAAGTCCCTTCTATAATATGCATAAAATGTAGTAAAATCAGGCAAATTTTACTTTACTCTTTTTCATAAGAACTTTAATAAATACTATTTTTTCCTGCAGTACTATGCATTTTTATGTGCATTATATTGCTGTTGTTACCATCACATTAAACACATTAGATAAAATGTAAGAGTGTTTTTTTAACAAAACAAAACAAAAAAATACGATTACTTTTGGGATGAGACAAAGCAGCGCATCTCTGCCAGAACAGCACAAGCACAGGTTTCAGTTAAGGCTGATTTTAGAGTGTCTTTATTTGGTTTCATTTGAGAGTTTTCAATTCAGAAACAATCAAGTTGAAATTAGAAGTGCGTGCGAAAAGAACAAGGCCTGTGAATGTGTGTGCGTTTGTCTAAATGCAGAGCTTTAGTGAAGACGGCAGACAGTTTGATCAGATGAAGCAGCCACACCTGCATTTGATAGAGCGTCTTATTTAAATGTAAAACATTTCTTTCTCATGCATTACCATTCCTTTCACTCTCCGCTCTTCTAAACAAAGAGGAACATCTCTTTTTCAAATCAAATCTCCCTGCGCTCGCTCTTCCCGCTCAGAGCGCCATGTTTGTTTAATGAGCGTGCGTGTTTGAATCACAATCCCTCTCTCTCTGTGCAATTACGTATGCAGTCATTTCTGCTACATGACATTTAATTGAAGTTTCGAGGTGCGCTGATAAAGCAGGTGAAGGGAAATGTGTAATTGTAATCACTGAAGATCAAGAGCAATACTTACGAAACCTGAAAATGTGCCTGGTTATATTTCACACGAGACAGAAATTATATTTTGCATTCATAAAGCCTGGTGTATTTATTGCACACCAGTCTCACACATTTCATCTCCAAATTGTCAATACTGTAATGAAAAACAAGAGTATATTATTGTAATATATTACAACGTGCAAGAGTGTTTTGAACTTTACTAATTTGTGTTAAAAAAAATAAATAAATAAAAAATAATAGCATAGCAATATACACTGAATTTTCACTCAGAAATTGCTAGTAAAATTTCACAGTTACAAAAGTGGCAAGTAACATTAAATTAAGCATGACATTATAATGTATAAAAGACTGAAATACTATTTCCTTAGTTATTATGATGAACTAAAACTAAAAATATAACTGAAATAATAATAATAATAATAATAATAATAATAATAATAATAATTATTATTATTACACACACACAAAAAAAATCACAAATAATTACAAAAGTGGCAAGTGACACTGAATTAAGCATGGCATTAAGTATAAAAGAATGAAATACTATTATGATTAACTAAAACTAAAAATACAACCAATAATAATAAATAAATAAAATAAAATAAACATTGAATGAATTAGTGAATGAATGAATAATTAACAAAAAAATAAATAAATATTAGTACAAAACTATAATACTCAGTAAATCTCAGTAATATTAAAGTAACTGTTATTTTTTGTAAAGTGTACTCTAATAAAATTTGTTTTATTACAGCATTGAAAAATCAATTTTGTTTTTGAGGTTTTTTTTTTTTTTTTGATGATTTTGATTTTTTTTTTTTTATGGAACTTTCACTTTAAAAATAATGGAAATTAAAACATTCTGAGCACATTAATTCAATGAGAAACCAATAGAAAATGTCCTTAGGCTATGAAATACTGAATTACTACTAAATATGTTAGATAAATATGATTAAAATTTTGGGATTGTTTAATTTTTTTTTATTTAATTTTTCAGTCCTGATGACATTTACTTTTTCTTCATTTACTCAAATGGCTTGCTATAACTAAAGATGGTGGACAACACTGCACAACTAAACGTTTAGCCCATTTTCCTTTAAAATATCAAGACGTAGATAGTTTATCACCATTTAGCCTAAAGATACAAAGATGTGGTTTCTGGTCCATGTCGGCTATAGCTCTAGAATATGTGATGTGTGTTTGTGATGTGTGCGCAGGAAAGCGGAGGGCGTCGAGTGCTATTGTTGAGGTTTCAGCTTGTTCTATATTTGTCCATCTGCGTGTCTCTCACAGACAACAGCAATAAACACGCATGTTTATCATCCAGACCCTCAGGACTGGACCTGAGCCACACCAGAATGAATTAAAGGACCCCTAAAGCCCACAAGGTTCATTTTGCCAAGCGCCCAGAGAGAGAAAACACACAAACGCGCACACACACACACACACACACATGCTTGTTTCACAACACTGTGCGTCTGTCTGGTGAATTTCTGCTCTGTCCAATGCAGAACACAAATAAACGCTCTCAAACTGTTTGGACTTGTGGAAAGGATATCTGGGAGCAAATATGTGACACAAAATGCTGTAATGTTGTGCAAATTGTTGGTGTGGTGTTTATGGGAATTACTATCATTTTAAGGGAAATGGTCTTGTAATATGTTTTCATTTGATGTATTTGTGTGTGAGTGTGTGTGTAGGTGTGTGTTTGCACAACAGAGGCTCGCTTTATTATTTTTGGAGCACATCGCAGCATGAGTCTAGTCTGCCGCGGCCAGAGATGCATTAGACGCAAAAGTGCATATATATGCATATGCAGACGTGTGTGTGTGTGTGTGTGTGTTTGGCTGCGGTTCGGAGGTGTTTGGCAGTCAGACGGTTGGAAGGCAGGAGACGGTGATCAGTCACTCAGCAGGGAAATATAATGAATGGAAGTAGATAAAGACACACACCATTTAGGGTGTATTGTGTAAGATTGAGATTTGAATGTTGTTTTGTAGGGTTATGAGTTATATGAATAAGGTGGATCATGTAGGTTTAGAGTTTATGCTTATTTTAGGATTTTTATAGTGCATATTTGTAGGTTTTGGAGTAAAGGTGGAGTAAAGGTGTTGTGTAAGGATACCACTGATAAAAAGAAGTGCGCTTAATTGTATTGAATGTGTGCTTAAAGTGCACTTCAAATCTTAAAAAAAAAAAACTGTACTGCAGATAATACAGTGTTAATGAAATAAAAAAACGATTTAAATGACTTATAGAGAACATTTGTTTTCCAAATGTTTATTTTATTTTATTTTATTTTATTTTATTTTATTTTATTTTATTTTATTTAAGAAGTCTGGCTGTTATTTATTTATTTATTTATTTATTTATTTATTTATTTATTATTATTATTATTTTTTTTTTGCTGTAATAAACTAATAAAATAATAAAAAGTGTCAAAAAGAGACACACTTTCATGTTTCTCAATGCACTTAAGTACACTTTTAAAAAGTTCACTTTGTGATAATGCCAAATTAAAAGTTACAGTTTAACAATTTTAAAATCATTGTTTTATTTTATTTTATTTTATTTTAAATAATTTCCCTGTTTACATTACTGAGGCAGTCTGGATGTGTTGATTTTTATTTATTTATTTATTTTTATTTATGTAAAAAAATAATAAAATAAATAAAATAATAAAAAGTGCCTTAAAGAGTGACACTTTAATGTTTCTTAACGCACTTAAGTGCACTTAAGTTCACTTTGTGTTAATGCCAAATGAAAAGTAACAGTTTAACATAATTTTTAAATCATTGTTTGTATTTTTTATTTTATTTTATTTCATTTTATTTCCCTGTTTACATTAGTGAGGCAGTTCAACTGTGTTGTTTTTGTACTTCAAATCTTAAATGTACATTTTTTGAAAACTGATTGCAGATATAAAATTAAAAGACTTAGGTATACTTAGAGACACTTGTATTGTATATTTTTTTTAAAAAAGTTTTAAATCATTGTTTAAATAAGTTTGTGTTGTGATTTAAAAAAGTATTTTGATGTGTTTATTTACATATAAAGCACATTAAGTACATAATTAATTGTGTAACTGTATAATTTTAACTGCAGTGTTATTCATTGTTACATTTAATGTAAATATATTTTAAATGTACTAAATTGCAACGTCATAATTATTAATGTATAATTACAACCATATTTAAATGCGTGGAATACAAGATTCAATAGAAATGACATTAAAATATATTTAAGTTTAAATTACATATAAAGATGTACTTGGTGGGTCAAAAATCAAGTTCAACTAATTGCATTTAATATTAATTCAAGTAAATTATATATATATATATATATATATATATATATATATATATATATATATATATATTAAAAGAGGTCTTTTTAAAAGTGTGCTTCTTTTTAACAAAGGAAAGGTTTGTGTTTATGGGTTGCTGTATATTTAGGAGTGATATGTAGAAAAGTTCAGTGAAAAAATACTAATATTTGCAAATAAATTTAGGAGACAAATGTAATTTTTCTTGTGAGGAATAAGATACGGGGTTATTGTGCAGATTTAGGGTTTAGGGTTATAGGTTTAGACATTTGTGCTCAACAGTAGGGTGATATTTGCTTCTTTTGCAAACATCAATATCCTCACTTATTCGATTCTCTGTGTCTCACTGGAAACTGAAATTATAGTGGTTCTGTAGCAGAAGGCCCGCATACGTACACAAACACAAACACACACACACACACACACACATTTGTATAGTGGTCTTGTAATGTGTCTGTCCTCTGTGCCAAATTGAAAAATTACAAGCGATGGATTTCCACTCCGACATGAACGAACGGCTCTTAACGTCAACAAATCCAGCCGGCTGACATATCAGCACTCATATTTTCCTAAACATTATCAAGTGTGTGTGGTTAGAGCCGGCGGACGCGTCCGTCTGGCAGATGGAAACACAAACTGGCCCTTATTTAAATGTCACTCGCTGACGGAGCGGTGATAGCGGCACTCGCAGCCATTTGACTTCGGCGCTTGCTTTCTGAATGTCCATCAGCGAGCGGCTTGTTTGTGTGAGCCTGCGGAGAAAAATAAAAAGAAATGCAGTTTGTTGGAAATAATGACTATATACAAAGAAAAACACATTTATTCATTTTGGAGAATCAAATTGAATTGGTCGAATAGAGAACATGCAGCAGCCATGCAACTGAACTTTATACAAAGCGTGTTGTTTTTTTTTTTTTTATTTGTTTGTTTGTTTATTTTTTTTATTTAGTTAGCAAGTTAATTTATAATTAGTGTAAAAAAGTGTGACAAAAATCTTAGATCAACTATTTTCCAGTGCTGCAAAGTTAATAATAATAATAATAATAATAATAATAATAATCAAAATAATTTCATATGTGACTATTTTTTATATTTTCAGTTTTCATTTTAATTTTAGTCTAAGTTTTAGTCATTTTTGTTATGTGCTTTTGTAATGTTTTTAAGTAGATTTTTTTTTTTTTTGTTAATTTTTTTTCTAAAAGTATTTATTTAGAAGGATGTTATAATATAATAATATTTTATAGCAATAAGAACCACCACCACCACCACCACCAAAAATGATATATATATATATATATATATAGTCATTTAGTAATTGCATAGTTATAGTCAGTTTTCATTTTAATTTCAGTAATTTTGTTATATGCTTTTATAATTTTATTTATTTATTTAGTTTTGGTAATTTTTCTTTTCTAAATATTTATTTATTTAGAACGATGTTTTAATTTAATAATATTTTAAAGTAATAATACTTATGTATAATATTTAGTAATAATACTTTACAGTAATACTATTTTTATATATTTAATATTTAGTTATAATAGTTATTGTATTATAATTTATTATAATTGTTGTTGTAATTTTGTTATATGCTAAAATTTCTAAATGTATTTATTTATTTAGAAGGATGTTATCATATAATACTGTTTTATAGTAATAATATTTATATATTATATTTAATATTTAGTTATAATGTTTTATAGTAATAATATTTATCTTTAGTAATTTCATATTTAGTAATTACTTATAGTCAGTTTTCATTTTAATTGGAGTAATTTTGTTATATGCTTTTCCCATTTATTTATTTATTTGTTTGTTTGTTTGTTTGTTTGTTAGTTTATCAATTTTAGTATAGTTTTAGTATATTATTTATTTTTATTAGATTTTTACTCTTCCTTTTTCTATTTATAATTTTGTTATTTTATTTGAAGTTTTAGTTTTCATTTTAGTACTACGATTAAACACATTTCAGTTTGCCAAATAAATCTTTATGCATTTCGACATTTTTCATCCAATATTTATATTTGATTTGATTTCAGTTTTACAACACTGCTCATATTATCATTCGGAGTTTTTATTTTAACCATAATATTTATATTAATATTTCATATATTATTCCTAACAAAATTTCTAATTTCCAGCTGACTGGCATGTAACTCAATTTTATTGAATCAAACCGAAGACGCTTTTACTCTCATTTGTGTTCATTTGTTCCTGCGCAGGTGATTTTAAAGGTAAATGGGATATCTGCTCATAGTTGTGTGAGTGATTCAGTCGATGTGTGAAGACGTTAGTGTACAAGGCTAAAGCAGAACATTACTATTCCCTTTCCAAATCCACAGTGATTTATTGACTGGCGTCTTTTGAAAACCAGTCCAGTTTTCAGGAGCAGAAAGCGGTCGGTTGGAGGTAAAGAGTCGACGGCGGTTTGATAATTAGGATGTTTGCCGACACATGACGCTGGCTTTAATCAATAGCGCGCCGTTCCGCCATTGATTTCTGTCATTCTCATTTCCCCACGCTGCACGTTTTTGTCCTGCAGATGTTTGCGTTTAAGTTTCAGAGCATCGGTTTGGGAAATATCCCATCGGCGGCAGTCAAACGCACTTGTCCGTGTGGATTCGGAGGCCGGGGATCCGGGATTTGCGGTGTAATCCTCATTGTGTTGCATAATTTACTCTAATCTAAAACAAATCCCCTCCATCCCGTGCTGAAACCTGATTAAATTCAGCGCTCGACCTCACCTGACCCTGCCCGGACACGCAAACAGGTAGCGTTTGTTTGGGTCGGACGTTCGCGCTGGCAGATTCTCTGAGGACGGATGAATTCTGAGCAGATTTGCTTCAATCCTCTTACACTCTGAGGAATAATTCATCCATGTTGAGTTCAGCGTTGGGATGTGTATTTTCTTATGAGACGATCCTGCCTCGTAAACGTTCGCTCTATATCTCGCTGTAATTGAACGTTGTGATCGTAGCTTTTTCTACTAGTTTAATCTGTTGTCATGACAACATAACAGCCAATCAGAACATTTAGCATTTTATTTATGCATATTATTGTGTGTGTGTGTGTGTGTGTGTGTGTGTGTGTGTGTGTGTGTACAAATGTATGTATATACAAATTTTAAATGTAAATTTGCAGAAAGTTATTTACATTTGTCCTTTTTTGCATATTTTATGTTAGTTATATTTATATAATTATATATACATAATATAAAAAGCTTTCTTGTAAGGTTATGGTTTGGTGTTATTACATTTTTTTTTTTTTTTTTTTTTTTTTACTTTTTTGCATATTTTATATTAGTTGTATAATTATAAATACACATTATGGGTTGGTGTAATTACACTAAATACTTAAAAATAAATAAATAAATAAATAAATACATACATTCCTTTTTTTATGTCTATTAGTTATATAATTATATATACATATAAAATTGCAGAACATTTTTGTAAGGTTATGGTTTTGTGTAATTACACTATATAATTAAAAAAAAAAAAAATAAAATGTTTTTTTCCCTTTCTGCATATTTTATATTATTTATGTAATTGTATATACATATATAAAAATTGCAGAAAGTTTTCTGGTAAGGTTATGGTTTTGTGTAATTACAATAAATAAATAAATAAATAAATAAACTTTTTTTGCGTATTTTATGTGTTATATAATTATATAAAAATTGCAGAACATTTTCGTGTAAGTTTATGGTTTGGTGTAATTATAGTATATACTTAAATGTCATTTTTACTTTTTCTTGCATATTTTGTATTAGTTATGTGATTATAAACATATATAATGTTTATTATTCTAAGTTTTACATCTAAATTTGCAGGAGGTTTTCTTGTCAGGTTGTGGTTTGGTTTAATTATAATCAGCTTTAAACGGTGTGTTGGGAATCTTCATTTAGACAGCTGAGCAAAGGTGTGTGTGGATAATGAAATGGCAGTAAATATGTTCAGGCTGATTTTGCACATGGGTGCTTTTGTCCTCTAAATATTAGTCACAGTGTCACATACACACTGATACGCTTCGCACTAAAACACACACACACACACACACACACACACACACACTCACACACACCCCAGCACTCAGAAAGCATTTGTTCCCCCTCATTAGCCACATGCTAACGGTTCAATCAGCCGCGAGTGTCTCAGGTGTTGGGCGTTCGTCACACGCTGATCTGCTGACATTACTCTGACATTGAGCCTCATGGAAGATTTCATCTTTAAACGATCGCCGTGATTCTTTAAAACTCGATTTGAGTCTGTAATGTGCCGTATTTCCCGGAGAAACTGAATATTCAGCAGGAAATAATGTGAGGTGGATCATGATTGATCATTTATGATACGATTGAGTGATGTGACGGGATAAAACACGGGACTGCAGAAAACTGTCTGCAGATTCTGCTGCACCATTAATGTGTAGCTGTTGAATAGATATTTACACAACAAAGAAATGTTGACAAAGAAATGTGTTATAATACAGAGTAAAACCGATTTCAGACAACACAGGATGATGACTATGGCAAAAAAAAAAAAAAAACTTTAAAATAATATACCTAAATGTGAACTGAATGCAATGTTTTCAAACATTTAAGGGGAGACACTGCAGGCAAAACACTGTTTTTTCATGCACCTGTTAAGTTTGAGATTTTGGGCTTTTTTTTTTTTTTTTTTTTTTTATAAAGTGTTTTTTCAGACTAGTGGAAAGAAAACATCCAAAACACACTGTTAAGCGTTCCTTTTATAGCATTTTATCTATTTGTGTCAGTAGATTTCAATGACAAAACACATTTTTAAAGGCTGTTTTTTTTTTTTTTTTTTTGTTCACACTGAGCCATAAATCTCACATCAGTAGCACTTACACACACCAAACTTTACATTTTTATTCCTGTCTATATTCTGAAGGTTTTTACAGAGGGATTTGTTCATATATATTTTGCTTGATTATATACAACATTTTATTCCCCCAAAATTTTGAAAATATATTTTTTTTTTTCTGTCTGTTCTAAGTATTTTCTGAATTATGGAGTGACAAAAATGAGATGCCCAAAATTTGACTGTGATATGTCAAAAAAATAAAAACAAGAATTTTGAAACTGACTTCGTCTAGTGTTTAGATTTTTGTGCTAGAAATGTATGCAAATTAGCACATTTCATTTTCAAAAATTGCATATTTAAACCTAACATTTTAGAAAACTTGTAATACAAAAAAATGTTTGCAGTTATCAATATAATCAACTGGGTAAGTAAGGCAATAACTATTAGTTAATTTATTTTTACCCTATTCACTTGCAGTGTCTCATCTTAATTGCATGTTTTTTACAACTGAATGGAAATGTATTACAGTTTAAATTTATATTAAATGCAATTAGCTGAACTTTACATGTGCTTTAGTATGTTAGTCAACACATCAGAATAAGTGTACTTCTTTAAAACACCACAAAAGTTTTTTGAAACTGATTTAATGTTTAATTTAATTTGACATGATTACAGACGTCACGTTTTAAGTGCTAGTAACTTGCTAATCATGCTAGCAACATGCTAGTAACATAGTAATTGTGCTACTAATTTGCTAATAATGCTAGCAACATGCTAGTATTATGCTAATCATGTCAGTAACATATTAATAATGCTAGCAACATGATAGTAATTTGCTGGTCATGCTAGAAACATGCTAGTAACATGCTTACCATGCTAGTAACTTGTTAAACATGCTAGAAAATTAGTTGGAAACGTACTAACTACATGCTAATCATGCTAGCAACATGATAGTAACTTGCTGGTCATGCTAGAAACATGCTAGTAAGTGTGCTCAATAGTGTACTCAATAGTGTACTACAAATGTGTGTGTGTGTGTGTTTTCTAATGAAAATCACTGAGGTCCAAATGTTTCACACTCCAAAAAGGACAGAAATGTTGACAAGTGTTAAGTGCATTGCATTATAAAGTTATTGCATTTTGATTCAAATTATGAATAGTGTGCACTGATGAATCATAATATAAACAGAGACATTTATTTTCGAAGATGAGGTCAGTTTTGACATTATTTAATTTAAAGTATGATTAAAATACAATTAAAGTATTAAATAAGCTGTGAGATGCCAGTTAAATGCTAATTTTAACTATAATTTAAGGAAAAAAAAAAAAGTAGAAAAATGAATAATGTCCTGGCAGAAAATGACTAGTGTACAGCTAAAACAAACAAACAAACAAACAAAAAAAAAACGATTGTATTGGTTAGATTTTCATAAAATATTGGTGTTGCGTCCTGTAAAACTGTCTGTTAAGAATTTTATCATATCACTACATTGATACTATGGTATTCTGAATAGTTGATGGATACTGTGGATGGTTCTGGATTGTTATTTACAGGCACAAAAGTCAAAAGAAACCATTCTCAAGTCTATATGACATTCTGGTCATTCAACATGTGGCTCAATTCCTCCAAAATCAGATTTTTGTTTATTTTAATGTCCAGAAATCATAAATACAATTAGTAATTTACATGCACACCTTTATTCAACAAGCTGCGTGATTTGAGCTCAAACACTGTAGTACTAAAGGTTATGAATGTCAGCAAACCCTTAAACCTGAGTATGAGCAATAGTAATGCACCACTAATGATCCTGATCCAATCTTTCTTTGTGTTTTCAGGTGTAATAACCGGACACAGTGCGCCGTTGTGGCCGGACCGGATGCGTTTCCCGACCCCTGTCCGGGAACATACAAATACTTGGAAGTCCAGTATGAGTGCGTCCCATACAGTACGTATATGTTTCACATCAACACGTCTGTCTGTAATAAACACACCATAACATCTTCCTCTTGCAGCTGAGTGAGAACGGCAGCCGGAGAACTGATTTATCCTTCTTTTTCCTGCAGTTAAAAGTCTCTCCTTCATTTGAACTCATCCGTTCCTATCTGCTGTGGGTGTGTGTGTGTGTGTGTGTGTGTGAGAGAAAGTTTGCATGATGACTTTGGTTACTGTGAGCTCTGTGATAAACTACGTAAGCGCTGCACTTTGTCAAAATGAGTAAGTTGCCAGATAGCTAATGATAGTGTTTGGCCGTGATAGATTGGCTCTTCTGTATCTTTAGTTATGAGAGCGCAGTGTCGCATCCATCTGCCCGCAGGAATACCTGCGCGTGAGCCGGGCTGTTTACTGTGCTGGCTTTTCCTTACGCGGCTGTTCGTCTTCACTGATAAATGAATGGCACGCGAGCGTCACTGTTCGCTGAATTGAGTTTAATTGCTGCGGACCGGAGCTGCTGAGGAAACAATGACTGTTTCTCGCTTCCTGCTGCTTCCTTATTACTGTTCAAAAGTTTAGGGTCAGTCAGATTTTTTTGAACAAAATAATATTTTTTATTCAGCGAGGCTGTTACATTGTAAAAAGTGAAATTTTAGAATGTAACAGAAGATTTCTATTTCAAATAAATGCTTTTGAAGTTTCTATTCATCAAAGAATCCTGAAAAATAAAATGTATCACTGTTTCCCCAAAACTTTTAGAATGATTTCTGAAGGATCATGTGACACTGAAGACTGGAGTAATGATGCTGAAAATTCAGCTATTTTACAATATATTCACATAGAAAACAGCTTTTTTTAAATTGTTACATTTTGTTCATGATTTACTGCAGCCTTGGTGAGCAAAAGACTGTTAACATTGAGTGAGTAATTCACTCCTTTATGTAATGTTACTTTGTAAAACTTTCTCTGGGAATCAAACCAATGACTTTGGCATTGCATGCTCTACTTTTTGAGCTAAAGGAACACCAGTTACAGTGTATAATGACTGTTATTTGTATCAGTCATATAAAATAAAATAAAATAATAAAATAGTCACTACTGACAGGTTAACTGAAGCATTTTTATCACATTTATAATTTATGTTCATGATTATTTAATGTTTACTGCTACAGATGACAAGTGAATTCATTATTATATTAATAGTAATAATTACTACTGTAAAAGGTTTGGGGAAAGATTTATTTTTAATGTTCTGATAAGTAAAATAAAATACAATAAGTGTCACCACTGACAGCTTAACTGAACCATTTTTATAACATTTATAATTTATGTTCATGATTATGTAATGCTTACTGCTACAAATGACAAGTGAATTCAATATTATATTAACTGTAATATTCACTACTGTGAAAGGTATGGGGAAATATTTTTTTTTTAACGTTCTGATAAATAAGATATAAAATAAAACAAAACAAAATAAAATAAAACAACAAACAAAACAAAACAGAAAATAAAATAAAATAAAATAAAATAAAATAAAATAATGAAATGAAATAAAAATTGAACCCAAAAACCAAATACTGTATGTAGAATGAAATTTAAGTCACATGCAAAATGTGCAATAATAAAAATAACTGACTAAAAAAATAAAATAAAAGTTAAATAAAAAGCTTTTTTTGTTTTGTTTTGGCATGTATAACATGGTATGTACATATGTGACAGTAACACCATCATTTAAAGTGTTTTTGTCATGAAAAACTAGCATGACTCCAGAAAGCATGGAGCAAGCAAGCAAAGCAAGCAACTGTTGTTGCACAGAAAAAAACTGCAGGATGATTCTCCAGCAGTCTTTGTAGAAGCTGTTTCTGGAACAACCTAGTTACCTAGTCAGTAAGTCAGAATGACAGAATGTTTACTTTTTGGTAAATGATTCCATGAATATCAAATTGCCAATTAACAGATCACAAACGAGTCATCTGATGGCTTGAGTCCTCACAATCTCACATGTGTAATTTAATCGGCGTTATCCAGAGGACGTTTGAGAGAGCGTTTGTCACTGTCAGAGCGCATTCACACGTGTTTATGTGGAAGAGACGCGTCGCCTGTTTATAATAATATTATCGGTGACAAATGCACCTCAGCGCATATTAAATCTGTCATTCTGAGGTCACATGAAAGGAGAGTGAAGCAGGGTTGAAAGTGAGCGGAAGATCGGCTTGATTAAGAGAAGAACAGATAGTGTCGAAAAAAAAACGAGATGAATGAACTTGTTAATGGAGAGGGAAAAGCGGGCGGAGCTTGTGAACTCACAGCAAGGACAAATAAAGCAGGTTTACCTGGAAATACCTCTCTTATGCTCACCAAGGCTACTTTTATTTTTTATTACAAATACAGTAAAATAGTGAAATATTATTACAATTTTATATAACTAGTTTCTATGTGAATATATTTGAAAATATAATTTATTTCTGAGATGCAATGCTGAATTTTCAGCTGGCATGAAAGACTTGAAGTGGGCGGAGCTCCATAAACACAGTGGGCGGGGCATTTGAGGTCAGGTGGACCTGAGGGTAGGGTTTGCTGAGCTAATTCAAATGTATAGTGAAGACACGTCCTGATTTTGACATTCTCTTCGTCTCTTAGTGAAGTTGAATTTCTGGTCTCGGTTTGATCAAAGTTTCACTTATCAAAGAAAGTCATGAGAGAGAAATGCTGAAGTCAGGAAGGGATATTTGTTGAACATATGTGAGATACAGAGTGAAACGCTTTAGTGTTTTGCAGCGGAGAATGGCAACGGGTATCGCGTGTTTGACGCGTGTTAGTATTCATAAAGCGGTGAGTGTGTGACTGACAGCTGGTGCCTCTCTCTTTACACATCAAACACAATACACACCGGGACAGTGAAGGTGATTTTGTGTTCAGGCTGACCCTGAGTGATGGACACTGCTGTTGATGTCTGGAGCTCAGGGTGCCATTATTTTGTAGTTTTGTAGTCAGCTTTGACCTTGAATTCTTCTGCAGAATTATTGAAGCACACTGACACACACACACTCACACACCCCATCATCTTACTGACTTTCAGATAATCAATACATACACTCCTCTGTTGTTTCTTGTTAAATTGTATATATCAGAGTTTAATGGGGCAGAGCAGACTGACACGTCCGCTTTTGCCTTGTGTTTTTGTTCGAGGTGAGACTATCACTGCATCCCGAAACGAATACTTCCCTGCTATATAGTCAGTGCTGGGTAGTAACAGATTACATGTAATCCGGATAATGTAATCAGATTATATTATGTATTGTGCATGCAATAGCAATACATTTTTCAAAATGTAATGTGATTCTCTGTAATTCTTCTTTTTCATATTTTTAATGTTCTTTTCTGAAATATTCTACCACTTTTGACCACTGGATTTATCAATAAAGCAATAAGCCCCTGGAAGCCGTGGTTTACAGTGAATTTATAACAGCTAAGGGGTGAAGCGGAGTGCCTAAAACCCTTAGAAGCTTATCTTCCACCAAACAATGTAGTTTCTCAGAAACAGTTGTGGTTGCAACAAAGTGGTTGCCGAGCAACACACAAAAGTAAACAAAGGTGTGTGTTTGGAGAATAATTTACAACATGCTTAGAACGCGGCTCAACCAATCAGAATCAAGGACCAGAACTATCGGTTTTATAAAATTTAAGTTTAGAACACCCTAGTAACTGCGTAGCAATGCCCTGCCAACCACCCAGAACACCCTAACAACCACATAATAATGTCCTAGCAACCACCCTCAAGACTAAAAACTACTTAGCAACACACCTAAAAGCTTCTCAGTACACCTTAGCAACTGTATAGTGATTCCTTGGCAACCACCTAGTAATTCCCTATTTCCTAGCCCCCCTACCACCCAGAACACCCTAGCATCCACATATAGCAACATATCAAAAGAACTTAGAAGACCCTGGAAACTCTATAAGAACACCTTTTAGCCACTCAGTACAACCTATCACAATGAGCATCTTGGCAACTGTCTAGCAATGCATCTAAAAGCTCCTCAGAATACTTTAGCAACTGTAAGGTGATAAGTAGCAATTCCTTTGCATCCAATCAGAACACCTTCATGCAATATACTAAAAAGCTCTTAGAATACCCTAGCAACTGCATACCAGTGCATTCCAACCACCCAGAATACCTTAGCAACCACATATTTAGCAACGTCCTAGAAACCACCCAGAACATGTTAGCGACCACATAGCAATAGCCTGGCAACCACCTTCAACACTTAGTAACACATGTAAAAGTACCTTGGAATAGCTTAGCAAATGCATAATCATTCTCTAGCAGCCTCCTAATAATTCCCTAGCAACCACATAGCAATACCCTAGCAACCACCAAGAATACTGTATCAATTGCATTGCAGTGTCCTGACAACTGTAACTTCTTAGTAATCTAAAAGCATCTCAGCATACTTTAACTACTGAATCATAATTTTCTGACAACCACATAGTATTTTCCTGGCAACCACCCAGAACACCCTAGCAACCCCATACATAGCAACAACCTAAAAACCACCCAGAACACATTATAAACCGCATGGTAATGCAACCACCTACAGTACAATGCGTTAAAAACTCCTTAATAACTGCTCAGTAATCTAAAATCACCTCAGTATACATTAACAATTGTGTAGCAATTCCCTGGCAACTCAGAACACCCTAGTAACCACATACATGGCAACGCTCTAGAAACACATTACAGAACACATTAGAAACCATGTAGCATCCTGGCAACCACCCACAACACTTAATAATAAAATGTTTCTCAGAATAGCTTAGCAACTGCATAGTGATTCTCTGGCAACCGTCTTGTAATTCCCTAGCAACCCCAATACCCTAGTAACTATGAAAACATCAACTGCATTGCATTGTCCTGACAACTGTAAGTTTTTGTAAACTAAACACTTCAGTATACTTTAGCAACTGAATAGCAATTCCCTAGCAACCACCTAGTTTTTTCCTACCAACCACCCAAAACACCCTAGCAACCACATATGTAGCAACATCCTAGAAACCACCCAGAACATGTTCACAACCATGTAGCAGTGTTCTGGCAACCACTCTCAACACTTACTAACACATCTAAATTTACCTCAGAATAACTTAGCAACTGCATAATGATTCTCTGGCAACCACCTAGTAATTCTCTAGCAACCACATAGCAATACCTTAGTAACCACCGACAACACTTTCAACTACATATCAGTGTTCTGACAACTGTAACTGCTTAGTAATCTAAAAGCACCTCAGTGTACTTGATCGACTGAATAATACTTTTCTGGCAACCACATAATATTTTCCTAGCAACCACCCAGAACACCCTAGCAACCACATAGCAATACCCTAGCAACCACTGAAAACACCTTATCAACTGCATAGCAATGTCCTGACAACTGTAACTGCTTAGTTGTCTGAAATCAGCCTAGTATACTTTATTAACTAAATAGCAGTTCCCTGGCAACAGCAGTGCATTTTCATAGCAACCATATAGCAATACCCCAGCAACCACGAAAACACCGTATGAACTGCATAGCAATGTCTTGACAATTGTAACTGCTTAGTAATCTAAAAGCAGCTCAGTATATTTTAGCAACTGAATAGCAATTATGTAACAACCATGTAGAATTGTCCTAGTAACCACCCAGAACACCTTAACAACCACATACATAGCAACACCCTAGAAACCTCCCAGAACATGTTAGCAACCATGTAGCAGTGTCCTGGAAACCACCCTCAGCACTTAGTAACGTATCTAAAAGTACCTCGGAATAGCTTAGCAACTGCATAATGATTCTCTGCCAACCACCTAGTAATTCCCCAGCAACCAAATAGCAGTACCCTAGCAACCACAAAAACATCAACTGCGTTAATAACTAAACACTTCAGTATACTTTAGCAACTGAATAGCAATTTCCTAGCAACCACCTAGTATTTTCCTAGCAACCACCCAAAACAACCTAGCAACCACATATGTAGCAACATCCTAGAAACCACCCAGAACATGTTAGCAACCATATAGCAGTGTTCTGGCAACCACTCTCAACACTTAGTAACACATCTAAATTTACCTCAGAATAGCTTAGCAACTGCCCATTGCTTCTCTGGCAACCACCTAGCAATTCCCTAGCAACCACATAACAATGCCCTAGCAACCACCGAGAAAACCTTGACAACAGCATACCAGTGTCCTGGTTACGACTGTAACTGCTTAGTAATCTAAAAGCACCTCAGTATACTTGATCAACTGAATAATAATTTTTTGGAAACCACATAATATTTTCCTAGCAGCCACCCAGAACACCCTAGCAACCACATAACAATACCCTAGTAATCACGAAAACACCATATCAACTGCATAGAAATGTCCTGATGACTGTAAATGCTTAGTAATTTAAAATCAGCTTGGTATACTTTATCAACTGAATAGCAATTCCCTGGCAACAGCATTATATTTTCATAGCAACCATATAGCAATACCCTAGCAACCACGAAAACACCATATCAACTGCATAGAAATGTCCTGACAGCTGTAACTGCTTAGTCAACTAAAATCAGCCTAGCATACTTTATTAACTGAATAGCAATTCCCTGGCAACAGCATTGTATTTTCATAGCAACCATATAACAATACCCTAGCAACCACGAAAACACCATATCAACTGCACAGAAATGTCCTGACAACTGTAACTGCTTAGTAGTTTAAAATTAGCTCAGTATACTTTATCCCTGCCAACCACATAGTAATTCGCTAGCAACCATGTAGCAATACCCTAGCAACCACCGAAAACACCTTAACAACTGCATAGCAATGTCCTGACAACTGTAACTGCTTAGTAATTTAAAATCAGCTTAGTATAGTTTATCAGCTGAATTGTAATTCCCTGGCAACCACCTGAAACATCCTAGCAACCATAGAGCGTTGCCATAGAAACCACATTAGCATGGTATTTACACAGAATGTAGCTTTTCAGTTTTTCAGGTTGTTTGGTGTCACTATGATCTGAAAACAGAATCCGTTCGTCAGTGAACGAGGGTCAGATGTCGTCTGTCTACACCGCAGATATCGAGCCGCTGGTCTGTTCGGACTCTTAGCAGGTGCAGCTCAGACATTTCATTAGCGCTTCATTACTGTTGTCTTAAATCCAGATCCCAATAATGCTTTTCAGCAGGAGCGGGACGAGGAGAGGCCATCCGGCCCAGCATGCATTGTGCTGGTTTTGTTCTCGTCTGTTGAACAGAGAGATCGGCTGTATGGATTCTGGCCTTTCTGAAGGCAGGAGAATGAGAGCTGATTGTTTTGGCAGGTTTTTTTGCACCTGCGTCTTTCTCTGGCTGTAATCAATCTTGCGTGCATAAGCTGATCTCGCTCGGTGCTGTTCGCGTGTAATGTTCTGTCGTCCCGCCAGACGATTCGCCATCATCCGCTTTAACAAACAGCACCTGTGCTCAATCTGCGAGCGCGCGCTCCTTTACCTGTCGCAGGGTTACCGCGGCGACCCGCCGTTTGCACAACATCGTTTTGTTGTCGTGGCACCGGAGCACCGTCGACGTCTAATCAGAGCCTGCTAGTCAGAATCGTTATTGTTAACTTAAACTAAAACCACATACACGCAAATCATTACTTGAAAAAAGTAAATGTTAACTGAAGCAAATAAAGTATACAAAACTTAAATGTGACCTTGGAATACAAAACCAGTCATGCTGTAAGTAGCACAGGTTTTTTTTTTCTTTTTTTTTTTTGCAATTTCAGATTACAGATTATCAAATAGTTGTATTTCGAACAAATATTGTCCTGTCTTAACAAAACATACATCAATGGAAAGCTTATTTATTCAGCTTTCAGATGATGTATAAATAAGCAAATGGCATTTATGACTGGCTTGTGGTCCAGGGTCATAATGTATTATATTGTTTAAGCTGGAAAAAAATGTTAACCGAAATAAAATATAAAAATGGAACATTATTTATGGCAGTAAAATATATAAAACAAAATATAATAAATGTTAACTGAAATAAAATGTACAGAATTAATGTTAAATATTAATAAATTATACAAAATTCAGCGGAAATTAATAAAATATACAAAAACTTTTGTATTATTTAAGCTAGTAAAAATAACTAAAATAAAATAAATGTTATTTAAAATAAAAATAAAATTGAAATAATTGAAATAAAATATACAAACACTTAAATATATGACATTAAAATAGCTATTAAAAGTATGTAAGTTAAATAAATTAAATAAAATATAAAAAATATATTAAATATATTATTTTGAGCTGGTAAAAAATATATAAAATATCAACTGAAATAAATAAAATATACAAAAACATATATTAAGTTAGGAAAAATATAAAAAAATGTTATTTAAAGTAAAATCAAAAAGTTTAATTAAAAATAAAATATACAAAAACTTAAATATAATATTATTTTAAACTTGTAAAAATGTGTAAAATGTCAACTGAAATAAAATATACAAAATGTTAACTGAAATAAATAAAACGTACAAAAACGTATATACTAAATTAGTAAAAATATTTAAAAATATATATTTTTTTAAATAAAATAAAAAGGGTGAATTGATAGAAATACTTAAATATAAACAAAAACTTAAATATATGATATTTAAAATAGCTATTAAATGTATGTACGTTAAAATAAATTAAATATACAAAACCAAATATTTAAACTAGTAAAAATTTACAAAATGTCAACTGAAATAAAATATACAAAATGTTAGCTGAAATAAATAAAATATACAAAAACTTAGTTAGTTACTAGGTTAGTAAAAATATCTAAAAATAAATGTTAGCTAAAACAAAATACACAAAATGTAACTGAAATAACTAAAAAAAAAACCTGAATGTACTAAATTATTTTTCAAGGCAACATTTATATAGTTTAAATTTATGTAAAATAACCCAAACTAAAATAAAAAAAATTACAAGCTATTTAAATAAATGAATGAATAAATAAATGCAATTAAAATAACTAATAATAATAATAATAGTAATAGTAATTAAATGGCAAAAACACAACAAAATTAGTGAAATGCTAACTGAAATTAAAAATGAAACATAAAGTATAATATATAAAATCTAAATATGATGCAAGCACAGAATCCAGCGGTTTAGTCATTTTGGCTTCCGTCGACCCACTGCTCTCATGCAGCTGCTGCGGTGCAACCAATCAGCCCTTGTTAATTACCCTGATGCTGAACGACCAGTTAATTGGTCTTGGCAGTATCTGGACACCATCAGGTGTTTATCATACGCAGGTGATTACAGGTATCGGGGCGGCTTTGAATCCGATTAAAGCCAGAGCCAAGACATCGGCGTGTTCCTGGCCGTGTTCGCCGGCCCTCCCGTGACCCGCCGAGAGGTTCAGTGGAGATTTGGAGAGATCAGAGCATCCAAATAAACGTCCGCTGGGCTTTCGCCCCAAAAATCACAGAATATAATGAATGTGGACAGCGCCGAAGACCGCTGCCGTGCTGGAAAACAGATTGCGCCCACGAGCAGCTCGCGGAAATCATCTCAATCTCCTTTCCAAACGGCTTGGCTCTTCTCGAAGCTTTTTGATCCAACCGTCCACAGAGGACGCTGAAAATATCAGTATCAGATTATGGATGTACAGAGACCCAAACCATAGCCTTGTGGGTTTATTAATTTAGGTTGTTTTTAGGTCAGTAATTAAATCATCGAGAGCCTAATGAGTCCCGTGTTTCATCTGCTTGTCTGATTTGTGACCCTGAAGAGGAAATGTGGCCAGAACGCCAGCAGAGTCAGCGATCGGACGCAATAAAAACTACAATTGACCATTTTCCTGTCCAGTTTTTTTTTTAAAGCATTACAGACACTAATCCTAGTTTTTATTGCTGTTTGATTGAGAGCTATTAGATACGTTTTTGTTCTTTCCTTGAAATGATGTTTTTGGTGTTTGCTCACCTCAGAGATCCTGCTAGAGTGTATCCAAAAAATAAAATACAACAACACGTTCATAGTTTGACATCTGATTGATTGATTGATTGATAGATAGATAGATAGATAGATAGATAGATAATGTAAAATTACAAAAAGATATGGTTTTACAGATCTCCCAACCTTTTACATTCTCATGTTGTGATGCTCAATGAGTGTTTAGACTCTTACAATTCAATAAGACTATCAATGAGACATAGATAAGACAAGATATTGTTAACAAAAAACAAAACAAAACAAAACAAAAAACAAAAATATAAACTCAAAAATTAAATTAAATTAAATTAAATTAAATTAAATTAAAATACCTTGTCACTACTGTGAATTTAACTGCATCATTTTTATAAAATTTTTAATTATGTTCATGATTATTTAATGTTAATGAAATGTTAATTTTAATGTTTTCTGCTAGAAAAAAGAAAAGTGAATTCAATATTATATTAACACCATAATTCACTTCTGTTCAAAGGTTTGGGGTAAGGTTTATTTTTAATGATCTGCTCACCAAGGCTGCATTTATTTTATTTTATTTTATTTTATTTTATTTTATTTTATTTTATTTTATTTTATTTTATTTTATTTTTATGAAAAATACAGTAAATCAGTAATATTGTGAAATATATTAACACTTATTATCATCGGTGTTGAAAACAGTTGTGCTTCTTCATATTTTTGTGGAAACTGTGATAAATTTTATTTTTATGGATTCTTTGTTGAATAGAAAGCTCAAAAGAACAGCATTTATTTGAAATCGAAATCATTTGTCATTGCAAATGTCTTTACTGTCACTTTTAATTAATTAAATGCATCCTTGCTGAATAAAAGTATTAATTTCTTAAAAAAAAAAGCTTGTTGACCCCAAACGTTTGAATATAATATAATATAATACAATATAATATAATATAATATAATATAATGAGCATTTTTCTGTAATTAATTGCAATTAATCCCAGCTAACATTAAAGTTTTCTATACATTTATATGCAATAATTTCACATCCAATCTTCAAATTATGTATGTAGAAACAACTTAAAGACAGTATATTTTTAATATTTGTTATTTTTATTTGTGACTGAAGGTGAATATTATTGAATAGTATATTTATATTGAATAGTACTCAATAGGTGAATAGTATATTAGTCTCTAGGAAATTATTCTTTTTTTTCCTCCTTTTTTAACCTCTGACTATAGCAATTCAACATTACAGTGTAATTGATAGCTATCAAATTTAACATTTATTAGGCTTTTAAAAAATAACATCTTCAAATTTAAGTGAACTTAAAACAATCTTCAAATAAAACCATTATTTACTTGTGCTCTTCAGCAAGTAGGAAATATACAGAATCTGAATAAAGTTATTAAACGCTAAATTCTAAATAAAGCATAGGTGAATAGTTAAAGCTGGAAAAAGTTATTGACTTTCTCTTTTTTCTTTTGTTCTTTGATTAATTAGACATCACAGCATCTGAGTTCTTAGGTTATGGGTTAACTGCATTAAATATTTTTAACTCACATTTGATTCACAGATAATGTACTCACCCCCTTGTCATCCAAGATGTTCATGTTTTTCTTTCTTCAGTCATAAAGAAATTGTTTTTTGAGGAAAACATTTCAGCATTTTTCTCCATATAATGGACGGTCCTGAGTTTGAACTTCCAAAATACAGTTTAAACGCGGCTTCAAACGATCCCAAATGTGGCTGTAAACGATCCCAGCCGAGGAAGAAGGGTCTTATCTAGCGAAACGATCGGTTATTTTCATAAAAATAATACAATTTAAATACTTTTTAATCTCAAACGCTCGTCTCGTCTTGCTCTCCCTGAACTCTGTTTTTTTCCGGTTCATGACAGTTAGGGTATATCGAAAAAACTCCCATCTCATGTTCTTCCTCAAATTCAAAATCATCCTATATCGCTGTTTTACCTTTTTTGTTAAGGGTGTTTGATCTTCTTTGCAGGTTGACTTTGCAAAGACTGGGTCGGTACTTCTGCAGCGATGTTTTTCGACATACCCTAACTGTCTTGAGACAGAATACACAGAGTTTTGGGAGAGCAAGACAAGACAAGCGTTTAAGATTAAAAAGTATTTAAATTGTATTATTTTTATTAATGAAAATAACCGATCGTTTCGCTAGATAAGACCCTTCTTCCTCGGCTGGGATCATTTACATCTGAATTTGGGATCGTTTGAAGCCGCATTTAAACTGCATTTTGGAAGTTCAAACTCCATATCAGTCCATTATATGGAGAAAAATGCTGAAATGTTTTCCTCAAAAAACATAATTTCTTTACGACTGAAGAAAGAAAGACATGAACATCTTGAATGACAAGGGGGTGAGTACATTATCTGTGAATCTTTGTTTTGGAAGTGGACTTCTCCTTTAACACACTAATTTTGACAGCACTAAATAATATAATATAATATAGAAATTAAATGAAAAATAAATGACTCATATGATATTTAATTTTAACTCTTGAGGTTGATGATTGACATTTAAGCACTGATCATTTGTTGGAAAGAAGAGGAAAAAAAAAAAAATTCAGAAGCTGCTTTGCACTCTTTCATGGCGCAGCAGCAGGATTATCAGCGTTTACGTCAGATCACCGCTGGAGCGCTGGAGCCATTTTAACCTCGTTAGTCTAGTTAGCTTTCATCATTACTAGGCCGTTTCAGAGGATTTCGATTTTGATTCAGAGAGATTATTCACGCAGCAACACCTCTCACTCGCACCTGCTGTTAAACACAACCTGCCAACGTGAGCGTGTGAGTGTGTGTGTGAGAAGATTTCATACACCTCACTGCTCTTTCTGTGTGGTTTTGATCAAGTGTGAAGAGTGAGATTGACCGGTTATGTTTCATAACAGCTGACCTCTCTCTCTTCAGCTCAGACATCAGCTAGATATATTTGTGCATTTAGCTGCGCTGCAAACTGTGCACAAAATAGTGCTTTTCAAGCAAGAATTCACCCAAAAATGAAATTTTGCTGAAAATGCACACATCCTCAGGCTATCCAAGATGTAGATGAGTTTGTTTCTTCATCAGATTTGGAGAAATGTACCTTTGCATCGCTGACTCACCAATGGATGTCCAAACAGCTGATGAAAACATCACAATAATCCACACCACTCCAGTCAATCAATGAACATCTGCATGTTTGTAAGAAACAAATCCATCATCAGACGCTTTCTCCAGTGAAAAAGTGGTCTGGTCTGAATCAGGAGAGAAATCTGCACAGATCAAGCCCTGTTTAAAACGGCTCTAAACAAATATGTGGCTGGATATTGATGTGAGAGACAACAGTAGATGGACTTTTTCACTGCAGGTACACTGTAAAAAAAAATTCCGTAAAAAAACTGAAAAAGTACTGGCAGCTCATTACCTGGACTTTGTACCGTGAATTTACGGTCTGTTAATTTACAGTCTGCCACCAGTAAAAAAAAAAAACAGGATTTTTTCTGTTTTAATGGTGTGTATGTATATATATATATAGCAAATAAATCCAGCACAATATACAAATTGAACATGGTTTATTTTTACTTCATGTAAACATTCTTAAAAGTGCATTCAATGGCTTTTGTTTGCCTTAAGTGGGTTAGGAGTAAACAATATCAAATACTCAATTCATTTAACAATGTGTCAAACTTTGAAAAATGCTTGTATTGTAAAAGACAGTTTAGCTTTAAACAGTAACGGACAGAATTAAAAAAAAAAAAAAAAAAAAGAAAAGAAAACATGAGCATCTGTACAATACAGGTGTTGCACTAAAAAGTGGTCACAAAATTTAAACTTCAAACTGTAAAACAGTCAAGATTCAAAACTTTTTTTTTCTTATAAGAGAAAACAATATTGTTTAGAGGGATAGTTCACACAAAAATGTTAATTCAGTCAATTACTCAGCCTCATACCATTCCAAACCCATAAGACTTTCATTCATTTTTAGAACACAAATTAAGAGTATTTTTAGTTAAATCTGGGTACTTTCTGTCCCTCTATTGATTGTCTATGCCACTACCATTTTCAAGGACTCCAGTGGCTTGACAACAGAATTTTGAAGTTCATTGTAACAGAAATATCATTGAAGTGATGCAGTTCATTATAGGGGATGTATTATTTCCCATTTAATTGCATGTTTAATGCAAGTGCCATTTTTTTCAATTTAAAAACTCAAATATTACATGGATTTTCAAAATTGTTCATGCAAGAGTCTTGGAGGAATGCATAGCCACTTGGTTGCCTTCATCTCAAACCACGTTCAGGAGTTCTTCACAGGAAAATTCTAAAAGAAATGGATAATGATAAAAATGAAATGAATGAAACTGAACTACAGAGTAACATGCAGGTTGGAGATGGATCAATCAATCATACAGTATTTTAAGTTCATTAAATGAACTGCTAACCCTAATACTTGCCAATTAAAATATTTGTTTATAAATTGCTTAACTTACATTTCCAATAGTCTCCGTTGTTATCTGTCATACGAGCTTGTCAGATCATCTGTGTCTTACAATATACTTCATTATTTTCAATTAAATAAACAAATACACATTTCATAACATACGTGTTGCTTACTTCTGTATGAATTCCAATGCAAGTGCCGCCTTTTCTGGGTATTTGTAGCTCACAACCTCAACAGTGGTCATTAACTTCTTGAACGACAGCAATCTTGAACTGCCCATCACCTTAAACACAAAAGACATTACAAAATGACCATATACATAATGACAAGCAGTTTGAACACACCTTATACACACAAGGATGATAACATGCAAAAGTAATCAATCCAATCATTTTGGTAACATCAGCACGTTGTCTGTGACGTGGCTTCTGACGCATCAGACAGCAAACAACTTCACATTGTTGTGAAAGTCAACAGAATAAATGACTCAATAACTATTTTCTTTCTGATACTTAACACTAATGTTAAATAAAACTGTTAATAAAACATAATACAAACCCATGATAAGAATGCAGGTGTGCTTGAGATTCACAGTACAGCAGCAATCACGTCCTGTCATTAAAAAAGAAAACGAAAGAAACACAACGGTCATTTTGACATAATGTCGTGTGCATTTGTCCATTAGAGTGAGAAAGATAACTCGAGGAGCTAACGTTACTGGCACGCTGACCTGAAGCGGCATTATGGCACGGCTACCGTGCGTCGGACGGCTCTGTTTACACAGTCGCTTCACAGACAACTTGCTAGTAACGTTACCGAATTAGTTTCTGTTTTGCATTTTATATTCCGTGTGTGTGTAAAACAGACACTAAAAGGTCAAAACTTACCTCATTTGGCAGAAAACTCCACGAGGAAGATGTCTGACGATATGCAGAGAAATGTTGAGTGCGACGGCTCCAAACAAGCCAGACAGCAACTGACAGCAACTAAGTTAACCTTACGTAAACCATTTATGTGACATTTAACTCGTTTACCACGAAGAGTATGAAAAACATGTTTCCCAAATTCGAAAGCCGACATTAAAATGAAACTTTGACCGAGAAACTCTCCATTTCTTCTCTTCACTGTTTTCGCGCCTATATAAGCAACCAACGTTCTTGTTCCCACAATGCAAAGCATGATTCAAAAATACAGAAAAACACCTGTAAAAACCAAAAACGGAAAATTTCCTTTAATTATTAGGGTATATTGTACTGTATTTTTACGGATTTTTTTTACAGTGTAGCGTTATTATGGATTCTGGGCGTATTTTGGCCAGAAGCAATGGTTAATACTTTTTAATTTAAAACCCCTCCAAAAGTGCGTTTCTGCTAATGCTAGTGTCGGCGTTCTCATCCGCTCCAGATCTTCCTGCTGCGGTGGTTCTCTATGGTCGGTGTTTGTGTGTTTGACTTTGTAAAGAGCTGGTGTCAAGCGTTAATTGTTGATCCTGCGGTTCGGTGGAAATCACAGTCCCAGAGCACTTAATTTCCCTTTAACACGCGCACTCGCAAACCCTCCAGACGCTCTACAGCAATCAAACACAATCACCACCGTCACCACATCCATTCATTTGGAGATTTTTAAGTGCTGTCAGGCCTCACGTGTCTAAGACGGGAGAATCTCACCCCATGTCTGGGTCACGCTTCAGCCCAAAATGAGAATAAAACACAAATGACATTCTGCGTTCGGCGGATGCTTCATCTGAAGCCATGTATACGGTTATTCAAGGTGCTTTTCATTCTGTGTGGGTGGAAATAAAACCATGACCTTGTTGTCGTCAGCGTCAGGATCTTTCATTTGAGCTACGGGAATGAAAAATCAGGAACGAAAGCTCTTCATATATCACAACCTATTCAAATGTTTTTTTTTTAATATTATAACAATGCCTGTCCTTTTTATTGCAATTGGCATAAAATATTTACAGTACATGATTTACTGTAAATAAGGTTATACATGTATAAATAAATTATACACCAAAATTTATTTGCATTGCAATAATAATAATAATAATAATGGCTTTTTTTGTAATTGTGCTTAATTCTCATGAATATAATGCTTTAATGCTAATAATAATGCCATTTTTTATTTATTTTTAAATGTGGTTAATCGTCCTGAATATAATGCGTTACTGCTAATAATAATAATAATAATAATAGCAATAATAAAAATAAAAAATATAATAATAATGACATTTTTATTTATTTTTAAATGTGGGTTAATTAATAAGTTAATTGTCATGTATATGATGATTTAATGCTAATAATTATTATTAATTATTATTATTATTATTATTATTATTATTATTTATACTTATATATAATATTATATCTAATTATATCTAAATAATGATAATTAATAAAAGTCTGTAATAACTAAATACTTTTTTAACATGAGGAGAAAATAAATAAACAAACAGCCTATATAGTTTGATACAGTAGCTTATGTGTGTGTGTGCATATAACAAAGAAATGTATTTAATTAATAGAATGCTTAAAATACTTAAAATACTTAATACTTAAAATATTGTTTTTTTTCTTTTAATGTCCATTTTATATATACACACACACACACACACACACAATTGTTGTTTTATATTAATCTTATTTTTAATAATAATAATGTGTAATAAAACATTTACATTAGGATTAATGTAATAATAATAATAATAATAACAAAAATGTGTGTTTTAGTTTTTATTTAAATAGGTACATTTTATTGTAATTTCCACCAACAATGTAATTCTTAAATTACATGTAAAAATGTACTGAAAAAGGCTGGGGGAAAAAATCACTCAAAGTTCAGCTAATTGTAATTGATATATATTTAATAAAACCTTTCATTTAATCAGTTGATTGTATTTAACATTTTTACTTTTTATTAATCGTTTTTAATAAAAATAATAGTCATGGTAAATAAATAAATTTTTTTTTTTTGGATTTTGCTTTATTTCGTTTGTTTTTGGGCTGAACTTTATCCCGGACATGTTGTTGACGGCTGTCATGACTCTCTCTGTCTTTCTCTCTCTGAGAGTCAGCTTTGATTGCCATGTATCGACACGCCAGTTGTAACACGGTTTTTTGCTGATTGATGCATTGACATGGTTGAAGTGATGTAGCTGGAAGACACCTGGACACTTGAGGAAAAGTGCTGGATTCGCTCTGACGTGTGTGTGTGTGTGTGTGAGTGAAACACCTGCAGCCTGCAGTTGTTAAATCAGCTGTGCTGACATGCTCTAATATGTTTACTCTTATCAGCTACACACACATTTCCATTCATTCATAATTCACCGGCCGCGGCACCTCAGAGGTCAAACAGCGTAAACGCTTTAATACGAGTTTAAGTCTGCTGCTGGTTTGGACTTTATCTGACAAGCAGAAAAGGGCTGTTAATGTGTCTGTTTTCCTGCTCTTAATGAAGCGTTTCGCTGTAATCAGGAGACTAAATAGTTTTCTAATCAGCCGTTTAGCACTGACTTAGAATCAGTGTGAATTGCCATTCACATTTTATTTTCATAATATGATACATTTCATAGTGAAGCAGGATATTTGGGGATCTTGATTTTATCCGTCTGGTTTTGATTGGATGATGAGAAGAGTCTGTTTGACAGGCGGTGGGAGAGGATGACGCTAAGCTCGTCTCTCATACCGTTATAACCCAGAATATTTCAGCACTCCGTGTGCTTAATAAAAGTATCGCTCAAAATAACACCTTGTCAATATCACACCTTGTGAAGAAGAAGTGCACTAATTGTGTTGAATGTGCAATTGTGGTGAACTTTGACATTTTTAAAGTATATTTTAAAAAAAACTGGACTTGCAGATAATATAATATTAATTAATGAAAGGCCACTTAAATGACACTTTCATGACTTTTTCTGAACACACTTAAGTAGACTTTTAAAAAGTGACCTTCGTAATAATGTCAAATTAAAAGTTTTACTTTAAAGTTGAATCATTATATTTTAATAATCTTATGTCATGTTTTAAAAAAGCACACTTATGTTGATATGTTGACTTACATACTAAAGCACACGTAAAGTATTTGATTAGCATTTTAACTGTAGTGTGTTATACAATATTACATTTAAAGTTAATAGATTTTAAATGTACTAAATTGCAATTTCATTACAAATTTAATTACAAATATATTTACATTTTACAATTTAGTTTAGCATAAATGCTTGTAAAAATTGATTATAATTGCAACTTTTACGTTATTCTTTATTTTATTATATTAAATTGCAATTTCATTACAAATGTGTTTAAATGGGTATCTTTTAGTTTTTAAATTATTCTTATTTGAATAAGTTATTTATTTATATTATTCATGTTTAGTGTTATTAATTATATAATTAATATAATTAAGAAGAAGAAGAATTCTTATATTTGTTTTATTTAAAATAAGTATATTTTATTGTTATTTCCACCAACAATATAATTATGAAAAATTACATATAAAGACCTACTACAAAAAAAAAAGATGCAAAATATAAATGTACAAAATATGAATAATACATTTGATATAAATTGAAACTATAATACATTTTCATGTAATTCTAACAAACATGCAGTGAAGTGTTTAAAAACATTAATTTTTAACTTTGTTATATTATATAATATGTTTATATTATTTAGCATATTATGAGCATATTATTTATATAATAAGTGCTCTTATTTAAAGTATGCTGAAGTGCACTTCTTTTTTCCTTTGTCTTTTTTTTTTTTTCAATATTTCAACAATTTACTCATGTATTAAAGTCATGTCAGACAGCAAGAATAAAAGAAACAAAAAATAAATACACAAATACATACATGTACCCAAAATAAATGCGCAAATAGTTAACTAACAGTACAAATTATCTTCCTTTTTAAGTGTACTACTTTTTTTTATACACAAGGGAACACTTTGTATGACATCACAGTTTGTGGGCGGAGCCTCATCTCTTGTTGAATTCCAGTAGTTTCCGTGTGATTCTGATGTTTGCTGTTGCGATAAATTTTAACAACTGATAATAATCTCTTATTATCTTCTTCAGTCTTTAAATCACTAATAGCTTTACTACACACTGATTTGAGGGTGTGTGTGTGTGTGTGTGTGTGTGTGTGGAAATGGCCTTGTCTCAGAATTACATGATTTCCATTGGACGGTGAAACCCAGTTGGTATCCATGGCAGCAGAGTGGTGTCCATGGCAACCTGCTGGTTCACACTTTGGTGACCTTTGAGTTTTAGGACTCTTCTGGCACCTCACATCAATAAGCCCCGCCCACATACCAACATGAACCAATCAGAGTCAGTAGCTCTGGAGAGCTGCCCATCATCAGACACGCACATATACATGTCTGTATAAAGCAGCAGCACACATGATTGGTGGGAATAGCAGTCCCAGAATGCATTGTGTAGTTTAGCCAGAAAACCCAAGATGGCTGAAAGAGTCGGTTAGATATAAACTTACATTTATTTGAAATGTACAGCTCATTAGGTTTGGATGCTGATCTGCTGAATCCTGTTTTATCCAAATAAAATAGTAAAGGACCTTCAGAAATCACTCTATTATGCTTATTTGCAGCTCAAGAAGCATTTATGATTATTATCAATGTTGAAAACAGTTGTGCTGATCAATATTTTTGGGCAAACAGTGATGCATTTTATTTTTCAAGATTCACAGAAGAACAGAAAGTTCAAAATAACAGCAATTACTTAAAATTGTAACATTTTGTAACATTCTAAATGACTTTGCTCTCACTTTTGATCGGTTTATATAATAAAAGTGTTAAAAAAATAATAATAATAAAAATAAAATAAATAAATTATAAAACCCCAAACTTTTGAAGTGTGTGTGAGTGTGCATGTGCAAAACTACCAATAAATAAAACAAATCATATAATATAAAAAAAAAAAAAAATTCTGTGTAAGCATATTTTATTTTATTTTATTTTATTTTATTTTATTTTATTTCATTTTATTTTATTTTAGCAGATGAAGATATTCCCTGAAGTGAGTTTTTTATTTTTATTTTATTTAGGGTCTAGCTCATGTCTAAGCTATTGTTTGTCCTCAAACTGTAGTTATGTAAACACCACACACACGTTTTTGTTTTTGTTTTTGTGAATTGTGGGGACTTTCCATAGACTTCTATAGTTTTTATACTGACCAAACAATATTGTCTATCCCCTAACCCAACCCTAACCCTAAACCTACCTCTTACAAAAAAACTGTTTGCATTGTTACATTTTCAGATAAACATCATTTACTATTTTTAATCATTTTTTTACATTGTGGGGACTGCAGGCCCCCACAAAAATTTCAGGTTTAGTACACACGTGTACACACACACACACACACAAACAAATTAGTGTATGAATGTTTTTCATAAACAGATTTAAGTGATAAATTAAAAAAAAAAAAAAAAAAATCTGACCCAAAACTTTTGAAATGTTTATGTGTCCATACGTGCAAAAATAGCAATAAATGAAAACAAATCATATAATATAAAAAAAAAATGTGTATAAGCATTTTTTCTTTTCTTTTCTTTTCTTTTCTTTTCTTTTCTTTTCTTTTCTTTTCTTTTCTTATTTTATTTTTGCAAATGAAGACATCCCTGAAGTGAGCTTTTATTTATTTTTATTTTATTTAAGGTCTAGCTCACTTGTAAACTATTGTTTGTCCTCATACTGTAGTTATGTAAACACCGCACACATACACACACACACACAAACAAATTACTGTATGAATGTTTTCCATAAACAGATTTAAGTGATAAATGATGTGACATGTCATTATGTGTTTCGCTGTTTGATTTAATGTCTGTCATTGCTGAATCCCCTGTTATATCTCACAACTGTCTTATGCATTTAATCCTTCAACTAGTTTTATTTCCTCACACACACACACACACACACACATACATACAGTATAATTTGAGATCTTCTGTTTCTCCACAGGTCTCTGCTGGAAGGTTTGCTGCTGCACAAACATGTTCTGTTCCTTGTATTAAGTCAAGTGCACGTTGTGTGAATTGTTTGCCGTCTTAGACACGTTTTAGGAATCTGATCGCTTGAGTTTCAGTAAACGCTGTCGGTTTGGACCGAATTCTGAGCTGAGATGTTCATCATGCAATCCGGCAAAAATCACACAGCTTGCACTCAACTTGATTGAGACACCAAAACAGATGCTTATTGTTCCTCAGGTTGTTCTGGAGAAGAAGCAAATGTCGAGTCTTTATTTCACTGCTCTGATTTTCTCTCTCTGTCTGTGTTTTTCTCCTCCATGCCTAAAATAGAGGTGGAACAGAAAGGTAAAGATGTGTTTCTTTCACCCCGTATATCGTGTCTGTGTCGGCTTTCTGCCAACATGTTTAACATTTTCTCAAGTGAACCATCATACATTTATTCATGCCTGAGAGATTATTTTCGACACTGGCTTTGTGATATTTAAACACACTGTTCAGCGTTGCAGTCTGTGTGTTTGTTAATATTATATTTCATCGGAGGAAATGTTATGTATGTGGTGGAGATGGTGCTGTGGTGGGCTCATGTTTTTCCCATAGCCTTCAGCTTCATTTCAGTCCGTGTGTGTTATAATGCTCTTCTCCTGCTGCTGCTCAAAAAAAAAAACCTCATGTGACATTTTTAGTTTAAAAAGTATTTTATTGGATGAAGATGAGTGCAACATAATGCCATTCATATTTTGATTTTCCAGAAGAGAAACATGATACATTTTTAAAGGTGTATATCTGCATAAAAATATAATTTAAGATCATTTTATGTTTTATAAACAAATAAACAAACAAAATATTTGAACTAGTGCTGTCTAACGATTAATCGTGATTAATCGCATCCAAAATATAGGTTTTTATTTACATAATATGCATGTATACTGTGTTTATTTAGCATGTATATATAAATACTAGGGCTGTCAAACGATTAATCATGATTAATCACATGCAAAATTAAAGTTTGCCTAATAAATGTGTGTGTACTGTTTAATTATTCTGTATATATAAATATAAACACATTCATGTATATATTTAAGAAATATTCACAAGTATATGTATTTACTATAATTTTTTAATAATTTATATTATTTATAAATTAAAATATTTTGTACATAAATAACATTTCTCTTAAATACATAATTTGTGTGGATTTATATATACATAATAATTGCACACAGTACGCACACATGTATTAGGCAAATTCAAACGTATTATTTTGTATGCAATTAATTGTGATTAATCGTTTTACAGCCCTAATAAATACACACATATACATTTTGAAAATATTTACATGTATTTAAAGGTGTATATTTATATTAATATAATTGATATTATATATAAATATTTAATCACGATTAATCATTTGACAGCACTAATTTGAACTTGTATGCATCTTTGAAATGTAAAATAAAATAAATACATATATTTATGCAAATAAATGCATGCATTATTGATTTCCGTAAAGCAGAGATGGAATAAAAGCCAAATTCAGACACACACAATGAATACATACACACATCAGGGCTCAGCGCTAAGGATTTCTACTGGCCCGGTCGGGCCAGCGGTTCCAATTTTTACTTGCCCGGTCAAATTTTTCACTGGCCCTGCCACAAATAAATTTAATAGTTGCTGTTATCATTGTTTTTGACTCATGTTATCTTTTATTTTAATAAATAAGCTTATATGACACCAAAATTTTACATACCAAATAAAAATGTACAGTTCTCGATTCCAATTTCGATACCACACCTAAACCTACTAGCCTAACTAAAGTTCAAACGTTATTTGTTTGTTCAAAAAATTTGAAATTATTAATATTTTATTACAAATGAAAAGATTCTTTCGGGTAAAAACAGCAGACAGACTGAAAGAACGCAAACTCAGTCTTTGTCAGCAGGTGGCGCTTTTGGAATAAGAGCGATATTACGTTTCTATGGTTACCGCTGTAAACAAAGCAGCGCCGTGCTTATGAACGCTATTTTAAATGCATTATACAGAGGCAATTGAAAAGAAAACGGCATGTAAACTTTTCTTAGAACAGTCAGTTCCCCTCAGAGATACATTCACATAAACCACAGTTTCAGTATTTAGGATAGTATTTGCAAAATTTTGCGCATTGTGAACCGTGATCTTGCTCTACCTGCTACAATATTTTTTCCTTCTTGCGTTCATCTTCAGCGTCTCTGGCCTCTACATGACATTTTTAAAAAAGATTGCATGCAGTTTGTGTGCGAGCCCAGAACGAAAGATCGGTTGAAATATGTCCGGTAGATCGGTGCATCTCTACTCCACTGTATAAATTAAGTATGGATTGATCATTGTTAAAGCTACAAAGCTGATAGTCAAGATGAGTATTTTGACATACTTTTGTAGGCTGTTTGTCAGTCAGAAACGGGCCTCTCTGCGATCACTTAAAATGTTAAATTAACAAGGTTAAAACACACATGCAAATGATAAACTTTCGTGACGGCGCGGCAGTGGCCCGTTTGGGCCAGTGACGGATTTGTCAACTGTCTCGAGCGTCTTTCATGCTGGCCCCGGGCCATCGGGCACTCCTTATTGTTGAGCCCTGCACATGCATGCATGCATTCCCCACAAAACTGAATTTTATTTTATGGGGTATTTAAGCAATCTAAGGGGTAATGGATTTTTTTTTTTTTTTTTTTTTTTTTGCATTTTCTAATTGCATTTTAATGCATTTTTAATTATATAACTATACACAATTACATAATTTAAAAATTCAAAGCCACATTTATCAGACACACAAAAAACTTAATTAGGCAGACAGCATCAAACGTGAAAACACATGCAAATGAGCCAAGACTTGAAATGACAGTAATGGTAATAAACCAAACAAACACTCTAATTTGCATAACTGAACAGAAATTAAACATAAACAGCACTTTTTAAAAAAATATTGATATTAAAAATCTCATAAAATGCAGTGAAGGGATTTCTGCAATCATACTTAGTAATGCAACTTTCACTTTTCATTATCTTCAGAGAGATCCATTAGAAAATGCAAGTGCTATTTTGAGAAGTGCTGCGTTACTCTCACACCACTGGAAAACATAATTGTAGTGAACTAGTTGCTTGACTAAACATGTAAAGTTATTACGCATAATTGCATTACAATTGCACGGCAAACGCACTGATAGCCTTGCTGATTATGTGATTCATGTAGATGTTTTATAATGTCATCTTGAGTTTATAACACAACTTTTAGCGTTTTTCTTCAAATGCTGCAGGATTTGCTTCACTCACACGTTGAGTTTGTCTGTTCAGGACTATAAATATTATGTATCCTTTCTCATCTGCCAGCTAATTAGATCTTCCAGCATCAGTGTATCGGCTAAGTGCTCGCAAAGCCCCGTTAGCACTTTAACAGTAATGATATTCATAATCTAATTCCCATTTAAAACATCCAGTGAAGCCCAATCAATAACCCAGCCAATGAGCTGTCAGCATTTTAAATGACATCATTATGATGATAGTGCTGCTAACCTTCAGGGTGACACCATCAGACACACACACACACACACACACACACACACACACACTCTTCTCAAGGCTGAATCTATCAGTGAACACACATGCATTATTACATTTCCACATGTGTAGATCTCCAGTGTTTTCGCATTTGTTTTCTGTGTTTCTAAATTATTTGTTCTACAAAACTAAACCAAAATCAAACTTATTAATATCACCATGTATTACGGAGACATACATATATTTCCAAAAGATTACTTTGGCAGGCTGAATATGAAAATGGACCGTTTTGTTTTCTAATGGTCTCTTGAATTTTGACAGTTTCATGCTCTCAGCGGCCAGTCATTTATCACTCAAAACACATCGGGGCACATTTATTTTTGTAACACATCCCGTCCATATTGGCATCTGTCTAATTTGACAAGCTTCTACCAAATGGCAGATGAATTTGGTTATTTTATTTAAAGTAAAATAATGTAAAATAACGTTTGTTAAAGTTTGTTATTCATTTTAATTTATTTAAGTTAAAATGTATACTTTTAAGTTAAATTGACACATTTATTATTATTATTATTATTATTATTATTATTATTATTATTATTATTATTATTATTGTAGTAGTAGTAGTTGTTTTTTATTTTTACATCATATGAATAAATTACATTTGAAAATATATTACAACAGAAATAGAAACAATAGAATACTGAAAAACAACAACAGCGACAACAATAATGATAATAATAATAATAATAATAATAATAATTATTATTATTATTATTATTATTATTATTGCTGTTATTTTTGCATCATATGAATAAATTACATTTGAAAATATATTACAATAGAAATAGAAACTACAGAATACTGAAAAACACAATAAAACGATGATGATGATGATGATGATAATAATAATAATAATAATAATAATAATAATAATATTGCTGTTACTTATTTTTGCATCACATGAAAAAACATAACAATACACAAAATAATAACAACAACAACAACAGCAACAATAATAATAATAATAATAATAACAACAACAGTAATAATAATAATAATAATAATAATAATAATAATAGTTGTTATTATTATTATTATTATTATTATTATTATTATTATTATTATTATTATTTTTATTATTATCATTATTATTATTATTATTATATTTGCTGTTGTTGTTGTATTTTTTGCATCATATGAATAAACTGCATTTGAAAATATATTACAATAGAAATAGAAACCATAGAATCCTGGGGAAAAATATATATATTATTAATTATTAATTTATTTTTGCATCATATGAAAAACATAACAACAACAATACACAAAATAACAACAACAACAACAACAACAACAACAACAATAATAATAATAATAATAATAATAATAGAAATAGAAACCATAGAATCCTGAAAAAATATTATTATTACTATTAATTATTAATTTATTTTTGCATCATATGAATAAATTACATTTGAAAATATATTACAATAGAAAACAGTATTACTTCAAATGATGATAATACAGTAAGTTAATATGTGAACAGTCTTTGAGATTAACAACCAAATATATGTGAAGTGTGGGAAGTGTTTTCTCCTCCCTTTTGAAAGTTGATAAGCCTGTTTATTTGGCTATTTATTGTACTATCCTGCATGATTATGTGATTAGCTGCATGTTATTATCAGAGCAGAAACGTCTGGTCTGATCTGATCTGAGATCAGAGGCGTTACGCTATAGTCACACTCACACAGCAGCAGAGATGAGCATTAAAACACTGAGCCGTACTCTATGATCAGTCTCAGACAAACTGCCTCTTCCTCCTCATCTCATCTCTTCCTGGTGTTTTCCTCTAGTCCACTTCATCTGTGCTGGATCATATTAAAGCAGTAGTTCACCAAATAATGAAACCTCTCATCTTTTACTCTAAACTCCTGCGATTTTCTTCTGTGGGACATGTTTAGCAGAAAATGCTCATTGTGCTTGTCCAATGCAAAACAAAATGTTATGCTCCAAAAACAACAATAAAACATCATAAAAGTGGTCCATACAATGATTAAATGTGTTATTTGAGGGGTAGAGGGAGATTTTTCGTTTCTGCCGACTTGAATTTGTCACTCGAGGCTATTTTATGATTTCAATAGACATGTATATTTGTCATATGGACTACTTTTATGGTGTTTTTTTGTCAATTTTGAAGCTTAAAAAAGTCAAAGTCACTGTGAACTGGGGTTGGCATAACTGTTCATGTCGATTAGTCATCCAAAAAAGGGGTCAACTAGTTGGCTGGTTAGTGTTTATTAGTGCTCCACTGATTAAAGAAAGACAGATGTGGCTTTGGACTGACATGAGAGTGACTAAGTGAAGACCAAATGATGTTTTTGGCTGAACTAATTCTTGAACAGCTCTTCCTCACTTCTTTCCTCCATCCGGAGCCGGTCTCAGGCTTCGTCTGCCGCTTTCGGTCCCTGGGCTTTCATTAGAGACTCTCTGTAAAGTCTTAAATGTGTGTTTGTAGTTGTGTTTGGGTCAGCATCATTAGAGCGCTGTGATCTTGATTGCAGTGGGTGTTTGGGGCTTCGCTTTAAATGGCGGATTAAGAGACAGACTAGAGCGCTTGCTGCTTGCTGAGTATATTACCGTAATCGTCCGGATGGAGAATCAGAGAGTCGTGTGTGTGTGTGTGTGTGTTTGAGTGTGTGTGTGACTGCAGCATTATAACGGCGCTGACGCAGGAGCCGAACGGCCCACTTCATTAACCTGTGTAACACCTGTGCAAGCGTTGAGCGCCGTATCATTTTCTCTCAGAGGCGCTCAGGCTTCCTAATGGAGCCACTGGATTCAGTCACGGATGTAGAGGAAGCTTTATTTTTCACAGTATCAAGGAACGAAATGAGTTTCTTCAACTATGGCCACTTTTGGCCCTGTGGACTTTTTGGGAATTAAATTCCTTTGGAAGAAACTTCACAAACTCACTGGCTTATTTTGTCTAATAATGTGCACATAAATGCACCACAGGAGAAATATGATGTTTTTCTTCTGGACGGTCATGGAAATGTAATTTCCTCGACCACATCAATCACATTTGATACGTTACATTATATACTATATTTGCAATATATATTACATTTTCAGTCCTCTTGCATAAATTGTTTTTAAAAAAGTAATTTTATATCAAGCTTTATTAGGGAATAAATTAGGATAATAATTGTAATAAATTACTGTCTTCACACAATATATGTTGAAATATTTTATTTCTATTTTATTAATTAATTTTACATTATTTTATGTGAATTTTTAAATATATTTTTATTCTTCTTGCATAATTTGGTAAAAAGTAACTTTTGATAATAATTGTAATAAATTATTGATTATCTTCACACAAATGTTTTTTTACACAATACATATTGAAACTTTTACTTATTTTATTACTTAACTTAATATTATATTTTACTTACTTTACTTAATATTACATTTTATTTATATTTTACTGTTTTTTCTTATTTTAGGTTATTAGGGAATACAATGTTATAATAATATAATATTATATAATAATTTTCACACAATAAATATTGAAATGGTTTACATTATATTATGTAATGAAAATATATTTTCACTCTTCTTGCATAATTTTGTTGGAAAAAAATCTATTTTACTATTAATTTTATACATTGTGCTTTTACATTATGTATTTTAAATATATTTTAACTCTTCATGCATAATTTGGTTTTTTAAAAAAAGGTCAAAAGTAACTTTACATAAATCTTTTTTAGGGAATAAATTATTATAATAATTATGATAAATTATTAATTATTTTCACACAAACCATTTCCATCCAAAAAATAAAAATAAAAAAATAGTTGAAATGGTATACAAATATTTTATCAAATTATGCAAGAAGATTAAAAAAAAAGAAACATCGCATAACTTGCATAATTTAGTATAATGATAATAATAATAATAATAATAATAATAATAATAATAATAATAATAGTAATAATAGTAATAATAATAGCTTTAAATAAAGCTTTATTAGGAAAGAAGTCATTTTCAAAAACCGTTTTCACACAGTTATTGTTGAAATGGTTTATTTCACTATTTTACTATTGATTTTATACATTGTGCATTTACATTATATATTTTAAATATATTTTTTACTCTTCATGCATAATTTGTTTTTTTTTTTTAAAAAAAAGGTCAAAAGTAACTTTAGATAAATCTTTTTTAGGGAATAAATTATTATAATAATTATGATAAATTATTAATTATTTTCACACAAATCATTTCCATCCAAAAAAATAAAAAATAAATCAAAAAATAGTTGAAATGGTATACAAATATTTTATCAAATTATGCAAAAGATAAAAAAAAAAAAAAACACATAACTTGCATAATTTAGTATAATAATAATAATAATAATAATAATAATAATAATAATAATAATAATAATAGTAGTAATAATAATAGTTTTAAATAAAGCTTTATTAGGAAATAAGTCATTTTCAAAAACTGTTTTCACACAGTTATTGTTGAAATGGTTTATTTCACTATTTTACTATTGATTTTATACATTGTGCATTTACATTATATATTTTAAATATATTTTCACTCTTCATGCATAATTTGGTTTTTAAAAAAAAGGTCAAAAGTAACTTTAGATAAATCTTTTTTAGGGAATAAATTATTATAATAATTATGATAAATTATTAATTATCTTCACACAAACCATTTCCATCCAAAAAAAAAAGTTGAAATTGTATAAAAATATTTTATCAAATTATGCAAGAAGAGTAAAAAACAACAACAACAAAAAAAACCTTTTCACATAACTTGCATAATTGAGCATAATAATAATAATAATAGCTTTTTCATTTTCACACAATTAGTGTTAAAATGGTTTATTTTACTATTTATTTTATATATTGTACATTTATATTATGTATTTTACATATATTTTCATGCATTATTTGGTTTAAAAAAGGGTCAAAAGTAACTTTAGATAAATCTTCACACAAATAATTGTCACACAATCAATATAGAAATGAATTATTTATATTTTTATGAAGGATTTTCATAGTTTAGCATTGAGTAAAGGGTAAAGCAGTGAAATCTGCATAAAAGGCATTTGTAGTAAAAAATAAAAGCTGATAGTAAAACATTTTAACAAGACCGTTTTAGAGCGATTTTTATTGTTTTCATAAAATCAAACGCTGGAACATGAAAGTGGACGAAACAGCCTGATATGATAAAAGCTTCCAGCTGTAAGAACAGCAGCGTTTCGCTTTAATTTACTGACCGTTCGGAGCATTTCTGCAATGGTAAATATCACAGATGTAGTCATGCGATCACAGACACGCTCGCTTACCGCCGTCCCTGTAGATTACATCGTCTGTGGTATCAACAGATTTGACCCTCGCAGGAAATTAATTGGAATGAGTTTATATATTTCTAACCTAATCTGGTTAAGTGTATGGATCGCCGCAGTCAGGCCTGGGCTTTAATCAATTTCTCGGAGCGAAAGCCCTGGAAAGAAACACAATCTTTCTGTTCTGATGCTGCGCGGCTGCTTAGAGCGAAGCCGAATGGAGCAAAATACGCTTATTATTAGTTTTGTGTGCGCAGATGCAATAAATCACGTTGACACAAATTGACAATATCTTAGCATCGGGATGGAATCCGTTCAGATTGTAATAAATATAAGCTCATTATTATGTCTCCGCGGCCTCTGGCCCCTTTGACCAGCTGTCATTAATAAGCCGCCTCTTATTTATCAAAATTTGAAATGCCAGCCTCAAGTCAAAATGAAATCTTTCTGCATGTGTCCGATCCATCTCCTTGAGGAGGAGAGTTCAGATGCAACACACCTGTCTGGAATCTGCTAGAAACCCTGAAGACCTTGATTAACCGCCTCAGGTGTGTTTAATTAGGACTAGAGCTCGACTCTGCTGGATAGTTTGGCGCTCCAGGAATAAAGTTAAAACGCTTATGTAGTAGATGCGCACACTTCTAAAGAACTGGTTCACTCCTAAAGGGGAAAATTATTTACCCAAACTCATGTTTTTCCAAAGCCTTAGGAATTTCCGGTTTCCTGTGGGACGTAAAAAAGACATTCTGAAAAAAAAGAAGAAAATTAACAGGGCATTGGGACAAAAATGCCACCAGAATGAACAAAAATGCCTACGAAATTCAAGATAACGACGCACCAGTGCATCTATTAATGCAAAATAAATAAATAAACACATCAACAATGTTGCTAAGTTTATTGGAAACCATCTATTGTAGCGATTCTCAGCCTGGGGTCTCAGGATGACTTTAAAGTAAAGTAATAAATTGTATTTATATAATTATATATTAATAATATTTTATAAATTTCTCTCAATAAATATTGTTTTTATTGAAGACCATACAGGGGAATACAAAACATTACTTCTAGAATCACACACACACGCACGCAGAGAATCTTCATTAAATGTGACCCTGAAGCACAAAACCAGTCATAAGTAGCACGGGTATATTTGTAGCAATAGCCAAAAATACATTGTACTGGTCAAAAGGATCGATTTTTTATTATTATTATTATTATTATTATTATTATTATTATTATTATTATTTATGTCAAAAGTCATTAGGTAATGACTTTAGGAAAGTAACGATCATGTTCCATGAAGATATTTTGTAAATTTCCATTTGTAAATATATCAAAACTTAATTTTTGATTAGTAATATGCATTGCTAAGAACTTTAAAGGTGATTTTCTCTAAATTTTTATTTTTTTTCAATTCCAGATTTTCAAATAGCTGTATCTCGGCCAAATATTGTCCTATCCAAACAAACCATTCATCAATGGAAAGCTTATTTATTCAGCTTTGTATAATTTCAGAATTGACCCTTATGATTGTTTTTCTGGTCCAGGGTCATAGTTTATTTAGTATTTAATTCAATATATCCATAAAAAAGTTAAAAAATAAGCAGCCTTGTCATAATTACAGTAGAAACACCATAAAAGGTGTGGAGGAGGAACCTTTAAATATCCTGTTGGAAACCAGTGGGCCTTCTAATCAAAAATGTTGAGAACAACTGATGGTCGGTGTTCTGACTGATTTACAGTAAGTAACTGATTAAGTAATTTAAGTAATTATAAAGAATATTGCAAAGGTAAAAAATGCCCCTGGAAATAAATATTGTCCCTTAATAGAAAAGCTCATTTTCTTACCCTGGTTCACACAAAATAGCACACACACAAAGTAAATAAATTAAAAAATAAACAAAGAAATGAATAAATAAATTAAATTAAAAAATTAAATTAAATTAAATTAAATTAAAAAAATAAAATAAAATAAAATAAAACAAAATAAAATAAAATAAAATAAAATAGTTGATTTGACAGCACTGTATTCCAAGTATTCTAAAGTCCTGAGAGTCTGAAAATCTTTACAGCAAAAATTCTAAAATCTCATGTGAATATCTATTCACAGTGTTTCCACACATTTGGCTACGTAGCTTTGGAAAATATAACCACTTTGAGCATTCTACACAAATTCTATGGATTGTTGACCTTAATTATACTGTATATGGAAAAGAACAGCATGGACATTCTTCTGTGTTTCGCAGAGCAAAAGTAAAGAGTTTGGAGTGATGTAATAAATAATCTTTACTATTTCTTTGTGTAGATATCTAATGTAATGTGATGTGAAATTAGAAGTGAAAGTAAAGTGTTAAGCAGCAAGATCCACATAAAAGGCATTTGTAGCAATAAATAAATAAATAAAACTAAATGTAAAACATTTAAAAGGATGGTTTTTTTTTTGTTTTTGTTTTTTTTTTGTTCTTTTCATAAAACCTCTGGGTTGCCAGGTCTGCGAAACAAAACCAGCCCAATTGTGATTTTTCTTTCTGGCAAAATAGCTTTCCGTGGGGGAGGGAGAGAGATTGCATTAACTCGCAGACTGAAAAACAGTCCTGTGTAAAAGTAGCCCAATTCCACTGTAAAACCATGGACTTGGTGCCCATAGTGTGAGTATAGTACCAAAAAAAAAAAAGATTTTTCAAAAGTTAATAAAGTAAGCAAACAATAATTCAGATTTTCATATTTTCAGATTTCGATGTGTCACTTGCATTTCTTTGTAATTATTCATGAAATTTACTGCAATTTCTGAGTACAATTATTTCAAAGTAAATCTCACATCACTTTGTGTTACATTTTAGCAAAATCTGAAATTAACTTAAAGTTACTAACAATAATGTGCAAATTTAATTCAAATGGCTGCAAATAAGCTTTATATGGCTTGTCCTCTGAACATAGTGTTTTCTGCATGCACACTACACTGTAAAAACAAACAAACAAAGACACAATTTGTTGAGTCAACTTAAAATAATTTGTTACCCTGGTGCCTTAAAATTTTAAGTTCAGTCAAGTCAAATAAGTTTAGTCAACTTTAAATGTTAAGTGAAGAAATACTAAGTGACAACTTAGATATTTGAGTTGACTAAACAAAAAATTTGGTTTGTTAAACTTAAAAGCTGTGGGTAAGTTACCCAGCTGCCTTAAAAGTTTAAGTTGAATGAACTCAAATATCTAAGTTGTCCTTTAGTACAACTTAACATTTCAAATTGACTAAACTTTTTTGAGTTGACTGAACTTGAAAATTTTAAGGCAGCCGGGTAACAAACTATTTTAAGTTGACTCAACAAAATGTTTTTTTTTACAGTGTAGTCTGTAACTCAGCACTGGTAGATCAACACGTCAGTAAGGCAGCGTCTTCATTTTTAAACAAATACTTCTTGGCCAGAATCAGTATTGAAAGTAAAAGTACAAGTAAATGCAAAACGGAAAAGAAGCAAATAAATACATACAAAATGTTCATGCACAGCTTGAGTAGCAAGATTGTGTTCAGTTTTAACTCTTTCTTCCATTTTGTATTTTGGGTAAGAATAAGAAGCAATTCATCCAGTACTTAGTGTCTTTCATTCCAACGTAAAAAAAACATTTCTGGAATCTGCATATGAAATAGCATTTAGATGCATTTACACAGTTTAATGAATCTCAGAGGGGACATGGATGCATTTAAACTGCAGTTGCAGATGCATAAAAAGGGGCTAATGTTTTGTTTTTAACAAAACATTGAATACTGCTATTTGAAATAATTGAAGACATGAAGAAAATAGTTGAAATGTGAAATTAAAACCACCAGTAGGTGGCAGCAAGTGACTGTTATTGAGTGAGTCATTGAGATTCAACAGATTCATTCAAGCGGCTGATTCATTCAGAAACAAAGCATTTGACTGTTAATGAGTGAATCACTGAATCTTTTTATCGACCGATTCGTTCAAAAAGCTGATTCATTTGATAAGTTCACACCGTCCGTTGTTCAGAGATGCAAAACATCACTGTGATCTTTGTTTGGAACTATTTTCGTTGGCAAAATTGAGCAAAAACAACCAATACGGCTAAAATGTAAGTCACTTATTGCTTTAAAGAACTTGTATAACATGATTATTAAATGTGTTATGCTGATATCTGCAGAAAAACTGTACTCTTTGTGTGATATAGAAAGTTAACAATATTAAATTAAATATAAAAAGCATACAGAAGCATTTTTGCCGTCTACAATTTAGAGTGCCTGGATTTTGAATTTTAATATACTAATAAATCAACGTGTGTGCACTCTGAGTGTGAATTGGTGATATAGCCTATTTGATCATGTCAGATTGCACATCATTACAACAACACTTACCATATTCTCGCAGAAGATATACTGTATATCGCACACCCCAGACTCGACATGAGTGGAAAATGAATCATCCACGGTTGCGTGCGCACTTATTTGCACATGAGCAAAGGCATGTTTAGGAGTTTAATGGCAAATGCCAAACCACTGATTTGTCAAATCTGCTTTTCTGCGGTTCGTGTTCTTCTGACTTCCGACGATTTTGTAGTAACGAATATGCTTCAGGGAAATGTATCGAAGTAAAAGAATACATTTTAATTAGAATTGTAGTGGGGTAAAAGTAAAAGTTGGCTGTAATATAAAAACTCAAGTAAAGTAGAGATACTCCCAAAAAATGCTTAAGTACTGTAGGGCCCTATGATTTCCACGATGCAGAAAACGCGAATGGAATCGTGGAATCCAGTCATAAAAACGGAATTTACCGAATAACACGGAATGTCACGGAATTTGTCAAAGTTTGAATGAATTAATCAAAAGTAGGTCATCACAGTTAAATCAAACAGCAATATGGACTAGTATCTGTAAATATTACGCTGCAAAAATACCATTTAAATATGAATCCTGCATGTTCTTCGTGTCTCTGTTTTAATGAGTGGAGCAGACCAGCAGTATTGTTTACTACACGCACTGAAGCGCGCGTGTCGTCTCACTTTCCATTTTAGGAAAACTAGCGTTATATCATATACACACAGAAATGTAAAGGTAGACACGGCAACCCGTCAAAATAAAAGTCCAGTTTAACTTGAAGACATTGTGCCAGATATATATTACTACTATTACTGCTACCACTAAAATGAAACAAACATTATGTTTTAGGGTATAATCACAGAACATTTCTTTCATGTTTTAATTTTAATAGTAAATTCCCCTTTGTTTGCCAAAAAAAAAGTTTGCTTAATTTTCAGTAATTAAAAGATAAATGCAATTAATGGTTTATGCCTTCATTTGATAACCAGAACATTTTAAATACACAACACAGAATTTCTGAGGGTAAAAAAAACTTTCATAAGGCTATTTTAAGAATAAATTTGAATAAATTAAGTATGCATTCAAATAATTAGACATGCTAAAACACAGAATTTGATAACAATAAAACATATGGTGAGAAAAAATAAAACATTTCATAGGGCCCTAAACATGTCGTTTTTGTTAAACCTTTATTAAATTGATGTGAAATTGTATAAGTTTCATGATTTTGATTAATTAGACATGTTCTTTGATTAATACAATTTTATTTAACCATTACAAAGGAGTTGAGAAAAATTTAAAACGGAAAAAACGGAATTTGGAAAAAAATAAAACGGATTTCATAGGGCCCTAGTACTGTAACAAAGTATTATTACTTGGTTACATTACACCACTGGTATCGCTCATTGTCTAGCAAAAGTGATATGGCACAATCTTGTCGAGCAGAAATACAGGAGTATCGACGCCGCTGCTATGTAAAAGCATAGTGAAGGATTGTCATCCAAATAACATTTCATTCTCCTCCATAATCTTTATCGCTTTCCTTTTATATAAGTAATGGAGCACTGAAAGCAGCCCAAGTGTATAGTGTTGACTCAGCAAAGCATTTCTAACATATCATGTGATCGTGTGCCCAGACGTTATCCGTTTTATCAAATGCAATTTAGCATGAAGTGCTTTCAAACCCGTGCTCACTTGTCTTTCTCTGTGTTTGTCTGTAGTTTTTTTGTGCCCAGGGCTCTTGCGCGGCGTTTATCAGAGCGAGCATCTGTTCGAGTCGGACCACCAGTCGGGAGCCTGGTGCAAAGACCCCCTCCAGGCGTCGGATAAGATCTATTACATGCCCTGGACGCCGTATCGCACCGACACCCTCACCGAATACTCCAGCAAAGAGGATTTCATCGCCGGACGACCCACCACCACCTACAAGCTCCCCCATCGGGTGGACGGGACCGGGTTCGTCGTCTACGACGGCGCGCTGTTCTTCAACAAGGAACGAACCAGGAATATCGTCAAGTTCGATTTGCGCACTCGCATTAAGAGCGGCGAGGCCATCATCGCTAGCGCGAACTACCACGACACGTCGCCGTACCGCTGGGGCGGCAAGTCGGATATTGATTTGGCGGTGGACGAGAACGGCCTTTGGGTGATATACGCCACAGAGCAAAACAACGGACGGATCGTGATCAGCCAGCTGAACCCGTATACGCTGCGCGTGGAGGGAACGTGGGATACGGCCTACGACAAACGCTCCGCTTCCAACGCGTTCATGATCTGCGGGATCTTGTACGTCGTCAAAAGTGTCTACGAAGACGACGACAGCGAAGCCACTGGGAATAAAATCGACTACATCTACAACACGGAGCTGAGCAAAGACGGCTACCTGGACATCCCTTTCCCGAACTCGTACCAGTACATCGCTGCCGTGGATTACAATCCCAGAGACAATCTGCTCTATGTGTGGAATAACTACCACGTGGTCAAATATTCGCTGGATTTCGGCGTACTGGACAACAGGCTAGGTAAGAGCTGGAGCGTTTGCATGAGTTTTTGAAAGCTGTGACCTTTTTCTTAAAGTGAATTGCATAAAAAATAGGTTTCAAAAAGAAAATAGTAAGAAAGACCCTATGACTTTAACTTTGTTCTAGTTTTGTGCCATTTAGTTCATGCCTGGTCATCTGTTTGCTAGCATACTCTTAGAAGTTGATAAAATCATAGTTCACAGCTTTAATGTAAACATAACGTTACAAAACGTAAATTTTTAGATTACTTTTTAATCAAATTCTTTCTTGGAGAATGCTGCACTCATCAAGTGGTTTCATGGGGTCTTTAAAGAAAATAAAGTATTTTCAGGATAGTTTTTTAAATTATTATTTTGTTTCGTAATTATTTTTTAATAATACATGAAAATTAAGCATATTTCACATCATATTTATCATTACTGTGTAATGTGTAAGATACTATCATGTACAGTAATAATCTTAAATATATAACATTATATTTGTATTTTTAAAAGTTGTGCTACTTCATTCATTTATGCTTATTTCTACATAAATCCATCATTTAGTTTTACTGTATTTCAAGAAAAATTTGACTATTATGGTTAAAAGAAAATGCAATGAGAATTAACAAATAGAAATAAAAAGATTTTTTTCCATTAAAACTTATGTTTTTTTATATAAATGGAATGTCAGAATGCGACAAAAATAATAAATAGTAAATGAATGAATGAATAAATGAATAAATAAATAAACAAATTAACCTTTATTTCAGATATGCAAAATATGGTCTTGTATTTCTTATGATTTTACAGTAAAATATGGCATATTTTAATTGTGCAATTTCATTAATTTATGCTGGTTTCTACTAAAAAAACAAAAAACAAACAAACTATAATTTAGTTTGGCTGTATTGCAATAGAAATGTGACTGTTATGGAAAAAAAAATCTAATGAGGCTCAACATGAATACAAATGAAAAGATATAGTATATAGTATACAGGAGTCAACATTTGAAGTGGATCAGAACCTTTCATCAAAGTTGTCCTAAAACCAAAACAATACCCGTTCTTGTCTAGATATGCAAAATATGGTCTTGTATCTTTTATGATTTTAGGGTGAAATATGGCATGTTTTAATGAGATTCACTGCCTCCTTCTTAAAAGCAGAGCTACTAATAACATTTTGGTGAATCCGCGGGTGGAGCTGCTGGTGGGAATGTTGTGGTTGTGAAAATGGAATCCTTTCCTTTTGATTTAGTGAAATGAGTTGTTTAGTGTCTGCGGGCGAGTGAGCTCAGTGCTGTTTGCTTGAGTCTGAGGTCGGAGCGAAACTTTGGAATGTTCTCTTTAATTGGAAAACATCGAGTGAAGTTTGCGGAGGGGAAGTTCATGGCTGCTTACTGAAAGTCGCAATGTCGTCGACTGGACTGGTGCTAATTACAGAGCGACTGTTTCTCAAATGTGTGACATTCCTTTTGCCATTTAATTAAAAGCCTTTTAAAGAAAGAAAACTTTTATAAACATCTCTGGTAACACTGTGGGAAAAATACTGTTTTCTGCTACAAAACTATAATTACTATTATATTATATACAACTATGCTATATATATATATATATATATATATATATATATATATATATATATATATATATATATATATATATATATTATATTATATTATATTATATTATATTATAAATAAAGAAAAATGTAAACATTATTTTTAACTTGTTTATTTATTCATTTATTATTATTATTATTTATTTATTTTTTACATTTTAGTGTAAATACAAAACAAACAAAGAAATGTTACAACAAACATATAAATTAGAATTTTCCCCCATTTATATCTTGTGTACCTATAAAAGACATAGGAATATTTATTTTTGTGCAAAAGTAAATATTGCATATTATCCAGCTATATAATATAAAAATTTACTACATTTTAAATATTTACGCAAAGATTTAAATAATGTTTAAAAAGGAAATTATTTGTGATCAAATTCACTTAATGTTTATTACATTTCTTTGCCAAAAAAAAAAAAAATAAATAAATAAATAAATATTACAACAAAAATCTAAATCATATTTATTCTTTTTTTATATATATTTTTTAAACTGTTTAATATATTCTAAAATATATATATATATATATATATATATATATATATATATATATATATATATATATATAGTTGTTTATTTATATATATTCTTTAAAACTGTTTATTTTCTAATATATATATATATATATATATATATATATATATATATATATATCCTTCAAGGTCCAGTTCAAACTCTAATTGTGAGAAATAATAATGGTGATGTGTGATATTTAGGCAGCAAAGCTCTAACAAGAAGAGTATTTTCTTAATGAAAGCTTTGTCTTCGTTGACAGACAAATCTGTGTTCAAAGTCACAATTATGTCTCCCTGATGACAGCAGCAGTTTGGGCGGCATGCATTTAATTGGCATGCATTTTCTGGTTGCATTTGATCGGTAAGATAAAGTTTTGGACACAGTTGAATGAAAGTGTTTTTGACAGTGAGGTAACAGCTGTGGCCACTTCACATTTTCACTCTCAGCCTGTCATGAGCCATCATCACTCAAACTGCTGCTCTTCACAACTGCTTTCTTCCAGAAATTGCACATGCTACTTGTTTTTTTGTTTTTCTTTTTAGGCAGCATATAGTTTATATTGCACAGTGTTCAGCATCCAAATATGCTAGTATTAAAATCTAAATGCATTAGTGTTGCCTTTAGTGTGAACTGTCGTCTTTTACAGTTATTTTTCTGTGGAGCAGTAGTTTGAAGAGAATCTTGCTGAGCAAGTTAGTTACACTGTATAACTTTCTACCTGAATAACACATCTAGTTTAAAGCCACACACATGCTTGCTGTGCATTTTCACCCTTGCACAGAGGATGCTTCTGTTGTGAGTAGCTGTGCATAATGGTGTGCTTCTCTCTGGTAGGTTGGACATGAGGTGAAGTTGCTCTTATTAAGTGATGGTGTGATTTGAGACGCTCTTACATGCATTTATAGAGTCGGAAAATGACCCACTCAGAGCTTTCTCAAATCACACATGCAGCGAGAGCAGCTTGCATATGTGTGCGTGTATGTGTGTGAGCGCTCTCCTCTGAACGCACAACACCTGCGGCATGTTTCTCCTGGAATTAACCTTCATCTGAAGGTGACTCTTTGATGTGGTTCTGTTCTTCACACACTATTGCTGTTTCAAGACCTAGTGAGCATACATACTGTATGCTTAAACACGCCCCAAATGCAAAGCTGCTTTATGAGATTTTAGATTTATAAGGTTTAACCTTGGTGACACAATTAAGCAAAATGGCACAAGCTACAGTGCTGTTCTGAATATCAGCACGGCTATAAATACCTGTGACCGTATCACAGCCATGCTGATGTTCAGAACAATCACGAACTTGATAGTGTGATATTGCTGTGCAACAGCAATAAACAAGAAGCTAAAATTGAGTAATTTTAGACAGTGTTGCACAAAAACTTTTTGCCAAAAAAAGTCTCAGGTTTCATTCCTGTGTTTAATTCCTGAATAAATCAGGATTTAAATGAAACTAGTTGAGTAAACAATTCAACGACTCATTTATTAAAAAAAATAATCTAACTTAAATAGCAAAATTTGATATTGGATGATCTCATATGATTTAAATGCAATGTAGTTCTTTAACATTTTTCACAGAAATTTAAATGTAAATAATAGTTATATGTCGCCACCTACTGGCACATACTGGCAACTTCGGAATGAGTCGCTAAAAGATTTCCACTCTTAATGCACAGACTGACTGACAGAGACAAACAGAGTGACACAAACAGTGAAAAGTCCCACTGCATAGAGTCATAAAATAGCAAATGAGACACCCTACGGTGTAGTGTTTTTCAACTCGAGTCCCCATGTTCCAGAATGTTTTAAATGTCTCACTATTCAGCACACTATGGAGCTGACAGATTTAATCTGATGAGTGTTTTAATTAGTGAGACATTTAAAACACTCTGGTAGTGGGCAGAACTGGAGTAGAGAAACTCTGGTCTAGCAGACTTCACAGTCATGCAGAAGCAGTGACCATCGCAAGACGGCAAGTACAACAAGTGCACCATTTAGCACAGGGCCTATGAATAAATGGTTATTTTTCATGCAATAATAAAAGCTACTGGCAAAAAAGAATCAAATGAAAAACAATATTGAGAAAAAATAAAGGTCTCAGGTTTCATTCCTGATTAAATTAGGATTTAAATTGAACTAGTTGAGTAAACGATTCAACGACTCGCTTATTAAAAAATCAAGTAACTTAAATAGCAAAACATGATATTGGGTGATCTAATTATATGATTTAAATGCAATGTAATTCTATTACATTTTTCACAGAAATGTACATGTAAATAATGGCAGTTATCTGTCGCCACCTACTGGTACATACTGGCAACTTCAGAACGAGCCACTAAAAAATTCTCACTATTAATACACAGACTGACTGAGAGGGACAAACAGAGTGACACAAACAGTGAAAAGTTCCAGTGCATCCAAAAGCAGCCCAAAAAGTGGCGTGAGTCACATTCAGAGTCATAAAATAGCAAATGAGACACCCTACGGTCTAGTGTTTTTCAGCTCGAGTCCCCATGTTCCAGAATGTTTTCAATGTCTCACTATTCAGCACACTAAGGAGCTGATAGATTTAATCTGATGAGTGTTTTAATTAGTGAAACATTTAGCACAGGGCCTATGTATAAATGGTTAGTTTTATCCAATAATAAAAGCTACTGGCGAAAAAGAATCAAATTAGAAAAAGAAAAGGATATATTTTGGTAAAGAGAATTTGTGGGAGGAAAGTGTTTAATTGTTATGGAAAATAATGTTGCTATGCAAAAAATGGTAATGATCCTGAAATAGGCTTCTGTTGATTTTGGGTGAAATATGGCTTGGATCTCGACTCACCTATTTAGCTCATACAGCATTGTACGCTTATTTTTGGTCCTCTATATGTTTTAGGTCTCAGGCAGCGTTTGGCTGGAGGCTGGTTTTATCACTGCACACAGCTCCATTACTCACTGCTGAAAATCCCCTGGCTCACGGGCACAAGTGTGTCGCACTTTATCACCCCCTCTCTGCGCACCCTCTCCTGCCTTAGTTCCTCTATAGAGGCAGTCAAGGGAGAGATACACACTGTGCTTACAACATCTGTCCCTATGCCCTGCTCTACTCTAATGTGTGTGTGTGTCTTTTCACTCCTGTCTCATGTATTTCTGTGTAATGGAAGCTTCAGGGAATCTCTAAAAATAAGCATGATATAATAGAATGTTGTCTTAAAATGTCCAAATCACCAGAAATCAGCATCAGACAACATAATCTACATGAGAGTCCCAAAATTTGCATTAGGTAGCATGATCTTCAAAATGAGCATCAGATAACGCAATGATGTTAAATGATCATGAAATCAAGGGCCATGAAATCAGTGTCTAATTATGAAATCATCATCAGTTTTGGAGCTCTTTGGATGTAGAATGCAGAATCGTCAGCCTCGTGTTTCAAATCTGAAATGTAATCTTCAAAATCAGCATCAGACAACAACAACAAAATCTGCGTCCGATCCAAAATTAGTTATCATATAGCAGAATCAATTAAAATGCCTACATTCGGCATCAGATAATAGAATTACATTGGAATCTCCAAAATCTGCATCAGATAACAAAGTTTGCATTGGGTCATGAGATCGGTGTCCAGCCTCAAGTTGCAAAACTGGAACATAATCTTCAAAATCAGCAACAATAAATGAGCATCAGATAACAGAATCACATCAAATTGCCCAAATTCAGCATCAGGTATTAGACAGCATTAGATAGCAGCAGTAGCAACAATAACAGCAACAGCAAATCTGCATCAGATAATAGAATCTTATTAAATTCCCCAAATTCAGCATCAGATAATAGAATTACATTGGAATCTCCAAATTCTGCATCAGATAACAAAGTTTGCGCTGGGTCATAAGATCAGTGAACTCAACATCAGATAACAAAATCAGCATGGACTCTTTTTTTCAAAAAGACATCAGATAAGAAAATCATGAACATTATGAATCTCCAAAATTAGCATCAGATTACAGCACCACACTGAATTGCCCAAATTCAGCATCAGATAATATAATTACTTTGGAATCCCCAAATTCAGTATCAGAAAACAACAAGTCAGCAACAGATAATAGATTTGCCTTGAAATGTCCAAAATCAGCATCAGAGAACACAGTTAGTACAGGGTCATGAAATCAGTGCCTGATCAGTGCCATCAGAGAGCAAAGTTAGCACCAAAAAAATCATCAGCCTCAAATGACAAAACTGTAATCTAATCTACAAAATCTGCATCAGACAACAACAAAATTATCATTAGATAACAAAATTAGAATGTAACCTTCAAAATAATCACACATAGCAGAATCACCTTGAAATCAGCAATAGATAACACAACTGACATCAAAAAAGAAAACCCTACGAGGTGCAGAACGTTTTCTCTAGTCTTTTATATGTTCCAGATGACAGTTTTACACCAAAACAAACGTGGCATGCTGTATATGAAATATCTTTTAAAATGAATGTTTATTTTTGTGCCACACTAAAGCGAATTACGCTTTAGTTATTGAACACAACCTTGTTTTTCTTCAGGCTCCTGTGAAACTTAACATGTCTGAGATGTTGGTCTTGAGCTGTTGTGACGGACGGTTCCATGTGAGATACCGATCTCCTGTTTTGACCCGCTGCGTGGAATAGCAGCTATCTTCCTTATAGCTTTAGCATTTGCTGATATTCAGAACATGTGAGGGAACGTCAAACGCAGTGATGTTTGGAGCCAGTGCGGGATGCTTATTGGCGAGACTCGCCGGTGCGCTCTGCTCTGCAGGGCCCCGTAGGCAGACGGTAATTGACCTAATCTGGCCCATATGCAGAGTGGAATATGTTTAGCCGTGACCTCTGAGGAGCACTGCTTTATGCTATGACTACTCGCGGTCTTTTGACTCTCTCTGGCATTCGGTATAATAAAACGCACAGAGTCAAGACCTGCAGACTCCTGCAGCTCCCTCACAAAACAGACTTCAGAAGTGGAAAAACAAAGCTTACTGTACGTCCTGAGTTAAATATTTTCAGATGCGTTCATCTGTCTCTTAATATGTTAAGTTTGGCATGATTTTTTTTTTTTCGTAAGAAAGGACCCAATTTCATTAATTGTGAAAAGAATAAAAAAAAAAAAAGTCCTAGCCAGGACGTTTGATGCACTTTAAAAAGCTTAAAATTTGAAGGCTTTCAGGTTGTTATATGGTTGCTAGTGTGCTCTGGGTGGTTGCTAGTTCATTGGTTGTTCTGAGTGGTTGCTGTGTGGTTGCTTAGATGTTCTGTTTGGTTGTTAGTGTGGTTCTTTGCGGTTCCTAAATGGTTGCTGTGTTATTTCTGGGGTGTTTTGTTTGATTGCTAGATGGTTGCTGGGTGGTTACTGTGCTCTTTGGTTGTTGCTAGTGTGTTGCTAGGTAGTTGATATGTGTTTGTTATGATGTTCTGAGTGGTTGCTAAGTTTGGTTGTTGATGCGTTCTGGGTGGTTTCTAGGTGGTTGCTCTATTGTTGTTGGGGTGTTCTAGGTGGTTGTTTGTGTGTTATGGCTTCTGTATATTCTGGAGTGTTCTGTTTGGTTTCTGAATTGCTATAGGTTGCCATGTGATTGTCAGTGGTTGCTAGTGTGTTCTGAGTGGTTGCAAGATGATTGCTGTGTGGTTGCTTCTCACTGGTTGCTCTTCGATTTGCTACAGAGTTCTGATTGTTTGCCATGTGGTTGCTGATATGTTGTGGGTGGTGGCTATGTTATTGGTTGCTAGGATGTTCTGAGTGGTTGCTAAGTGTGGTTGTTGATGTGTTCCAGGTGGTTTGTAGGTGGTACTCTTTTGTTGATGGGGTATTCTGGGTGGTGATTTGTGTGTTATGGCTTCTGTATATTCTGGAGCGTTCTGTTTGGTTTCTGGATTGTTGTAGGTTGCGTTGCGATTGTTAATGGTTGCTAGTGTGTTCTGAGTGGTTGCAAGGCGATTGCTTCTCACTAGCTGCTATACGATTGTTACAGTGTCTGATTGTTTGTGGGTGGTTGCTATGTTATTTCTGGGGTGTTCTTTTTGGTTGCTAGGATGTTCTGAGTGGTTGCTAAGTGTGGTTGCTAGTGTGTTGTGGGTGGTTGCTATGTTGTTGCATAGCAACAGTCTTCTGGGTGGTTGCTAGGATGTTCTTTTTGGTTGCTAGTGTGTTCTTTGTGGTTACTAAATGGTTTCTGTGTAACTTCTGGAGTGTTTTGTTTGAAAGCTAGGTGGTTACTGTATTCTTTGGTTGTTATGTTGTTGCTAGTGTGTTTTGGATGACTGCTGGTGTTATCGGTGGTTGTTATGTGGTTGTTAGGGTGCTCTGGGGGTTGCTAGGTGGCTGATATGTGTTTGTGTGGTTGTTGATTTGTACTGGGTGGTTTCTAAGTGGTTGCTGTGTTGTTGATGGGGAGTTCTGAGTGGTTGTTTATGTGTAATGGCTTCTGTGCTATTTCCGTGTTAGTTCTGTTTGGTTTTTAGATTGGTATAGGTTACTGTGTGATTGTGGGTGGTTGCTATGTTATTTTTGAGGTGTTCTTTTTTGGTTGCTGGGAGCTTAGTTGCTAGGATGTTCTGGGTGGTTCCTAGGTAGTTGCTATGCTGTTTCTGAGGTGTTCTGGGTGGTTGCTGGTGTGTTATTAGTGATTGCTATGTAGTTGCTAAGGTGGTCTGGTCTTGTTAGGTGGTTGCTAAGTGTGGTTGCTGATGTGTTCTGGGTGGCTCCTAGGTGGTTGCTGTGTTGTTGCTGGGGTGTTCTGTTTGCTTCTTGCTGGTTGCTATGTGATTGCTAGGGTGTTCTGAATATTTATTGTGTGGTTGCTGATATGTTATGGGTGGTTGATATGTTGCTGATGGGGTGTTCTCGGTGGTTGTTAGTGTGTTTGGTTTATATGTGGTTGCTATGTGATTGTTAGTCATAATGTGCTAGTTGGTGCTGTGTGTGCTAGGATTTTGTGAGTAGCTGCTATGCAGTTGCTAAGGTGTACATGTGGTTGCTAAGTTGCTATGAAGTTGCTGGGGTGTTCTGGATGGTTGCTAAGTGGTTGCTAGTGTGTTCAAGGTGATTGCTATGTGGTTGCTTCTCATGGGTTGCTATGATATCGCTACAGTGTTGTGATTGTTTGCTATGTGGTTGCTGGTATGTTATGGGTAGTTGCTTTATTTCTGGGGTGTTCTGTTTGGTTGCTAGGTGCTTGCTCTTTGGTTGCTAGGATGTTCTATAATGTTGTTAAGTGTTTTTGCTAGTGTGTTCTGGGTGGTTCCTAGGTGGTTGCTGAAGTGTTCTGGGTGGTTGCTGGTGTGTTATTGATGGTTGTTATGCGGTTACTAGTGTGTTCTGGGAGTTGCTAGGTGGTTGTAAAGTCTGGTTGCTAATTTGTCCTGGGTGGTTTCTAAGTCATTGCTGTGTTGTTGCTGGTGTGTTATGGTTGCTGTGTTAATTGTGGAGTGTTCTGTTTGGTTTCTAGGTGGTTGCTATGCAGTTGTTGGTGTGTTCTAAGTAGTTGCTAGGTGATAGCTGTGAGATTGTTTCTAGCTGGTTCCTATGCCGTTGCTAGGGTGTTCTGAGTGTTTACTGTATGGTTGCTATGTTATTTCTGGGGTGTTCTGTTTGGTTTCCAGGGTGTTCTGAGTGGTTGCTAAGTGTAGTTGCTGAGGTGTTCTGGGTGGTTCCTGGTGTGTTATCACTGGTTGTTAAGTGGTTGCTACTGTAGGGTGTTCTGAAAGATTGCTAGTGGTTGTTATGTGTTTGCTAGGGTATTCCTTTTCATTTGCTAGGGTTTTCTGAGTATCTTCTGAGCAGCAGTTGCTAAGGTGTACAGGTGGTTGCTAAGTTGCAATGAAGATGCTAGGGTGTTCTGGATGGTTGCTAAGTGTCGTTTCTAGTGTGTTCTGGGTGGTTACTGTGCTCTTTGGTTGCTTTGTTGTTGCTAGTGTGTTTGGAGTGATTGCAGGTGTTATCAGTGGCCGTTATGTGGTTGCTCTGGTATTCTGGGGGTTGCTACAGTAGGTTGTTGATATGTGGTTGCTAAGTGTAGTTGTTCTGGGTGGTTCATAGGTGGTTGCTATGGTGTTTTGTGTGGTTGCTGGTGTGTTATGGTTGCTGTAGAGTATTCTGTTTAGTTTCTAGGTAATGGCAATGCAGTTGCTAATGTGTTCTGAGTGGTTGCTTCTGGCTGGTTGCTATATGATTGTAAGAGTGTTTTGGGGGATTGCTAGGTGATTGATGTGTGGTTGCTAGGGTTTTGCTTTGCATTTGGGCTAGGGTTTTCTAAGCAGCTGTTATGCATGTGTTCGGATGGTTGTTGAGGTGTTGTAATGAAGTTGCTAGGGTGTTCCAGGCGGTTGCTAGGGTGTTGCTGTGCAGTATCTAGGGTGTATGGGTGGTTGCTAGGACATTGCAAATAGAGAGACACAAAGAATACAATTCCTTTAATATCTAAGTGTAAATATTGATGTTTTAAAAACTAACAGCAGATGAAAGTGTGACATTTGTGTTAAGAATCAGAGAGCCGACACAATTCAGCAATTCACTTAAAACAATACAACAACAAATGTGTGTGTGCAATAGCGTAACCAGTCATGATGGGAACAGTGAATGCGGTCCAAATGTTAATTAAGCATGGCTGTGAGTGAGCAGTGATAGAGATGCTTCATCTTTCTGCCAGACATGAATGAGTGGAGCCAGTTCTCACTCGCACTGATAAGACACCAGAATAGAGAGACAATTCAAAGTAATGAGCTCTTCCTGACAGCCAGAGAAACTTCTCTTCATTTTCTTTGGTGCTGAGAAGACGAACGCGAGATAATTATGACAAGAAGAGCACTTCAAATTAAGTGTAATAGCACGCCGGCTAAAACGCGTCAACGCGGAACGTCGTCGCATCTGTCGTCAATCCTGATAATGGACAGAATGTTTTAAGAACGTTTCTTGCACGGATTGGAAATTTCAAACAGATTTACAGATTGACCGGTTGAATTAATTGAGTTAGTTGTGATGGCTCAGATCGCACACACTTCGCTGAGCATCTGACGCTCCAGTCAGATCGCCTGATTCATACGCAGCTTCAGTCTTTCCATCTTCATCTGATTCACAGGAAACAGTTAGTGATAGAAGATATTACCAAGAATTACCAGCAACGAGGGCTGACAATTGAATGTATTTATTTAATAATAGTGTTGTCACGATACCAAAATTTTGACTTCGATACGATACCTGACTAAAATATCATGATACTACTACTGAACCGGTACTGTAAAAAAAACATAGAACAAAAGGAAAAGTAATTGAATAACAGATGTTCCAAATGGAAATCATAGTTATTTTGTCTGTTAAATCAAAGCATTTCATCCCCTCTTTAAAAAAAAAAAAAAATAATAATAATAATCACATGCCAGTGCCACTACACAGGATTATGGTGAACAACTACCGAGCCTACATTCGTGTAGAGATGTTTGCTATATTGGTAAGATAGCTTAAAGGATAAAGCCAAATCTTATTGCATGATATAGTAATTTTATTTCACAATAACAATTTATATCGAGTCATTTTTTTGTTATTTTATCTTAGATACCTAGATGCAAGTAACAAACTAAAAGACAACTACAATAAAAAAAAAGACACAAATGAAATAAAGAGGGCCCTATGAAATCTATTTTATTTTTTCCTAAATTTCATTTTAATTTTTCTAGACTCTATTTTAATGGTTACATTAAAAACACACACACACACACACACACACACACACACACACACACACATATATATATATAATATCAAAAAGCATGTCTAATTAATTGAAATCATGAAACTTGCAGAATTTAACAGCGATTTATTAAAAGTTTAACAAAAATGACATGTTTTTAAGGCCCTATGAAATACGTTTTATTATTTTTCTCAAATTCAGTTTTGTTTGTGAATCTCAATTTTTCCATTAATTTTCTGGATTCTATTTTAATCATTTCATTACATTTTAATAATCAAAAGCATGTCTAATTAATTTATAAAGGATAATTAGTTTTGATAAAAATTTGATTAATTTATTACAGGCTATTTATTTGTCTTTTTTTTTAGAAATACTGTGTTGTGTATTTACAATTTTCTGGCAAATAAATTCTAGTAAATATTTTTTTCTGGTAAATATTCCTTAAACATTGTTTTAATAATATTTTATTAGTAGTAGTAGTACTATCTTTACATTAAGTAATATATTTCTGACTGTCAAGTTAAACCAAACTTTTATTTTGACGGGTTGCTGTGAAGACCTTTAGGTTTCTGTTTGTATATTATATGACTATAGTTTTCCGCAAAAGAAACGGTAAAATGCTCATGAAGTGACTCTCAGAGCAGTTCTAGAGATTATGTTCATGTGTTCATGTACTCCTATATTGAGACGGCAGATGCTGAAAACAGCGCGAGCGGCACGCATATGTGTGTAGTAAACAAAACTGCACGTCTGCGCCATTCACTAACACAGACACGCAGAAATACAGCTCTTATTAAAATGCATCCTTAAAGTACCGGTACTGGTAAAATGCGGAATCATACAGTTTTTAAAAGCAGGGTATCGCGATACTTTTTAAGTATTAAGTATCGGTATATCATGCAACACTATTTAATAATAATAATAAAAAAAAAACCAATGCAATAAGTTTGACAATTTCTTAGGTGTTGCTAGGCACTTGTTAGGTGGGTGATCGCAAGGATTCTGTGAAAGATTTTAACATGTCGCTTTGGGGCAGTGATGAAATGACTAGAGCAGTAAATTAAAATAATTTCTATTGAAATCAGACTTTTAGGCTCACAGCAGTGTGTACCATTATAAATGCTCTTTTTTGAAGCAGCCTATTGAAATTATAATCAGTTGAAATTTAGCGAATTAACTATTGAAATTTAACAAAAGCTGTTAACTTGCAGTGAGGATTGCTGCATATAATCATCAATCATCAGCATAATCTTTAGTCATCAGATATCAGGGGTCATCAGGCATGTGCTGAAGTGTGTTGGAGCTGTCATCTGGGTGTAGTCAGGTGGTTGTGGGAGGAATCGGGTGGGATCTGGTCTGTTGTGTGTGGAGGTTTTAAGCGTTTCCACCCTCAGCATCTGATGAAGCGTCTCTGTGCTCTTGTGTTTAATGACGCAGAGCTGCTGGAAGCTGCGCTCATGGCTGTCATTGATTCACATGCTGTGCATGTTTATTACAGAGGCTCAAGATGAGTGTGTTTGCATGTGTGATCGGTGATGTGTGGCTGTGTATTCATAACATTGACAAAAATGTATTAGTAGTATTATTATTCTGAGTGGATTAGTATTTATTAATATTATTATTTTTAATTAATTAATTAGCTAATTGTTTATTTATTTATGGTTATTTGATGTTAAAAGAGTTCATTCTATATGCTTATGGAAATGCACACGTAAACACAAATGTGTGTCTTTAATAGATGTATTATTATTATTATTAATTTGTTGTTATTTTTATTAAATGTAATCATTATTGATCATTGTTATAATTTATAAAAGTTTCCTTTAAATGATTCTAGGAATGCAGAAATAATTAAAAACTCAAACTCTAATGCACTACCAGTCAAACGTTTTTTTAAACAGCAAGAATAGCAAATGTTTTTGAATGAAGTCTCTTCTGCTCACCAAGCCTGCATTTATTTGATCCAAAATACTGCAAAAGCAGTAATATTGTGAAATATGTTTTACTATTTTAAAAAAAAACTGCTTTCTATTTAAGTATATATTCAAATGTAATTTATTTCTGTGATCAAAGCTGAATTTTCAGTATTATTACTCCAGTCTTCACTGTCACACGATTCTTCAGAAATCATTCTAATATGTTGATTTGTTGCTCAAGAAACATTATTGTTATAATTATCAATATTTAAGAAAGATCCAAAAGATCAGCATTTATCTGAAATAAAAGGCTTTTGTAACTTTACACACTATACTATATTTTTTTAAATTATAGAAATGAATACTTTGATTTAGCAAGGATGCTTTAAATTGATCAAAAGTGATGATAAAGACATTTATGATGTTGCAAAAGATTTCCATTTCAGATGATTGCTGTTCTTCTGAACTTTCGTTCATTAAAGAAACCTGAAAAAAATCTGCTTTGCTCTTTCCAACATATTAATAATAATAATTAATGTTTTCGAGCAGCAAAACATAACATTTGAATGATTTCTGAAGGATCATGTAACTGGAGTAATGATACTAAAAATTCAGCTTTGAAATCACAGGAATAAATTACATTTTAAAACGTATTCAAACAGAAAACAGTTATTTAAATAGTAAAAAATATTTCTAAAGTTTTGCTGTACTTTTAATCCAATAAATACAAGCTTGGTGAGCAGAAGAGACTTCTTAAAAAATATAAATAAAAACATTTCAAAATCTTACTGTGGGGTAGACTGCACCAAATTTTCAAATTTTTTAAAACTAATCAGCGTGTTGAAGACGTGTGCAGACGGACAACGTGTGTCGTTAGCTGATCCCATTAGCCTCCCTTCTGACTATCACTGTTCTTATCTATAAAATGGCCAAGGCCAAAAATAGAAAGAAAAATTAATGATCAGGTTGATTTGCTTCTTTAGAAGTATAGAAGCCCTCTGGGCACGACTTATTAAAGTTTTAGTAGAGAATTAACTCATGCAGCAGGTGATGCTGAACTTTTAATTGCTCATCAAAGAATTAATAGTGGCCAGGTGTAGGGTTTGTGAAATTAATAAACATAATATTAAGTTACTGAAATAACTTCATTACATTACACAGCACATAAAAACGCCAGAGTGAATATTAACATGTAGTTTGCATGCGACCAGACACTCAAGCAATTATCAACTTTAAAGGAGCAGTTTATCCAATAATGAAAATGTGATGGAAAATGTAGTCGCCCTCAGGCCATCCGAGATGTAGATGAGTTTGTTTCATCATCAGATTTGGAGAAATGTAGCATTGCATCACTTGCTCACCAATGGATATGAGTGGGTGCCGTCAGAATGAGAGTCCAAACATCTGATAAAAACATCACCGTAATCTACAAGTAATCCACACCACTCCAGTACATCAGTTAACATTCTGAGAAGCCAAAAGCTGTGTATTTGTAGGAAGCAAATCCATTTTTAAGACGTATCTAACTAAAATACAAGTCCTTAATCTATAATAACACTTCCTCCAGTGAAAAAAATAATAAAAATAGCTCTGGCAGGGCTCTACAGTGTGACCGTTTCAGATGCATTTGCGAACTACTGCGTGTGACTTTGAAAAAATATTTAGGAGCAGCAGTGCTGCTAACCCGATCAGCATATTTGTGTTTGCGCTGAGGGGAGATTCAAAGGTTTCTATGTTTTTGCAACATTGAGTAATCTATCACAGACAAATCTCACCAATCCTTTCATAAACAAAGTGTAGAGAGAGTGTAAAAGAAGAGATTCATTGTGCAGCGTTGACAGCTTCATTGATTATAATGGAACTATGTGAGATTGCGATGAACTAAGATGAGTGACTGCTTTTAATGATTTTAAGGGAGTTTGTAAATGAGATATTGATTAAAAGACAACAGTTAAATAAACAAGAAGTTAATATTAAAGTGCCCCTGTTATGGATTATAAAAGGTTCATTATTTTGGTTTTGGGAGTCCCCAACAACAAGTTGACATGCATGCAAGGTCAAAAAACACTTTTATTGTCTTATAATATGCATTTATTTTTACCTTATTTGCTCAACGACTCCCAAACGGTTCGTTAAAATGAATCATTTGTCCAAACCACTCCTTTGCGTGACACTAATCTGCTGTGATTGGTCCGATGACCCAGTCTTTTGTGATTGGTTTAACGTTACTGCGTGCAGCGAATTTCAAACACGGAACGCCCATCACCGTTACTCTAGCCCACAACTCGGTGGTAAACAACAACACCCAAACAGCCACAGTATATGCGTCAACCCAATGCAGAAATGTTTTGATAAAGCACTGCAGCTTGTACACCAACGTACTGTTCTATTCTTTATCATAACTTCAAGTAATAACAACGACTAACATTCACTATTCATCGACATGTTTCTAGACAATAGCGAGTGAACAGATAAAGCTGTCAGCCGGTTAGCCAGAGACCTACGAGCAGCAAGGAGCGAACACAACACACACACACACACAACTAAATACGTATTTTGCATGATACAGAGTAACGTTACATGAGAGCAACACGTTTTAAAGGATTACTCCACTTTCAGAATAAAAATGTCCTGATAATTTACTCACTCCCATGAGCGATATAGGACGATTTTGAACGATCGTTAGAAAATACAACCATCAATTATTAATCATACTTACGGTTAGAGGTTCAGAGGAGCAAACCGGTCCAAATAAACTGGGCACTGATCCATCTTTTAAGAGCAAGCCTTTGGTGAATCCCGCATTGTACTTATGATACATAAGTACAATGCGTCTTCTCCACATGACGTAAACCACATGGAAATTTTACAGTGTTTGTGGGCAGGCAAGTTGTTCGCGACGTAGAACGTGGGCGGACATTATGCAAATGTGTTACTTCGTGACGTGTGGCCGTAACAGAAAAAGATTCAAATTCCTGATGACTCGTTCAGGCGATTGTGAACCGACTCTTTTTTTTGATAGACAGTAACTTTATTTATCGTGTACTGTCGGCTTCACAACTTTGTAGATAGTTTATGTAGTGTACATGCAACTACATGACACACTGCATGAAATGTCATATTTGAAAAGGCATAATAGGAGCACTTCAAGTGACTTACATTATCTGGCTATAACACTGTTGCCTGATTTTGCTCTATTTTGTCATCAAAAATAGTCTCCATTTAAACACAGCAGTGTTTCGTTTATGAATAAACATGCCTTTTTAAATGAATTCAGTGAGTCAATGATTCAATTTCCCATTCATAAAGAGGGTCACTTGCTTTATTCCTGAATGAATCAGCCATTCGAAAAAATCAAATGAATGAATGATTCAGTATTTAAATCAGTGACTTGATGCCACCTAATGGCAGATTTAAATAGGGTTGGGTATCGTTAAGATTTTATCAATTCCGATTCTTTTCGATTCCCAGTTTTGATTCCAGTGTGAATAAAAGATGATATCAAGCATATTTATTCTGTTTCTTTGCAAAAAAAAGAGCTGCATGATTCTGGATAAATTGTGTTGTTGTTGTTGTTGTTGTTGTTTTTTTTAAATGGAAGTTGTGGTTCTCTTACGATTCTGAAAATCGTAAGAAAAAAAAAAACATTAGACAACTAAACAAAATCACATCTAGGCCTAATTTATAGGTGAATGATTCAGTGATTCACTCAAGATTTACTTGGTTCATTACTGGATGAATCAGTGTTTTTGAATGAATGATCAAAGACAAATACATTATTAACAGCCTCCTTTCGCCATCTACTGGCATAACGACATAGTCGATAAGTCTTTAACATTATTTAGAATGTCAAATTAACTTTCAAAAGGATGATTTACTCTATTTTGATCTCTACCGTACATATCAGAGTTTATATCCAGACTATGAACTTTTATCCCAGTACTTCTGTGATTATTTGAATGTTTGTAACACAGAAATAATGAACTGTGTTTTTGAAAAGACAGTGGTACTGTTCATATACATAATTCATATAGCCTACATGACAGTGTCTCTCTTTTGGTCAGGGGCAGCACGAACACAGATTTGAATGTTCAAATCACACTGGTCGTACGCTACATGGAAGAAAGGTTGAGGAGTCAAACAGATGAATTATTGTAATTTAGGAATAGAATCACATTGGTATTTGCATCATGTTTGTGATCTTTAACAATCTGTTAAGTTAAAATGCTTTGTCATATTGGTGGTGACACCTCTATTGCAATATGTTTAGCTTATCACAAATATTATACTTTGGTTTTTCGACTTCTGATGGCAAGTGTAGCCATTCTGTGGAGCGATATGCGCTTAGATTAGCGAGCAAGGTCCTGGCAGATCGCTAGGTCGGGTCCTCACAGATGGTAATTCCTGTCCTTAAGTGTCTGATTCTGGGATCGGAATGGATTTTCGATACCCAACACTAGATTTAAATCTTTTCAGTTATTTAAACCGTTTAATATTTCTGTATTCAAAATTTTATATTTAAAACATTAATCTCAACATTACTTTGAGTTTGATTGCACTCATGCCACCTCTGAGCCTCATTAGACATGAAAATACACCTACAAGCCACTTTAGTGTTCTTCTGTGGCACCTCTGTAGTACAAATTAATTTTGTTAATACTGATTTCATTCAAATGGTAACTTTTGTTCTTATTCTGTTGTTTTAATTAGAAATTTTAAAAAGCTTAAAAATATATATATTTTTAAAAAAATTGACATGAAAGTTGAATTCCCCAGTAAATCACTTTTAGGAGTTAAATGTCACTCGTCATGGGAAGGCTAATTTTTGATCAGATTTTTTGATTATTGATTAGAAGGTGCTCCTAAAATTTTGACTGTGCTCATATTTTTTTTTTTTTTTTTTTTTTTTTTTTAGTAGCATAAGTGCTCCTAAAAAGAAAAGTAAAATCCCGGCTCGTGGACCTTTCCCGATCCCACCCCCTTCTCTCTCTCCCACTCCCAAAAAAAAACAAAAAACAAAAACACTTGAGTGTAGTGAGACATGTCTGTTCATGGGTTGTGTGATTAGTTTTTCATGGCTATTATTGTGGGATCACTGATGTTTCTAAATGGTGCGTTAAACCGATGCCAGACTGCGGTTGATTTACATGTCGGTCAGGTGTCTCCTCCCGTTTAAATAAGCAGCTCTTTGCTAATAGTCTGTGGGAGACTCTTGTATAGTGAAGTTAGCGGTTCCACTGCTGGCTGTACATGGTCAGTTGGTGAAAACGGCAGGAAATGTAATTTTCTGTAATGTAAACAATTATAGATCAGAGTCGATGTTCTGCCCACACAAACATAAAACTATTACCATCACATCACCTACAGCACAAGAACCTCTGTGTGTGCGTGTGTTGTTTCCTGGGTCGTGGGCTTTACCCATAATTCCTCCCGAGTCTCTTGTGTTGGCTTATTGCTTTGTTTTCCTCTCTCTCACTGGTTTCTGTGTTTATTAGCACATTAGCTCCTTGGAGGCTCAGAGTATCACAGACTCACAGAAGCAGCCAGATCATTTCAGCCCTTTATTTGTGTTTGGAGAACTGACAGCAGCTGATCATCCGCTCTGTTTACTCGCTCCGTGCACATTTCTGCTCTTGTTCTGATCCGTTCATCAGTGCGTGTTATTGCAAGTAAAAAGTTCGTCTTTGCATGATTTGAACAAACTATTAATGTGATTATTGTGAAAAATATCTCTCTCTATAAAAATGCATAGATATAATGAGCATGTGTGCACTTTGGAGCACGCTGCGCTGTTTAATTGCAGCTTATTGCAGTTGAATACTCATTTAAAGCCATATTGTGTTTTTGATTTTGATTAATTGTGCAGCAGACATTCTTCATAAAATCAGAATGTATTTATTTATTTGCTTGCATGCTTTCATCTTTCATAATTGCAGTAGAGCTATGTAATGCCACCTGTTTCTGTGTTTATAGATGAGCAGGTATTGTGATGAAAATAACAGTTTGGTTAGTGTTTTATATGTAGTTTATAAAGCAAAAATTTCATTTCACAATTTTTAAAAATGTATTGTATTGTTATAATTATATTGTATTAATATTATTATTATGTATTATTATTATTATTAGTAGTAGTAGTAGTAGTATCATTGCTTTTTTTTTTTTATAAAATGTGTTATTATTGTATTTTTTTCCTTTACCCGATAGAGTAGTAAATTCAAGTATCGCATTTTTAATTTAAAAATTTTTAACCTTTTTGCTGTAAATCAAAATTTCCTCATATTTTAAAATGTGTATTATAAATGTGTATTATAAATGTATAATATATGTATTTTATATATATATATATATATATATATATATATATATATATATAAATTTAGTTGTTAACTAAATAACTAATAACTAAAACTAAATAAAAAATAATAATAAAATAAATAGACATTAAAAAAAATGGAAATGAGAAAACACAATTGAAGATTGCTAAAGTTTAAATTGAAAATATAAAAAATCTAAATAATATGCAAAATAAAATAAAAATAAAATATAATAAAATAATATAAAAAATTAAATAATATAAAATAAAATAATAAAATCAAATAAAATAGATAAACTCTAACGGTATCTTAATAATGCTACAGTAATTCTGGTGTTACCTTAGAAACGTTTGGTGGTTTATTTATTTTACAGCTGTAGAAGCGAAGGTGTGGTTACCATAGCAACATGTCTGGCATAATAGCAGTTGGCACTGAAGATATATTTTGCCTTTGAACCTCCAGTAATAATAACCATGACAAAAACCAGAGGGTTTCCAGCACTTCTTGAACCCATAATAATAATAAGAATAAAAATATTCTTTGAATCCCTAACAATGCACACAGTACGGCTTCGCTCTTGAACATCTATTAAAGCTTCTGAAGAAGGTTTCCGAGGTTAAACTCAAACTTTTGTGCTTTATGATGAGAGTTTACTTTGACAGAAGAAATCCAATGGTACATTCGATATAAATAAGAGAAATGTCTGCATTAGAACCGCTAGATCTTCACATAACTCTGCAATTTATTTTTTATATATATCTCAGCATGTGGTCCTTTTCTTCAAGATGCTGCTTGGTTGATTTTCATTTAAGCAGTTTGCTGCTAGATGGCAATGCACTATGTATATTTATAATAATTATTATTATTACAGGAAATATCAGTATGTGATTTGAATGTTCTATTTATTCTTCTGTTTCCAGAATCTTCCTCCTCGGGAAATGTTTTAATGGACACGACAACGACGCGCACCACGACCCGCCCCGTCACCGTCACCATGACGACCACCTCCACCTCCACCTCCACCACCACCACAACCACCACCACCACCACCAGATCTCCCGCCACGACAGCGGCGGCGGCCCCGCGCAGCACCACCACAGATAGGCAGCCGGCGGCTCTTCCCGAGGTCACGGCGCGCTCCGACCCGTCCTCCGTCCTGCCTAATGTCGCCGTGGAGTTCTGCGGCCCCGTCACCGACTCCTCCATCACCTGGCCCAAAACACGCCAGGGCCTCGTCGCCAAACAGCCCTGCCCACCCGGAACCATCGGTGAGTTACCAACAGTTCTGGTTCCCAGAGTAGTCGTCTAGTGATGATTTTCACCTGCAGAGGGCGCCGAGAGAGACACTAGTTGCTTAGTGGAATGCCAGTGTCATCAGTGTATCAGTAGAGACACCCATTATTGGTTTCAAGATCACATATTAACTATTTATTTTAAAGTAATAGTGTTTGTTTGTTATCCCACAAGCATTTTATTTGGTTTCTGAGACATTGAATTCTGAGAAAAATTGTAAAATATAAACTCAAAATTGAAAAAAAAAAAAAAAAAACTGTCAGAATTGCATAAAATAAACTCAGAAGTCTGACTTTTTCACAATTCTAGCTATTTTTTCCTCTAAATTCTGTTACATTTCTCAATTCTGATTTTTTCACAGTCAGAATAAACTTAAATTCTAAATTGCATGCAATTCTGAATTTATCAGGTATCTTGTAATTCTTCTGAATTCTGGGTTTACATCTCACAATTCTGAGTTTATTTCTAATTGAGTTTTTTTTTTTTTTTTTTTTTTTAGTTTGTTTCTCACAATTTGGACCTTTCTGTCTCAGAATGGAGTTTGTATCTCACAAGATAGAGATACAAAACTATATATATATTTTTTTAAAGATAAAGATATGGTATGTAAAGATGTAAGATATACACTCACAATTTCTGACTTCATATCTTGAATTTCTTTCAAGTTTATGTCGCAATTCTGACTTTTCTGTCCTCAGAATTCTGAGAAAGATTATGACAAACTCAAAATGGAAAAAAAAGTCAGAATTATGAGAAATAAACTCAGAAGTCTGACTTTCTTTTTCACAATTTTGAGTTTACATTTTAGAATTTTGAGTTAATTTCTTGCAATTCTGTTGTTTGTTTTAGATCTGACAATTTAGACTTTTTCTTGCAAAATCTTATTTTTTTCTCAGAATTGCAAGAAAAAATCTGAAGAGAGATATAAAGTTGATTCTGAGAAAAGAATTGCAAAAAGAATTGAAAAAAAGAGTCAAACTTCTGACTTTTTCAGTTTTGAGTTTATATCTCATTCAAACTTGTTTCTTGCAATTCTGAAGAAATTGTGAATTTATATCTAGAAAAAAGTTTGAATTATGAGATATAAACTCAAAATTGAAAAAAGTCAGAATTACGAGAAATAAACTCAGAAGTTTGACTCTTTTTCACAGTTCTACTTTTCTCAGAATCAACTTTATATCTCACAATTCAGACGTTTTTTCTTGTAATTCTGAGGAAAGTATTTTATATTATAAGAGTTTATATTTTAGTTTTTTTTTTTTTTTTTTCAGAATTGTGAGAAATATGTCTAAATTGTGAGATATAAACTCAAAAATGGCTAAGTTTATATATCCCAAATATTTTTGAGGACTTTTTAACCTCTGGGAAACTCTCAGAAAAACTGTGAGATATGAAATCAATTTTGAAAAAAGTCAGAATTATGAGAAATAAACCTCAGAAGTCTGACTTTCTTTTTCGGAGGTTCGGGTTTACATCTTGCATTTCTGAGTTAATTTCTGCAACTTTTTTTCCACAATTCTGAGTTTATATCTTACAATTTAGACGTTTTGTCTCGCAATTCTGAGGAAATTTTGAGTTTTTTTTTTTTTTCTCAGTTGTGAGAAAAAAAGTTTGAATTATGAGAATTCAGTTTTTTCTCACAATTCTAAGTTTATATCTCATAATTTAGACGTTTTTCTCACAATTCTGAGAAACAAACTCAGCAGTCTGGCTTTTGCAATTCTAGTTTTCACAATTCTACTTTTCTCAGAATTAAATTTATCTTGCAATTCTGAAATTGTATCTCACAATTAAGACTTTTTCTTGCAATATATATAGGGTTGTTCTGCACAAAATTTTAAATGTTCCTGAAAATAATTCTCTCCCACACCCAATATGAATAAATAATAAATCAACTGTTACATTTGCAGAAAGCACAGACTCAAAATTGTGCTCAAAATGAGCCTGAAATGCCAAAATATCAAGCCTAATTAGGGATAAAGACCTGTTTCCAAAAGCACAAATATCAAACGTTTAAAAAGTTGTAATTACTTTATGAAGTATATTTAAAAATTCAAATACAATTAGAAAATGCTTTAAAATAAATACTATTATTTGTCATATGTTTATTTATTTAAGATATATTTATTTAGTTTTATTACTTTTATGTAATGTGTTTTTGTAAAGTCATAATTTTGTTATAATAGTGTTTTGATCTGTTTGCTATTTGGAGTATTTGCTGTTTTTCATTGTGTGATTATAAACCAATTTTAATATAACCAGTTAGGGTCAGATTGACCTACGAGCATAATGATTACAAATAATAATATTAATAATACTATTAATAATAATAATAGTACTTTAAAATATCTATTGTCCCTTTTTCCCCTTATATATTTTAAAACATTAGTTTTCAGGGATGTTTTGACCACTGAACTAAAAAATATCCCTGGTTTTCATTTCAGAAATCTGCTCTTAACCGAGAACATCCTAGCAACTGCATAGCGACGCCTTGCCCATTTTCTACAGAGCAAATAACCCCTCGTCACTACATGTTTAACAGCTTGTTTTGGTAACCCAGGTGTCGTGTTTTTCTCTGCGGTTATTAGTGAGTGTGTGGATGTGCAGCAGACGAGCGACGCACAGCGTGAGCACAAATAACACAAACGCAGCACACGCATCAAACACGCCGCTGCAGTGCTCGCTCTCTCGCTCTCCTCTGTCTGTCACTCTCCTTCCTCTCCTTTTCTTTTTCTAAATTTCAGCTCTTCCCTTCGTTTCTCTGGCCGCCTCCTGCTCATATCAAAACGCTTCCAGTCCTCCTGTCTGTTTCCATGGTTTCGGGTGATTGGCAGTTTCTTCATGATTAGTTGTTTGTTCTTGAAGTTTTCAGAGCGCCAGACTGGATTCGTCCTCTGGCCATTTCTCAGAGTAACACGTTCACATTCACATCCTCATAAACTCATTCATCAAAACAACAACATCTAAAAATGCTAGCATTCGATTGACATCTGTTTTTTTTATTATTTATTTGTTTTTTAATACCCTATATATTCATCAAGAATGAATTAAATTGATCAGAAGTGAAAGTAGAGATGTTTATGATGTTACAGAAGATTTCTATGTCAAATAAATGCTGTTTCTATTCATCTGTGAATCCCAAAAAATAAATGTATTAGTTTTTTTCACAAAAACATTGGGCAGCACAACTGTTTTGAGCAGCAGATCGGCATATTAGAATGATTTCTGAAGGATCATGTGTTACTGAAGACTGGAGTAATGCTGAAAATTCAGCTTTGATCACAGAAATAAATTACATTTGAACAAATATTGACACACAAAACAATTATTTTAAATAGTAATAATATTTTACAGTATTACTGTACATTTGATCAAATAAATGCAGCCTTTGAGCAGAAGAGACTTCCAAATCACAATATCTGCTCGAAATTTACATAAAACTACTTTCAAAAAATCTGAAAATGTGTTATCCATTGACTATTATTATTATTATTATTATTATTATTAGTATTATTATTATTATTATTATTTAATAATGCTTGGTAAGTTGCTCACTTTCATTAATTTGACAGTCGGACAAAGCTATAATAATAATAATAATAAAAATAATAATAATAATAAATGTAAGTTAAAAAAAATAATAATACTACACTGTAAAAAATAATTTGTTGGGTCAAAATAATGAGTTAAAATAATTTGTTACCCGGCTGCCTTAAAAATGTAAGTTCAGTTAACTCAAAGTTTAGTCACCTTGTAATGTTAAGTTGTACTAAATGACAACTTAGATATTTGAGTTGATTCAACTTAAAATTTTAAGACAGTTGGGTTACTTACCTAGATTTTAAGTTTAACAAACCAATTTTTTTTGTTAAGTCAACTCAAATATCTAAGTTGTCACTTAGTACAACTTAACATTTCAATAACATTTCAATTAACAATAAATAACTTTTTAATTGCTGTGCAAAAGTCTTAGGCCACTGGTATTTTCACCAACAAAAAAATGGTTTTAAGTCAGTTATTTCTTTCTTTTGCTGTAGTGTGTCAGTAGGAAATATCAGTTTACATTTCTAAACATTCATTTTGTCATTAATTGTAATAATCCAGTGAGATTTTTGTTTGCACAAGGAGTCTGACAACAGCCAGTGCTCCACACAGAGATCTGATCTCACCATCATCCAGTCTGTCTGGAATGACATGAAGAAACAGAACAAACTGAGACTAAATCCAGAAACCGTGGCAACGTCTCCAAGATGCTTCAAGAAACCTACCTGCAGAGTACTGTTAAATGTTTTAGGCACTTGTGTAAAAATGCTGTAAAATAAGGATGCTGTCAAAAATAATGCCATAAATAGATTTTATTTATCAATTAACTTCTATTAACTAAATTAAATCAACATTTGGTAAACCATATTTGCATTTAAAACAGCTTTTGCCCTAGGTACATTTGCGCATGAGTTTTCAGGTAGCTTTGCAAGTAGGTTTCTTAAAGCATCTTGGAGATGTTGCCACAGTTCTTCTGGATTTAGTCTGTCTCAGTTTGTTCTGTTTCTTCATGTCATTCCAGACAGACTGGATGATGGTCACATCAGATCTCTGTGTGGAGCACTGGCTGTTGTCAGACTCCTTGTGCAAACAAAAATCTCACTGGATTATTTCAATTAATGACAAAATGAATGTTTAGAAATGTAAACTGATATTTCCTACTGACACACTACAGCAAAAGATAGAAATAACTGACTTAAAACCATTTTTTTGTTGGTGAAAATACTAGTGGCCTAAGACTTTTGCACAGTACTGTGTATATATATATATATATATATATATATATATACACAATGTTTCTTTTCTTATAAAAATTCCCCCACATGTAGACTAATGGGCTATATTATTTGGCTAAACTGTGTTTATTTTGATTGTTATAACTATTGGTAATGCATTTATGTTTATTGATCAAAGTCTTTTATTGTGAGATATAAAGTTTATTTGCTGTTTTTCTGAGTGTGTGCAAGCAGGAGCCATACATCTGGGGTGTGTGTGTGTGTGTGTGTGTGTGTCGGTGATGTCACCTGAGTGCCGATACAGTCACCCGACTGGAAGAATATGACATTTTTTCCCTCTTCTGTCCTTCTAATTAGAGCTGAGAATGAGATGTCTCTCTCCACGAGCTTTAATTGACCTTTACCAGTGCTCTCCAGGGAACGAACACACACACACACACACACACACACATACATACACTCACACATCTCTACATCTGGCTGTAGTTAGAGCTCTCTCACACACACACACACACACACACTCTCTGTCTCACACACACACACACACACACGCTGCAGTGATTTTATCTCCATCAGAGGAAGTAATTACACATTCTTTTATGGTCACAGACGTTTCGAAGTGTTTCTTGTCATCTGTGGAAGCAGCAGTGAAGGACGTTGACGTGTGTGTGTACAGAATGATATGAACAAACAATAACGGCTGGTTTCTGTGTGCAGGGATGGCTGCGTTCGCCTGTCAGGGGCCCGAGGGACTGTGGGACCAGCAGGGGCCTGACCTCAGCAACTGCACCTCCACATGGGTCAACATCATCAACCAGAAGGTTTGAGAAACACACACAATCGAACATATGTATGGGATAATGTACAGTTAGCCTCGTTTTGGCCTCAACAGTTGGACCTGTAATTGATTGGTCAAGCCAGTGTTGTTATTGTTAACTGAAACTATTATAACAGACCGTCAAGAAAGTTGTGAAATATTCATGCCAAATACTGAAGTTTGCAAATTTGAAATACTTTGGTGTGTCAGCTCAGAAATTATAACCAACAAGTCCAACAACAGAAGCTTGCACATGTGAGAAATTACAAAATGCTTTTATTCATATAACATTGTCTTTGGACTGAGCATGTTGTACTTTTTCATGAATCGCTACTATTTTTCCTTTTCGCTGAGCATGATGTTTTTTTTTTTTTTTTGCGCTTTTTTATAATCATTTTGTACATTGTTTTTGCACTGAGCATGTTGCAATTTTTTGCACTTTTTCATGAATCTGCAATGTTTTGCCTTTGCATTGACCATGTCGCACTTTTTTGCACTTTTTTATGAATCAGTAATATTTTGCCTTTGCATTGAGGGTGTTGCGCATTTTTGCACATTTTATAAATTGTAACATGTTGCACTTTTTTATAAATCTATAATTTTTTGTGAATCTGTAACATTTTGTCATTGCACTGAGCATGTTGTACTTTTTTGCACTTTTGTATGAATCAGTAACGTTGCTTTTTTTTAAGAATCAGTAATGTTTTGCCTTTGCATTGGTCATGTTGCACTTTTTGGCACTTTTTATGTATCGTAACTTGTTGCACTTTTTATGAATCAGTCATTTTTAGTGAATCTGTAACATTTTGTCATTGCACTGAACATGCTGCACTTTTTTGCACTGTTATATGAATCAGTAACATGTTGCACTTTTTTTATGAATCAGTAATGTTTGGATTTTGTCATACTTTGCATAGCTTGCGTGCTATATACTGCAGACATACAATATACAATGATTATATATACTCTTTGCAATTTGTAAATACACTTAATATACACACTTTTCACATGTCATTTCAATTAGTGTTATATATGCTACCTGAAATTAAAATGTAAACTATGAGTAGTGTTTTTGGCAAATGAAAAAAAAAAAAAAAAAAAGAGAAACATTGTCCTGGAAACTAACTGAAATTAATAATAGATAAATATTAGAGATAATAATAATAAGAAGAAGAAGAAGAAGAAGAAGAAGAAGAAGAAGTTTGGTTACAGTGTAGAATGTAACCAGAATTGTTAATCAAACCATCACTAACTATATTCGTCACTTTCTCGTTCACATTTATTTACGCTGGTTTATTCATATTCTTCATTGTGTAGCAGCATGTAGAAAGCTACAAACAATATGTTTTCCAATGTTTTCCTGACACCTTTTACTTGCAGTTCATGTACCGCTGACATGAAGAAGCTGTTCACTCAAATCAGTCCTACAGATTTATGAATGTAAAATAAGTGTGTGTGTGTGTGTGTGTAGACCCAGCAGGCAGCCCAGAAGACAACATCTTTAGTTGCGTCTCATTAGCAAATAAACACATCTCTTCCTTTAGCTGGAGGAGTGTTGTGATTAAACTCAACACGGGAGTGCGTGGCTCTCGTCTGCGCTCGTGTTTTTGCCACGACTTGAAAGAGCAGAGCTGCACTGTCTGGGAAGTCAAGAGTCATTCACTTCTCATATCTTCAGCCGCCTCTAGCAGACAAACACAGGAGAATGATCTAATCGACAGAGCGATATGAAACACTGCCATTGAGATGCATGTATTTGAGAAACTACTGACCTCACATGATGCACACCATATGATGTTTTAAAGAGTTTTTTTTCTTTCCACCTTCAAAATCACAAACCACAGTGGTGCTATATAGTCTATATCAGGGGTGGCGAACGTTCGTCCTGGAGAGCCACAGCCCTGCATAGTTTTGCTTCAACCCTAATCAAACGTACCTCAACAATCTAATCAAGGTCTGAGGGGTTACTAGAAAGCTACAGGCAGGTGAGTTTTAATTAGGGTTGGAGCTGAACTCTGCAGGGCTGTGGTTCTCCAGGACCGACGTTCGCCACCCCTGCTCTATATGGTCTAAATCTGTTACAGAATTTTTTATAATAAAAGTGGATTTTGATTTGATCTTAAGCTTTGAATTACTAGAGAGATTAGATGGCTTCGATATTTGACCACTATTGTATGTCGCTATGGAAAAATTAAGTGTAAATCTTTGTAAAGCCGATATTAATAAACAAACAAACAAATAAATAAATTGCATTCATATTTTTATCCATCCATTGACTGGGACTCAAACCAATGATGACCTTGGCGTTGTTTATCGTCACGCTCTGCTGTTTAAGCTACAGGAACATTAACACCTACCCCAACACCTTCAGTTCTGCTGACCGTCATCAACACATAAACCCACACCTGCAGAATAATCGCTTTACTGAATCACTTCATTCAGAGCTTTGGTGTAAATGAAACAGATATAAGATAAACAATCAACTGATTTTTTCCTACTTAATCCCTGTGGCATTTCACATTTTTTTGTGTAGATAAATGTTTAAGGTGGTGCAATTTGTATCAATGTTAAACACATTCTCTTATGTCAGTTTAACAAGCACAGACAGCTGGAACTAAGCAAAGTGTTGGTTGATTAGCCTGAATGTGTGACGATATGACTGTGTAAATAATCTCACTCTGTGTGTGTGTGTTTTAGATCCGAGCGGGTGAACCTGCAGCCATAATCTCCCGTGAGCTTTCTGAACAGACCAAGGGTCACATGCACGCAGGTGACATCACCTACACCGTCCGGGCCATGGGCCACCTGATCGACCTGCTGGACATCCAGCTCAGGAATCTCACCCCTGGGGGAAAGGACAGCGCCGCCCGGAGCCTCAACAAGGTACTACGTCTGACATACAATACTAATATCAGTCCTTAAATGTCAAGCCAAATGTATTAGTACAGCACTTTTCACAATACCTTTTTTTTAACACACTGTTTCAGAGCAGCTTTACAGAAAATCATGATGTTGGTGTTTGCAATGTCTTAAGGAATAGTTATTCCTAATGTAATTAATGACAGAATTTTCATTTATGGGTAAACTAATAGCTGAGCAATAATATAGTTACATTTTGCAATCTGAAATCATTCATAGCACATCATACTGCCTTTCAATAAAATGGTTGCTCAATTTCTGCAAATGGTTGTGCAGAAATGAGTGTAAAATGTGTTTGGACTGTGAGGTCAGAACATCCCGAACTGATCATTTCACAGACAAACAATGAGGAATATATAATGGATGTACAGTCAGATGGTTATTTTCACAAAATAAACCCTGACTGGGTGATCGGGACCCCGGCACAAAGCTCATTACACGGCTACTTACCAGATAAATAAATAAAGGGACATGAAATATTGATTTGGGTTGAAATAATTCGGTAATGTGAGAAGAAAGAGAGCAGAGAGTATACAGCGGCAATGAGCAAAGTCCTGATCAATCTGTCAGTGTTTATCTTGTGATAATGACTGTCTGATATTATCTAGCACATTACACAGATAGGTTCTTATTTGCACTAAACCAAACAAAACTAAATGTCTTTCAAAGATGTGATGCCTCTAAGCAGGCAAACGTGTGTGTGTTTAAATTATATCATATATAAATATAAATATTTTATATACAAATATAACATATTTTACTTAAATGTATTTGTGTGTGTATATATTTTTGGAGATGATAATGGAGACAATAACAGTATTGGAGATGATAGCGGCGCCAATACTGTTATTGAGACAATAACAGAGACGATAATGGTATTGAGATGATACAGACACCATAATGGTATTGGAGACTATAACGAAGACAATAGCAGAGTCAATAACGGTATTGGAAAAGGTAAAGGAGATGATAACCGTATCGAGACAATAACAGAGACAATAACAGTATTGGAGACTATACCGGAGATGATAATGGTATTGAGACAGTAACAGAGACAATAACGGTATTGAGATGATACAGAGACGATAACAGAGTCAATAACGGTATTGGAAAAGATAAAGGAGATGATAACCATATTGAGACGATAACAGAGACAAAATAACGTCATTGGAGACCGTAATGGTATTGAGACAATAACAGAGACGATAACAGTATTTAAGACTATACTGGAGATGATAATGGTATTGAGACGATAACAGAGACGAAAACGGTATTGGAGACTATAACGAAGACAATAACAGAGTCAATAACGGTATTGGAAAAGTTAAAGGAGATGATAACCCTATTGAGACAATAACAGAGACAATAACAGTATTGGAGACTATACCGGAGATGATAATGGTATTGAGACAATAACAGAGACGACAGCGGTGTTGAGATGATACCGAGAAGATAACAGAGTCAGTAATGGTATTGGAAAAGATAAAGGAGATGATAACCGTACTGAGAAGATAACAGAGACAAAATAACGTTATTGGAGACCATAATGGTATTGAGACAATAACAGAGACGATAACAGTATTTGAGACTATACTGGAGATGATAATGGTATTGAGACGATAACAGAGACGAAAACGGTATTGGAGACTATAACAGAGACGATACAGAGTCAATAACGGTATTGGAAAAGATAAAGGAGATGATAACTGTATTGAGACGATAACAGAGACAATAACGTTATTGGAGACCGTAATGGTATTGAGACAATAACAGAGACGATAACAGTATTGAGATGATACAGAGACGATAACAGAGTCAATAACGGTATTGGAAAAGATAAAGGATATGATAACCGTATCGAGACGATAACAGAGACAATAATGTTATTGGAGACGGTAATGGTATTGAGACAATAACAGAGACAATAACAGTATTGGAGACTATACCGGAGATGATAATGGTATTGAGACAGTAACAGAGACGATAATGGTGTTGGAATGATACCGAGACGATAACAGTCAATAACGGTATTGGAAAAGATAAAGCAGATGATAACCGCATTGAGACGATAAAAGAGACAAAATAACGTTATTGGAGACCATAATGGTATCGAGACAATAACAGAGACGATAACAGTATTTGAGACTATACTGGAGATGATAATGATATTGAGACGATAACAGAGACGAAAACGGTATTGGAGACTATAACAGAGACGATACAGGTTCAATAACGGTTTTGGAAAAGATAAAGGAGATGATAACTGTATTGAGACGATAACAGAGACAATAACGTTATTGGAGACCGTAATGGTATTGAGACAATAACAGATGATAACGGTACTGGAGATGATAATAGATTCAATAACTGTACTGAGATGATAACAGAGACGAAAGCATTATTAGAGACGACAACAGTATTGAGACAATAACAGTATTAGGACAATAACAGTGTCCATAATGCTATTGGAAACGATAATGGAGATGATAACTATTGAGACAATAACAGAGATGATAACGCTATTAGAGACGACAATGGAGACGTTAACAGAGACGATAACACTATTAAAGACTATGATAGAGACAATAACCGTACTGGAGACAATAATGGAGACAATAACAGTATTGCGACAATAACAAGGACGATAACGGTATTGGAAACCAAGGAGAGGATAACTATATTGGGACGACAATAGAGATGATAACATTATTGGAGACAATAACTGAGACGATAACAGAGACTATAACACTATTAAAGACAATAATAGAGACGATAACAGTATTGCGACGATAGTATTGCGAAGATGATAACGGTATTGTAAACGATAAAGATGATAACTGTATTGAAACGATAACAGAGATGATAATGTTATTGGAGACTATAACAGAGACGATAACAGTACTGGAGATGACAGCGGTGATAATAACCATATTGAGACAATAACAGAGATGATGACAACATTGGAGACAACAGAGACGATAATGATACTGGAGATGACAGTGACGATGATAACCATATTGAGACAATAACAGAGCTGATAACGTTATTTTGAGACTATAACAAAGTCTATAACAGTATTGAGAGGATAACCGAGACGATAATGGTATTTAGACGATACAGAGACTGTAACAGTATAACAGATAAAAGAGGCGATAAAGGTATTGGAGACAAAAGTGCTGTTGGAGACAATAACAGAAAATAATGGTATTGTTTTCAGATTTCAGAATTGTTTGCCCTTTGAAACCCGTTTTCAAATGTTTGTGATTTCAATACGCAGTTGTCGTGTAAATGAATGGCTAAAATTCATAAAAAGTTTTCAGTTTTTAGTTGAAAACAATGTTGCGTAAACCTCCCCTAGCAGCAGGTAATGAATAGTTTACAGAATTAAATGAGAATCCTTTTGCTTTCAAAGATATCCAGCTGAAGTGTTGCTTAAATAGCAGGATATCATTTCAAAGACTCAATGCCATGAATCTCACAAATGTTTTCAAATACAGTGAATATTTCTTCCTCACAAATGCTCATTTTATCAACCTGTTAACTTTGAAATTGCATCCAGGTGGACTGATAAAAACTTTACCTTCAAAAAAAAATGCTAAACAACAGCCAATCAATTTGGAGCATGTGGATTTTGTGCCTTTTTTATGTTCAATACGCATCAAGTGGTTGGTGGAAGTGTCGCCTGAGGCTGAAAAACAAACATTGTTCATGAGTTCAACCAGTCTTGCGTATCTGGACTGGAGTGCATGACGCATGAATCTGGTCTAGACGAGTTTATTATAAATATTTAATAAATGTTGAAATATGAAGTTATTTTGTATGAAATTAAAACCGCCAGTAGGTGGCAGCTACTCACATGAGTCGTTCAGTCATTCAAAGTCATTCAAAGTGCATGTCTTTATGAATGAGTCACTGAATCATTGGGTTACTTGATTCACTTAAACAGCCGATTCATTCAGAAACATTGCAAGTGACTATCTTCGTAAACAAGTCACTGAATCATTTGCTCACTCGATTTGTTAAAACAGCTGATTCATTCAGAAATGAAGCAAGTGACTGTCTACGAATGGGTCACTGAATCATTGACTTGCTCAAATTGTTCAAAAGGTGTTTTCAGTCAGAAATGATCTAAGTGATTGACTCACTGACTCAATTAATTTAAATGGCTGATTCATTCGGAGATGATGCAAGTGACTGTCTTTATGAGCGAGGCACTAAAACATTGCCTCACTTGATTCATTCAAATGGTGGATGTAGTGAGGAACAAAGCAAGCGACTGTCTTAATGAATAAGTCACTGAATCACTGGCTCACTTGATTCACTTAAACAGCTGATTCATTCAGAAATGAAGTGAGTGACTGTCTTTATTAATGAGTTACTAATCATTGGCTCTCGAGATGTGTTCAGATGGATTTAGTCAAAAATAAAGCAAGTGACTGTCTTTATGAATGTGTCACTGAATCGTTGGCTAACTTGATTCACTCAGATGGCTGATTCATTCAAAAATATAGCAAGTGACTCTCTTTTTGAATGAGTCACTGAATCATTGGCTCACTTGATTCACTGAAACAGCTGATTCGTTCAGAAATGAAGCAAGTGACTGTCTTTATGAATGATTCACTGAATCATTGGCTCGCTTGATTCACTTAAACAGCTGATTCATTCAGAAATGAAGCAAGCGACTGCCTTTATGAATGAGTCACTGAATCATTGACTCACTTGATTTGTTCAAAAGGCGGTTTCAGTCAGAAATGAACTAAGTGACTGTATTAATGAATGAGTCACTGAATCATTGACTCACTCAATTCATTCAAATGGCAGATTTAGTCAGAAACGAAGCAAGTGACTGTTTTTATAAATGTGTCACTGAATCGTTGGCTAACTTGATGTGCTTAAACGGCTGATTCATTCAGAAATGAAGCAAGTGACTGTCTTTGATTGAGTGACTGAATCATTTGCTCTTGAGATTTATTCAAACCACTAATTCAGTTCAGAAACAAAACAAGTGACTGTCTTTATGGCTGTTGTGTTTTGCTCAGAGACCCACAACGGTTCTGCTGTGGCTTTGTTTGGAACTATTTTCGTTGGCAATCGTGTAATCATGCAGAAAGAAAGGACTCTTGCTTGTGTGATATTGCTAAATGATATCATATGATATAAATATAAGACAAAAAACACTTACGTGGGCATTTTTGACCTTTTACCTTGAATTTTAAGGCATTTTTTTAGGCTACGTCACACAGTCAGTCGTCCTGCTTCCTGTTCGTCAGCGACTGCATCAGTGTAAGATGACACACGGGTCTGGGTGGAATGGGTTTTTCCATAATGAATCACGCCAAATTAATGCATTAAATCGACAACCCTACTTTTTATTATTATGTTTGATTTCACCAGAAGAGAAACAGACAGGAAGTGCGAGGCAGATAAAGCGGGAACAGGAAGCGCCCTCTTTGATGCAGTCTGTACGGAGAGCAGGAGGAGGAGAGCAGTGGGTGTTTTTTTAATGATGTCCGTGTTTGTCAGGATGAATGATCCCCTGTGTTTCTCCCCGCAGTCAGCCGTCTGTTTAAAAATAGGCTTAACTTGGGCGAAGAGAAACTCTCGCCGTCCTGAGGCTCCTATCGCTCCGAGAACATTATGCGGCATGAATAATCGCCAGCGTTATTAAAGTTTCTGCGGAGTTAAAGAGGTTCGCTTTGACGCTGTTTTCTCCAGACCTGCGTGCAGTTTGTCTTCAGACACTCACAGAACAAAGACCGTTCATTCAGACGTTATGTGTGAGTGTGTGTGTATGAATATTACACACAGGGTCCAAAATTAACAATCCAAGATACAGAGTGCCAGTAAAACTTGGCTTTAGAGAGAAAATAAAACAGTTGGCAAATAACTTTGTTAGGAACTGCAGCATTTAGGCTGTTGAGTAATTCAGTGAGCCATTATTTATATACTATAATAGTATTAATTAATGTGTTGAATCTGTTTTTCTTCTAATTTATTTTTTAATTTTAGTTTAAGTCTTTTATCTTTTCTCTGTTGCCATTTATCTTTCATTTTATTTCAGTTTTAGTAAATGTAACATTTTAACTTTTTAATTTTTTTAATCCAAAGCATATAATTTTTTTTGTTTTGTTTGTTTTGTTTTGTTTTGTTTTGTTTTGCTTTGCATTTGTTGATCTTAAATTTAACTTAATCAGCAAGTCATGCAATTATTTAAAATTTGAAGATTTTTTTTTTTTTTAAGTTATATTGATCCTCTTTTGTGCAAGTAGAGTGCATAATGTATGTATGTATGTATGTATGTATGTATGCATTTATTTATTTATTAGTTATTTCCAAGCATCTAATTAAATAAAAAAAAAAAAAAACATGCATTTTCTTTACCGGTCAAAAATACAGTATAAATATTGCTGGTCAAATTGTCTCAATTCATCCACCATTAGCAGGTTTGACTAAGTAAATTGTTTTTGTTTTTGTTTTTGATCCAAACCATTCCATAAAAAATATGCAATTTTCTTTCATTTTGGACCCTGGATGTCATTACTTTACTTAATCAGCAAATTGTGCAGTTAATTAAAATTTAATTGCAATTTAATTAGTTAAAATTTGAGGATTTTTGTTGTTGTTGTTGTTGTTGTTGTTTGTTTTTTAAAGATATATTGATCCACTTTTGTGCAAGCAAAAAAAATTTATTTATTTTTTTACTTACTTATTTACAAGCATCTAATAAACCAGTTAATAAAAAACAATTAATTGCAAATCATGCAATTAATTAAAATATGACAATCGTAAGCATTTTTTTTTTTTTTTGACTTTATATCTATATTGATGGACACATTTTCACAATTCGTCCACCATTAGCAAGGAAATGTTGAATCCTGACAACACACACATTCACAGCACTGCCACTGGTTTCTGTAGAATAACGTATTCATAATTAAAATGTTATCAGTTTAATCAAACCCATAATCTTGGACGTTCTAGCGGCAGGCTGTACCGCCGGAGCTACAGGAGCACTCAAAATTAATTAACTTGGCTTTTAAGAGTGTCATTTTTCAGATCAGGACGCCCGAGCGCGGAACACAAACACCTGTTTCCACGCGTCTTCTGTGAAATTCACACTTCGTTTCCACCCACAATTCTGCAAACTTCACTTTCCACGGCGATCGGCGCGCGTCACGCTCACACTGTCTGACGGAGGCCGTCACACTCTTCATGCTAATTAATCGAAGCGGTAATTTTAAACTGAATCTGCCTTTGAATTTCACAGCTGGTTGATTTGAGCTTCAGACTCAAGCGACATCTGCTTCAGTACAGGGATCAGTGATTTACAACATGTCAGCTCTGTGTGAGCCGACTACATAGACGACTACAGCTTCAGTTCATCATCATGAGTGAGCCAAATGTGCTACATTAGGTTTCTTGTGCAAAATAGTGAACAAATAGTGATCATGAAAACACACCTGACATTTATGATACAATATGACACGATAACAATACAATAGTATTATTTCTATACTATTATAGTCTTTATTCATATTTTTAAATAGCATTTTTAATAATTTTAAAGTTGTATTGATTTTGTTACATGATTTTATTTATTTATTTTTTATTCATTTCCTGTTTAGCTTTTTTTTTTTCAGTTTAAGTAATTTAGTTATTTAACTTATTTTAGTTTCTGAAGCAAAATTTCTATTTATTTTAAATTATTTTTATTTCATTTTTTTTACATTTTTGCACATGCAACTACATGCAACTATTCTATTAATTTAGTGTTATTAATATACTATTAATTAATATCTTTTTTGACTTGATTAATTGACTTGTACTTTTATATATTGTTTTCATTTTAATTTTAAAGTTTTAGTGATGAATTTGTCATTTTTATTTATTTATTTATTTTACATTTTATTTATTACATATTATTTATATTTAATTGTATTTCAGCTTATTTAATTCAACAATGTAATTCAACTTATTTTATGTAGTTTCTAAAGCAAAATTTTGTATTTTTTAGGTTTTATTTTTTCTCATTCAACTACATGCAACTATTCTGTTATTTTAGTGTTATTTATATACTATTAATTAATATCTTGATTTGGCTTGTATTTTTATATAGTGTGTTTTCATTTTAATTTTAGTTAAAGTTTTAGTGATGATTTTGTCATTTTTATTAGTTACATATTATTTATTTATTTTTTATTTCAGCTTTAGTTCTAGTAACTTTCTTCAAATTAACTTATTTCATTTAGCTGCAACATTTATAATTTCTTTTAGTTTTAAGTTTTAATTGCATGTAAATGTTCATTACATGCAAATTTTAATTACTTCCTAATACTGTGTCAGTGTTGAAATCAATGTTTTAGTATTATTTTTTTTATATACTATTATAGTATTTATTACAATTTTGGGTTCACATTTATTAATTTAATTATTTTCACTTTTCATTGTAATTTTATTTGTAGTGAATTTGTTGTGATTTTCATTATTATTATTATTATTATTATTATTATTTTCTTTTTTAAATATTTCTATTTGGAGTTTTTCTAGTTTATTTTTATTTCAGTTTAGTTTTAGTAATTTTGGTATTTCAGTTTAGCTTAATTCAGTTGGTTGCTAAAGTAAAAAAAAAAAAGATAGTTAAAACGGAGTTATCTGTTTTTGCAAATGAACTCTTTTTTTTTGGTTACTGTAAACACATTTTCATTGTTTTGGTTTTCACTAACAATAACAAGACTGATTGAAATATACGTAGAATTTTTGTATGTGTTCAAAATAGCAAATTGTTGACAAATTATTTGGTTGTAATGCCAAACTGATGCATTTTTATTTTCAAAATGCTAACTGGATATCACTCGCTCTATTTCCAAAGCATCGTGATTGTTTGTACAGATACAGTCAGCAACACATTCGACACACTCTGCTAGTCAACTAAAACCTTTGATGGCAAGATCAAGATAGTTTACAGTCGAGGGACCCGAAGAGGCGCTAACAGGAGCCGCTAAAGAGAGAAAGTAACGTGATCTAAAGATGGCTGCCGTCGGCCCGAATCAAGCCGCATTAACATTCAGGCACCAGCGGAGACAGACCTGCCTGCTATTTATTTTTATCTGTTCCCTTCCTTCACTCTTCCTCTGCGAGACTCAATAATTCATGGCGTACAAACACACACACACACACGGGCCTCACTGCTCTTTATTCATATGGTGACGAGAAGAGTTTCTGCACAATCACAACGACGATCAGAAGCTGTCAGAATGAAGGCCAGTCCTCCAAGACGCCAAAACCAGATTAAACACCCTCACTCTGACTAAATGTACAAACATGAAGTGTGAGGCTGTGTGTGTTGACATGAGTGAAATACATTGTGTCGGTGGTGAATAATTAATATTTTTGATGGAAATTCAAGCCAAAAAAAATGTTTCTATGCTCTGCTGTTCAAAAGTTTGGGGTCAGTAAGATTGAAAGAAGTCTCTTCTGCTCACCAGGGCTGCATTTATTTGATCAAAAATACAGTGAAAATTTTTAAATATTTTTATCATTTAAAATAGCAGTTTCTATGTGAATATATAGTAAATTGTAATTTATTCCTGTGATCAAATCTGAATTTTCAGCATCATTACTCCAGTCTTCAGTGTCACATGATCCTTCAGAAATCATTCTAACATGCTGATTTGCTGCTCAACAAACATTTCTGATTATTATCAATGTTGAAAATAGTTGTGCTGCCCAATATTTTTGTGGAAACTGTCATACATTTTATTTTTTCAAGATTCTTTGATGAATAGAATGTTCAAAAGAGCAGCATTTATTTGAAATAGAATCTTTTGTAACATTATACATTTCTTTACTGTTACTTTTGATCAATTTACTGCATCCTTGCTGAATAAAAATATTAATTTCGTTCCAAAAACAAAAACAAACAAACAAAAAACATATTGACCCCAAACTTTTGAACTGAAATGTTACAGAACCATAGATTAATGTGAAATAATTTTCTTTCTTGGTCATTCTTTCTTTCTTAAAGAATTTGAAAGGAAAGCAAAAAATACAAAAATTGTTGTTGTTGTTGTTATTATTATTACTTTTATTTAATAAATAAATAAATAAATACATTTATTTTTGTTTATTTATTTATTTATTTATTTTTGTGGTTTAATTTTTGCTGATGCAACTATATGCAACTCTTCTATTACTTTAGTGTTATTTATATACTATTAATTATTATTTTGAATTGGCTTGTATTTTTGTATGTTGTGTTTTCATTCTTATTTTAGTAAAAGTTTTAGTAAAGTTTTTTTTGTTTGTTTGTTTTTAAATTTTGTTGATTATTATTATTATTTATTTTTTTTTTTTTCAGTTTTGATTTTAGTAATTTACTTAACCTTAAAATTTATTTAGCTTTGAGATTTGTAATTTTCAGAAATATTCATTGCGTGCAAATTTGAATTACTTGCTTCTCAGAATCTTTTGCTTTGCTTTCAAATATAATAGTAATGTTAATAACATGGTAATAAAACATGATAAAATCACATCCAGTACATAACCAAATTATTAAAAAACAAACAAACAAACAAAAAACAAAACAAGTTTTAACATTATTCAATACACATACTCAATGACTCGTGCGATATTTTTCAGGGGAAAAAAAAAAAAACTTTAATTTGAACATTCTTCCTTTTCCATTTATTTTCAAGCTCTGAGTTAAATGATCCATTCTATCTTTAATTATGACCATTAAAGACACACCAAATATTATTCAAACTCAAATTAAACTTTTTTGATGTTATTAAAACTCCATCAGTACCTGGTCTGTCAGCTGTGAAGCTGCAGAAATAGAAAACGTTATAACAAATGACCACTAAACGACACGAATGCGTCAAAACTAAATCACTCTAAAATGCCACTCTCAGAAAAAAAAAAAGGTACAAAAGCTGTCACCGGGGCGGCACCTTTTCAAAAAGGTACAAATATGTACCATTCAAGCACTAATATGTACGCTAGAGGTAGTAATATGTACCTTCAAGGTACTATTATGCACTCTTCAGGGGTAAATAAGGTAGAAAGTGTGTACTTTTGAATGGGTGTCGCCCACATGACCGCTTTTGTACCTTTTTTTTCTAACAGAGTGCATGGAAAAGTGTTGTTATTTGGTGCTCACTATAACCAACCACTGATCTAACAAACTATATGAAGGAATTTTCTGTATTCATGTTTGCTTGTATTTTGACTCTTTGTTGTTTTAGGGTTGCTTTTACCAGATAATGTCTTTCCAGGTCCTTCCTACTGAATTTCACTTTCAGCGATCGTCTCTCTTTTGAGCAGGGCACTTCTGACACGTTGAAGTGTTTGATCAAGTCTCGTACGTGCCAAACTGGATTAATCTTTTCCTCTGGGTTCAGTAGGATGTGATTCATGTAACTGATGTGCTTCCAAAGGCTCTTTCACACCAAACGTCAGTGCGTTTTTCAACAGAAACTATGCATTCCTGCGGAGCTCTTCACAACGTTCGCTTTGTAGATTCACTCGCGCATCAACAGATTCTGTACAATAAATATATAAAACATTGAATAACACAGATACGCCACTCAAAGCTGCATTAGCCTTGCACCAACCACTGCTTTTGTTCAGTTCGGTTATTTGCCTGAATAGATGCTTTGCTGCGTTCGGTGTGAAAGACCTTGAGAATGTCGAATGTTCTGCTTGATACTAAACCGGTTCGTTTTCTTTGGGTTTTCAGCTGCAGAAAAGGGAGCGCTCGTGTCGATATTTCGTCCAGGTATTTTCCTCTTTATATTTGCACCGCTTTCATCCTCACGCCTCATGCTTTTCTCTTCATTCGCACCGACCTCATGCTCCTGGTGTTTTTGTGAGGTCCTGTTGTTGTCATTTGAGGCCTTGACCAAATTGAACCTCCACCTTTGCAAATTACCTATAATAAACCACTCGCTATTAAACGCTTCCATCAGCGAACGCAACCTATGATCACAGAAACACGCTTGTGAAAAGAAGTGCACTTTGGCATGCTTTTAGTGTGGAAATAATACACTTTAAAAGAACATACTTAAGAGTGAACTGTTAATGAAAGTATGTTGTAGTTTCAAATTATATCAAATGCAAATGGTATAACTCTAGAATGTTTTTGACCCACTTAATTAGGACTCGCGAACATTTATATATGTAATAATTCTAATTATCTCAATAGTCTTTGAAATATGGTTTAAGTGCTGCTGAATGTACTGACAAGCATTTATGATAAACTAAAATATACTTTAATGTAATTTCTATTCAAACAGGTGCTTAATGTGCTTAAATCTATTTGTAATTACACATTTGCAATGATGAATTTGTAATTTAGCTATTTAAAATATATTAATTTTAAATGTAATATTGAATAATACAGTGATGTTTTAGTGCCATGTAAAAAAAAAATTATAAAAAAATCTAAGATTACGAGATTAAAGTCGTAATATTTCAAGAATAAAGTTGAAATTATGAAAGAAGTTGAAATATTTTTACAATAAAGTCGAAATTCTATGTGAATAAAGTTGTAAAATTACAAGAATAAATTTGAAATACTACAAGAATAAAGTTGAAATATTACGAGAATAAAGTCAAAATATTTTTTAGAATAAAGTCAAAATATTACGAGAATAGTCAAAATATTACTAGAATAAAGTCAAAATATTACAAGAATAAAGTCAAAATACTACGAGAATAAAGTCAAAATACTGCGAGAAAAGTCGAAATATTTCAAGAATAAAGTCAAAATACTACAAGAATAGTCAAAATACTATGAGAATAAAGTCGAAATATTACGAGAATGAAGTCAAAATACTACGAGAATAGTCAAAATACTATGAGAATAAAGTCAAAATACTACAAGAATAGTCAAAATACTATGAAAATAAAATCAAAATACTACAAGAATAGTCAAAATACTATGAGAATAAAGTCGAAATATTACGAGAATAAAGTCAAATTACTACGAGAATAGTCAAAATACTATGAGAATAAAGTCAAAATACTACAAGAATAGTCAAAATACTACGAGAATAGTCAAAATACTATGAGAATAAAGTCAAAATACTACGAGAATAGTCAAAATACTATGAAAATAAAATCAAAATACTACAAGAATAGTCAAAATACTATGAGAATAAAGTCGAAATATTACGAGAATAAAGTCAAATTACTACGAGAATAGTCAAAATACTATGAAAATAAAGTCGAAATACTACAAGAATAGTCAAAATACTATGAGAATAAAGTCGAAATATTACAAGAATAAAGTCAAATTACTACGAGAATAGTCGAAATACTATGAGAATAAAGTCAAAATACTATGAGAATAAAGTCGAAATACTACGAGAACAGTCAAAATACTATGAAAATAAAGTTAAAATACTACAATAAAGTCGAAATACTACAATAAAGTTGAAATACTATGAGAATAAAGTCAAAATACTATGAAAATAAAGTTGAAATACTACAATAAAGTCGAAATACTACAATAAAGTCGAAATACTATGAGAATAAAGTCAAAATACTACGAGAATAGTCAAAATACTATGAAAATAAAGTTGGAATACTATGAGAATAATCAAAATACTATGAGACTAAAGTCAAAATACTACAAGAAAAGTCTAAATATTTCGAGAATAAAGTCAAAATACTACGAGAATAAAGTCAAAATACTACGAGAATAAAGTCAAAATACTATGAGAAAAGTCGTAATATTTCGAGAATAAAGTCAAAATACTGTGAGAATAAAGTCGAAATATTTCGAGAATAAAGTCAAAATACTACGAGAATCTGAATATTTCGACTTTATTCTCGTAATATTTCAGCTTTATTATCATAATTTTGACTTTTGAAATATTCTCGAAATATTATGATCTCGTAATCTTAGATTACGCCGTCGTAGAATAACACACTACAGTTAAAACGAAAATCGAGTGCTTCACTAGTATGTTAGTCAGCACATCAAATAAGTGTACTTCTTTAAAACGTGATAAAAGATTATTAAAACATGATGATTTAAAATGATCTTTAAAGTAAAACTTTTAATTTGACAGTATTACAAAGGTCACTTTTTAAAAGTCTGCTCAAGTGTGTTTAGAAACAGTCATGAAATTGTCTCAATCTAAGTCACTTAAGTGGCCTTTATTTCATTGATATTATATTATCTGCAAATACAGTTTATTAAAAATATACATTTAAGGTTTGACATACACTGCAAGTGCACATTCAGTACAGTTAAGTGCACTTCTTTTTCACAAGGGCAGCATTTTCAAAAGCAAATGCAATTATCAGTCAAATGCTAGCCAGAGATCTGTTTTTGTTCACGGCCTCATTATTACCCATAACGCTGTGTTTTTGCATCAGGAGAGCAGCTGTGCTTATTATCTTTGAATAAACTAGTTTTAGGTCACATTTGTAAGCTATAGGTTAGAATTGATTCAGGAATGCAGGTTGGAGAAGCACAGCTGCTCTCGCATCAACAGTCGCCTGCAGCTTTTTTGCTTGAGCTCTGCTGCTGCTGCATCATCCTGTCAGGTCATGTGACTGTCAGTCTTCCCAGCATGCACTTGATGATCGTGGAGCAACAGCTGTCTTGACCCGGCAGAGGTCATATAGACTTGATGAAGTGTGTGTTGGATGTGACGTGCGAGGCGAGTGTGTTAGTACGGATGTCAGAGATCATGACTGTTAGTGAAGACGCTTCGTCTTTTTGACTCGGTGATGACATTTTCACACTAGAGCTTAAAGTGTGAATCCAGATCTGTTTGGTTGATGTCAGTAAGTCACATAAACTGAACCGTTCATGCAAACTTGGATGTGAACATGATGGTGTAAAACAGTCAATTATATATATAGATGCACTATATACAATTCAATGATAACAAGGAAAATGTAGTTATATTATATTATATTATATTACAATGTTATTGGAAATAGAGGCAATAATGTACAGGTAAGACCTCACAAATTTCATTTGCCAATAAGTTTACACACGTGACTTGGAAAAACACCATGTTTTTTTTAGCAAAGTTTACAGGCTATGTCAATCTGTGAGTAATATATTATAAGATGTAGGATTTAGTTTAAACCAGTGTTATTTTGATATTACTTACATGCTTTTCTATTTTGAGTTTCGTAGGTTTCATTTGTATATGTATATTTTATGTATTTGTATATTTTAGATTATTTTTTAGTTCTGTTTTTATGTCATTTTTATTAGCTATTGCTTAATTACTGCTATTTATTTAAGTTTTAGTTTACTTTTTTTGTATATTTTTAATTAATTTATTTTTTATATAATATTACTAATTAGCCAACTAATTTCAGTTAGGTGCCAAGGCAACATTTCTAATTTTGATTACATTTGTCATCTAATATTTTATTTTATTTTATTACTTGTTTTTATTTTTATTAGTTTATTTAATTAACAAAAATATAAATTAGTTTTAGTCTTAGCAATAATAAGACTTTCTTCACAATCTTCTGTTTTCTCAAATTTAGTTTTAAAGTAATAACATAAATAAATAAATAAATAAATTCACGTCTACTGTATATATGACTGAAGGAAATGAGAAATTAAGAAATTAATTTTTAAAAATGAATTTCTTTTTTTTCCAAAAAGGCACATTAAATTTAGATTTTAAAAAATGGCAATTAAAGACATTTATAATGTTACGAAACATTTCCATTTCAAGTAGAAACATCAAAGAATCCTGAAAAATAAAATGTATGACAATTTCCACAAAAATATTGGGCAGCACAACTGTTTTAAACATTGATAATAATCAGAAATGTTTTTTGAGCAGCAAATCAGCATATTAGAATGATTTCTGAAGAATTCATTTGACACTGAAGACTGGAGCAATGATTCTGAAAATTCAGCTGTGATCACAGAAATACATTCTATTTTACACCATATTAACACAGAAAACAGCTATTTTGAATTGTAATAATATTTCACAATTTAACGGTTTTCAGCACATTTCACAGATAAACACAGACTTGGTGAGCAGAAGAGATTTCTTTAAAAAAAAAACATCACCAACCCCAAAAAGCAGTGTTTATCTATCATAAAATCCATATTCTAAGCTTTTTAAGAATTAATGACTCATTTATTGATTATCCATGAGTTGAACTCTATTTTTGTTCAAGTGAGATGAAAACATTGCACAAATGTGAACTTTTCTTGCTATATTGTACGTGTTAGGTTTGTCGGAAAACATCTCATACATACCGATCAGAAAAGCTGTGGTCTATTATTCCTGATGCTAAGAATTTGAAGAGTGTAAATCAATGGATTTGCTTTTGCTGGTCGGTAGATGATGTTCACAGAACATCCAGTGGTTCTGGACAGGAGGAGCAGTGTATTTCCACCGAGAAGTGCCGAGATTTAGATTATTTTTGTTTCGTGCTCCAGCGCAGAGTTTGACTTATTAATAACGGTGATGGATCGATACCTGACCTGATCCCGCGGTAAGAATAGATTTCTAGCGCTGTGTTCAGAAACCAGAGCTCAGTGTACATTACGGGTACAGAGCGTGTTTTTCTGAGGGGAAATGGGTTTGATGTTTAAACTATTGATGCCCTTTCACGATCAATAAACGACCCGCAACAAACTGAGCCGCGTCAGCTGTTGTTCTGAAGGAATGAGATGTTTGTGCATGTGGAGATCTGCTGCGGCCCGTCTGGATGGAAATTACAGGGTTATTCTCTATATTTATCAGTCTGTATGCACACTGCAGCTTTCTTTTTCAATTTACACAAAAACGATTGTGAAAATAAGGAATATTATTATACAAAACAATGAACAGAACATTCATTCATTAATTTCTTCACCACTGTTGTATACTGCAAGCATTATTGGTAAGTCAAAAATGCATAAATGCATAAATGTAGACATATTTATAAACTTCAGTGTGCAAAAGCATCTATTTTCGTTTACTGTTAAATAGCCGCTCAAATCAAAATTGCAATCATGAGCAAATGATGTCTCTCTAAACCCATAGGACTTTCTGTCCTTCAACGATTGCAAAAGGAGAAATTATGAAAAATGTGTTTGCCGCTTTTTTCCCAAGCAATTATATTGAGACTAAAGCTTGAAAAAGAGGAAGCAGTTGCTGATCAATTTCTCATTATGCTGTATTATCACCAAATCCTGGATTCAATCTTTTTCCAACTTGTTTTCTTTCAATTAGCACAGGTTTTGCATTTCTTTTTGGAACTGAAAAAAGTGAAAAAAGCATTTGTGGATAATCTTGGTCAGTGTTCACTGAGAAACTGAGGTGCATGAGTTCAGATCAGTGAGGTCTGTGATTAGTCGGTCTCATACGAAATACGAAGCCTGTGCTAATTGAAGGAAAACAAGTTGACAAGAAGATTGAATCTAAGAGTTTGGAATCATTGAGCATAATGAGAAATTTATGAGCACTTTTTTGTAGGTCGGTCATTTTTGACTGGGAGCAGCACAAGTGGAACAAGGTGTGGAAAAACATTTTAAAAACTACAAAAAAAACAAAAGGTCAGTAAGTTTTATTCCAATGCGAAAAATTAATTCCTCTTCGGGTCAAAAAGACCAAAACACAACATGAGCGTTAATTGAACTGCATGTTGAACTCAAGTATTAAGTATTTATGTATTGTAAAGTACTGCTTTGGTACTTTAATGATATTTTATGGTGCTATTTTGATGTTGTTGTTTTTTTTTTGGCCAATGTATGTTATAAAGATTATTCAAAACATTTCTGTTTTGATCTAAAAAAGAAAATTAGTTGTAGCCATTTTTATGCAGGTATTTCTTTGACTTCTGCGTAACTTTATTTTTCTTTCCCTTCGTATTTTGCCAGTAAAGCACTTTGAATTACCATTGTGTTCAGTACAGTGTTATATGAAGAAACTCAATGCAGATACTGCTTAAGAAAGTCATTTTTTACCTTGTGGGAAAAAGTGAATGTCAGTGTTAGACTGTACTGAAGAAACACCATCACATCACCGCTTATATTTCAGACGTGTAACCGTCAGCTCAGTGAGATCAGAGAGAGATTTAGCCGTCATCTGAACATGTGAAGCTCATGTAAGCGAAGCCAGACCAGCCTATTGCAAATAGTCAGAATTACATTTTTAACTGTCTCTTTACAGCTGGCTCATGAATAGAAAGCTGACAACATGATTAAAGCTTGCATTAGCATTGATATAATTAAAGCAGCATCAAAACCTTCAATAAATGTATGCATTGATTCACATATGTGGTTCATTTCACATATGCACGCAAAAGATCATTTGTAAACATCTCCTTTAAATGCATATGTTATATAGGGTGCTAAGCCATAATTACATCAAAGTCGTTTGGTTACATCAAACTATTAGCAATTGTGCTCGAGTAAAGGTGCTGTTTTTCATTAGTCGCTTTTAGAAATTACTGAACTTTTCTGACTATGGAAGCATATTTCTACACAGAAAAAAAGATGAAAAGAAAAAAGAATTTTGACTTCTTTTTTTTCACAATTCTGCCTTTTTCCCTTTCCATTTTAATAATAACTGATAATTGCTAATAAAAACAATTCTGAGAAAAAAAAAAAATCACCGTTTTACTTTTTTTTTTTTCTATTCCATAATGGAAATAAGCTTCCATATCTGATGAACAGTAATTATATCTGATATCTGAGGAATTTATTTTGCTTAATTGCAGAAAATGTAAAGTTAAAACAGCTGCAAGCAGCGATTAGCATGGTTAAAGCGCTTTAAGCACATATGAAATTTTAAGCAAGACATTATTTATCAAGCTTGTAACCACCTAAATCAATGATTTAAAAGTCATTTTTGGTAAATTGATGTAATTTACCATAGAAATATTATGTTTTTTTTAATGGTTATGATTGTTAGTGTGCCAGCTGTGGTCTGATCCCCTTATAGAATAACCTGTCGCATGTGCTCAGCAGGTTTCGTGAGTTTTTCTTTAGGTTTTATAGGATTTTGGGTAAATTTGGATAGGCCCCTTTTCTAAACTACCCCATTATAGCTTCCCAAAGGGTACATTTCAATTCATTATTTTGATATTTATTGGCCTAGAGAATCCAGAAAATTGTACTGCAGTGTTTTTTTTTTTTTTTCTTTCCAGATTGAGCAAAAAATGTAGGATTCATTTAAAAAAAAAAATGTTTTTTTACATTTTCACAGTCATTTAATGGCCAGCAGTGCTTCTAAAGGCAAAGTTGTCCAGAATGAGGAGTTCTGTCGTATGATAAAAATATTGTGCGTATGTTGCACAACGTACAATGGTTTACACCCTTGAAAAATGCGACATCACCCCCAGTGGCCGATTTCTTTCAAATTTCTTACAGGCCTTTGATGCAGTGAATCGAACAGGCCCACTGAGTTTCGTTTCGATCGGCCTCTGTTAACCTTGTCTAAAAGGTGCTCAAACTTCATCGGCCAATGGCGGCCATGTTTTTTTGAGATACGCAGATGTCCTTGATCAGGGGTGTCAGACTCCAGTCCTGGAGGGCCGCAGCACTGCAGAGTTTAGATGCAACCCTAATTAAACAGACCTGATCCAACTAATCAAGTCCTTCAGGCTTAATTGAAAACTGCATAGTATGTGTGTTGGAGCAAGGTTGGAACAAAACTCTGCAGGGCTGCGGTCCTCCAGGAATTGAATTTGACACCCCTGTCCTAGATACTTGTGGCACTTTGGACCAAGACCATGCACACTAATTTTCATGTTGATGGGACAAATGGTTGCACAGTTATAGCCATTTTTATGTTTTTCCCCTCTTATAGTGCCACCAAGTGGCCAAGCTCCACAATGATTTTTTTCCTGTTTCAAGTTTGATGGAGATATCCCATTCCGTTCAGGAGTTATAGGCATTTTACTTAAAGTGGCCCCGCCCCTTTTGAATGTTTTGGTGCCCCTTTGCAACAGAGAGCCGAAAGTTCAGCTTTTTTTGATGATTATTGATATTCACTCTCCAGAGAATCTTTCTGCACTGGTTTGGTTTCGATCGGGCGAAAAACCTAGGACTAGTTTGCAAAAGTAGGTTTTTCAAAAAATCCAAAATACCCATAAATTTCACCAGGCTCACTGTCAAATCTGAGCGGCGTGAGCCAAGGATTCCAACCACATAAGGAGTTAGGATTTTGTACTTTTGATCGCTGTAGCGCCCCCATCAGGCCGATTGGGACGAGCCTTGGTCGCGTTGTAGGCGGTGTGAGTACTACCATCCCTCCAATTTTCAAGTCTTTACAACTAACGGTTTGGTCTGCACGATCAGTTTTACGTGGAGATTGCTGGTCCGTGACCACAATTACAATAGGGTTTCAGCGCTACACACTTGAACCCCTAATGGAGGCTTTAAGACCGAACAGAAGCCTTTGCCAAAGTGTTGCTTTGATAGTAGCCGGGACTAATGCACAAACTGTAATCTCATTGGCTAGTGCTCACTGTTCACTGTCCGCATTTTAATTTCAGCAATTCACTTTGGGCGAGTATGGCAACATGATGAATATTCATGAGTCTGACAACTATTAGATATTAGTGTGACAGACAGCTGCAGTTTACCTGATAGAAGACTTGAGCATAGAGAGAAGTCGTTGATGATTATTGTAATGTGATGTTGTTAAATAGATTTAACTTCAGATCCACAGCATTTAACTTTAGAATAACTTTTAGCATGCTCTTTATCTGGGAGCTCATTACTGTTGGCATTTTGTTCACAGAAACACTAAATGACCAATAATGTCTCAAACAGCACCAGCATACCTAATAAACACGGTTGCAACAGTGTTTTAGTCCTAATTATTTAAGTTCTGTTATAAAAATGCTTGATTGACTGACATTTCTTAAATATGATGTTTTTTTTTGTTTGGTTTTTTTTTACATAAACCATGTTGTATTGCGAAGACAGGCTGATGATATTTAAAAAGAGTTTCCAAAGTATATTTTTTCAAATCGCTCTTGCACTGCTTCATTAACAGATACATTAGTGACCATACTAATGCAAATGACTTGATTTTACAGTTTGACATTAATGGATGCATTAAAAACCTCCGTCGACAATCACGAGCGCAGCAGCACTTTTGTGTCTTGTTTTATGTGCTGCTGCTTTGCAGTATCATAAATTATTAACTGTTAAACAAATCGTTTAATGATGGTGAGAGCTGGTTTGTGTGTTTACAGTTGCCTAAACGCCATCCTACTGTGAGAGTAAGAGCTCGTACTGTATTTTAAATCATTGAAGTTCAAATATATAATGTAAATGGTTTACAACTCATCAACTATACAAACAAAGAAATACATACAAATTTTGAACAATCAGTTTTATTTTGAAAGTTAAAAATGAAAATGTGTTCATCCTCAGGCCATCCAATGTGTAGATGAGTTTGTTTCTTCATTAGATTTATAGAAATGTGCATCACTTGCTAACCAATGAATCCTCTGCAGTGAATGGGTGCTGTCAGAATGAGAGTCCAAACAGCTGATAAAAACATCACAATAAGTAATCCACACCACTCCAGTCCATCAGTTAACATCTAGAGAAGCCAAAAGCTGCGTGCTTGTAAGAAACAAATCCATCAAGACATTTTAACTGATATATATGAGTTTATAATACATAATAATGCTTTCTCCAGTGAAAAAGTGGTCTACTCTGAATCAGGAGAAAAATCTGCCCAGATCAAGCACTTTTTACAAGCCAATATGTTTTGTGGATTTTGACAACAGGAAGGAAGCATTATTATGGGTTATGGACTCATATTTTAGCTGAAGCAACAGTTTAAAGTAAAAAAAAAAAAACGTCTTGGATTTGTTTTTTTTTTTTTACAAACGCGCAGTTTTTGGCTTCTCAGGATGTTAACTGATGGACTAGAGTGTGGATTATTGTGATGGTTTTTATCAGCTGTTTGGACTCTCATTCTGACGGCACCCATTCACATCCATTGGTGAGCATGTGATGCAATGACACATTTCTCCAAAACTGATGAAGAAACAAACTCATCTACGTCTTGAATGGCCTGAGGGTGAGCACATTTTCAGTAAAATTTCATTTTTAGGTTATCTGTTTCTTTAAGGACACATTAAGCTGTAAATGTGTTTTCAAGGTTGTTTTCTTAATTTCTTTTACCAGCTGAGGAGATTTTAGATAGTTTGCTTATGTGTCTGGTCAGTGTGATTGCTTTGAAAAGTAGCAGCTCATTTCTCCTCAACACGGTCCTCAATTTACATTGTTTTTCCAGTTTAATCTGACTGCTGCGGTTTGGCACGCGGCGGCTGGTTTCTGTCTGACGGGTCGTTATTGAATGGACTTTAACGGAGAAGCAGTGTTTAACAGGATGTGATGTTTTAAAGATGAACGTGACCTTACTTGAGCCCTGTGTGATGTTGTTGAACGAGAGACGGACGGCTGCTTTATAGATGCTAAGATCAGTGCTGTCTGTCTGCCAGGATCAATCTCACACACACACACACACACTGCAGAGACTAAGAGTTTATTTCCTAAGTCTGTTAAAAAAAGGCATTATGGGTTGGTCTGGCATCTAAATGCACAACATTAAAGCAGGATAAAATACAGAGCACGTATTAAAAACACAATATGAATATCGTACTGCTGTCAATGTGATACACACACACGCGTTTACTTTTTATTTTTCCTCAGTATGTCTTTCAGAAAGTGCAATATGAGTGGTGCTGGTGTCTATATGCACAAATGAAAGCATGAAAGCCGCATGCAATATGTGTTTTAAAATTAGAACTTGTATTAAAAACACAATATGAGTTTTCTGCCTTTAATAACTATCAGATTGATCAGCAACACAAACACACACAGAGAGACGGACAGAGAGTTGTAATGCAGGCTGGAAGTCATTCGTATGTATAAGGAGGACCATCTAGACGAGCAAGAGCAGAATGTGAAATGCGTATATTTCAGGAGTTGTTGGAGTTTCTGGTTTCTTCTTCTTGAGGAGATGTTGATGATGATGATGATGGTTTAATCTTGTATGTCCGGCCTCACTGAACACATGTGCTGCTGAACACGTGAGGGTGAATCTGGCAGGAGAACTGTCTGGAAATGACAGAAAAAACAAAAGAAGACCTCATATACAGCCTATTTTTAGGGCTTGAGGTGTCACATTATTTTCGTGACACTCAAGCACTTTGCACCTTACATTCACAGTAGCTGCTACAGGTATGTGAAAAACATGCTCTTGTAGGTGTTATGCGAAAACATAGATGTAATAAGTAAATAAATAATATATATTGGTAGTAGTAGTAGTAATAATTGTTAATATTTTATATATTTATGCATTATAATTATTAGCATCCATAATCAATAATAATAATAATAATAATAATAATAATAATAATTTTATTTTCTTTTGGAGTGAATGGAGACATGTCTTGGTTAAAGGTTTTTGTTTTTCTCCCCTGTTGTTCTGACTTATTTTTGGTTTTGTATGTATGGCTATCATAGTAAAGACATTGCTATTCAGATGAAATGCTGCTTAATAATAATAATAATGTTTTTTTTTTTTTTTTTTTTTATTTGTATTAATATTATTTAGTTAGTAGAGTATAAATGTGCCATTACTTTTATAAGTGATCAGACTGACTGGCAATAATTAAAAATATGATTTAAATATATTAATATTTATATATTTATATTTTTATATTGTTTTCTGTGTTGCCTGATTTTATTTTATTTTATTTTATTTTATATGGCAGTTCATAGAAATTACATTTCTTTTCAAATTGAATGCCACCTTAATAATAATAATAATAATAATAATAATAATAATAATATGTTGTTGTTGTTTTCTATTTATATTAATATTAATTAGTGAGTTAAGTAGAAAAGTTTTTTAGTTTTATTTTTTATTATTTCAGTTTTGTTTTGTTTACATGGTAGCCATTGAAGTGACATTTCTTTACATATTGAATGGCACTTTAATAATAATAATAATAATAATAATAATTATATATGTTAATATTAATTAGTGGGTTGAGTAGAAATATGCCATTACTTTTCTTAGTGATCAGATTGACTAGCAATAAATAAAAATATTGTTTAATTTTTATTTTTTGTTATATTTGGGTGAGTTGAGATATTGTATTCTTTGTTGTCTGATTATTTTATTTTATTTTAACAATTAATTATAATATTATAGTAGTACAATTAATTATAATATTATAGTATTTAAACTATTATTATAATATTATAGTATTTATAATATTATAGTATTTAAATACATTATAGTATTTTTACCTTATGATCCACATAAGACAAATTTGATTTGTCTTCTTTTGTTTTCGTTATTCATTTTTATTTTGAATGGCAGCTCATAAAGCAGACATTTCTATTCAAATCATTCGTGTCATTTCAGATCAAGCTCAGTTTTACATTTGTTTCTAATGTTCTGCTAATATGTTTACCTCCCGAATCCTTTAAACGGCTCATCTGCATCACAAATCTCCTCTCAGTCCGTATGTATTCATCTCATCTGCATTGAGCAGTCGAAAACGAGACGTTTAAATTAATCGTGAACCTGCGATCGGCACCAAATGTTTTCTGTATGAATATGCATGGCGTGATTCACGGTGATTCTTTGGTTGGAGTGAACACGCGAGCGTTTGGCCCGATCGCGTCGCTCTGAGCTCAGACAGCCTGACCCGGGATCAGTGTTTAATCTGCCAGCGTTCCCGCCGGGCTTTGTGAGGATCTGAGGTCAGGTGCTGCTAAAGCCGCTCGCGGGAAGGATCGAACCTGTGTAAGCCGAGAGACGGACCGCTTCAGTTCGGCCTGAGTCGGTTCAGCGCTGCGGTGGATTACAGAGATCAGCGCTGGTGCGAGAACGGGACGGGACGGGACATTTCAGAGTTCATACCCGCAGAGAAACAGTAGATTAGCGCGCTAATAACAAAGGGGTGTGTGTGCGTGTGTGTGTGTGTGTGTGTGTGTGTGTGTGTGTGTGTGTGTGTGTGTGTGTGTGTGTCCAGCTCAAACTCCTCCAAACCACCAAAACACACACTGTAGTGTGCAGGATTAGTTCAAGCAAGCAATGCTGTCAGCAAATTACTCAATAAAGCTGTGACTTTGTCATTAAACGTGTGAAAATGTTATTTAAATGTGTATTTAGGATGCATAAAATGCTGGCATGTTAACTTAAGGTCTTTTTTTCATTTATTGTATTTCAAAAATGTTTAAAATATACAATTGTTATAAACAAAAATTGTAAACAAATATAAGTTAAATACAACTTAACTATTTAAAAATGTATCTGAAATTAATATAATATAATACAATGTGACCCTGGACTACAAAACCAGTCTTAAGTCGCTGGGTTGTATTTGTAGCAATACCCAAAAATACATAGTATGGGTCAAAATGATTGATTTTTCTTTTATGCCAAAAATCATTAGGAAATTAAGTAAAGATCATGTTCCATGAAGATATATTGTAAAATTCTTATTGTAAATATATCAAAACTTAATTTTTGATTAGTAATATGCATTATTAAGAACTTCATTTGGACAACTTGAAGGCGATTTTCTCAATATTTCGATTTTTTATTTTTTATTTATTTATTTTTTTTTTTTTTTGCACCCTCAGATTACATATACTCAAATAGTTGTATCTTGGCCAAAAATTGTCCTTTTGAAAAATTGACCCTTATGACTGGTTTTGTGGTCCAGGGTCACATATAATATAATATAATATAATAGGAAAAAAACAACACAATTTATTAAAATAAATCTTAAATAAATTATAAATATTATTCAAGAAAAAAAAAAAGAAAAAAAGTTAATTGCCAAGGATTTCAAAATTTTATTTACTTGTTATAGGACTGAAATTACTAACTGAATAAATAAAAATTAAATAAAACTTTCATTTAATTTTGTTATTTATTTTTATTAAAATTTATATATATATATATATATATATATATATATATATATATATATATATATATATATATATATATATATATATATATATATATATATAAACATTTATAAATGTTTATATATATATATATAAATTTTAATAAAAATAAATAACATGTAAAATGTTTATTCTATTATATATATTTTTTTGTGGCTGGTTCATTTAATTATAAAAATATTTGAATATTTTTAATTTTTTATTTTATTTTATTTTATTTTATTTTATTTTACAAATCCTGAATTCAGTAGTTGCTGCTGTTTGGTACTGACTTTTGATATTATAACAACATTTGTTCTCATATTTCATTTTATTTTATTTTATTTTCCAAATATTGAATTCAGTACTTTTATTTTATTATTTGAATTCAGACTTTTGATGATATAGCATTCATTTGTTCTCATATTTATTTTATTTTATTTATTTATTTATTTATTTATTTATTTTATTGTTCAAATACTGATTTCAGTAGTTGTTGCTGTTTGGTACTGACTCTTGATATCATAACAACATTAAATTGTTCTCTTTGTATTTTATTTTATTTTATTTTATTTATTTATTTTTTTTTTTTATATAAAAAATACTGATTTCAGTAGTTGTTTGGTACTGACTTTTGATATCATGATTTGTTCTCATATTTTTGTCCATCTGTTGCAACAAGGTGTGTTTAAAAATGCATGACCATGAATGAGATTTGAGAGCTGCAGATTTTGCGTGAATAATACCTCAATGTTAAGCATAAAGCTTCCTCAAAACATCTTTTGTGTGAGGAAAGAAAGACATACAGTGGAAAAATGATGATTAAATGTCAGTTTTGATGTGTGGTTTCATGTGTGAGCGCTGACATAAACACACAAATGCACAATCAATCCAGCACAAAGCCTGCATTCACCCTCTGCTCTGCCTGTAAGTTTATTGTCTGGATTCTCTTTCATTCTCTATTGATCAAGATTGTGCTGTCCTCGTGCGGTTACAGCGGACCGCTCGCGTTCGCTCTCGTCTTCAAACTCCTCAGACGGCGACTCTTAGCCACAGCGTCTTTGAAGTTTATGTGAGTGAGAGCTGCCGGTTTCTTCTTACTCGTCAGCGTATGTGAGTGTAAACTGAAGTTTTATTAGTTCGTTCACCGCACTTGTTTGGGCTTGGTCTGATTAGCATTCCTGTGGCGTTTTTGGCCCGTAGCGTTTTAAATGTTTAATTGGCGGTGCTGCTGTTGAGTAGAGTGATGAGGTTTTGATGATGGAGGTTAAACATTATTAAAAGGCTGAACGATCGGCCGCAGCTGTAGCAGATCTGTGTTTCTGAGCGGACGCTTCTTACCAGAATCAGGCCGCCGTCGCTTAAGTGTCGCGTTGCTTACTGATTTCAACAACTGGATATCCGGCATCACAGAAACCCAGAGCCAGGTGTTGAATGACTCTGTGTGAGTGTGTGTTTTGCACCATCTGTCATGTTATTACCAGTGTTTTGGACGTGGTTTCATGGTAATGAAGGTTCATATCTTTTGACCAATGAATTTTCATGACTTTTCCGGTCATTTGGTCTCATTCACTAAGCGTGTGTACAAACAAATTTGACAGATGTGACATCTGTATTTTTCTTTTCTGTATGCATCATCATCATTTTTTTTTCTTGTTTTGTAGTCCGTGGGCAGCACTTTCCGAAAAATGTACAACAGTGTGAAACATTGTTTTATTTTATTTTATTTTATTTTATTTTATCCTTTAGAAAATGTTAATTGTCAATTTTGTCAAGGTTAATTTGTCAAGGAGGTCATTAGGAAATATTTGCTTGATAGTTTTGTTGGGTTTATTTCACATGAAAACAGAAGAGAATATTTGCTTGATCATAGTGATTTATTCTTATAAAAATAGGAAAAAATGTTTGATCATTTTTGGGGAAAAAAACTTTAATTGATCATTATCCTTTGTTTTTCATACAATAATGAAAAAAAAATGCTTGATAATTTTTTCTCAAAAAAATCAGAAAAAATATATTTACTTGATTCACTTGTATTTCTCATAAAAATGCTTGATGATTGTTGCTTATAGTTACCATAAATTACAGAAAAAAAATGTGCTTGATTATTGTCAGTTATATTTCAGTTATATTTATTTATATTTGTGTTTGATAAATACGATTGATCATATTATTTTGTTTATTTCTCATAAAAGCAGGATATAATGTTTGCCTGATCGTTATATATATATATATATATATATATAGATATATAGATATATTTCTAATAAATTACAGTGGGGGAAAAAAACAATCTGATTAACCATTGTAAAGAATGTAAGTAATAAAAAAATTGCTTGATAATTTTGTCAGTTGCTTCTCATAAAATACATTTATATATATATATATATATATATATATATATATATATATATATATATATATATATATATATATATATATATATATATATTTATGTATATATATATATAATTTGTCTCTTATACTTCTCATAAAAAAAGCGTAATCATTGTCATTTATAGTTTTCATAAATTACAGGAAAAAAAATATTTGCTTGATTATTGTCAGTTATATTTAAATTACAGAGCAAAAATATGTGCTTGATAATTTTGTCAGTTGCTTCTCATAAAATACTGAGGGAAAGGAAAAAGGAAAAAAAAAAAAAAAAAAAAAAATATATATATATATATATATATATATATATATATATTTTAGAAATGTGTGGATGAGCTCAAACGTCACCCGAATCCGCAGCTTCAAATGAATTATCCGCCCGCCACCCACCTGCACCTGTATTTTTCTCTAATTTAGATAACCGCACCCGACCCGCACCCGATTGTCATTTACAATTATTCTAATTCTTAGTTTTGCATGATGATATGATGAATGGATGGTTCATTTTGTAACAGCAGATTGATTCAGCTGATCTGCACATCACTGCACACTTATATAAGCTTAATAAGCTTAACTTATATACACTTGTTCTTTTACGTCAATTCTACGCTAGAAAAAATAACGTTAACTGACATCTGGACGTGACTCTCCGCAATCTCTGATGAAATCGGTTGGGTGTTTGAACACCTACTGGATCCTTGGACAAAAGTTTAAAGGGGTTCATCCAGTTTAAGACATTTTTGATCATAAAAATCAAATTCTTTTCATTTTTAATGTATTGTTTTCGTTATAATGTACTGATTCAAATTAGTAATCAATAATTCTTATTTTAATACTCAGCGTGCCTCCCTTGGCATGCTCTCGCATATGAACAGAGAGCAAATGTGGTTCTGGCGCGGACGGAGCAGGCGCATCAGGCACAATCATCAAACATATTTCAAAGGAAGCCGGCGCCACGGTCCTCACCGTCTTTACTGGGTTTATTGAGCGAATATTTGCCTTTATTCACATACGTTCACGTTTACTTCACATTCACATTTAATTAGAAATGCTGGCCTGTCATGATTTTGGCTAATGCAGAACACTACTGAATGATGCGCATCAGAGGGGATTTAGGAGTGGGTACGCAAAGCTGACTGATAAAGAAATGGGTATACGCAGGTACTAAACTACACCACTGCATATTACCCTATTCTCAATAGCATTAACACAGGCGTAACTCCCTTCAAACTTGATCTGGAATGTCACCTTTTCTGTCACAACTTTTCAAACAGGCGAAAAGACACACACACAAAGTATTTAAAACAGGTTCATATTTTAGAAAATGTAGTTAATATTTGTGTCATTATCGATTTATCTCATCCACCCGCGACCCATCCGCAAATAATCAGAATGTGTTTTTTTATTACCCGACCCGCGGATATAACCGCAATCCGCGCATCACCAATATATATATATATATATACACATACATACATACATGTATATGTTTTCTTATACTTCTCATAAAATAAAAATGCTTGATTATTGTCACTTATATTTCTCATGAATTACAGGAAAAAATATTTGCTTGATTATTGTCAGTTAAATTTCTCATAAATTGCAGGAAATAAATATGTGCTTGATCATTTTGTCATTTATATTTCTTATAAAATACAGAATTTTTTTTTCTTATTAATATTTCTCATTACAGAAAAACTTGATTGCTCGATCGTGTCGTGTTTAATACTTGTAATTTACAGAATGAGATATTTATATATAACATCTGTCATGTTATTAATCATTGTTTTGGATGTGGTTTCATGATAATGAAGGCTCACATCCTTTCACCAGTGACTTTTCATGAGTTTTCCAGTGGGTTTGTGCATGAACTCATGATCCGTCTCTCAGAAATGCCGCTGTGTTTGTGTTGTAGCATTGCTCTCTGACAGACGTCATTCTGAAGAGCTTTCTGATTGCTGTCATCAGTCGTGTTTCTGAGGATGTTGCAGGTTTTGTGCTCGCCGTGTCTGAACGCTAACGCAGTTTTTCCCGCGGCAGGCGATGGTGGAGACGGTGAATAACCTGCTGCAGCCGCAGGCGCGGCCGGCGTGGATGGAGCTCTCCAGCGGCGATCAGCTGCGCGCCGCCACCATGCTGCTGGACACCGTGGAACAGGGCGCCTTCGTGCTCGCAGACAACCTGCTCAAGACCGACGTCGTGCAGGAAAACACAGAAAACATCCGTAAGTCTCTCAGATGCTTTACTTGCAGTGCATTGAGTGCGTGTTCTTCACGCATTCATCATCAGTCCGACGCTCGACCTTGCCGTTGGAGGCGTCTTGCTCTGCTGTTTGAGCTACGGGAATACAAATCACTGTTCGGATGAATTTATCACAATCATACGTGAAAGATGACATGAAATCGTACATCTTATCTGTTATCTCATCTGTTATCCGTTATCTGTTGTTCATCTGCTGGAGTGTGGGTGTTTTGTAGACTTCTCTTTTCAGATAAGAGTCAGAAATGAGGTGCCTAACCCTTTAGAAAATATGAACCATCAACCAACAATTATAAGAGCTCCTTTAAATTTGTATTTCTCTTATGAAAAAAAGTTTATTTTTCACATTTATATTTTCCAGAAATCACAAAAGAGAAAAGATTGCTTGATTATTTAGAAAATAAATGCTCAGAGTACAAAGTAAAAATAAATGATTAAATAAATAAATAAATGTTTTTGTCATTTACATTTCCCTGAAATTACAGGAAAAAAAATTGCTTGGTAATTTTATAATTTGTATTTTTAATTAATGACAGAAAAAAAACTTTTTGTCATTTATACTTCTCATAAATTCCCCCCCCCAAAAAAAGCTTCATATTTTCTCATTCATATTTCTCATATATTACAGAAAATAAATATTTGCTTGATCATTTTGTCATTAATATTTGCCATAAATTACACAGAAATGTTTGCTTGAGCACTGTAATTTATTTTTCCATAAATTACAGAAAAATATATTTGCTTTATCATTTTATGTATTATGTTTATTATGTAAATCCGGATCATTGCCATTTATAGATCCCATAAATTTTGTCATTAATATTTGCCATAAATTACCGTTAAAAAAAACTAAACAAAATTAAAAAAAGTGAGATAATTTTGTCATTTATACTTTTCATAAATTACAGAAAATAAATTGCTTGATATTTAGTCAATTATATTTCTTATACATTACAGTAATTTTTTTTTTATTATTTTGACATTTATTTTTCTCATAAATTACAGAAGCAAATTGCTTGATCATTTTACCATTTATGTTTTTCTTAAATTACAGAATAAATTTGCTTGATCATTTTGTCAATTAATATTTTTTATAAATTACAGAAAAAAAATATTTGCTTAAATATTTTGTCATTGTCAACTCAATGCTGTCAGCACTACTAATTTATTTATAATCATTTTATTTTATATTTAATTTTCAAAAATAACAGAAACTCTTGATCATTGACATTTACACATCTCATAAATTACAGAAAATAAATTGCTTGATATTTAGTCATTTATATTTCTTATACTTTACAGTAAAAATTGCATGATCATTTTGACATTTAAAAATATTAGCTTTTAAATGTCCCATAAATGACAGAAAAGAAATTGCTTGATTATTTTGTCATTTATATTTCACGTTAATTACAAAGAAATAATAATTAAATAAATAAAAATAATTGATTTTGTCATTTACAGTACTTTTCTCATGAATTACAAGAGAAAATTTCTTAATCATTTTATTGTATATTTATTTTTTAAAAAGTATAAAAAAAACTTGTTCATTGTCATGTATAATTACAGAAAACGCTTGATATTTAATAATTTATATTTCTCATACATTACAGAAACAAATTGGCTGATCATTTTACCATTTATGTTTTTTCATAAATTACAGAAAAAAAAAAATATTTGCTTAAATATTTTGTCATTGTCAATTCAATGCTGTCAGCACTACAGTTTGTGTAAAAATTAAGACTATAAAACACTTCCCATCCTCCAAATTGTCACTTCTAGGGTGTTACAACAAAACAACATGGGATTTGTGCATCTAATGTGTTAAAAAAGTGAAGTGACACCAGAGTGTGCCTTATCCATGGAAAGCGTCAGACCGTGTGTTTTTCATTCTGATCGTGTTGCCAGAAATTGGCAGATCCCGGCTATCAGCGGCGTCCATGATCCCGAGCGTCCCTGATACACACCGATAAACCTGCTTTCATCACAGATAACCTCATATCAGCGCCACGCCACCATTAGCAGACGCGTTTGACTCCTTTATGTTTGCGAATCGTGTTATTTCATTCACCGGAAGGCGTAATTAAGCGTTTTCAAACGAAAGGCTGAGTGAGCATATGCTCTGAGCGATAATTTACTGTCGTTTACGACACGTTTCTCAGCCCGCAGGAGTCGGACGAGACGTTTTGAGGACGCCCACGCTGTTCCGTCCCGCTCGCATCTGTTTGCGAATATCACGGTGTGAATGTCAGCATTCCCGAGATCAGGCTGTTGTGGGATTGTGTGTGTGTGTGTGTGAATATTCCTCCGGGATGAAAGCGGATGCATCTCCCGTTCCTAAAGACGGGGATTTAAGGCGGTCTGGCTGCCATGGAAACTCCAGAATGTAGGTCTGCCGTCTCTCTGCGGAGATGCTCGCATTTTGGGAATTAATAAAACAGAATTTATCGTGTCTGGCATGCGATTTATCCTGATATTAAGGGATCCGGAGCTCGGCTCCGCGGGGGGAGGGAGTCCCTCCGACAAACTTTTTACGAGGGTTATTTTATATCCTCCGTGCAGCGCGACGATTAATCTGCGGGCTCTGACACCTTTAGCAGACCTTCAGGCCCTGTTTGATGGGGTTAGTTTGCAGCGTTATACGGTTTGTTTGGCCCGTGGGGCCGCTGAGTCCGTCACCGGCACCGGCGAGCCGAAAAGCAGCCTTCGCTTAAAGGAATAGATCAGCCGAAATTGAAAAGTTTACACACTCTCGTGTCATTTCAAACCCGTGTTGTATTCTTTCTTCTGTGGAACACACAAGGAGATGCTGCTTTCCATAATAGGGTGGTACAAACAGGTTTTCTCTCAGAAATTCACAGTTACAAAGAAATGGCAAGTAACACTTTGAATTAAAAGTGAAGTTTTGAAACAGAAAGACTGAAGTAAAACATGTTTTATTTACTTTACTTTTGTGAGAAGTGAAATGTAAGAAATAATTACCCAACACGTGCAAAAACTGCACGTGTTGACGTTTAACCTGGCATGTAATGCATGTAAAGGTAATGACTGCAACCGAGGCTAACTGGAAAAACAGTGCAGAACTTAATTTAAAAATAAGATGAATAAAAAGTCATTTTTTAGCCTATCACAGGAAATTTCATTGGAAATTTTCTAAGAAAAAAGACTGAAATAGAGTTTTCTTGTAAAAAGTGCTCAAATAATATGCATCAAAAGTGCTGTTTGTAGGCAAGGCTCATTGCATAAAACTACATTTTTACTAAATTAATAACACGTGTACATACAATTGACTGGAATTTTCAGCTGAAATGAGCACCAGTGACAGTTAAACACCAACGAACTTTATTCCTTAATATAAAATTATGATTACGTGGCAGGTTGTTCATCAATAGAGGCTTATCCTTGTAAAATGCTATGTTATGAGCTCAAAACACTTTTACCTTAGTGCATGATTTGTAGACTAATGAGCCTTTATATGCACAGCTTTTCTGATTTAGTAAACTTGCTCAGTAGCTCACCCGGTACAACATTGTACTTGTGATGTAAAGTGCTCGTGTATGAGTCCCATAAAACACAAATCATGACGAAAGAGATCAAAGACTTGTGATGTGTTCAGTTCAAAGAAAAAAGACTAAAATAGCATTTTCTTGTAAAAAGTGCTCCAATAAGTTTTATTTGTAACTTTGAATAGTCTTCGAATTGTCAATGTGAATTTTGTTCTATATTCCAAGCTTTTTGAAGACGTGTTGTATAAGAAACAGTAATATAAGAATTAATCATCCGAGATGTGCACAAAACAATGATGTTTAATGCTAAACCTGGCAATATGGATCTAAAGTGCTGTTTGCAACCCAGGCTCATTGGAAAAACTACATTTCTGCTAAATAATAAAACGTGTACATATAATTCACTGCACTTTTCAGCTGAAATGAACACTAGTGGCAGTAAAAGACCAACAAACTTTATTTCTTTATAAACAAATTATTAATATGAGGCAGGTTGTTGATTAATAACGACTTATATTTTGTGTGGTTTCTTGTACAATGAAACGTTATGAGCTCAAAACACATTTACCATAGTGCATGATTTGTAGACTAACCAGCCTTTATATGCACAGCTTTTCTGATGTAGTAAACTTGCTCAGTAGCTCACCTGGTACACTTATGATGTGAAGTGCTCGGGTATGAGTGCCGTAAAACACAAATCATGACGAAAGCGATCAAAGACTGTATGTTCATTTCAAACGCAAAAGAGCATTTTTAGCCTGTCACTGGACATTTCATTGGTAATTTCAAGTAAAAAGACTGAAAAAGTGTTTCCTTGTAAAAAGCGCTCCAGTAAGTTTACAATGTTGAAAATCTTTTTTGCAGTGTACAGTCGAGCTCCAGTGTTGTCCATGTGACTTTTGTGGCATAATCCAAGCTTTTAGAAGACATGTTGTATGAGGAACATGGTGAAATGTAAGAATTATTCATCCAAGATGTGCAAAAACCAATGATGTTTGATGTTAAACCTGGCAATATGGATCTGAAGTGCAGTTTGCAACCCAGGCTCATTGCAAAAACTACATTTATGCAGAATTTATAAAACGTGTAAATACAGTTCACTGCAATTTCCAACTGAAATGAACAGCTACAGGGGCAGATTATTAATGAATGTGGACTTTTTTCATTCAATTTCTTGCACGATACTATGTTATGAGCTCAAAACACATTTATCATAGTGCATGACTTGTAAACTAAGCATTTTGATGTTTGCGTTGCATTATCAGCTCTATACATTTGACTTTTCTGACGTAGTAAACTTGCTCGGTAGCACACCCGGTAAACGCTAAAAAACGAGTCCTGTGAAACACTAATCACAATAAAAAAGCTCGAAGACTTGTAGAAACAAGCTAAAATGGCATGGTTGCTTCAGAATGTGTTTTTATCACATGTTTGCTTTTGTTAAATCTTATTGGTTAGGTTTAGGTAACTTGCGATGCATACAATAACCAACGTAAAACATTCATCTGTTTCAGATAAAACTGAACATGCTTTTAGTACCACTCACTGGACATTTCACTATGAAACTGCAAGATGCAACATAAAATATTTTTTATTTATTTATTTATTTTTTTTAGAAATTAGCATTTTTCCAATGGTCCTAGGTTGTATGTTTGAATGCACACAAACAAATCAATAGAAATATTAATGATTTAAATGTTGGTCTTGTGCTCACACAAAGCCATGATGCGGCTCCACCAGACTTGGACCAGCATATAAGCTAGTTCTGTTTTTGTTCATTTTGAAGCTCAACACCCCTCTGAATGTTCCTCAGATGATCTCCTTTTGTATTTCACAGAAGAGCATCAGTCAGACGGGTTTGCATTATTGTTTTCATGCGGACTTCCCCTTTAAGGCGACGCAGAGCGCCAACATCGCACCATGTGGGGAATCGAGAGAAGATTAGCGGCGTTGCCATCTGATGATAGTGTTGATGACACAGTTGTTTGGGGAAATAAAAGCCTGTTTGTGCGTGAGAATGGATGCTCATCTTTTGCCAACTTACCCTGAAGTGATTGTTATCCTCCTCCTTCGGTTTAATATAATGCGCTTAAAAAAAAAAAAAAGGCACGCTGTTGTATTTAGATTTCTCTCTTTTTGATGGAGAGCGTGTTTGTCCTCACGCTCATAATCTGGCGAGCAGATTTTGGGCGATTAACGTGTTATTTAAACCGGCTTTTGATTTCTCTGGAGGCACAACAGCGTCTCGGCCCGCTGTTTGCAGTCTTAAGCTTTTCACTGCGATGCTGGAAGAATGAAAAAGTATTTCCTGCAAACTATAGTCGTCTGGTTGTGCCCACCGCTCTTTATCGCTCTCCTTTGTCCTGTCGGCGACAAATACCTGCGGCGATGGATAGCGGGCCCGCGCCGCCCCGCCGCTGAACGAGAGTCTCCTTTGGGATTTTTAATGCTAATTTCGGTTTGATAAGTGTTTGTGTAAATGCTGGGGGATTTTGCGGCTGACTTCTTTTCAGGTTTTCTGAAAGCGTGTTTATGAATGCCCGAAATCAGGCTGCAGGCCTGGCGGTGATGCAGTGAGTCAGTGCATTCATACTTTGATTAGAGAGCGGGGCTGAATCACTGTTGAAATCTCAGACAGCGTGAGATGTTTTGATTTGTGCAAACAGCACAGCAGGAGTTTCATTCTCCGTTTGAACTTTTTTTAAACCACAGATTCTACGCAAGCGCGTGACGCAGACGCTTCCACACTAGCTCGATGTCGTGCATCGCTGCGTTTTCAAATGTGCATTCTCTTTCAGTTCAACCACTGTCATGAAGGAGCATTGACTGAAAGAGAAAAGTATAAGAAGACGTAGAAAAGTGGTCAGTGTGAACAGAAAGCAACAGCGTGCTCTTGTAAGACAGGAGCAGCAGCTGTGACAGACTTCAAGTGTCACCTCTGCTGAACTAGCTGCAATTCAGTCAAATAAACCTGTTTCCGAGTAGGTTTGGCCTTGCCGACCTACTGCTATGAGAGCAACTGAGATGAGTTTGGAGGAAATTAACGATCCAGATCAAGTCAAATCATCAAATGTCAAGATTTTCATTGAATTATGATTTCAGTTTCTCACACAGCATGCTTTTATGGCTTCGGAAGCTTTGGAAAATTGCACGCAATTGGGATGGAGCACATATAGTCCTCATTTACTTTCATTATACTGTCATATACTCTGTCAAACTCTTTCACAGTATTGCGAGAAGAACTGTGCGCTTGTCATGCATTGTGTGGATTATTATTCTGGCCTAACTGTGAGCGTGTTTGTCTTTGTTCAGAGCTGGAGGTGGCGAGGATGAGCACAGACGGAAATCTTCCCGATCTTAAGTTTCCACAGACGGGAGGCCAGGGGAACGCCATCCACCTGTCAGCCAACACCCTCAAACAACACGGAAGAAATGGTACAGACACAACACAGCAGCAGACACGGGGTTATGGGACGCTAGTCATGTGTGACGCTAGATAAATCTAAAATCAACTAAAAAAAAAAAAAAAAAAAAAAAATGACTTATTTTATTTTAACTAGTTGCCAATGCAAAATTTTACATTTTCATTCTGAAGTACTAAAATAACTACAAGTAAACTAAACTAAACTAAACTAAAATGAACAAAAATAAAATAAAAACTTAAACTTATTTCAACTAGTTGCCAATACAAAATGTAGCATTTTCATTTAGTAGTTTAGATATACTAAAATAACTACAAATAAATAAAAGTAAAATAAAAGATGTAAACCATCAAATTAAATATATTTAAAAAATGTAACATATTTTATTTTAACTAACTGCCAATGCAAAATTTAACATTTTCATTCTGAAGTACTAAAATAACTACAACCTAAAAAAAAAAGTAAAACTAAAAATTAAAACCTTAAGAAACTAGTCATTAAATGAAATAAATTATTTAAGAGACAAATATTATAACAACTAGTTGGAGTTGTAGTATTTTGTCTTTTCATTTAAAGTTTAATTACTAAAATAGCAAAAACTAGAGTAAAATTAAAACTGAATGCTAAAATCATAAAAGTAAATAAACTTTAAATGAAATAAAATATAAAAAAGTTTGTTTTAAACATTACCTGAAATAAAATAAAAAATAATAATAATAAAGATAAAGAATTGTAGTATTAATTTTGTTAGTTTTATTTTAACTACTTGCAAAGGCAGTGTTTCTTATTTTCATTTAGTTCAAGTTATAGTAAAATAAGTATAACTAAATAAAGTAAAACTAAAAAGTAAAACCAAAACCTAAACATTAACTGAAATTAAATAAAGCAAAATAAATAAATAAATAAATAAATAAATAAAATAATATCTAAATATTCAAAATATTTAGATCTTTTAGATCTAATATTCAAAATATACTGGTACATTAGTGATACTAAAATACTACTAAAAAACTAATGCCACTTCCATTCTCTGAAACTCTTTTCCATTTCCAACATCCTACCTGGCGAAATATAACAGAGGACTAATAAGTGTAGATCGTCCACACTTGTTCCCATTTTATTAACTAATTTCCTTCATCAGAGGTTGTCTTCCCGCCACCAAACGCTTTTTACCAAACGGCCCATCAACAGGAATCGCAAAAAAATTTGTTTTGTGTTCTTGTGAGTCAGTGATCCAGACACGGCGGGGGGTTATTTTTCATTTCTTTTCACGAAAAAAAGCAAGCGAGACGCGAAAATAACGAGCAGAACTGTAGCTCTGTCAAAGGAGGCAGTAAAGTGCTAATGACATTTCAATAAAGCTGAATCAAATCGACTCTGCGGTTGGATTTTTTTCCTCCCTTTTTCTCGCTGCTCACTTGAAACCTTTGTGGCTCTCGGTAAATGCTGCCGAGAGGAACAAAGCATTATGGGTATTATGTATTCATTACGTGATCTACCGAATCCCATCTAATCAAAGCTCAAATTATTTCACTTCATTGCTCTTTTCCTCTAATATAACGCTTGAAACGGGGCTTCGATCAGCTTGAGACGGTGTCTGCTCGCTCTCTACGATTTGGTAATGAAGAGGCTTTTTAGTGAACTCTAAAGAAACGTGCAGCTAAAGCCCGGTACGCCCCATCAGGCCATGTTTAACAGCACATTTAACAAGTTTTGCTTTGTTATTCTGTCGCTTTAGGCTTTTTAAAAGATTTCTCCCAAACGAGCTCCCCTCCGATCGCTCACACGGTCAAAGAAATTAACTTTTCCATAAAGGGCCGATATTTGTTTACTTAAAGTGATTTCCAGGAGCTTTTTTTTTAACCTTGTAGGAAATGTATAGTATGCATCATCTTTGATGTCAAATTCTTCAGTGCAATTAATAAATTTAACCATCAAATTCAATCTTGATCAGTAGAATCCATCTTAGCACTTCAGAGAAGACACGGGAATTGCATATAAAGTATCATTTAAATTGACAGTAATGTTTACATTTAAAAAAAAAAAGAATACTTTTATTCAATAAGGATGCATTATATTGACGAAAAGTAACAGTAAAGTTATAATGTTACAATAGATTTCTATTTCAAATAAATGCTGTTCTTTTGAACTTCCTATTCATCTAAAAATCCTGAAAAATAAAATCTATTACAGTTTCTACAAAAATATTGGGCAGCACAACTGTTTTCAACATTGATAATAATCAGAAATGTTTTTTTGAGCAGCAAATCAGCATATTAGAATGATTTCTGAACAATCATGTGATGCTGAAGACTGGAGTAATGATGCTGAAAATGCAGCTTTGTTCACAGAAATAAATTACATTGTAACATATATTGACACAGAAAACAGTTATTTTAAATTAGAATACTATTTCACAATATTACTGTTTTTTCTGCCTTTTTAATCAAATAAACACAGCCTTGGTGAGCAGAAGAGTCTTCTTTCAAAAACAAAAAATAATGAATTTAATGCAGCTCATAGATGGCATGAATGCATTTACACTACAATAACACATGTAATAGACATCTTAAAATAACATCTTCAGCATAGAAATATTAAAAGATATTTCTAAATATGAGACAAGTCTTAATGAGTGAGTCATTGAATCATTGACTCACCTGATTCGTTCAAAAACTCATTCATTCAGTAACAAAACAACACTGTGTCACAGTTTCGCTGGGATTTTGTTTTAAGCTATTTTTGCTTGTGAAATAGATCAAAAACTGGCAGTCTTGTGTCTAAAATGCTAAGAAACTTAATATTAACATTTTGGCATTGAAAAGCATTGAAATGTCATTGAAATGCATTGAATTTGCAGTCATGCTGGTGTTTGGAAAAAGCTGTACTTTGGCATGTGTGATATGTTATAAATATTAAAAACAAACTCAAACAGGGCCTTTTTTGCCAGCTCAGATTTGGAGGAATTTCTATTAATTTTGGAGGCATTTTTAATTGAAATCTCTGCTAAAGGAACACTCCACTTTTTTTGAAAATAGGCTCATTTTCCAACTCCCCTAGAGTTAAACAGTTGAGTTTTGCTGTTTTTGAATCCATTCAGCTGATCTCTGGGTCTGGCGGTAGCTCTTTTAGCATAGCTTAGCATAGATCATTGAATCTGATTGGACCGTTAGCCTCTGTTGTGAAGCCAAATATTTCTGAATGAGCTGAAACAACTGAACTGTCATAATAATGCTGAATAAATCCAAAATAAAACTAACAGTCACTCTCTTTCTGTCGACCTCTGTTTCAGGTGAGATCCGGATGGCGTTTGTCCTGTACAAGCATCTGGGTTCGTATCTGTCCACTGAAAACGCCAGTATGAAGTTCAGCAGCGAGACGCTAAACACCAACTACTCTGTCATCGTCAACTCTCCCATTATAACGGCGGCCATCAACAAAGACAGTAACAAAGTGTACCTGTCCGACCCCGTCATATTCACCGTGCGACATATTCAGGTACGGAGCCGTGCGGTTTGTGTTGCGTTTATTCTGGGATTTGTTGTCGGAATGAGAAATCATTTTTCCAAGGAAATTAATAATCATGCTGGTCCGTGTATGTTTGTGTGTGATTGTTAGTTGAAGAGGTGCTGAATGAACGGTTGCTTTAACAGTGGGTCCCTTAGTCACACCACCAGCATTTATGCCTGAATTACTTTTCTCCAAGCATTTCATTGAAACACTCCCAAAAAATAACACACAAACTCTGCCTCAGCCATGATTAGACAAGTTAGGAATCTGAGCCCGCAGAACTCATACAGATTTCCACAGAATCACAGTCCTGCATGTCTGTTTATTGTAGATTATGGCTATTTTAATACAGCTTTCAGTCACCGGTAAGAGTGGTAGCAGCTTCTTTTAATGCATTTTACTGAGTTTAAATCCATTTTGTAGAATTTTATAGATCCCCCCCCGCAAAAAATGCAGAAAATGATTCCATCTGGGTCAAAGTCAATTTTGGGGGGGAAAAATGTTTTGAAAGTAATCCCAATGATATCACTCGTCTGTCATTAACATTATAGTTGTAGTGTGTACTGAAAGTAAAAAGTTTCATTTTCATTTGATTAAAAGATAAATTAATGTTTTATGCCTTTATTTGACTACCAGAAAAATTTAAATGCACAACAGAGAATTTCTTGGGACAGAAAAAAAGCAAAAGAAATCACAGATTTTAGTTTAAAAAATGAAATAAAAATAAATAAGTAAATAAATAAACAAACTGGAATTTCATAGGGGTTAGTTAAATAATTTGCAAAGTTTCTCAAGTCAATGAAATCAAAAAGTGTTAGCAGATATTAACCCTTTAACTGTCACCGTCCACCTGCCTAAGTTACTTCACCATATTACAGATAAATCCTAATCTAATCATGGCAAACTATACATTGTTGGAAAGGTATAAGACTCCTAAATAGATATTTTACCATATTTTTGTGTTAGAAATTATGTAGGAAAGGTAATAGATTAATATATGTCAAGAGTGCCACTTACAAAATCTACATCATAACAGGAGTTCTGACCTTTGTCACGAAAGACTTTCTTCATTGCCTTTTTCCCTTTCACACTTTAGAAATCATAAGAAATTATATATCAGTTCAAAACTTAAAATCTCAAAATTCATCATTTGAAAGGCATTTTAAAATCAGACATCGCATTATCATGGAAAATGTACATAAAAATCATATTACAAAATGTTTTCATTCATGAATTATAAAAATTTAAGTCTGGATAGTGCATTTTTATGTCTGTGTTCAAAAATGGGAGTGACAGTTAAAGGGTTAAGCAGACAGTCTATTTGAACTAACAGCTAGTTGACATGTAGTTGCAAAGTTACTATAGTTAGTAGGATGACCTAAGTTATATACAGTCAAACCAAAAATTATTAAGACACCAGATATAATTTAATATATTTATTTTAGGGCTGTCAAATGATTAATCACAATTAATCACATACAAAATAAAAGAGTTTGCCTAATATATGTGTGTGTATTGTGTGTAATTATTACAGTATGTGTGTGTGTATATATATATATATATATATATATATATATATATAATATATATATTATATATATATATAAGAAATATTTTTCTAATATATAATATAATTTTTATAGAATATATATATATATATATATATATATATATATATATATATATATATATATAGTACATAACATATTTCTCTTAAATATATACATTATTTATATATACATAATAATTACACACAGTACTCACACATATGTTAGGCGAACTCAAACTTTTATTTTGTATGCAATTAATTGCGATTAATCGTTTGACAGCCCTAATTTATTTACAAGTGGGTGTAGTGATGGTAACAAAATAAAGTTATAAATAAAGTTATGTTATATGCAAAGAAATCTTCATATAGTGGACTACCAGTAAAATTGCAGAAAAATTTGGGACCAAAAATTATTCAAACACTTTGACCTGACCATATTTTGCTTAAGTTGTGCAAATATTGTCACACTTACAGTTGTCTACATTTTTGGTTGATTGTAATCCATTACATTCCCTTTTATCAAAGTTATCAAGATGAATTTGTTCTGACACAGTTTAACTCTGAGTTCTTGTCATATTTTCTTACCATTTTATAAACTATAGCGAATAACCTGTGATAATGTGAGAAATGTTGAAGGTGTCTGTATAAATGTAGGTTCTGTATAATATTGTATAATAAACAGAACAATACTGTGCATTAATGTGGACACTAATATAATTATCATTAGAGTTATTTTTATAGTTATCATTCCTGTTGTGAGTGGGCACTTAAGTACACTTAATCATGATTACAGAAAGAGTATACTGAAGTGCAAAATGAATTTAGTGTTTTCAAATGCTCCATGTGCATATTAACAGCAGTTAAATGAAAATGTATTATAGCTGAGAGATATTAAAGGCAATTAGCTGAACGTTAGAGAACTTCAGTATATATTAATATGTGATTTCATAATTACTTCTATTGCCTTATGGTGAAAATGACTCATCCAATCATCCAATTTTATTGTTATCATCTTTCCTGCAGTTTCATGATTGGTAAAGCATAGTTGTGCTGGTTAAAATCTGTCAGTTCTCTCACCAGCAGCATTTATGCCTGAATTATTTTTCTCCAAGCGCTTTATTGAAACGCACCCAAAAAAGGACACTCACAGAATCTCTGCCTCCAGGCTCGATTAGAGCTGGGGACGTGATTTCCTGTTTGCGTGTGCAGGATTCACTCGCGGGAGAAAGATATCGGCAGATCCACCGGGAATCTGCAGATTTCCACAGAATACCAACAGCCAGACGCCCAGAGTGTCTGCTTCTTATAGATTTTGGCTAATTTGATAATGCTTTAGCCAACAGTGGGAGTCTCGAGTCCCTGAGTTTAAATCCATTCCTTCGAATTGTCATTACTATTTTTTTTTTTCCTCCAAAATGCAGAAAAACATTCGGTCTGGGTTGATTATTGTAGTTTAGAGGTCACAGCGTGGAATGGAGGCTAGGTAGTGTGATGATATTAAATTGATCTGTATTTGCTTACTCTTGTGAAAATAAAAGTGCACTTTGGTGCTAATGGACATAAAAGAATATACTGAAGTGTGAACTGAATGTAATGTTTTCAGCTGTGTTATTTTAGTAGCATTTAGTAGTTGTTAGAATAAGTTGTAATTTAAAGTTTTAGCAAATTTGTTCTGCTTCTGTCTTTTTTTTTAGTATTATTTTTTAAGCTGTCTATAAGTTGTGCACAATGCATATTTCTTATTTTTAAGCCTAAAATGTGTTTTACTGTCACTATTGATGAGGATTGTATGATCTTTTAATAATATCAGTCTTCAAATGCAAGATATTTAAAGTGCACCTTAAGTATATTTGCAATATTTCCACTTTAGCGCAATTAAATATACTTAAGTATATCTTTAGCTGGACTTCAGCACTACTTAAAGTGCATTAAGTACAAAATTAGGTGTTCCAATTTAGCAGACTTTAAATATACCAGTTTAGTATACTAGAAGTACAACTGCAGGGTATTTTTAAGTACATAACATGTAATTGTATTTGTAGTACACTTAGCATGAAATAAATGCATTTCAAATACATTTTAGTATATTTATTTTTCACTATGGAGGTAAAACTAAATCAAAATGTTACATTTTGCTTTTGGCAGCTATAATTTCATTCATTAAATTTCAAGTAACTTTTTTTTTTTTTTTTCAATGATTTCATTTTAGTTTCAGTTTTAGTTAACTATAATAACCCTGGTTTTCAGACACTTAATTGCTTTTTAATTGCAGGTAAATGAAAATGTATTATAGTTGAAAGTTCTGTTAAATTCACTTAGCTGAACTATTTACATTAACACTTAACTGAAATATAGCAACATATATTTAAAGAAATAAAAATTTTAAACGTTTTAAAAAACATTTAAAAAAAAAAAAGTATCAAGTTATTCACTTGATGTACTAAAATAACTTTAAAAAAAAAAAAAACATTGCTTAAAAGAAAATAATTGTTAACTGAAATAAAATATTTTAAAAATATTTTATAAACTTTGTTTTATTTTGCATTTTAAAAATAAATGTAATTTTAGTTAAAGTTTTAGTAATTTTTTTTATTATTTTTTTTTTTTTGATACTATTTTAAAAATGTAAAAATAATGCAGTAAGAACTACTAAACAAAACTATTGCACTTTTGGACTTACTTAAATAGGACTTAAGTACATCTTTAAATGTAATTTCATAATTGTGTCTATTGTCATTGATATTTGGTTAAAATGGCTCATCCATCCTGCACTTTCACGTTCAGTAATAATGAGTTCTGCTGATTAAATCCTTTGGCAAGTGTTGCAAAAGCTTTTGAACCCTGAGTGTCATTTTTATTCTTGCCCACGTTGTGTGTTTGCTTTCCTCTCTGACGCAGTTTGTTCTTCCTCCTCTTCCAGCAGTCAGAGGAGAATTTCAACCCCAACTGTTCGTTCTGGAGCTACTCGAAGCGCAGTATGACGGGCTTCTGGTCGACGCAGGACTGCCGGCTGCTGGGAACCAACCGAACACACACCACCTGCTCCTGCACACACCTCACCAACTTCGCTGTGCTCATGGCTCATGTGGACGTGAAGGTAAAGACGCCTCAAACACATCTGCCCCAGATATAAACATCAGGCCGTTCATCTGTCAGCGCGTCAAAACACTGCGTGCCGAAATTGTTTGTAAAACCATTTTTGCACTCGCTTCAATGCAACAATTGACACATTGCAACAATTATGCATGTTTTACAAATGAACAGCAGTATTACGAACACCTCCAAATATGTGATATACCTTGTTAAAGGGTTTCTAGTCATTTAGCATGCTGGAAATCAGCAATCCATCCTACGAAAACGTAAACGCTAACACTTGAAGCTATTAAGTATAATGAATTATAAATAAATAATTGTAACCAAAGTTAAAATGCATTATAGTATTTGAAGTCTGAAACTGGTTGTTTATCATGTGTTTTAATGCTTTATACTTTCTAAAAGTGTAACAATGAATAAATAAGTGTTGCAACATATTATAGTTTAGATTTTAACTATTAATGAGATAATGTAATGCATTATAACGATAAAAAAAAAAATACTTTTACAATGCATTATGTATAAAAGCTTTAAGTGTTAGCCAGGGTTTTTAGGTTTTAGTTAAATAAAACCATAAAAATAACATTTTTGTTGTTGCTTGAAATAAAATTAACATTAACATGAACTGAAATATAACAAAATATATTTTTAATATGTTTTAAAAACATTTAAAAAATAATTGTCAGTATTTATCAGCTATGAACTTGATGTACTTAAAGAGCTAAAACTAAAACTGTTAAAAAAAACATAAATAAATATAAAATAAAATAAATAAAATGTTAACTGAAATAAAATAAAATATTTAAAAAATATATTTTAGAAATGTATTTTTTAATGCAGAATTTCTCAATTTATCTCAATCTAACTTGATGTACTAAAATACTGAAATAAATGAAATAATTAATACACTTAAAAAATACATTTTAATTTTAGTTAAAGTTTTAGTAATTTTGTATTTTTGGCTTTTTTTGATACTCTGATATTTCAAAAATGTAAAAATAATTCAGTAAAATCTACTAAACAAAAAAAATTAAACAAAACAGAACAGTTTTACCTTATACATGTCTGAAAAGGAGTAGCATAAGCATTTTAGTAGTTTTAATTTATATGTATAAAATAGTAAAATGTATAAAATATAGTACTGTTAACATATAACTAAACTGAACTACTACAATGACAAAAATGTGCAACAAAATTATTAAAAATGTAAAAAAAATAATAATAATAATTAAAGAAATAAAAATATTTAAAATATAAAAATAACGGTACACAAATATGACGTTTCGGTACATACCTTGGTTTTAACATCACAGTTCGGTATGATTTCAGTACAGCAGAGGGGAAAAAAAAAGCTTTTTTTTTTTTTTTTTTTTTGGTGGTTCATTTAAGTTACTAATTAATTAAGTTGCTAAATTGTCTCTCATCATATGCTTTAAACTATAGGTAGCTCTTTTACATTATAATATTACAATTAACAATTTAACCCAAACTTAAATGTAATTACTGTTTATTTTTAAATGTAATAATCAACACTTAATTAAAATATATATATATATATATATATATATATATGCAAACAAATTGCACATAATACAGTTTTTAAATTAACTAATGAATTATAAAAAATTACATTTGTTAAAATATATTCAATTACACAGTGGCTGTCATAACATGTTTTACAACAGATTAATTTAAACATAATTAAGACTAACAGGTAAAGTACAATGTAATGAGGATTTAGTGTAATATTTCATGAAACGCTCTTCTCTAGACTTCATTTCTCTAGTGAACTAACGAGCTGTTAGAAGCCAGAAGCAGTTCTCCGAGGCATTTATACAGCGATCTGTCATGCCACATCAAAGCCTGTCAAAACACCATTTGTTGTGTGAATTTACTGGGAAAAAAAATCCTGTACTTGTTCACATGCATACCAAACCGAAAGACCCGTACCGAAAATTTTCGGTACAAATACGTGCACCTAGTATCTGCTGTAAATCATCCCAGGATGTTTGGAGGTGCCGAATAGCTTTTGCTCTGAAGAAATCAGAAGATGTGAGGTGTGTTTATGTGGAGCAGATCTCTGTGGAGACTGTTTATTGTTTGCTGATGACTCCAGGCTGTGAGGTGCATTGTGGGAGATCAGCGGGTGGGCGGTCTTTATCTCTCCATATGATCCATGATCAACGACGATTCCCAGCCGAGCGACTTAATACACGCCGAACAAACACGCATACGCCGGTGTGTTTGCATTGTTTCTGTTGCTTCCGCTTGGTTTTGTGTGTTTTTTAAAGGCCAATGTGATGCGTCTGACATGCAGCTCGACACCTGCTGAGTTTTTGTGAGTCGCTGCCGTGCATTCTTTTCAGCCGCTCACCTATTAGTGCCATTTGACTGTTTTGGTGTTGTTGTTTCTCTATTGAAGTCCATTGTTTTGCCGGTGTGGTCGAGCGCAGGGTTTTTTTCCTCCGTCTGGCAGGCACGGGGTCGCATGGGACGGAGCCTCAGCCAGGTGCATTTAGTCTAAAAGCTTCATTTACATTTTCCATTCAGAACCCAAGTTCGGCTTTACCTGGAGAGAAACAGAAGAACAATTGACGGGAGTGAAAAACAGTGAAAAATGAGGGGGAGAAAAGAAATTTTGACGGATGAAAGAAAGGCCCTGTGGAGCGCCGTCGACAGCCGGGGCTCTCGAGAGAACGAGAGAGAGGAGTAGATCGCTGACAGACGTTTTGATTAGCAAGCGAGAAGGGAAAAGTGCAGGTCTCCTTCAGGTCCTGCTGTTTAAAATAAAATCTCCCCACATAGAGACTTTATTTAGACTGTGTGAGTCACATCCAAAAGGAGAGGTCAGTGAATAGTTCAAATTGGGACACACCCATATGCGATAATGACACGCCCACCACTGAATTGGACACACCCCTCCAGGCATAAACACGCCCACATTTGAACATAAGCCACCAGTATTGTTAATGAGAACTAAAACATTTTTGATAATGAAAACAGATGAAATTTGAAAGCTGAAGTAAAATTTGAAACTAAAATAAAATAAGTTGCAGTACTAAATTTACTAAATTTAAACCTAAAAAAAATAAAGATCAATAGAAATCTGTAAAATAAAATGACGAAAGCAAAAGTTTAAACAGTACTCAAACTTAAATTTTAAAAAAGCTATTATGAATTACAATATTAATAAATATTATAAGCTTATAAAAAAAAATAGTAATCAGGTACACAGTCAGAAATAGACACACCCACAGCATGTTTAGCCACACCCACCACGCATTTGGCCACACCCCCATCATGGTTAGTTACATCCAGAGCAGGCTTGAACACACCTGCCTTGGGCAAAGCCACATCCACATCAGACATGGAAACACCCACTGTGGGCTTAGCCACACCCACTGTACACATATTTGGTTTGTGGGCTTGTCTTTTTTAAATCTTATAAATTAAAATATAAACATCAGATGAAAAACTTGCTTTTTTTTTTAGCTAAAATAAAATTTGAAATAAAAATAAAGTACTAAATTTACAACTTAAGAGAAAATAAATTAAATCTAAATAGAAGTATTCAAAATAAACAAAAACTAAATAAAATGGTGAAAGCAAAATTTTAAATATTACTCACACTTAAAATAAAAAAAAATAATAATTAGCTAGCTATTATTAATTGCAATATTATTAATTAATATAATAGATTATAAATAATACTAAACCAACAAGTAATTGGGTGCAGTCTTCAGAAACAGACACACCCACAGCAAGTTTAGCCACACCCCCATCATGATTAGTTACATTCATAGCAGAGCCACACCCACATCAGGCATGGAAACACCCACTGTGGACTTAGCCACACCCATTGTACACACATTTGGTTTGTGGGCGTGTCTTTTTAGTCCAAGTTTAGAGCTTGTAGTCCTTTAGAAAAATGCACACATATCCAACACCTTTCAAATACCTTTTATATCTATTGTTAAAATATTCTACATTTTGTTACACTGTCAAACATGGAAATAAAAAAATGTTAAAAAAAAAAAAAAAAAAAAATCACCATTTTCTGTAAATAAAAACTAGTGAAAATGGTAAAGGCAAAAATGTATTACTCAATATTAAATTAAATTAATATTACTCAAACTTAAATTAAAATAAAAAAGTTTAATAAAAAAGCTATCATTAATTACAATATTATTAATTATTATAATAGATTATAAATAATACTAAACCAACAAGTAATTGGGTGCAGTCTTCAGAAACAGACACACCCACAGCAAGTTTAGCCACACCCCCATCATGATTAGTTACATTCATAGCAGAGCCACACCCACATCAGGCATGGAAACACCCACTGTGGACTTAGCCACACCCATTGTACACATATTTGGTTTGTGGGCGTGTCTTTTTAGTCCAAGTTTAGAGCTTGTAGTCCTTTAGAAAAATGCACACATATCCAACACCTTTCAAATACCTTTTATATCTATTGTTAAAATATTCTACATTTTGTTACACTGTCAAACATGGAAATAAAAAAATGTTAAAAAAAAAAAAAAAAATCACCATTTTCTGTAAATAAAAACTAGTGAAAATGGTAAAGGCAAAAATGTATTACTCAACATTAAATTAAATTAATATTACTCAAACTTAAATTAAAATAAAAAAGTTAAGTAAAAAAGCTATTATTAATTACAATATTATTAATTATTATAATAGATTATAAATAATACTAAACCAGCAAGTAATTGGGTGCAGTCTTCAGAAACAGACACACCCACAGCAAGTTTAGCCACACCCCCATCATGATTAGTTACATTCATAGCAGAGCCACACCCACATCAGGCATGGAAACACCCACTGTGGACTTAGCCACACCCATTGTACACATATTTGGTTTGTGGGCGTGTCTTTTTAGTCCAAGTTTAGAGCCTGTAGTCCTTTAGAAAAATGCACACATATCCAACACCTTTCAAATACCTTTTATATCTATTGTTAAAATATTCTACATTTTGTTACACTGTCAAACATGGAAATAAAAAAATGTTAAAAAAAAAAAAAAAAAAAAAAAAAATCACCATTTTCTGTAAATAAAAACTAGTGAAAATGGTAAAGGCAAAAATGTATTACTCAACATTAAATTAAATTAATATTACTCAAACTTAAATTAAAATAAAAAAGTTAAATAAAAAAGCTATTATTAATTACAATATTATTAATTATTATAATAGATTATAAATAATACTAAACCAGCAAGTAATTGGGTGCAGTCTTCAGAAACAGACACACCCACAGCAAGTTTAGCCACACCCCCATCATGATTAGTTACATTCATAGCAGAGCCACACCCACATCAGGCATGGAAACACCCACTGTGGACTTAGCCACACCCATTGTACACATATTTGGTTTGTGGGCGTGTCTTTTTAGTCCAAGTTTAGAGCCTGTAGTCCTTTAGAAAAATGCACACATATCCAACACCTTTCAAATACCTTTTATATCTATTGTTAAAATATTCTACATTTTGTTACACTGTCAAACATGGAAATAAAAAAATGTTAAAAAAAAAAAAAAAAAAAAAAAAATCACCATTTTCTGTAAATAAAAACTAGTGAAAATGGTAAAGGCAAAAATGTATTACTCAACATTAAATTAAATTAATATTACTCAAACTTAAATTAAAATAAAAAAGTTAAATAAAAAAGCTATTATTAATTACAATATTATTAATTATTATAATAGATTATAAATAATACTAAACCAGCAAGTAATTGGGTGCAGTCTTCAGAAACAGACACACCCACAGCAAGTTTAGCCACACCCCCATCATGATTAGTTACATTCATAGCAGAGCCACACCCACATCAGGCATGGAAACACCCACTGTGGACTTAGCCACACCCATTGTACACATATTTGGTTTGTGGGCGTGTCTTTTTAGTCCAAGTTTAGAGCCTGTAGTCCTTTAGAAAAATGCACACATATCCAACACCTTTCAAATACCTTTTATATCTATTGTTAAAATATTCTACATTTTGTTACACTGTCAAACATGGAAATAAAAAAATGTTAAAAAAAAAAAAAAAAAAAAAATCACCATTTTCTGTAAATAAAAACTAGTGAAAATGGTAAAGGCAAAAATGTAAATATTACTCAAACTTAAATTAAAATAAAAAAGTTTAATAAAAAAAGCTATTATTAATTACAATATTATTAATTATTATAATAGATTATAAATAATACTAAACCAACAAGTAATTGGGTGCAGTCATCAGAAATAGCCACACCCACATCACATTTAGCCACACCCACCAGACATTGGGCCACACCCTCATCATGGATTAGTTATATTCACAGTAGACACAGAAACACCCACTATGGGCTTGGCCACACCCGCTGTACAAACCCATATTTGGTTTGTGTTTTCCTTCAGAAAAACAGACATATTACACACCTTTTACATATTTTGTGAAAAAAAAATAAATAAATAAAAAAGTTATAATAATAATAATAAATACAATTTAGAACTTTTTCCACATGTCTAAGTTGCTTTGGATAAAGTGTCTGCTAAATGATTACATTTAAATATGAAAATAAATGAAATAAAAAAGCTGAAATACTAAAATTACTAAAACTGAAATGTAAATGAATGGAAGTCAGGAAAAAATTCCAGAATGTAGATCTTGTACTGCAGAGCTTTTAGCCACACCCACTTCATACATGACCACACCCATTTAGGCCTAGCCACACCTACATAACTATACAGCCTTATAGTTCAGTTTCATTTTCTGTCCATGTATCCATTCGGTCATGTATCCTTTTCGCCCTCTGATTGTTGAGGTATGAGAGCGAGGTTTTGCGGGTCGATCCTCACAGGTGAGTGTTGTGTTGTTGCCATGGCTGCAGCGGCGGCAGTGATAGCGAGAGCCATATTAATGGACACACTGAGAGTGCTGGAGTGATGCTGAGTCTGGGGACAATGTCAGACAATAGTCATCCATCAATCTTAAAGGAGGCCGCTGGTAGCCATGGTTACCTCATGCACTCATCACAGAGGTGTGCGTGTGAAAGCCGACAGAATTACGACTCGTTAGGATGAGAAAACGAGGACTGATTGAATTCTGATAGTGAAATGTGTTCATGAGGCAGCGCTCAGCTGTGTTGTTTACTGCACTGAAAATCATTCGACACATTCACTCTCATCTCAGCTAAAGCAAACTTAACATTCCTCCAGACAAAACACCTCCTGCTGCTGTGTACATGCTTTCACGATTCAAATATATATATGTAAGAGCAAGACAGAAGTAGTGTTTAGATCCACACTACTAGTCAAGAGGTTGGGTTTGGTAAGATTTTTTGCTTTTTTTGAAAGAAGTCTCTTCTGCTCACCAAGGCTGCATTTATTTAATTGAAAATATAGTAAAAAGTGTAAAATTGTGAAACATTATTACTAATTAAAATATTCTCTGTGTGAATACATGGTAAGATTATGGTAATTTATTTCTGAATTTTCAGCATCATTACTTCTTCACTGTCTTCAGTGTCACACAATCCTTCAGAAATCATTCTAATATGCTGATTTGCAGCTAAAGAAACATTTCTGAGTATTATCGATGTTGAAAACAGTTGTGCTGCCCAATATTTTTGTGGAAACTGTGATACATTTTATTTTCAGGATTCTTTGACAAATAGAAAACTCAAAAGAACAGCATTTATTTAACATTTATAATATTTTTTAACATTATAAATGTCTTTACTGTCACTTTTAAACAATATAATGCATCCTTGATGAATAAAATTATTAATAATAAAAATAAAAAAAATCTCACTGACCTTAACCCCTAACTTATGAATGGTATAAAAAAAATGTAATAATTGTATTATTCATGCACTTTAAACAGTGCCTAAAATATTAAAACAAGTATCACGTGTTAGTATTAGTAATAATAAGAATATTTTCTGTAAAACACTTTCAATTTGCACTTGAATGCACCATTAAAACATGTTTAAATCATATGAAATGTACATCTGGGAACATGTGATAATCTGAGAGAACCAGTGAACTGCCGTTGTGTGTGTGTGTGTGCGTGTGACATCAGCTGACACTGAGAAAATAAGAACACAGGCGGGTTATAAATCTACTAGATCTTGAATCTGGAAGCGCGCACACACACACACACACAAACACACACACACACACACACACACACACACTGATCTCTTTTCCGTTTTGTCTCGGTGTGTTTGATGGAGAGCAGAGCGCTATTAATCACACACCTGCTCCACCACATCTCTCTCTGTGTGTGTGTGTGTGTGTGTGTGTGTGTTAGTTATTTAAAAGATTGTTTCCTGATTGTTCATCTGGTTCTTTAGAGCCGGGTGAAATATAACAAAGCGTCTTCTATTTAGCCATTATGTTTAGCAAAGACTTATCAGCACTACAACACTTTTCGCTTCTTCTTTTAAAATTATTTCTGATACATTATTAGAAATTATATTTAAAAATGTTCTCTCAAAAATGTTCATGCAAGTCTCCATGTGGAATTTTCTTAATCAAAAGGTTTTAGAAAAAAAAAAAAAAAGAACTCTTTAATACTGAATATATTGTTACAGTGATGCATTTGAATGATGCTTAGGCTCCTATCCACCTTACTTTTACCATAAGAGTGGGCACGGCAATTTGTCCATTTTCAAAGGTGTGGCTTCCGGTTTCATCCGTGTCCAGCTATTTTTAGCTGTACGAAGCGGCTTGTTTTGCTATTTGATATTGCAAATTGGTCTGTCTTACTATGTTAATTTAATGTATTATCTTAATTATGAACACACTGGTTTGTAGTGTAGTGTAGTGTTTACTGCATGTTATTATTCTTCTTGTTATTTCCCTATAGCAGCTAAAGAACCAGAAGTCCATAAGCTTACTTCTGCATTGAAGAAAACGTTGGGTTGTATCCATTAGTTGTCGTCATATTCTGCTCTTAAGTCTATGGCAGCCCCTTGCTGAAAAGTTATGAGATTTGACACACAGATAGAAGACAGTCTCAACATTAATCATAGCAAATTTGAAGTTTCTAACTCAAACTCTCTAGCGCCACCAACAGTTTAAAGTTGCACTCATGTCTATGCTAATAACAATTGAACCGTACAGGTTAGAAACAAAGTTCTCTTTTCTTCTGATTCCTTGGCTCAAGATGATTCAATACTGAAACCAGATCATCTTCAGACCATGCTGACAAAAAGATATGGAATTCAAGTTGATTAGTCAAATGGTTTACAAATTACATGCAAACAAATTTGATAAAGAGCCCGCCAAAGTGGACATGAGGCTATATCTCTATAACACTTTAGCGCATTCAAACCAAATTTGGTGTGTGTTATAATAACCGTGACCTGAGAGTACCTGCACAATTTCAACACAGCACCACCTAGTGGACAGGAGATATAGAAAATAGACATTTGTGCTTATAACTTTTGAATGTTTTGGCCAAAAATCACAAGACTGGTTTCTTTAGATTTGGTGCGACATACCAGTCAAACCATACTTAATTTTATTTTACCATGTTGGCCATTTTGGGCATTGGCTATTTTGAACTGTGACGTAAAATGCTGTTGCAGTTGTCACTGGGGAGGTATCTTTTACTAAGATGTACAAGTTTGGTATTAATATGTACAGTTTACGTGTCAGTATGTATTTTAAAGTACTATTATGCACTCTTTAGGGGTTAATAAGGTACAAAGGTGTGCTTTTTTCAAGGTGACATCTTCAGACCATGCTGACAAAAAGATATGGAATTCAAGTTGATTAGTCAAACAGTTTGCAAATTACACACAAACAAATTTGATAAAGAGCCCGCCAAGTGCACATGAGGCTATATCTCCATAACGCTTTAGCGCATTCAAACCAAATTTGGTGTGTGTTATAATAACCGTGACCTGAGAGTACTTGCACAATTTCAACACAGCGCCACCTAGTGGAAAGGAGATATAGAAAATAGACATTTGTGCTTATAGCTTTTAAAAAGCCAAAAATCACGTGACTGGTTTCTTTAAATATGGTGCGACATACTTGTCAAACCGTACACAGTTTTATTTTACTATGTTGGCCATTTTGAATTGTGGCGTAAAATGCTATTGCAGTTGTCACTGGGGATGTATTGTAGGTATTGATATGTACAGTTTAGGTGCCAATATTTATTTTGAAGTACTATTATGCACTCTTTAGGGGTAAATAAGGTATGAAGGTGTGTTTTTTTTCAAAGGCAGCCCCTAGTGACAGCTTTTGTACTTTTTTTTTCTGAGTGCATGTACACGTGAGTGTGTGTATGTGTGTTTATAGACACGTAGATTTACTTGAGCACAGCGTTGACTCTATAAAGTCTGAGACTCGCTGTAGATTCTGCTGAGCAGGCTTGAGCTGTTGATTTACTTACAGCACTGACACACACACACACACACACACACACACACACACACTCTCACTGCTGTTGAATGTAGAGGAGATATAGTGCTCAAGGGTGAGTGGGCCTCAGGAAGAGTGATGTGTTATGTGCTCAACAGCCCTCTGGGGCTCAAACACACACTCTCTCTCACACACACATACTCGTATATATAAGCTGTGTACTGTTACCTATGCAGTGCTCATAAATATTCATGTGCTGTGTTCTTCAGAAGTGCTGACATCCGGTCTTCCAGACTCAAAGTCTTCTGGGATGCGTCCCATATCAGCTGTGCTCTTTTCCCCTGGCTGTGCGGCCTCCGTAGGGACCCTACAGAGGGAGTACAGTGGGAATCAGTGATGCCGTCTGCGGGATCTGAGCGCTTTAACTGCAGCACCGTAATAAATCAAACTGACTGTCACACACGCTTAACAGGAAATACACAATAGATGCGTGAAGCGGGTTTTGTAGGGTTATTAACAGTGCTGGAAGCTAGTTGCGGCTTCGCGGTAAAGATACTCTTTTTTTTATTTTTGAAAGGTAATTAATTACACTAAAAGATATTAACCAAAAGCAGCTACCTACTTTGTGTGTGTGTGTGCCCAAAGGTCTATCTATCTATTTATTAGTTGGTCCCTATAACAAAAAAAATAAATAAACAATTTTAAATATATAATTTAAAATCATAAATATAAATATTTTTAATTGTTTATTTATTTATTTGTTTATTTATTGCTTGGTACGTAGAAAAATAAATAAATTAAAAATAAGATTAAAAAATTATCATTTTAATTCTGTGATTAAAAATTATTATAAAATGTATTATATAACTACAAATCAGTGATAATCTTAATAATGATTTACTTAAAGGTATAAAATGATATCAAAATATAATAATACTTACATTTATTACAATTATAATAAAATGTATGCAGTTAATAAAAATATAATAAAAATAAAAATATAATTGCAAATTATAGTACATTTAAAAATGCAACAATATTTTGTAAAATGTTATTTATTAATAAATATTTAAAAACAGTTATATATATTTAAAATTTATGAATGAATGAATGGGTCCCTTGAATGGATGGTCAATCAATCAATTCACTTTGACATATTGGATAGAAACTTGATATATGTCACCATCAAACCCTCTGGAGCAGTTTGGCAAAGCACCATCTACTGAATAAGAAAAAAAAAAAAAAAGTTGTTCTAACTTTGTAAATTGTTCACTGATAATCATGGCTCTCCTCTCTTCAGATGCCTGCGGTCATGTCGAGTACAATGATACCCATCTTTCTAAAGCCTGCTATCTTGAACTTTATTGAAAACTTCTTTTTTTCTTTTTTTTGAAACTCCTACATCTTCCATCATCTTTGGCTTAGATATTCTTGACATCATGCCAATAAAAAGATACCAACAAAATGTTGATACACTTTTGGTACAGCAGAGTGCTCATGTCTGTCACATCAACACAACTCACAATAATGAAAAGCTGGAGTTTGGTGATGCTTTTGCCTATTCAAAGGAAACCATTTAAGTGACTTTGAAACCGCAACATGCACAGCAAAAATAGTTTTCTTATATTCAGTATATATTCAGTATATAAACTCAAGTAAATTTCAAGTAATCTCAAGTAATATTTTAAACTGTCTTAAATATTAAGACATGTTTTCAGAAAATATATCTTGAAGCAAGTTTTTTTTTTTAATTTTTTTTTTTTATCATTATTATTATTTATTTTTAGCCAACAGCGATTTTTGTGTTCTTCTTTACTCATAAATTAAACTAAATTTGTAATTCTTGTAAAGCAAGTAGATAAAAGTAAATGAATAAATAAAATAAAATATATTGATGTGAAAGTGTTATTCATTATTACATTATTATCAATTTTATCAATATATATATATATATATATATATATATATCAGTTTTCATTTTATTTTACTCATCCTCATCCTCATCATTTTTATTTTAAGTTTTAGCAGTTGTACTTTTGTCACTTTTATTAGTTTAGAGTTTTTATATTTTTATCTAATATTTTTGATTTGTTTTATTTCTGCTTTATTTCAGTTAACAAAACTGATTTAAAATAGTGACAAGACAAAAATATGGATTAAAAAAAGAATAAATTAAAAACTAAATTTATTTTATTTTATTTTATCTTATTTTATTTTATTATTCCGTATTTCGAATATCATTGAAATTGTGAACTACTCTGGAAAACAAGACAAAATACTGATTAAAATAAAGTAAAATAAAATAAAATAAATTTTCTTTTCTTTTCTTTTATCAATATTGTGGATATCACTGAAATTGTGGACTACTCTTCCTGGTGTAAGCGTGTGAAATCGTTGCTCTGATGTTCTTTCGTACTTTGATGGTGTCACTGTGTATCTGTAGTTGCTGCTTGCAGCGATATTTTGATATCCAGTTGTAATGTTGCTGTTCAGAGGATCTGAAAGTGTTCTGATCTGTCTGTGTGTGTGTGTGTACGTCTCTCTACAGACGGCAGACCCGGTTCATGATCTGCTGCTGGACGTCATCACGTGGGTGGGCATCCTGCTGTCTCTGGTTTGTCTGCTCGTTTGCATCTTCACCTTCTGCTTCTTCCGTGGCCTGCAGAGTGACAGGAACACCATCCACAAGAACCTCTGCATCTCCCTCTTCATCGCGGAGACGCTCTTCCTCACCGGCATCAACCGTGCAGATCAGCCCGTACGACGGACACACACACACACACAGTGATATTTTAGTAGCATGAATAGCTGTTACAGTTTTTACCCATGTTTTGAGTTTGGTTTTATTTTTATAGTTTCTTCTCCTCATTTGAAATACAGATTTTTCTGTACCGTGCAGCTGGGACACTCGAGTATTTGGACAGGGGATGTTTTAAATGGCTGACTGCATGTTTTTATTAGTTCATGGGAGGGTGAAATAGCACAAGTGTGTGTGTCATGAAGATTTAATGAGAGCGTTCAGTGTGTGTGACTCTAATGCAGAACATCATGCATGATTCATAATCTTTAAACCCTCTTATTTCTTATTTTTCAATTATCTGAGCAGGTTTGTGAGCTTGCTGAACAGCATCTGTCATTGTCCACATAACGAGAACATTTGTGTGCGTCTTTCAGATCGCCTGCGCCGTCTTCGCGGCTCTGCTGCATTTCTTCTTCCTGTCTGCGTTTACGTGGATGTTTCTAGAAGGTGTTCAGCTCTACATCATGCTGGTGGAGGTGTTTGAGAGCGAACATTCACGCAGGAGATATTTCTACCTGGCCGGATACGGCATTCCTGCGCTCATCGTGGCCGTTTCTGCCGCAGTGGATTACCGCAGTTATGGGACGGACAGAGTGTGAGTCTCTCACACACACATACACACACAAACACACACAGATGATCTGAATGAGTCGTGCTGGAATGTGTGTGTGTGGTTGCAGGACTAGTTTAGTTTAGGCTAATGTTGCGGAAATTAAAGTCTGAATAATTGAAAGAACTCTCATGCATCAGGCAAAAGACACAAGAACCTTAAAGACGACCTGCAATATTACTTCCTCCGTGTGTGTGTGTGTAGGTTTGATGCTTGAGTGACGTGTTTTTCTTCTCATTATCAGGTGCTGGTTGCGGTTGGATACTTATTTCATCTGGAGTTTTATAGGCCCTGCCACACTCATCATCATGGTAACCAGCTCTGATAGTCCTTATAACCTAACACTCAATCTGCATCCTGGTCTCCTCACGTGTGATTCCTAAACCAATCCTTGCTTGTGTTCTTCCTAGCTGAATGTGATCTTCCTGGGAATCGCCCTCTACAAGATGTTCCACCACACCGCCATCCTGAAGCCAGATTCTGGCTGCCTTGACAACATCAAGTAAGCCTGACAGTGAGGGGTGGGCTCTTGGGAGGGCGGAGCCTTTGATGGGTGGGGCATATGGTGGGTGGAGCTTAGGAAGCGTGCGTGGGGCCAACAGTAAGTGGAGTGTGGAGTCGCTAATGGGTGGGGCATATGGTGGGTGGAGTTTGTGAGAGCTGGAGCCTGTGGCATGGGCTTTTTAGAGGGAGGAGTCTGGGTGAGGACTGTGGTAGGTGGAGTCTGAGAGGTTGAGATTGTGAAGGGGTGGAGCCAGTTGTAGATGGGGCCTGAAAAGGGTAGGGCATCTGGTGGATTATAATGGAGTTGTGGATTATAAAAGGTGGAGCAATGGGATTGGCTCTTTGGAGGGAGGAGCCTTTGAAAGATAAGGCATGTGGTGGGTGGAGCTTGTGAAAGGGTGGAGCCAGGAATATAAAGGGTGGGGAATCTGTTTGTGGCTGGAGTCTTCCACTGAATTTATATGAGGGATGGAGCTTGGGGTGAATGGGGACATCGAGGGGTGGAAAGTGGGGTCTTGGGGAGGGGCTTTTGAAAGGTAGGGCCTCTGGTGGGTGGAGTCTTTAGAAGTGTGGTTGGTTAGGGTTGGGGCCTGTGGCATGGGCTCTTTGGAGGGAGGAAGTCTGAGAGGTTGAACTTGTTTAAGGCTGGAGCCAGATGTAGATGGGGCCTGTAAAGGGCAGGGCATCTGGTGGGTGTGTACTGTTAGGGTGGGGTCTTTGGTAGATGTGGATTATAAAAGGTGGAGCAATGGGGATTGGCTCTATGGAGGGAGGAGCCTTTAAAAAAGATGAGACCTGTGGTAGGTAGAGTTTGTGAGAGGTGCTCTTGTGAAAGGGTGGAGTCAGGAGGGTGAGGCTTCTGGTTGTGGGTGGTGTCTTCCAGAGGTGAATTTATAAGAGGGTTGAAGCTTGTGCTGGTTGAGCTGTGGAAGGTGGGGTCTTGGGGAGGGGCCTTTGAAAGGTGTGATCTGTGGGGGGTGGATTCTAAAGGGTGTAGTCCGTGAAGAGTGAGTGGAAGTCTAAAAGGTTGAGCTTGTTTAGGGCTGGAGCCAATCGTAGATGGGGCCTGTAAAGCAGTGGTTTTCAATCCTGGTCCTGGGGACCTGAGCTCTGCACATTTTTTGTGTCTTCCTTATTTAACACACCTGATTAAGATCAACAGCTTGTTAGGAGAGAGATCCATGTACTGAACTGAGTGTGTCAGATAAGGGAGATATACAAAATGTGCAGAGCAGTGGGTCCCCAGGACCAGGATTGAAAACCACTGCTGTGAAGGGTTGTGCATCTGGTGGGTGTGTTCTGTTAGGGTGGAGTCTTTGAGAGGTGTGGATTATGAAAGGGGGAGCAAGTGGGATTGGCTCTTTGGAGGGTGGAGCTGTTGAAAGTCGAGGTCTGTGGTGGGTGGAGTTTGTGAGAGGTGGGGCTTGTAAAAGAGCAGGGCCAGCAGTCCATAAAGAGACGGGCATCTGGTGGATGTGTTCTCTTAGGGTGGAGTCTTTGGTGAGGAGCCTTTAAAAGGTAGGAGCTGTTGAGGGTGGAGTCTTCCAGATTTATATGAGGAATGGAGCTTGTGGTGGATGGGGTCGTTGAGGGGTGGAAAGTGGGGTCTTGGGGAGGAGCCTTTGAAATGTTGGGACTATGGTAGGTGGAGTCTTTGAGAGGTGTGGTTGGTGTGGGGTGGGGCCTGTGGCATGGGCTTTTTGGAGGGAGGACTCAATGATCTGTGGGGGGGGGGGGTTCTAGAGGGAATAGTCTGTGAAGGGTGGAGTCTATGGTGGATGAAGCCTGTTGGACTGGACCCTGGACCCTTGATATGTGGGGTCTGTGGTAGGTTGAATCTATGAAAGGTGACTATGTGAGAGATGAAGTCATGCAGGGATCTAGTGGGTGTGGTCTGTGAGGGGTGGGGTCTTTAGAGAGGAGCCTTTGAAATGTAGGTGCTGTGGTGGATGGGATATATTTGAAAGATGGAGCCTGTTGAGTGTGGTCTTTTGTGGTGGAGCCCTAAATTTGACTATGTAAGAGGTGAAGCTAGCAGTATGATGGTGTGGTGGGGTGTAGTCTGTGAGGGGTGGGTCCTTTGGTGAGGAGCCTTTAAAAGGTAGGATGTTGTGGGTGAAGTCTTCCAGAGGTAAATTTATATGAGAGATGGAGCTTGTGGTGGATGGGGTCATTGAGAAGTGGAAGGTGGGGTCTTGGTGAGGAGCCTTTGAAATGTTGGGACTGTGGTAGGTTGAGAGGTGTGGTTGGTGAGGGGTGGAGCTTGTGGCATGGGCTTTTTAGAGGGAGGACCCAATAATCTTTGGGCGTGGATTCTAGAGGTTGCAGTCTGTGAAGGGTGGGGTCTGGGGTGGAACCTGTTGGACTTGGTTTTCTGTAGAGTACTCTTTGATAGGTGAGAACGAAATTGACTATGTGAGAGGTAAAGTTGTGTAGGGATCTAGTAGGTGTGGTCTGTGAGGGGTGGGGTCTTTAGGGAGGAGTCTCTGAAAGGTGTGGCCTCTTGTGGAGGAGACTTTGACTGGTAGGGGCTATGGTAGGTGGAGTCTTTGAGGGGTGGGGCCTGGGACATGGGCTCTATGATCTGTGGAGGTTGGATTCTAGACGGCGAAGTCTATGAAGGGTGAAGTCTTTAGGGAGGCACTTTTGAAATGTAGGGACTGTTGTTGAGCCTTTTAGTGAGGAACCTTTAAGAGGTAGGTGGAGTCTTAAAGAGGTAAATTTATATGAGGGATGGAGCTTGTAGTGGATGGGTCGTTGAGGGGTGGAAGAGACTTGTAGTGGTGGCTGTGGTGGGTGGGATCTATTTGAGGGGTGGAGCCTGTTGAATGGGGTCTTTTGTGGAGGAGCCCTAAAGTTGACTATGTGAGCGGTGGAGTCATAAAGGGTTGGTGCTGTGGTGGGTGTGGTCTGAGAGGGGTGGGATCTTTAGGGAGGAGCCTCTGGAGGGTGTGGCCTTTGAGAGATCTAAAGATTCCTGTAATGTTCATCATTCCTCCACTGAAGGCTAATAATCTGATTTTGTTGAGTAGAGTGCTATATGCATTGTTTTTGAGATGCGTCAGGACTAGGCATTAGCGTTTATGCTACAAATGTCCAAACTTTTTAGACTATGTTTTCACCTATATTTCACTCAGATCAGTTGAGTAGCCTGACAGAACCAATGGCAGGTAGTTAATGGGATGGAAAAGTGGTAGGAGTGTTGTGTTTGAGAAACCTGTTTGGAAACAGCCATTAAGCTACTCTGTTTTATGGCACTAATTGTGCAGAAATGACACACTTCACACTTATAAACAGAAGTGTAAGCGGCCCATTGAACATCTACAGTGGAACTCGTCTGGCTCATTTTTCATATTGTTGTTGTAGGTTGAGGTGAAAGTAAAACTGGCACAGGTATCCCACCGTGTGCGTGTGTGTCCGTCTGTGTATTCAGTTGGGAGGTTGTCGTTACCTGAAGATCTGTGTTGTTTCACAGGAAAGAGCAGCAGACATTCTACCCAAATTAACCTCCGCATGCACATGAATATTCATCACCGGAGCCACACAGCAGCCACTCAGGAGAGCAGAGCGCTGAAAGGACTATAAATATGCTAATTTATGACTGTCCCCTCAGATCCAGCATAGAGAGCAGGACAGTGAGATGATGTGTGTGTGCTCAGTTGTTCATGTGTGTGCTTTTGTATGCGTGATGCATGCTAATCAGGCGGTTTGAGCCAATCATCTTGTAGGATGAGGCGAGATTTGAAAGTGCATCAGAGCATTTGTGTGTGCGTTAAAGGGCCAAGCTGGACTGATATGTCCCTTCGTCCAGGGAACTGTGATGGACATCTGATTGAAGTGAATACATCCTGACTCTGACACATGTATTCTGAAGGGATTCTTGTATCGAGCTCAACTGCAGCGCTTGCAGTGGCCTTGGGATTCGTTCTTGAATTATTCGTCTTGTTCTTGTTCTCTACAGGCTTTTTAGAAACATTTTCAAAGCTTTGAACCAAAGCAGAAATGATTCACAGCATTGAAAACATTGATTTGATAAAAATTAGCAAAAGAAAATCAAAGCAAAAAACAGCCATCCAATAAGAAACTATTAAAGTATAAAATATATTTGATTTTTTTTTTTTTGCAAGATATTAAAATGCAGACCCTTGTGAAAAAGGGTACTTAACTGAATATGCACTTGTAGTGTACTTCAAATCTTAAAAAACTGTACTTGCACATAATGTAATATTAATGAAATAAATGGTATGTAAGTGTCTCGAATAGACACACTTTCATGATTTAACACGCTTAAGTAGACTTTTGAGAAGTCCACTTTATAATAATGTCAAATTAAAAGTTTTACTTTAACACACATTTTAAATAATTGTTTTAATCATTTTCTGCTGTGCTTTAAAGTACACTTATTTAGATGTGTTGACCAACATACTAAAGCACATGTAAGTACTTGATTATTTTAACTGTAGTGTTTTATTCAATATTAAGTTTATTAAATGTCCTAAATTTAACTTTATCATTACAAATGTATATCATACATAACACAGACACAATAGAAATGACATTAAAGTGTATTTTAGTTTATCATAAATGCTTGTCAGTGCATTTCACGCCACTTTAATCCTGTTTCAGACACAACAGTATTATGAAATGTATATGTAGATGTACTTAAGTCTGCTTAACTGGGTCAAAAAACACTCAACATTCGGCTAATTGCAACTAATACGTTTTCATTTAATTGCAGTTAATGTAATTAAGCGTCTAGAAACCTTGCAATTATGTTTGCAAATAAGATTTTTTTTTTTTTTAAGTATATTATTTCCATAATAAATACTCTTTTTAAATGTTATGCTTAAGTGTATTTTTCTCAAGGGTATAAATGGTTGAATTAGAAACTGAACTGTTTTATGAGATTGAATGATCATCGTTACTGTACTGTCAAGATTCCTAGTGACAGATTCTTTGATTGGTGGATCCTGCTTTTGGGAGGATTATGGGTAGTGTAGTGTGTAGTTCTTAATCTTTAGTTTTGGACCTCATGTTGTCTCTGTCTCGAGAGGTTTATATGTTATTGCAGAATCAATTTCACTGTGGTAGAAACAAATTGTACTTTGATTTCCAGAGCACTGCTGCTATGCTCTTTTATGGAGAGTTTGCTAGAAATATTTCTTGATATTCATTTTGAAGGAGACCGTATAAAACCGAATGACAATTGCAGAGGTGATGAGTTTGATTAATTCTCAAGCGAGGGTCTTGTTTCAGCCACACATCTCCTCCCTCCATGGGCTCTGAGATTAAATGGGATAATTCTTGTAATCAGACGTTCTATTCATGCTAATAATGAGATAATGACAGTCTCTTGTTAGTAGTTTTCATACTCGGCTGTATTGGTTTGATCTGTAGACGTTTGATTGCATGCTCTAATAAGAAACACTTACAGAATTGTGAGTGTGTTTATTTCTTGATGTTCAACACCAAAATCTCATATCATGATATGAGTAATTCTGTATTTTGTATAACACAATTTACACAATGTTTTGAAAAAAAAGTCTCTTCTGCTCACCAAGGCTGCATTTATTTGATCAAAAACACAGTAAAAACTGTGAAATATTAGTGCAATTTTAAAAAGCTATTTTCTGTTTAAATATACTTTAAAATGTAATTTATTTTTGTGATCAAAGCTGAATTTCAGTGTCACATGGTCCTTCATAAATCATTCTAATATGCTGATTTGCTGCTCAAGAAACATTTATGATTATTATCAATGTTTAAAACTGCCCAATATTTTTCTAAAAACTGATTTTTTGATGAATAAAATGTTTAAAGGAACAGCTTTTATTTGAAATCAAAACCTTTGCCACATTATAAATGTATTTACAGCCACTTTTGATCGATTTAATGCATCCTTGCTAAATAAAGTTTTAATTTCTTTCAAAAAGCATCCCATCCAGGAGGGCGTTGATATGTCAAATGATTGACAGGTGGCAGCTGGTATATCAGATTAAGTGGGCGGGGCGCTGCCCCTCAAGGGATGTTTTATTGGCTGAACATTTAGACACGCCCCTGTTAAGATGCTGATGCTGTCGATATTTCTGGTCCACTTTCCCAGATGAGACAGACTGTAAATTATAAAAGTCTGTATGTGCTTTTTTGTCTGTTTTAAGTGCACTAGCAGAACTCTGAACGGCCGCTGGACTCACACTCACACATAAATGAAGGCATATATCTGGATTTGTTGTGTGACAGAAGTGAGGCGTGGAGGTCGTGACCTCTGTGAGTGGAGCAGGGCGGTCTTAGGTTGGGTGCGGTTAATAACTCGACCTTCCAAATAGCCTTATAAATCACATCACACACTTTTAAATCATTTTATTTCTTAGACATGACTGTTATAAATCATACAACGAACAACAGCAGCACTGAACAAACACACGCCGTATGACGCCGTGGTGAACGCAAAGGGATGGTTTGCCTAAAAATGAAAGTTTGGTCTTCATAGTCATCCTCGTGTGGCTCCAAACCTGTATGCTTTTCTTTCTTTTGTATCTACAGAATATCTACAAACTAAATGTTTTCGTGCAAACAAAAAAAGTCAGTGGGGTCTAAAATCATATTTTGTGTTTCACATTAGAAAGGAAGTCAAGCAGGTGAAAAAAAAAAAGTCAACCTACAACCTGTGACACTTAAGCTCAGTTAAATGTTTCACTGCTCCTCCATCATTAATGTATTTGGACTATTTAAACCGGCTTTTGACTTATCTGATCAAAACAGTTTTATAATATTATTTTTACAAGCTCAGGTATTACAAAATGCAAAGCCACTATATCCTGTCATTTCTTATGAATAATCACATAATTGTTTTGCATCCAACAAGAGCTGAATAAGCAAAAAATAAAGTAATGTGAGATCTTTTCATCTGTCAATTATTCAATTGACTGGATTACCCGAAACTTCTGCATGGATATCTAATATTAATAGATGTATCATTTTTCAATGCAAAAATAAATAAATACTTACTACCATTTAAAAGTATGTATAGAAATTAAAAAAGACGTGTATAAAAAGAAAATTATGCTTGTCAAACAAATTCAAGGTCTTCTGGATTGTTCAATTGTTGTGTCATTGCTTCTTTTTCATTTTATTTCATTGTTTCAACATGTTTCAAAGAAGTTATTATTGTGTGTGTCTGTTTTATTCTTTCATTTATCTTCTTTCATTGATGTTTTCTGCTGATGTTTGTCCAGCTATCGCTATTATGACGGCTGTCTCGTAGTGGAGTGGCACTGGTAAGATCAGCCTGTTTCTCACCTGTCATCTGTCCTTCCGGAGGTCCTGAACCTGCACACCTCGTCCTGTGTTTGACACATATGTGTGTGCAATTCATGCTCATCTGTCTCTCCTTTTACAGATTGTTTTACCCATGATCTAAACTAATCTTTACTAAATTAAGATCTTTGCAAAATGTTTCTTTAGCCAGTTTTTGCACTCAGATTTTTCTGGTAAATTTCCAACATGGAATTAAGTAAAACCTGCCTAAGTAGACTTAAGCAAAGTAATTTGATTTACCTTTTAGTTTGTAACTGCAATCTCTGTTCTTTAGCATAATATTAACTGCAGAAACTTCAGCAACAGAAACTCTTTTAATTATCCAGCATAATCGAACGTTAATCAATAACAGGTTTTTTTGCCTTTACTCAAAAATGCATAAAACAGCACCTACTTTCAACATTTACTCTCTCAATTCAGTCCTATGCAAGGATGCTTATTAAAGTGCTTATTGATATGCAATGAGTTAGGGCTGCACATTTATGACAAAAATCATAATTGTCAATTATTCCCTTGAAATTGTAATTGCGATTATTGATTACGATTATCACAATTTACATTGAATGATGTTTTGAAGAGCTTTATACCATTGTTTGAAGCAACTGCATGCCACATTTTTATATATAGTTTCTCCTTTAAATATATAAAAAAGTAAAAATTTAAAAATTAAAACAATGAGGAAAAAAAAAAAAAACTTAAGATAACCTGTAGGAAAAATACACACACTCTCTCTCTCTCACACACACACACACATCTTAAGAAAGCAGAATAATGTAAGTGGATTTTATTTATTTATTTATTTTATTTATTTATTTATTTTATTGTAATTGAGCCTTTGAACGATTACATAATTGTGGCATCTGTAATTGTAATCATGATTAGAAATTTGATTAATTGTGCAGCCCTAGAATGAGTAAAAATTGTACTTCTACTGAATATAATTTCTCCATTCTCAGATAGTTTTATTTAAATTAACAAAAATATAAAATATCATTTAAAAATATATATAATTAGTTAGTCAAATACTAATTCTTTTAGACTGAAAAAAAAAGACTTATTTTAGACAAAACTAAATCAGCAAAAAATAGCAGCTAACTCTTAGCAAGAAATAGCACAACTACATGTGAAACAAAGGACAGTAGTGCTTATTGATATGGAATGAGTTATAATTGTAGTTCTGATCAGTATTCAGTTTATATATAATATCTATTCTTAAATATTTTAAATCAAATAGTAAAATACACACATACATACATACATAATAGGGATGTAACGATATCAGAATCTAACAATACAATAATATCGCAATATGAAGTCCATGATATGATATTTATTGTGATATTAAAAAAAAAAAAAAAAAAAAAAAATTGTGCATTTTAAAGTTTAATTATTCTATCAAATCCACTTTGAGAGTTCAAAATTAAGAGCTCCAACCCATGTTCTTAACTAAGAAAACTTAAGTCAGAAAAAAGTCAGTGAACTTGATGTAAATTACATTCACACTGGTGGGAATCCAAACAAATTAGAATATAATAATAATAATAATAACAGCGGCAGTAATAGCCATATATTGTGAAACAGTTGCACTGCAAAATTAATGAAAATGAATATTTCATAGGTATATTATTTTTGCTTTACAGTACAGTAGGGAAATTAAAATATTTATTTCCTAATTTCTTCACTTGCAGTAACGTTTCTCATTTAAACTGCTCACTATCAGCAATTCATACTGCACTTTTAAGCTTTTATTTTGACGGAAACAACAGGAGAGCTTTTATTTTGAAGGAAAACTCCAGCTTCAGTGAAAACAGGCTTACAAAAATGCCTCTCACTACAAATATAGTGAAATAATCATTGGCCACAAAAAATAAAGCATAACTGTTAACCGCTGCGTTTCCAAACGCACACTAAACTCACAGCACATGCAATAAATGAGTTTACTGCATTCATTCACTGTGAATGGAGCCGTTCTGAGGCGTGAAAAACACTGGATCATGAGCTGATCGCCTGAATGAAGTGAACGCACAGCAAAAACTTAAAAAATTAAGCCATAATGTGCTTTCAGTTTTAGTTCGTTTGACTGATACTGTGTCAAAGCATAATGGCCCAAAAAACAACTTTAAAGACCTTTTATGTTAAAATAAGAAGTTTAAATGTATTTTAAAAACTACACTTTTTACCTGGAAGACCTGTCGTTTCATATCATCATGTGACCGCGATATTATCATATTGATAATATGGTTACATTCCTAATACATTAGCAGATGTAGATTTTAGACACAATTAAAGAAGTCTACTTCCAGAATAACAATTTACAAATAATTTACTCACCCTGTTGTCATCCAAGATGTTCATGTTTTTCTTTCTTCAGTTGTAAAGAAATTATGTTTATTGAGGAAAACATTTCAGCTTTTTTCTCCATATAATGGACTGATATGGTACCCTGATTTTGAACTTCCAAAATACAGTTTAAATGCGTCTTCAAACGATCCCAAATGTGTTTGTAAACGATCCCAGCCGAGGAAGAAGGGTCTTATCTAGCGAAACGATCGGTTATTTTCATAAAAATAATACAATTTGTATACTTTTTAATGTCAAATGCTCGTCTTGTCTCACTCTGCCTGAACTCTGTTTTTGTTCCGGTTCATGACAGTTAGGGTATGTCGAAAAACTCCCATCTCATGTTCTCCCTCAAAATCGTCAAAATTGTCCTCTATCGCTGTTAAGGGTGTTTGATCTCCTTTGCATGTTCACTTTGCAAACACTGGGTCGGTACTTCTGCAGCGATGTAGGATGATTTTGAAATGATTTTTGAAGTTGAGGGAGAAAATACGGTCAGAGTTTTTTTGACATACCCTAACTGTCTAGAGTTCAGGCAGAGCAAGACAAGACGAGCGTTTGAGATTAAAAAGTATTTAAATTCTATTTTTTTAATGAAAATAACTGATCGTTTCGCTAGATAAGATCCTTCTTTCTCGGCTGGGATTGTTTACAACTGCATTTGGGATCGTTTGAAGCCGCATTAAACTGCATTTTGGAAGTTCAAAATCGGGGCACCATATCAGTCCATTATATGGAGAAAAATGCAGAAAGAAAGACATAAACATCTTGGATGACAAAAAGGTGAGTACATTATATGTGAATCTTTGTTCTGGAAGTGGACTTCTCCTTTAACTGTTAGATTTTTCAGTATTTCGGTATGTTCTACTCAAACGTTCACTTAAGTGATATTTAGAGATTTTATTAAGGTGTAATAATCATTTATTGCTGGGATGCAAATCCACTGCAGCAGTGTATAACATTCTGCGGGAACAGCACGCCATCATTCAGTGTGCCGCAGTTTCCATTCATCTCAATGGCAGCTGAAGTAGACAAAGTATCAGAACTGCATTGCCTGCATGCTGCCATCTTTGCTCACAGGCTCATTTTGACTTTGCCCTGACGCGAAATAAAGAAAAACAACAGCAGAGAGCTCTAGATATCCTGAAATAAGAGACTTTTCAAGAGCACCAATATGTCATCATCATCATTTCGTGTGCGTGTTTGACTCTGATTGACGTGGGCGTGCTGAGTTTGATCCGTGTGTCACCACTGATTCCTTTTATTCATTAATCTGTGACTCAATTAAACCCACTCAGAGTGTTTCTAGAGAGTTCTGCGCGGACCGACGCTCGTCATCGCTCAGCACCTCGAGGACATTATTCACATCTCCGTCAAGACTTTCTGCCTCCAACTAACTCAATTACGGCTGCCATTGGGATGCAGATTCGCTCTTGAGACGGAGGGAGACGATATGACAAATTGCTGCTAATTCACTTAAACGCTTTAAAAGCGCTCTCTTTATCATAATTCACGTTCATTTTAACCGGGCGATCCGATACCTGAGGGAGGAGAGGCGTTCGCTCGTGCTCTGTGTTTGTTAAACTCCCAGCAGGACGTCGTTAACGCAATGAATCGCCGGTATCTCGTTCAATTAAACTTCAAATGCACCGGGGGTTTTGCAGCACGAGTGTGTTTTAGAGAGGGTGAACCAAGGTGTGAATGACTTGCATCTGCATACCGTAGCTTCAGGAGAAACGGAAGGAGAGCATAAGGGATGAGCTTTCTGGAGAGCGGATCTTTATTTACATATCGGTGTGAGAAATACAGGATATTATTCCCTCGAGACGAAAGCGAGAAATGGAGATTTAACGCCGGTGAAGAGACTCCGACAAGAGCGTGAGCTAATTAACGTTTTTTAACGTGCAATTGGTTTGGCGCTTTCCACAAATTCATTACGCCACTGCATGACTTTCTGAAGCGTTAGACCATCTGTCCGGGATTTTAAATAGAATTAATGCAAGTTCTTCCAATTCTTCCATTATTTGTGGTAATTCGCCATTTATAAAGGTTTGATCAAACTGACTGAAGAGAATTGAGGCCTCATTTAAAACTTTAAAACACTGCAACTTTATTTATCTAAAAAAATCTGCTCTGAAGGTTTTCTTTATTGCTCTTGTTAAGGCAAATAAAACCACATCCATTATGAGTCCAGTGTATAATCGCCCGTTATAAAGCGCTGCGTTTCTGCTCTGCCCTTTAAAACATATCTTGAAATTTGCTCTTGCTCTTCACATAAATATCAGACAGAAATGCCATGATCATGTTTTCCAGTCGCTCTCATTTACTGAGTGAGTTAGTATAAGTTAGTCAAATAGCAACATTAATGTATGTTTATGAATGTACATATAAAAGCCCTGCTTGTATAATATTTGTTTCTGAAGGTTAAACAGCGTCTTGCACTGACCGTTTGTTGAAAAGGAAAATTACCTAATTTTTAAGAGCTTCTGGCTCCGTTTTATATCTTACTTGTGAAATGCCAATTGTAATCCATTTTATAGATATTCTGAATGCATTATAATTCACTTCGGTTGCATGCTTGGACACAGTTACATGATTTACAGAAGACTATAATGCATTACAACACAGGATCGATGTGTTGTGCCATCATGTGTTTTATTGTTTCATACTGATTAAAGCTATAACCATGACTATAAGTATTGTAATGTTTAATAACTGTGGTTTCATTTATGTATTAAACGCAGTGCTACTTTGGTGTTAATTATATTTATTAATATTTTTAATTGGCTTTTATTTTATTACTTTTAACAGTTTCCTGTGCTTTTGTCACTTTATTTATTTTTGATATTACTTTTTTTCACTTACATTTATTTTTCAGCTTTAGTAATTTTAGTACTTCAACTTATACTTAAGGTTTAACTGTTTATCTAGCATTTATTCAAACCCGTAGCGCTGAAACCCTGTTGTAATTGTTAGAATGGCCACGGATGAGCGATTTCCACGTAAAACCGATCGTGCAGACCAAACTGTAAGTCGTAGAGACTTGAAACTTGGAGGGATGGTAGTACTCACACCACCTACAACGTCACCAAGGCTTACCCCAATCGGCCAGACGGGGGCGCTACAACGATCGAAAGTACAAAATCGCTCATGACTCCTAAACCTTCAGTCACAGACTCAAGTGTCTTATGTCAGTGGAATCCTCGGCTCATGCCAGACAAAACTCTGATTTGATTGTGAGTCTGGCGAAATTTTCGCATATTTTGCATTTTTTGCAAAACCTACTTTTGGTTTTTCGCCCAAACCAGAAAGATTCTCTGGAGAGTGAATATCAGTAATTATCAAAAAAAAAGTTTAACTTTTGACACACTGTGGCAAAGGGCCAAAACGTTTAAAGGGGGCAGGGCCACTTAAAGGCCTGTAAAAGGCCTATAACTCCTGAATGGAATGAGATATCTTTGCCAAACTTGGCACACTTGTGTAAGAACTCAATCTGAGGTCACAGGAAAAAAAAATGCAGAGATTGGCCACTTGGAGGCGCTGTAAGAAAAAAAAAAAAACCACCATTGGCCAATGAAGTTTGAGCCCCTATTAGACAAGGTTAATGGAGGGCGATCAGAGCAAAACTCAGTGGACTCACAGCCCCTAAGGTCTGTGAGAAATTTGAAAGAAATTGGCCACTGGGGGGCGGTATTGCATTTTTTGAGGGTGTAAACAATTGTACGTTGCACGGTTTTTCGCACATACACGCGATATTCATATCCTCCTTGTTTCAAACAACTTTGCCTCTGAAACCACTGCTGTCAATCAAACCGTTTTTTTGAATGATTAAGAAAAAGTGAAAAATCTACTTTTGTGATTTATTAATAGGTTTTTCGTTCAGTCTGGAAAAAAAAAACACAGCAGTGCAATTCTCTGGACTCTCTAGGTCAATAATGATCAAAAACATGTTGAAATTTACCCTTGGGGAAGCTATAACGGGGTCATTTAGAAAAGGGGCCTGTCCAAATACACCCAAAAGCCTATAAAGTCTAAAACTCAAAACTAAATCCGTTGAGCACATGCGACGGGTGATTCTAAACAAGCACGCAGGGAAGTTTCAGGGAGTTCAGACCACAACTGGAGCTATAACAGTGATGAATGTTATAAAAACATCATATTTCTATGGTAAATCACCTGGATTTGACAAAAATGCTTTGTTAATAATTGATCTAGGTGGTTAAAAAGGCTTGCTAAATAATATGTAATGTCTTTTTGCTTATGTGCTTAAATACCCAAAGTGCTTGAACCCCGGTAATCGCTGCTTGCAGCTATATTATTTTATTTTTATTTCAAATAACAAAAAACAGTTTTTGAATTGTTTGTAGTTTTAGTTATCAGTAACAACATGATGAGGAGTTTTTATTATAAACATCCTTCATTCATTATACTGTCAGTGTTAGGGTGTGTTTATGGGCCGATCATGTCCATTAATACCCGTCATTAAGATGGACGCGGCAAAATGATGTTTAATAGTCTCCACTTTAATTCCATCAATCATTGATTTTGCTGTGCACCTGGTGCAGTTATTAGACCCAAACTCGGTGTGTGTGTGGTAATTACCCCCGACACCTGTCTGTGTGTGTGTGTGTGTGTGTTTGCCAGTGGTTGATCTTGTTTATGTCTTGCGGTTGGTTCTGTTGTGCCTTTCTACAGAAATTATTGCTCGTGTTAGAGCTGGACGACATATTGAAGATTAATAACATATGAATTTTGCGTGTGATTTAAATTGGCCAACATCTTGAATATTTTGTGATTTGAATGCCTTTCTATTTGGCCATAAATAGGCTTACTGTGGTAGTCAGTGTTATAAGTGTTTGTTATAAGTAATTTTGCTTTTTTATAGAATTAAAGACTATTTAGTTCAGTTGAACCACAGACAATACAGGAATAAAGAAGAGATGGCTGACAACACAATTTGGTGTCAAAATGAAAAACAAAAGCACCTCTTCGACAATGTTTCTAATATAGGACAGATTGTTTTATTGCTAAACAATAATAATAAACAACAAGCTAAGTAAGGGGGAAATCTACAGATCTTTCATGTATTTGTGTTAAAAATGGTTAAAACATTGAGTATATTTAAAGCCCCACACATGAAACACATTTGTTGCCCCAAATTAAAGGGACAGTTCACCCAAAATTAAAATTCTGTCCTCTTTTACTTTTTCTTATGTCGTTCTTAGCAAGCCTGAGGTTTTTTTGTTCTTTTGAGCACAGAAGAAAACATTTTGAAGAACGCTGGTAACCAGACAGTTAATGGTAGCCATTCCATAATATGGAAAAAAATACTATTGATGTCAATGGGTACCGTCAACTGTGTTCAGTAAACTACATACTTCAGAATATCTTTCTTTCATTTTTGGGTGAACTGTCTTTTTAAGAATTAATTCCTTCATTTTATTAATTTGTGGATATTTTGTAGTAATTCCCTAATATTAATTAAATCGATATGAGGCAAGGAATTAGTGCAAAATGGCCACAACTTAATAAAAAAATGGAAATGAATAAAAACGTAGGAACAAATTCTTAATTCATGGCCACAATTAATGTATTTTGGTCCATGTTACATGCAGGACAATACCTCTTTTATTTATTTTGTTAAAAGTTCTATGTTTAATATAAGCAAATTTTAATTGCACTATTTTATTTATTGTTTTTTATGAATAACAATAAGCTATTGTTTGATCAAAAGAAGGGGAAAAATGTAAAGATCTAATGTTAAAGATCAAAGTAAGCACTATAGATCCTCAAATTTAACTTGTTCACAAATTAAAATATCTCATAAAGCAAAGTATTAATAATTAATCTGAAAGTTGCTGTGACCGGTGAAGCCTGTGGCTCTTTATTTCTCCTGCACCAGACAAAATGCAATAACAAACATTGCCATGTTTGTTGGATGCCTTGCGTTTGGATGCCTGATATTTGGGAATGCAATCGTGTGGAAGCGTATGCACATTTTTAAAATGTATGCATATCTTGGCGTTTCCATCCAGCACTTAAAATGCAACATTCCAAAATTTGTATAAAAATAGGTGGGTGGAAACATAGCTACTGACACATACCTGATCCTGGACCACAATTTTCATCCAAAAACTGAATAAATAAGGTTTCTATTGATGTATGGTTTCTTAGGATAGGATTTGAAAATCTAGAATCTGAGTGTGCAAAAAATCAAATGTTGAGAAAATCGCCTTTAAAGTTGTCCAAATGAAGTTCTTAGCAATGCATATTACTAATTACTTTACTAATCAGTGGGGAAATTTCCACAACACGGCATCCCATGGCATCTATCCTTCTGTTTTTACGAGTATATGAGCATAAAGAAAGATGTTTTAATAGCATCTCTGATTTAAAATTCAGTAGCAAAAATGGTGTTAAAGTAGGTGAGTTTCTGCAACTCAGTTCCAGTTGTTCTGTTTTCATATGTTGAAATGTTTTGGTAGAAGTATGTGGATTTTGATGCTCTTCCATTACTGTACTGTTTTACTGGTGAAATGTTAATGGAAATGATTACATGTCACCCATCCCTGTTGAACCCCTTCAACCCCCATCTGCTTCATTTCCCTTCAAATTCTGCTCTCAAATGTCCATTTATTTATTCTAATTTTCTGTTGCTTTTCTTTTTTTCCCACTTTTCATTCTTCAGTTATGAGGATTATGATCCGGAGATTAAGTAAGCAGATCCGTCTTTTCTTCCCTCCAGCTCATATTTCTCTCTCCGCTCGGCTTCATAACAGCAAATAAACCCTCTTCACTCACTTCCTGTTTTCACATTCTCCTTCACAGCACAATATGAAGTGCTGTCAATCATTCACACAACCCGTGTGTGTGTGTGTGTGTGTTTGTGTGTCTCATTCTCTGCTCATCACCTCCTCAGTGCCCTTAAACGTTCCCTCTTTACTGTGCAGATCATCATGATGTGTGTCTCAAACCGCTTTATGAGTCCAAACGGAGGCACTGAGATTCAGGACAAGGTCGTTTTGACATTCAGTGCCATTTGAAGATGTGACAGGAGAAAAGACTTCTTATATGATGCTTTTAAGTGTTCACTAAACGAATGATTCCTCAAACTGTAAGTCTTGCTGAGGTTTTCTGAGCAGTCAAACTTAAGATTTTGACCTGTTGGACAGTAAAATGGAAAGAGAAAAAAAAAACCTTAAAAACATGATAAATTCCTCAGCAGCCATATACACGTTGAATGAATAGGTTGAATGAATAGGTTGAATGAATGATTCAGTGACTCACTCATTTCATATTTAGAAGTATCAATTCATATTCCTGTACTAAAAATGTTATTTTAAAACATGCTTCTTACAGCATTATTTATGCAATTTTAATTGTAGAGTAAATGCATTCATGCCAACTCTGAGCTGCATTACACAGTTTGGAGTCTTTTTTATGTTTTTATGTATGATTTTGTTTTGTTTTTGTTTGTTTTTTTGAAAGAAGTCTCTTCTGCTCGCCAAGGCTGCATTTATTTGATCAAAAATGTACTGTAAAAATTGTGAAATATTATTACAATTTTAAATAACTGTTTTCTATGTGAATTTATGTTAAATTATCATTTATTTCTATGATCAAAGCTGAATTTTCAGCATCATTACTCCAGTCTTCAGTGTCACATGATCCTTCAGCAGTCATTCTAATATGCTGATTTGCTGCTCAAGAAACCTTTCTGATTATTAGCAGTGTTTCATAAATGTTGCTATAAAACTGACAGAATTTGAAAGCTGAGACTTTGGAATATCTCCCGGTGCTCCCAATCGAGCCATTCACATGCACAATAGGTTAGAATATACTCTCAAAATTTTGTAACTTTAATCTTGTAATTGGTACAAATTAATTATTGTAATATTGACTTTATTCTCAGAATATTTCGACTTTATTCTCAAAACATTTTGACCTTATTCTCGTAACTTCAATTTTATTCTCAAAATATTTCGACTTTATTATCGAAACTTCAACTTTATTCTTGAAACGTTTCAACTTTATTTTTGTAAAATTTTGACTTTATTCTCTTAACTTTGTTTATTCTCAAAATATTTGGACTTTCTCGTAACTTCAACTTTATTCTTGTAATATTTCGACTTTATTGTCGAAATATTTAGACTTTATTCTCGAAACATTTGAACTTTGTTCTCGTAACATTTTGACTTTATTCTCGTAATTTCTTGACTTTATTCTCGAAACATTTGAACTTCATTTTTGTAATATTTTTACTTTATTCTCATAATATTACGACTTTAATCTCATAATCTTAGATTTTTTAATTTTTTAACGTGGCACTAAAATGCCATCATAATGTTGAAAACATTTGTGCTGCCCAAAATGTTTGTGAAAACCTTGATATATTTTTTATTAATTTCTAAACTGATTTTTTTTTTTTTTTTTTTTTTAAGATTTCTATCCAAAATAATAATAATAAAAATAATAATAATAATAATCTTACAGACCCCAAACTCTGAAAACCATCTATAACACTCTAGCATAGACTTTAGGTAAGATTTTATTTTTTGAATGAAACCCAGGTTGTGATTCGTGCAGCACATTTTCTACATTGAGAGTTTTTTTGCGAGCATAATTGCTCTGGAAAGATGCATTTGCAATGTTGTGGGAACTGAATGATCGACAGCCAAGTTAAAACTTGCTTTCCTCACAGCCTTTTAAATCCAGTTTCGAACTGATGGCTTCTTCAGAAAATGCAGAAATACGCTGCCTTGTATTAGTGAAAATATTTGTTCTGAAATACACTCTCACTGAGGCTTATTTATTCATTTTTCTGAATGATAGTTAATGATAATGTTATGAAGTTTGCGTGTCCCATTAGTGGTGTATTGGATGTAATCCATATGTAAATGTGTGTAATTTTGATGTTAAATTGAGCTGGATAGAGTAACCCCGCGGGTGAGAATAACACAATACAAATGCGTGTCTCGTTACAGACCCGTCCACGTCACGCCGAATGAAAAAAAGAGATGAAGGATGGCATGTAAAGGCACAGTTCCCCTAAATAATAACAGTTTGATCATGTTTACTCCTCTCATATCACTCCCAACTTTTCTTTTGTCACACACAGAAGGATAAATTTAGCAGAAAGTCTGAGCTGCTCTTTTCCGATCAACAGAAAGGCCGGTCAAACTCCAAAAAGGACAAAATCAAACCCATTAAAGTTGTCTGTAGAATGCGTGTGCTATATTTCTGAAGGTTTCAAGTATAATGCATTTTGAAGGTGTTCATAATGGCATATTAGTCCTAAAAAGTGCATATTATTACCTAAAGCGTACACATTAGTAGCTTTTGAAAGGATCCTGCACCAGTGGCAGCTTTTGTACCTTTTTTTCTGAGAGCATATGACGAATGTTGCTTTTGTCCCTTTTGGATCCTGGCAGCGTCTTCATTCATTTCCTTTTTTCTTGCGAAACAAAGTCCCACAGATATAGAGCAGCTTGAGCGGGGAAGAAAATTGAGAAAATGGAGTTCACTTTAACTGAAGTCATATTTAATTTACGTGGAGAGCTGGGTAGAAATTTACCAATTTAGGCACTGATCTTGCACTTATGTCTTAGATTGCGAGTAATGAGTTCTGACTGCATTTTTCCCAGTTATTTTCAGGGCTAATTTGCTGTGTGTGTGTGTTTGTTTGTTTCAGATCATGGGTAATCGGAGCCATCGCGCTGCTCTGTCTGCTGGGCCTGACCTGGGCGTTCGGGTTGATGTACGTTAACGAGAGTACGGTGATCATGGCGTACCTCTTCACCATCTTTAACTCGCTGCAGGGCATGTTCATCTTCATATTTCACTGCGTCCTGCAGAAGAAGGTTGGGAAAAACACATTCATACACACACACACACAAACCAGGGCCGTCGCTAGAATAAATGGAAATAATATATGGCCGTAGATACTTTACAAAGCAATAACATAATACAAAAGCATGTCAGATAAACCCATACTGCTATTTTCTATGTAATATGCTCTTTTAAAATATTATATTATATTTTATTGTTATTTTACTTTTATTTTTATATTTTTATTTTGTTTCATGATTTTCATTTTATTTTTTTTTATTTTATTTTATTTTATTTTGCACATTAAAACATTTCCTGATCTTGCCTTTTACATTCAAAAGCATCAAACACATTATAGATCACACAACTGTACACACAATCACAGCTTACCTGTGTTGTTATTGTTAACTAAAATCATTAAAAATAATTTGCACTAAATTAAATAATGCTGAAATAAAATATAAATATTAGATTAAAAAAAAAAAAAAAAAACATGAGAAAAGTAAAATACAAAAAAAAATACAGAAATTAGAAATATTGTCTTGGCAACCTTACTTATATAAAATAAGTTTAAGTACTAAAATTACTACTAGAACTGAAATAAAAATAAACTGAGGCTGAATAGAAATTAAAAAAAAGTAATAAAAATAACAGAAATACATAAATTTTCTAAAACTTAGACTAAAATTAAAATTTAAATGAATATCTAAAATAAAATGAAAATGAAAATTATAATAAATAAGGCTGAAATTAAATATAAATGTTATATTTAAAAAAGAAAATAAAATAAATTGTAGAAAATAGAAATTGTAGAAAATGTAGTACTAAAAATGACTACAATAAAAAATAAAGCAGCTGAATAGGAATATTTAAAAATAATAAAAAAAGACAAAAACATAAATTTACTAAAACTTAAACTAAAATTAAAATGAATACCTAAAATAAAATTAAAATTACCATTAGTATTAGTATTATTGTTAAGTAAAACAAGTAATAGTTTTCGTTAATTTAAATAAGGCTGAAATAAAATATAAATATTAGATTAACAAAAAAAAAAACTAAAAAACTTAAATGGAAATTGGAAAATAAATTAAAATAATTAAATATAAAGTGTAATGTTAATAAAAATAAAATTAAATAACAGAAATAATAACAGAAAAAAAAAAACATAAAATGACTAAAACTTAAACAAAAAATTCTAATTAAAAACTTAATTAATGAACCCTTAATAGTTTTCATTAAAACTAAATACAAAAAATGAAAATATTAGATTTAATAAATAATAAATGAATGAATGAATGGAAATTACAAATGTTGCCTTGGCAAATAACTGTTAAAAAAGTAAGCTGAAGTACTAAAATTGCTAAATCTCTAATAAAAATAAAATAAAGCTAAATTATAATAATAATAACTAACAGAAAAAATAAATTACTAAAATTTAAAGTAAAATTAAAGTAAAAAAAATATAAATAAAAGCTAATATAAAATAATAAAAACTGTAATAATATATAAATAATGCTAAAGTAAAACTACAGCCTGTTTAAAGTGGTTTAATGGTTTATATTTACATACATTTGGATAATTTTGACATAATCCCAAAGTCATCATAGTGCAAATCAGTTTTCATCTGATGGAGATGTTTCATGAGTTGATGTAACTTTACTGAACTCATTTTTAATGCTGCCGCCATTTAATAAACACTTTCATGAATTACACAACATTTACACAGAACATCAGTGGTGACGGTCCTGAAGTACACCGACAATAAAAACACAATAAATGATTGTGGGTGCATGGTTTAATTGCTATAGTGTGTGTGTGTGTGTGTTTAGGTACGTAAAGAGTACGGGAAGTGTCTGCGGACTCACTGCTACAGCGGGAAGAGCGTGGAGTCGTCTATGGGTTCGGTGAAGAGCTCGTCGTCACGCGGCCCGGGTCGATATTCCTCTGCGTCTCAGGTACAAACACACACGAACACGACGACACAACGCCAAAGAGATTTTGTGAGTGTCCGTGTGTGTATTCTCTCTCACTCTCTCTCTCTTTGTCTCTTTCTCTGTTTTCTTTCTTCTTTCATCACAAGGTTCATCACCCGCCTTGTATGACAAACTCCTCACAGTTACAGTATGAACAAGTAACTATCAGCCCTATGACTTTCACACCACACACCTGATCAGATCAAAGCGCATTTGTTTTATTCATTCATTTTGCATTGTGTTAAAAGCAATGCTTCAGTAAATTAATAAGGGGTTTACTACCGGTCAAAAGTTTGGAGTAATTCATTTTTTTTTGTTTCTTTCTTTATTTTTTTTTGTTTATTTTTATTTTTTTTATTAAAATTATTGTGAAATATTATTGCAATTTAAAATAACTGTTTTCTTTTTTTATTTAGTATTGCTTATTATTTTCTATTTCATTTTAAAGTGTAATTTATTCCTGTGATGCAAAGCTGAATTTTCTTGGATCTTTAGTGTCACATGATCCATCAGAAATAATTTAATTAATAATTATAATAATTAATAATTCCATTATTCCAAACTCTTGACCCGTATTTTTTTTAATATTATTTTTATATATATTTTTTTAAAATATATTTTTTTAATTGCATGTAAAACAGTATGCGGTATGCAATGATAATTATTTCTAACAGCAGTCATTTATATTGTTGTGTTTATATATATATATATATATATATAAACTTTTCAGTTAAAAGTAGTAGCAGATAATATTTACAGGTCATGTTGGAAATGTAAGGTCGAGCACTTTGCATTATGGGAAACACCATACGCTTTTTAAAATACAATCTATTCCAAAACAAAAAAGGCACTGTTGCATACTGCTCATTTTGACAATATTGTAGTATTTTTCAGTGAAGGCCAGGGAAGTTTCATTTGTATGTGCATTTTACAATTCAGTCTTTTCCAAAACAGTATCGCATGCACTTGTTTATGAAATAATTTGCATACTACATGCAGTATATATTGCATTCTGCAAAAAAAGTACTAGTCTTGTAGTTTGCTATGGGCAAGGCTGACTTTTTAGAATTAATTAAATCCCAGCATAAAGAATTCATTCCTTTCTCGAGAAACATTCATTTCCATTCGAGTCGCTGGCAGGATTTCCATTGAATGTCGTCCTTGTCTCATACAAATCTTCGGCTTTACCTATCTGTGCTTGAATATCTCATTTCCATGGTAACGGTTTGTCTGCTTACACGATCTCCATGGAGACGAGGTTTCCAATTTGACCTTTGGCCTTTTAGGGGTCGTTCGCAAACATGTAACGAGAGTCTGACACGCAGCAGAAACACGCCTGTCTGACCCGTGACCGCGTGTGTGTGCGTGTAAATGTCAGAGAGATCAGGAACGGCGACAGGATTGAGCTTTTTTACTGACAAAATGCTTTTGTGAGCATTTTAGGCGGGATAAGCCACAAAATGAACATTTTGTTGTCGTTTACTCATAGTCATGTCTGTTTAAGAGTTTGAAAGGCTCTTCAGTTTAATTTCTGACTGATTTGTGTGGAGCAGATGAAGTGATCTGTCTCTAATCGGGTGAGAAAGGTGTGTGTGAAATGCTGTTGTTGTTCACAGAGCCGAATCCGCCGCATGTGGAACGACACAGTGAGGAAGCAGTCCGAGTCTTCATTCATGGCTGGAGACATTAACAGTTCAGCGACACTCAACAGAGGTACACACACACACACACACACACACGCACACACACACACACACACACACACACACACACACACACACACACACACACACACACACACACACACACACACAGTCTGTTATTCACCCTTGTGGAAAAAGAAGTGCACTTAATTGTATTAAATGTGCACTTGTACTTCAAATTTTAAAAATACATTTTATGACTGTTTCTGAACACATTTAGAGGAGTAGTTCACTTCCAAAACAAAAATTTACAGATAATTTACTCACCCCTGGTCATCCGAGATGTTCATGTCTTTCTTTCTTCAGTCGTGAGGAAATAGTTTTTTGAGGAAAGCATTTCAGGAATGTTCTCCATATAGTGGACTTCTACTGTGCCTGCAAGTTTGAATGTCTAAAATGCAGTTTAAATGCAGATTCAAAGGGCTCTAAATGATCCCAGCTGAGAAATGGAACGATCTGTCATTTTCTAAAAAAAAAGTGACAATTTATATACTTTTTAACCTCAAATGCTCATCTTGTCTCGCCTCTGTGATGCACATGCGTAGTCTGTGTAATCTGGGTCAATACAGTAAGGGTATGTCGAAAAATTGCCATCTCATTTTCCCCTCCAACTTCAAAATCATCCTATATCGCTGTTTTACCATTTTTTTGTAAAGGGCGTTTGATCTTCTTTGTGTTCACTCTGTAAACATGGGTCGGTACTTCTGCAGCGATGTAGGATTTTTAAAGTGCCCCTATTATGCCATTTTAAAGGTTGATAATATTGTTTTAATAGACTCCCAAAACAGGTTTACATGTATGCAAGGTCAAAAAACACTTCAGTTTTCTCCAAAAATAGATTTAATTTTACCCCATTTCTAAATGATTCCTAAACGACTCATGCGAAGCAGTTCGAAGAATCAGTCTCTCTAAACCCCTCCTTTCCATGAGCCCTCACTGCTGTGATTGGTCAGATGGCGCAGTCCTTTATGATTGGTCTACCGCGTACAGCGTGTCGGAGAACGAAACGCCCATTGCCATAACTGACTGACAGCCTTGGATACTTGTCAATACATAAAAAGATGGCATCAATTTTGCCATACCAATTCGAGCCAGAGTCTGATGATGAAACACCTGAAGTGGCTGATCGACAAGTTAACACGGTCTACCTTGAAAAGTGCTCGCAATTTGCTTATGTAAGCGTATCGGGCACACCTCTATGTTGTAAACTTCAACATTCTATAATGCATTAAGGCGGCTTTCACACCGAACGCGGAAAGCGCTGCGCTGGCCGCTGGGTTCAGTGCAGCCCTTCAGAGCGCAGCGGCAAAAGTTTATTTGAACAACTTATTTGAACTTTGTCCGCGGCATGCGCGCTCCGCTGCGCGTCCGCTTTGGTCGAGGCAGAAACAAGCCATCCTCCTCGCAGGGCGGAAGACATTGAAACGAATGGGTTTCATAGCACAGCGCTTTCCGCATTCGGTGTGAAAGCCGCTTCGTACGCCATCCTTTATCATTACTTCAACTAATGAGACAGACAAGCTGCATCAATCACAAATTGTCAGACTACAGTGGGTCCACAGCTGAACAACAGAACTACAAAAGCGTGATTTAGCCGGTTAGAAAGGTTGTTACACAACCTAACATACACAACTACGTATTTTGAACGATCGCCAGAAAATACAATCTTTGTAGATTCATCTTTTGGAAGTGAATATAAAACAGTTTTACTCACAGCGTATGATACAGCGTCTTCTGTATAATGTACGTGTACATTTCCATGTGACGTAAACCACATGGAAATTTCACTGTTTGTGGACGGACAAGTTGTTCGCGACGTAGAACGTGGGCGGACATTAAGCAAATGTGTTACTTCGTGACGTGTGGCCGTAACAGAAAAAGATTCGAAATCCTGACGACTCGTTTAGGCAAATGTGAGCTGACTCTTTTTTTTTGATAGACAATAACTTTATTTATCGTGCACTGTCGGCTTCACAACTTTGCAGATAGTTTATGTTCACATACAGCTACATGACACACTGCATGAAAGGACATATTTGAAAAGGCATAATAGGGGCACTTTAAGTTGGAGGAGAAAATGAGATGCGAGTTTTTTGACATACCCTAACTGTCTTGAACCGGATTACATAAAGTTCACGCAGAGCTAGGCAAGACAAGCATTTGGGGTTAAAAAGTATATAAATCGTCAGTTTTTTAGAAAATAACTCATCGTTTTGCTAGATAAGACCCTTCTTCCTCAGCTGGGATTGTTTAGAGCCCTTTGAAGCTGCATTTAAACTACATTTTGGAAGTTCAAACTCGTGGGCACCATAGAAGTCCATTATATGGAGAAAAAAAAACACAATTGCCTCAAAAAGCATAATTTCGTTACGAACCAAGAAAGAAAGACAAGGGGGTGAGTAAAATTATCTGTAAATTTTTGTTCTGGAAGTGAACTTCCAGAAGTACTTTTTTTAAGTGACCTTTGTAATAATGTCAAATTAAAAGTTGTACTTTGAAGTACATTTTAAATCATTGTTTTAATAATCTTCTGAGGTGTTTTGAAGAAGTACACTTGTTTGATGAGTTGATATAAAAACATACAAAAGCACATGTAAAGCATTGATTATTTCTAACTGTAGTTTGTCATTCAACATTAGATTTTTACATTTTTAATTTAAATTAAATTAAACATTTAAATTCAAAATTTTAAATTTTAAATGCACCAAATAGCATCTTCACCATTACAAGGGTGTAATTACAAATATAAATTCATGACAAACAAGTTTTAATAGAAATGCGTTAGTTTATATTTTAGTTTATCATAAATGCTTGTCAGCACATTCAGCAGAACTTTAACCATATTTCAAAGACAATAGAAGTAATTATGAAATTACATATAAAGATGTACTTAAAGGATTAGTTCACTTCCAGAATAAAAAATCCTGATAATGTACTCACCCCCATGTCATCCAAGATGTTCATGTCTTTCTTTCTTCAGTCAAAAAGAAATGAAGGTTTTTGAGGAAAACATTCCAGGATTTTTTTCCAGGATTTTTCTCCATATATTGGACTGAAGGTTGGTTGAAGGGGTTGAAGGTTAAAATGCAGTTTCATTGCAACTTCAAAGAGCATTACACGATCCCAGCTGAGGAGCTGAGGAATAAGGATCTTATCTAGTCTTATCTTTTTTTTTTTTTTTTTTTTTTTTATAATTAAAATGTATATATTTTTAACCACAAATGCTCATCTTGGACCCAGTGTGTACATGCAAAGAAAGTCAAACACCCTTTACAAAAAAAAGGTTAAACAACAATGTCGAAGATTTTGAAGTTGGAGGAAAAAATAACATTACCTTTTTCAGGGCTCTACAGTGTGACCACTTCAGTTGAATTTGCGACTGAAAACTACTTAAAAAAATATTCAAAGATTCAAAGGTTTCTACGTGTTTTTGCAAAGTTGATTAATCTATCGCAGACATATCTCACCAATCCTTACATAAACAGTGTAGAGAGAGTGTAAATAAGAGATTCATTGTGCTTCGTTCATTATAATGAAACTTTGCGAGATCACAATGAACTAAGATGAGTAACAGCTTTGTAAATGAGTTTGTAAATGAGATATTGATCTAATACAACAGTTAAATAAACACGAAGTTAATATTAAGTGACTTGCATTGTCTGACTATAACACTATGTCCTGATTTTGGTCTATTTCGTCGTCAAAAACAGTTTGAACGCATCTCCGTTCAAACACACCAGTGTTTTGTTTATGAATGAACGTGCGTTCTTAAACGAATCTAGTGAGTCAATGATTCAATTTCCCATTCATAAAGACAGTCACCTGCTTTATTCCTGAATGAATCAGCCGTTCGAACAAATCAAATGAATGAATGATTTAGTTTCATTTTTAAAGTATCTTTTCAGTTATTTAAATCATTTAAAAATTCTATTAGGGCTGTCAAACGATTAATGGCGATAAATTGCATACAAAATAAAAGTTTGAGTTTGCCTAATATACAGTATGTGTGTGTACTGTGTGTAATTATTATGTATATATAAATACAAACACATTCATGTATATATTTAAGAAATATTTACAAGTATATGTATTTATTATAATTTTTATATAATTTATATTATATATAAATACAATTATTTTGTACATAGATAACATATACACATTAATTTGTGTGTATTTATATATACATAATAATTACACAGTACACACACATAGACGCAAACTTTTATTTTGTATGCGTTTAATTGCGATTAATTGTTTGACAGCCCTAATTTCTATATTCAAAATGTTATATTTAAAACATTAATCTCAACATGAATTTATGAATTTGATTGCACTCATGCCACCTCTGAGCCTCATTAAACATGAAAATACACCTACAAGCCACTTTTGTGTTCTTCTGTGGCACCTCTGTAGTCCATTTGATTGGTAACTTATTAATATTCTACTTGTTCTTATTTGGTTGATTTAATTAGAAAATTTAAAAAACTTATTTTATATATATATATGTATATATATATATATATATATATATATATATATATATATATATAGTTTTTTTTTTTTTTTTATTTGACTTAAAAGATGACATACTTTTAAATAAAGTTAGAAAAATGCCATTAGAAAGGTAATAAAAAATTTCCCGTCAATCACTTTAAGGAGGATCCGATTTTTTGATTATGGATTAAAAGGTGCTCCTGAAATTTTGACTGTGCTCCTAAATGTTTTCAGTTAAAGAAAAGTAAGTGAAGAGCCCTGTTTTTGTTTTGTTTTTGTTGTTTTTTTGTTTGTTTGTTTTGTTTTTTATTATTATTATTATTAAATTATATATTGGTCAAAGATGATAAAACAATAAAAAAGTTTAATACAGCTTCAAATTTAGTGTTTTCCCCATACATTATGTGTGTATACAATGTGTAATGTTTAATTTTTCATTAGCAAAAAATAATGACTATCACATATGTTTAGCTTGATTTACAAAATACACCCACTAAAATGTAATTTCGTAAAACAATAGATCATACACCTAAAAAAAAATCCTGTCAGGTATATTTACAAGCCTTAAATACGTATACTTTTCTTGCATTTAATATGCTTTCTGTGTATATAAAATCACTTTGTTAATGTAATTTGACGCAAAATGGGACGTCACGTCTATAGATTCTATAATATGCATATTTGATGTTTAATAATACCACCTGTATTTGAGTAAAGTGCCATAAAACAACTAAAATAATCACAATAGGTTTTTAAAAAATTACAAAAAAAAAAAAAACTAAACGTATGAGCTGTTTTTCCACTTGAGACAGGATTTATCAGATTTAGCACAAATTTAGCACAAATTTTGACTGTGCTCCTAAATGTTTTCAGTTAAAGAAAAGTAAGTGTAGAGCCCTGTTTTTGAACTGAAGTACACAGACGAAGAACTAACCACGCGTGACCTTTCCAATGTGATTACACAATGCGTGAAGTCGGGCTGGTGCAAGATGAGCATTTGTGGTTTAAAAGTATATTAATTTTTATTTTGTTTTAGAAAATGACAGATCGTTTTGCTAGATAAGACCCTTATTCCTCGGCTGGGATCGTTTAGAGCCGTTTGAAGCTGCATTTAAACTGCAATTTGGACCTGCAACCCACTGGCTCCCACTGAAGTCCACTATATGAAGAAAAATCCTAGAATGTTTTCCTCAAAAACCTTTATTTCTTTTCGACTAAAGACAGAAAGGCATTAATATCCTGGATGACATGGGGGTGAGTAAATTAACAGAATTTTTATTCTGGAAGTGAACTAAGTGTCTAAATAAGTATATTCTTTTAAGTATGTTAAGTAGTAAGTTCTCTAATAGTATGCTGAAGTCTACTTGTTTTTTCACAAGGGGTATTAAAACACATGACATTCTACATATAGGAAATTTTGGCAAATTTGATTATGCTTCCAGGTACTAGCAAAGTTTAGTGCTCTCAGTTCAGTTTGACATGTTTTAGCATATTTATATTCATTTCAGAACTTAAAAATTAACTTAAAATCTAAAATAAAATCAGTTCCTACTAAAAACGAGCTGAATGTAAGCAGCGCCTACAGAGTTTGGCATCTCATATAATTGCATGTTTGAAATAAGTGCAGAAAACAAGAAGAAGAGAGTTGAGAAAGATGTCTACAGATAAAACTTAAAACTGCGCTTATGTTTCTTTAATGAAGATCTTTCCAATCCTGACATTCAATACATTAAACATTTACAAGTAAATTCAGAGTCTGTGAGTTTCTCCTGCAGTGCGTCTGAAATGCTGCTTTAATTGCGTGAGAAAAGTTCAGAAAAACCAGAACATGCAAACAGGTCTTTTTACAGCCAGTAAAATAAAAAGAAAGTGGCAATTAAACTTTAAAGACTTGAAGTAAATGACAGTGTGATGAGATAAGGAGAAAATAGGAAAGACTCCTGAAAGTTAAACTTAAAACATTTTTAATAATTGTCAGCAGAATGTAATGAAGCTCATTTCATTTCCATTTAGATTACATTCGTGTTCGCCCAAACTCTGTGCGTGTTGTGTAAATGAGAGGTAAACAGGTGGACGAGGATCTAATTGGCGTGGAATATGCCGTATCTTAATACAAAACGTTTCCAGTTGAGCGCGATGACAGTGAGCTGCAGGCCTCAGTAACGCAGATGAGCCGTCAGAACGCAGACGTTTCGGTCACAGTTCATTCCCTCGGTGAAAGCAGTGCGATTGGACGGAACAGAAAATCAGCTGACGTTGTGAAACATCTCAGGCTAATTCACACCCTCCAGACGCACTCAAAGACGCTGAGAGCAGGTCACCGCAGACTCACGCTGCTTCAGTACAAGAAAATAAGGCACTTTCCACAATTAACACTCAAAAAAGTGGCACAAATGTCAGTTTTATATGTCTCTTGAGCTTGCCAAAATGTTTTTTTAATACATTTTGAATTACTTTTTATGTTTGTATTTTCCATTTTAATTTTAATGGAAGGGTTAGTAATTTTGTTGTTTTTGTCATTTTAATTTGTAGCCTTTTTAAATATATCTATATATAATATATAGTATGTGTCTATATATACACCAAGTTTAACTTCTGATTAGTGCTGCCAAACAATGAATCACATCCAAAATAAATGTTTTTGTTTACATATTATAAACTGTGTGTATACAGTGTTTATTTATTATGTATATATAAATAGACACACATACAGTATATATTTTGAAAATATGTAAATGTATTTACAAGTCATATATATATATATATATATATATATATATATATATATATAATAAAGTATATTCAAATGATTGATAATTAAATTTTTCTTAAATAAATATATACATGTATTTGTGTATTTATATGTTCATAATAAATATATACAGTGCACAGACAACTTTTATCTTAGGTGTGATTAATAGTTTGACAGTACTATATATATATATATATATATATATATATATATATATATATATTATAATAATATATTACATTATTATATATTATAATAATATATTACATTATTATACAATATAATCTTTTCTAGTTGCCAAAGTAATATTGTTAAACTTGGTGTACTAAAATAAAAATATCAGTTTATTTTACTACTACTACTACTATTATTTAATTTAAATTTTATTTTATTTTATTTTTTGCAAATGTTGTTATTTCCTGAATATTTGTGGGGGGGGGGGGGGTTGTTGTTTGTTTGTTTGTTTGTTTGTTTGTTTGTTTTGTTTTATTATTATTATTATTATTAGATTATATATGGGTCAAAGATGATAAAAAGTTTAAAAGTAAAAAAGTTTAATACAGCTTCAAATTTAGTGTTTTCCCCATACATTATGTGTGTATACAATGTGTAATGTTTAATTTTTCATTAGCAAAAAATAATGACTATCACATATTTTTAGCTTGATTTGCAAAATACACCCACTAAAATGTCATTTAGTAAAACAATAGATCATACACCTAAAAAAAATCCTGTCAGGTATATTTACAAGCCTTAAATACGTTACGTAAATATACGTTACGCTGAATGATGATGGAATGTTATTTGTCCCATATTTTGACATTTTATTTTCACAAAAGTTAAATAAGTAAACACTTTTCTTGCATTTAATATGCTTTCTGTGTATATAAAATCACTTTGTTAATGTAATTTGACGCAAAATGGGACGTCTCGTCTATAGATTCTATAATATGCATATTTGATGTTTAATAATACCACCTGTATTTGAGTAAAGTGCCATAAAACAATTAAAATAATCACAATAGGTTTTTAAAAAATTACAAACAAAAAAAAAAAACTAAACGTATGAGCTGTTTTTCCACTTGAGACAGGATTTATCAGATTTAGCTCACTTATGAGAACAGTTTTGTTCTTAAACTCTGCTTTGAAAACCCACCCAGAGAGAGAGATACAGAAAGCGGTGTGCAGGAGAATGAAGATCTGCTCTGAATATCAGACGTCTTTGTGAAGTTGATTTCTCTCCGTCCGTCTCTCTCTCTGTCTGTGTTCTGATCAGTGAGACACTAATGTTCTGTTATGATGATGGATTGACCCTCTCTAGAGGGAGGAAGTGTCACGATGGCAATAATTAGGCTCTCAGCACTTAACCCAGGCTTGTGTGTGTGAGTGTGAGAGACGCTCCATCACTCATGCAGCTCAGAGCGGACAGACGTATTAACCAGAGACACAAAGCCCAACTCAGAGGAAGAGAGTGTGAAAGACAGAGAGAAATCACAAGACTCATCAAGACACACACACACACATTTACTGAGTCACCTGCCTGTCACAGGACAGATTACACTCTGATACACACAAAACTATCAAAGAATTAGAATAACTACAGACTAACTTCAAAGAAAAGATTTTAAAACTCATTTTAGGACTGCCAGCTAATATAAATATTTAATATAAATAATAACAACTTGTTATTGAATTATTTTAATTATGTAATCATGTTTTTTGATGTTAACCCATTCAGTCATAATGCATGGGTCAAAAATAATAATAATAATTATTATTATTATTATAGTGCATAATTTCACCCTTTGGTCAGAATTTAGAATTTAATTCATAATTATGACACAGTATTTCATTATTTTGACTTTTTGACTTTTTTGACTTTTAATTTTGACTCCTGGCATAATTTAGACTTTATCTCATAACTGAAATATTATCTCATAATTATGACTGTATTTTTGACTTGTCAATTTTGACTTTTTATGTCGGGCGCTGTTGGCCTACTTCTAATAAAATAAAAGTAAAATACACAAATACACTGATTAAATAAAGCACTAATTAATGTCATAAAATCATGAGTATGTTTTGATTTAAAGTTCAGAAGCTGTAGCTCACATGAATAGAAAAATAATAATGTATAATCAAACAATAATAATTATCACAAACATGACACCTGTAAATTAATTAAATGTATATATACTGATTTATACATTAATGTGTAATGTTACAAATGCTTTTACAAATGATTTTCAGAAGTTTTACTGGGGGGGGGTTACATTTTTAAAAATTGTTTTTTTTTTTTTTTTAATTGTGTTAGTTAGCTGTATTTTTAAAGTTATTTTTACTTAATAAAAATAACCCAACTGCAGTTTGATTGAAATTATTTGGAATGCACAATGAAAAAACATGATTTTTGAAAATTTTGAGTTATCTGCTTTTGCAGATGAACTCTTCAAATGTTGAATCTTAAAATAAAATAGTAAGGATACCACTGCTTTTTCTGGGGGGAAAAAATGCAGTGTATGTTTTATAGTTGATTTATAGTTATTTTCAAAGCTTCAGTGTACTGTCATTATAAAAAGAACTTCATTACTGTTTATTTAATTCTAACAAATAAGTTCTTGTTTAAAGATAATTTGATTATAATTTCCCCAACCGGAGAGTCTTGGTGTTGTTTCCAAACAAAAGTAAATATATTGGCATCAACTATCAGTCAAAATGAATAGAAAAATACAGCAGTATCGGCAAATATATATATATATATATATATATATATATATATATATATATATATATATATACTGTAAAAAGCAAACAAAAAAAACACAATTTGTTGAGTCAACGTAAAATAATTTGTTATCCTGCTGCCTCAAAATTTTAAGTTTAGTCAACTTAAATAGGATTAGTCAACTTGAAATGTTAAGTTGTACTAAGTGACAACTTAAATATTTGAGTTGACTAAACAAAAAATTTGGTTTGTTGAACTTGAAAGCTGGATTTGTTACCCAGCTGCCTTAAAATTTTAAGTTCAATCAACTCAAATATCTAAGTCATCACTTAGTACAACTTAACATTTCAAGTTGACTAATCCTATTTAAGTTGACTAAACTTAAAATTTTGAGGCAGCAGGATAACAAATTATTTTACGTTGACTCAACAAATTGTTTTTTACAGTTGTATATATTCTTTAAAAAAAGCTTTACCATTTAAGACTTGCACTTTATTCATTTTCTAACTGCTTGTTTTCTTTAAAAAAAAAAAAAAAAAAAAAAAAAAAACACTAGCTGCTCTATTCTTTTTGTATTCTGTTTTCTTTTTATTTATTATATAGTTAACAAAAAAAAAGGCTAACTGAGATTTGTCGAAGCACTTACATATCATTGCTCTTTTATTTTATTTTAATTGTTTCCATTATCCTCATTTGTACTGTAAGTCGCTTTGGATAAAAGCGTCTGCTATATGACTAAATGTAAATGTAGGTGTATGTTATTTTATATAAATACACACACATACTGAAAGTACTTTGTAATATAAGTGTATATAATATAGTAGAAAGTATATGGTACTACTACTGCTACACTAATAATTTGGGTAATGGTTTTAATCTTACTTGTCTTGAGATATCTTCTGCTAAATTATAGTGTTTAGCTCATAAAATTAGGCAAATGTGTTGAGTGCATTAAACAGATTTTTTTTTTTAAATCATTACACATTTTTAATCATGTTAATGTGTTAATTTTGTCAGCCGTAATTTGTTTATGAGCCATATTTGCCTCCTCAAAAGGATGTTGTTGTCATGGAGGTTTAGCTCACTTTTGGAGAGATTTTTGCAGAGGTCAGGACCTTCTGTGCAAACACCGTGCAGGTCAAAGGTCAATTTGTGTAACCATTTCCTCTGCGGAAAAGGGTATATTTAAACATCAACCTCGATGAACCTCCCTGTCAGTTTCTTTCTTTCTGTGTCGTATCTCTGAAGGTGCTTATCTCAGTGTTCAGCGTATGATTTTCAGAGGTGTATAATTAGCTGACAGCATAATAAACGTGCCTACACTCATAATCACAATCAAACCTCTGTTGAATAAATGAGCTTATATTGGACACGATGTTCATTGGACATTCAAACGGAACGTGATTATACAATGACATATTTTTTGAATTGACTAGTTGTTTAGGTTAGGATCATGTCTAAACGTGTTTATTTGTGTTAAATGGGCAGTATTTAACCAAAAATAGGCTATAAAAACTGTTATCGCCAAGTCAAACGGAGCTAAAAGCATTTTACTCTTATTGATAACTAAAAGCATAATCAAATTAGCTAACATATTTCATAAACAAATGCAAGGGGTGGGAGATGTAGAACTTTGTGAAAATCTGCTAATCCAATTTTGCGGAAACGGGTGCGACAGATTCTGTGTGGGCCTGCCGAGAGATTATGCGTAATAATAGAAACACTGCTCACAGCAGGCAATTTCAATCCAACAGTAATTGTCTTGAAAGTGAAGAAGATGGAGGAGAATTTGTTACAAAAGCGGTGCTTTAAAGGGGATGAATTTTCGAGACACAATGTCTTGGAGAGATAGAACTGTCTAACTGTCAGCATGCTGAAGCACGCTTGCATGTTAACAACCTTTCAGAGAAGTTCTGTCTCTAAATTCCTCCCCATTTATCACCACTGCTGCAAATATTAAACACTCTATGAAATGGTTTGATGAGCAGAGCTTTCTTTGCTGTGTTAAGGGACGTTTGGGCACGACAGAAAGGGTTTGTTTCTTTTTAAATAACCGCTAGCCTTTCGTTTACATCACAGACGTGAAACGTGATTTGCTACGTTCTGTTGCTAGTCAGATGTACAGTAGGTATTTAGCAGGAGGAACATTCTAATTATTGTGGAAGCCTATTTCCACCACATAAGAAAAATAATACTTTAATACATTATTATTATGACATAAAAAAATCTAGAATTATGAAATAAGCCCAAATTGTGAGATAAAGTCATAATTATGTGATAAAAAGCATTATGAGACTGACAGAACATAGAAATTGTGATAAAAAATAAAGTCAGTTATTACATAGACCAAATTGACGAGTCAAAATTGAGATACTAAGACATAATTATGAAATGAACTTAATATTATGACAAAAGGTGGAAATTATGAGATAAAGTCATAATTACTGTGTGTGATAAAAAATAATTATGGACTGACAGAACATTGATTAAAAAATCAAAATTGACCAAAGTCAAAATTATGAGATACTAAGACACACAGTAATTATGAGATAAACTTCATATTATGATAAAAGGTCAAAATTATGAGATAAAGTCACAATTATGTGATAAAACGCATTATGAGACTGACAGAACATAGAAATTGTGATTAAATTACAGTTACATAAAGACAAAATTAACAAGTCAAAATTATGAGATACTAAGACAATTATGACATAAACTTAATATTATGACAGAAGTTCGAAATTATGAGATAGTTATAATTAAGCGATAAACCATTATGAGACTGACAGAACATAGAATTTGTGATTTAAAAAGTCAGTTATTACATAAAGACAAAATTGACCAAAGTCTAAATTATGAGATACTAAGACAAACAGTAATTATGAGATAAACTTCATATTATGATGAAAGGTCAAAATTATGAGATTTTGTGATGAAAAGCATTATTAGACTGACAGAACGTAGAAATTGATTAAAAAGTCAGTTATTAAATAGACAAAATTGACAAAATTGAGATACTACGACATAATCATGAGATAAACTTAAAATTATTATTATGACTAAATTAATATTATGACAAAACAGAAACTTTGAGATAAGTCAGTTATTATGTAAAAGTCAAAATTATGAGATACTGTCACAATTATAATAATATAATATAATATAATATAAGTCTAAATTATGACAGAAGGTCAAAATATGAGCTATGTCTTAATTATGCAGTAAAAACCGTTATGAGATTATGGCAGAACACAGAAATCCTGAGTTGTAAAATAAAAAAGGTTATAATGTAACTTACACCCCCGGTTTCATAGACAAAGCTTAAGTCTAGTCCTAGACCAAAAGGTAAGTCTGAGCTGTTTCAACTGAAAGAAACTCACACTGACTGATCTTAAAATATACCAGTGCCTTTGTTTTGTCTCAAGATGCACACCAGTAATGTTTTTTTCTAAGGCACATTTATAAAAAATTACTTAAATGTTCTAATTGATCTATGGCCTAATTCTATCTTAGTCTAAGCCTTGTCTGTGAAACCAGGCCATAAAGTTAGTTATAATGTAAAAAATCAAAATTGACAAAATGTCAAAGTTATGAGACACTAAGATATAATTATGAGTCAAAAATATAAATACAATATAATAAGTCAGAATTCTGACAAAAAGTCAAAATTATGAGATGTATTATTTTATTAACCTAAATAAAAAAGTAATTTTGTCATAAGTGTCTTTATATCTCATTATTGTGACTGGTGCTGACTCATTTGATCTGGTGCAAAATGAGTCATCAGTATTTTTGGTCTTTGTAAAAGAGATCATGTTCTTGCAAAACGCACTGCAACACTCACCAGCACAGACCGCCAGAGTCTCTGATGAGATAAGAATGCTAACACTGGTTGAATGTTCTTGCTTTTTTCTGTGGCTGCTGACGAGACGTCTGTATGATAACGATGCTAACATTGTTGCTGCATTTGTTTGATCTTCTCTGTGTGTTCTTCTCTCCATCTGTGCGGCTGTATCAGGTGCCATGGCCAATCACCTCATCCCAAACACTCTGCTGCGCGCTCACGCCTCTAACAACCCCTATAACACCTTACTGGGCGAATCAGCCGTCTATAACAACCCCACCCTCAGCATGTACAACGCTCAAGGTGTGCTGCATTCTTCCGTTGCTTTAACTTCCAGTGCACTAACTGTGTGTGTGTGTGTGTGTGTGTGTGTGTCTGGTGGGGGAAAGGGCTCCGCTATGTGGCTTCCAGCTGAACATGTCTGCGGTCATCTTTGTCTTTTGTCTGGTACAGTCTGAGCCAAGCAAACACGTAATTCCCATTGAAATATTAGTTTGTAGAGCTGAAATCATTATAATAACTGATGGCTACATTTTGAGGCATGACAGAAATGCGACTCAATCTTCATGTGCATTAGTGCCTAATTGCAGAATAAAATCAAATCGCCTGCTCCTTTGAAGACACGTCACGCTAATGTGTCTGCCGCAGATGGGTTTGGACAGCCACACCAGACTTGATGCAACTCGAAACAATTAATGCACCTCTCTGAAAATCTACCATACGCTCATGCTGCAGTGACCTAAAAGACCTGGTATTTCAGGACAAGCATGGGACATTTTCATCTAGCCAGAAATGCAACTGCAAACTTATAAATGCCTTAGTGCCGAATCACAATACAAATTAGTCCACTCTTCTGTTGCGACATTCATGCAGCTAAAAACAACACTCAAGACATCACACGTCCCTGTGTTCCTTAAGGCCAGAAATCTACCATGCACTCATGCTGCAATGCTTGCAATAGGCCTGGAATTTCAGGACAAGCCAGGGATAACCATTTTTTCATCTAGTCAGTATTGCATTAGTGCTGAAGACAAAATTGTCCACTCTGGACTGAAGACATGTCAGTCTAATGTGCCTCACACAAAAGAATTTGGTAAGAGACTCGAGATAATTCTGTGGCTGTCACAGCACTGATGCAACTGAAAAGAATGAATGCGCCTCTTTCATGCAAAACACTCAGGCTTCACACATCTTGAGTGTTGCTTTAGACCAGAAATCTACCATGCACTTATGCTGCAATGCCTTTAGACAAACTGTCATTTTAGGATGAGCAAGGGATTTTTTTTTTTTTTTTTTTTTTATTGATTGATACTTTATTAATCCTGAGTTCAGACAGAAATGCGACTGCACACTTTATACATGCACTGATGCTAAATCAAAGGACGAAATAGTCCACTTCTCTGAAGACATGTCAGTCTAATGTGTCTCATGCAGAAGGGGTTTGGACGTGCTAGACCGTTTCTGTTTTTGTGGTGTGTTGCAGCATTGATACAACTGAAAACAATGCGTTTCCCACATGCAAGCTCTCAGATTTCACATGTCTAGAGTCTTCCTTCAAGCTAGAAATCTACCATGCACTCATGCTGCAATGCTTGCGGTAGGCCTGGGATTTCAGGACAAGCAATGGATAACCGTTTTTTCATCTAAACTGCGGCTGCAGTTTGGCATTAGTGCTGAATCACAAGACAAAACTGTCCACCCTGGACTGAAGATATGTCAGTCTAATGCGCCTCGTGCATTATGGCTTGGACACTGACGCTACACAGTTTTGGTGGCGTGTCACAGCATTGGTTAAGATGAAAATCATAAATGCATTCCTTGCATGCAAACACTCAGTAAGACTTAACACATTTCGAGTGTTTCTTTAGACCAGAAATCTACCATGCACTTACGCAGCAATTTTTGCCATGGCATGCACTTCACATGGCAGTCCCATGCATGGAATAACAAATGCAACTACAAACTTTACACATGCATTAATGCCTGGCATTTAAGGTTGAGCATGGTATAACAAAGTTTTTTTTAACTAAACGGAAAGGAACGGAAAGGAAAGGAAAGGAAAGGAAAGGAAAGGAAAGGAAAGGAAAGGAAAGGAAAGGAAAAGAAAAGGAAAGGACGTGATGTGTGGCCAAGTACGTTGGTGACTGCATTAGTGCTTAGTCATCATACAAAATCGTCTGGTCTTTTGAAGACATACCATTTATTTTTGTGACATGTCCCAGAACTTATGCAGCTAAAAGCAATAAATGCACTTCTTGCATGCAAAACACTCAGTAACACTCAGTATGACCCAAAATCAACCATGCAATCATGCATGCATCATGTTCCAATACTTGCAGGAGGCATGGCATTTTAAGCATGGTATAGAGACACTTTTTTAACTAGACAGAAATGCTACTGCAGCTTTATACATGCACTCGTTATATGTCCACTCGTATGAAGACATGTCAGTCTAATGTGTCTCATCTAGAAGGGTTTGGACAGTGATGCTACACAGTTTCTGTGGTGTGTCACAGCCATGGTGCAGTTGAAAACTGTAAATGCATTCCTTGCATGCCTTCACACATCTTGATTGCTCCTTTAGACCAGAAATCTACCATGCACTTATCCAGCCATTTTTGCCATTGCATTTTGGTACCAGCATGGAATAACAAATGCACTTGCAAACTTTACAAATGCATCAATGCCTGGCATTTCAGGATGAGCATGGTATAACAAAGTTTTTTTAATTAAACAGAAATGCAACTGCATTAGTGCTGAGTCACCATGTGAAGTATTTTGAAGACATGCCATTTGTTAGGTGCTAGGTGTTTATGTGGCGTGTCACGCTACTGATGCAACTAAGAACAATAAATGCGCTTCTTGCATGCAAAAGGTATCATGCACTCATGCCCCAATTCTTGCAGGAGGCATGGCATTTCAGGATGAGCATGGGATAACAGAAATGCAACTCAAATTTTATACATGCATTAAAGCCTGGCATTTCAGGGTGAGCATGGTACAAAAAAGTTTTTTTAACTAAACAGAAATGCAACTGCATTAGTGCCGAGTCACCATATGAAATCGTCTGGTTTCTTCAAGACATGCCATTTGGTTCTGTGGCACGTCCCAGCATTTATGCAACTAAAAACAATAAATGCACTCCTTGCATGCAAAATACTCAGTAACACTCAGTAGGACCTAAAATCAACCATGCATGCAATCATGTATGCATCATGCTCCAATGCTTGCAGGAGTCATGGTGTTTCAGGATGAGCATGGGATAACAGAAATGTGACTGCAAATTTTATACATGCATAAGTGCCTGACATTTCAGGACGAGCATGGTATAATGACACTTTTTAACTAGACAGAAATGCTACTGCAGCTTTATACATGCACTCGTTATAAGGCCACTCTTATGAAGGCATGTCAGTCTAATGTGTCTCACCTAGAAGGATTTGGACAAATGGTTAATGTTTTTTGTGGCATGTCACAGTACTGATGCAACTCTTCTATTCAGAGCAAGACGCCCATTGCGCTCTTTTAGAACAGAAATCTGCCGTGCTCTCACGCTGAGATGCCCGCAGGAGGCCTGGCTTCTCCTGTTAGCAGTAACGCATCTCTGCATGCAGCTGTCTCGCTCTGTCTCACCCTGTCTGTCTGTTGCACTGGTGATCTGCTTTCTCCCCGTCACCACCTGTTACCGCCACCTCCGCTAATGCATAGATCTGAAAGAATTCAGAAGGCTCCAGAGACAGAGAGTCAGACGCGTTTCTGGACAACGCCAGCGAGGAGGGGCGAGCGCTGGATAACAACCTCTTCATCTACGTTGACAACATTGTAGCGACCTTGAAATCTAATATCAATAAAAGCCCTGAAATTACGAATAGATCCCAAGCCACTTTTAATGTTCCTCTTTAGTCCGATCAATAACTCTCTTACCGAATACAAGTCTAACCGTGGAACCGCGTTCAGAGCGGAGCACGCCACTAATGGAGACAGAAGCCCATTTCTGCGCCCTCCAGACGTTCAGGGGGCTTTAAAGCGCAATTTTATGGCATTTACATGTGCATCCTGGGATTTGCGAGGGGTGTGTGTGTCTGAGGGGGTTGAGCGTAACCGTTTACCTGCGCTTCATTAATCTGTGTGCATGTTCTATTTGAGCGGTCACTGTGAATGCTTACCTGTACCTTTTTCTCTTTCCTTTTTCCATGCTGTCCTTTAAGAGCCCTACAGAGAGACAAGTATGGGAGTCAAACTAAACATTGCTTACCAAATGTAATTTGCCTTAACATTATTACTCTTTTCTTAAAACCGTAGTAAACGCCATCCTGCTAAGAGATGTTTTAGTCAATATTCTAATCAGAGAGCACTCTCAACCTCATTAAAATGAAAACCTAATTTTCTCGTCTCTTCATCAACGCAAAGCGATGCTTTTGTTAAAACAGAAGCTGAGTGGACAATTCGGCATTTTGCAACCCTGGTCTTTTCCCCCCCCAATTAAAATTTGCATATTTGTCTTAGCTCCTGATAAGTAAAACAAATGAGATTTATTTGTTTATGCTCAAATGATACAGCTAAAAATTGGTAGACAAGAAAGTGCTCGCACATTTTGCCATACGAGTGTGGGAGAGTGTTCATATCCTACGCTTGAGCCTAACATCAAGACTCGGGTAATATGCAAAATTTAATCAACGTAGAAATCCATAGGCGGAGAAGCTGCTCTCTCTGTATCTAACGATATATGAGTGTTATATAAAGGCCAGCATGATTTGGTTTGTGGAAAGCTTTGACGCACATTAGCTGTCGTTTGTTTGTGTTTGTGCATTGTGTTTCTGTTGTGTTTGCCGGCTTTGCTGAGTGATCCGAGTGTTATTTGATATATTTGAGGGTGCTAATTTATGAGTTCGACAGGTAAGTCCATTATCGCAGGCTTAGCCTGCACGTTTTAGTGAATTCTGGAATGAGTTTTAAACCTCGCACCAGCCTTGAACCCCTGACGAATCCAATCAATACCCAAGAAAGCATTGGTTTGGAAGCTCAATTAAGGGACGAGCAGTTTCAAGGTTTTTTCGGTTTGTTTCGGCGAGCCGTATTGCATGTCGGTCTTACAGACGCACCAGGCGCGAGCGATTCTAATTGCTCTTCTCTCTCACTCTCTGCCTTGCAGAGGGAATCCTGAACAATGCTCGGGATACAAGTGCCATGGATACTCTACCACTGAATGGTAACCATGGCAACAGCTACAGCTTGGCCAGCGCCGACTACATGAGCGACTGCGTGCAAATCATCGACCGCACGTACAACGTACACAAAGAGACCACGCTGGAGAAACGGATCCTGAAAGAGCTCACCTCCAACTACCTGCCCACCTACCTGAACAACCACGACCGCACGGCCGAGCACGGGCGCAACCTCATGAACAAGTTGGTTAACGAAGTCAGCAACGGCGGCGGCGTGAAAGACTCGCCCATGCTGCCCGTCAATCTCGCGCTGGGCCTGGACGACTCGGCGACTTTCCCGCACGAAGACGGCCTGGGGCTGGAGCTGATCCGGGAGGAGTCCAACGCGCCCTTGCTCCCGCCGCCGCGTCACGTCCAGCCCCTTCCCGCCACCTTCGGCTCGGCCTCTTCGTCGCGACGGCGCCTTCCGCAGGAGAACAGCGAGAGTTTCTTCCCTCTGCTGACAGAGGAGCAAACGGAAGAGACTCCGTCCCCGCAGAGAGACTCGCTCTACACCAGCATGCCCACGCTGCCCGACCCCGAACGCTCCGACACGCATTCGCTGCCCCGCAGCGGCGACACGCACACGCTCCCCAGGAGCGGGGAGCCGGACGACGTGTACTATAAGAGCATGCCCAACTTGGGCTCGCGCAACCACCTGCACCAGCTGCACAGCTACTACCAGCTGGGCCGCGGCAGCAGCGACGGCTTTATCGTCCCGCCCAAAGATGAGCTTTCGCCCGAAGAGACGCCGCAGGAAACCGCACACATGGTCACCAGCCTATAGAGGGCGCCGTCGCATTCACGTCCATAACCCATCTCGACCTCCGCCGGCTCTTCTACGTTTCCGTACCGTCCCGTCGTCCGCAGTTGTTCACTTTTGCTTTTCCGTGTCCGCAGAGAAATGAACTGCAGCAGCAGACGCCGGGAGGCGATTTTGTATTCTGTTCAGGAGAGGATTATGGGTACTCTTGCTTGTTGAGGAATAAAACTTGACATTCTTTGGATTCTATTGGTCGTGCACTTCTACTTCAAGGGAAAACGGACCCGAAAATGGATTTCGCTGTATAACCTTGCGGGGGAGTGTGAGATTTCGAGGGTTTTTTACTCTCTGCAACCCCGAAAGGAATACAAGTAACTGCCAAAAACATTGTTAGTAGCTCAGTGCGTCTAGTCAACACCAATCAAGTCTGTGACTCGAAAACTATTTTAATACCTTCTGTATCCATATTTGCTTTTTAAATATTTTTCTTCTTCTCATGTGGTAAAAAAGCAGCACGTTTGGCTGCGACAGAGAACGATGCGAAGAAGGGCGTCTTCATTTCTGTTCTTTGCTGTATTAATAACAAATATTGAGAAGCGGGGGTAGAACTAATACCGGAGAATTCTACGATATTTCTATGTAAATGTACAGACACTAGTGTTACACAGGATAGCGCTTATTCTGTTCCACCTCCCTCTGCTTCCGTAACCATGGTGATTTCAGATCATTTCCTTTCTCTCCTGATGGTCTCGTCCTCAATGACAGGTTTTGATCCCTCGCTCTTTTTTTTAATTATATCTTTTACATTCGCGTCTTCGTTTCGGTATGAATAACGGCAAGTAGACAAAAAAAACAGCAACAAAAAAGAATTTCTGTTTTTCCTTTGATTTATAGACACAACGGTTTGTAGATGAATGAAGAAAGGAAGCCCAACACTGAAAATGTGTTGCCATTTCAGGGTAGAGATATGAAAAGTATCGCAGTATATGATCAACGGAGGTCGTTTTCATTCAGTGAGAGTGACAGAGATGCACTTGTGTGATTTAGCTGCAGAGATCCAACATAGCTTCTTTTATTTTTCTGGTGGAGAATGAGTGGTTATTTATTTCACTGAGAAAAAAAACTACAAACTATTCTGCAAAAATGTCTGGGGGTGAAATGAATGCGGCACATATTAGGTTTTTTATCATTACAAATATGGTTTTATTTATTCTTTTATCCATTTTTTTTCTCCTGTGGTTGAATGACCTCTCACTAATATTTGTTGTAACAGTGAAACTTGTTTGCCAACAAATAAATGACTGACAGAGTGAAGCCGAGAGCTGCTGCCTGTGTGCGTTTTCTGCGACACGAAACGTTTCTTCAATTAAGGGCTCTTTTGTCATGAAACCTTAAAAAATGATGTTATGTATATGGCACAAAAGATACACGTTATAAAGAGTAATATAAAAGATTTGTGGATTTTATATTGTGTGATGCTGTGTGATGCCATTTTAACTTGGTTAACACAACAATCAAATTAAGTTTATTTAGAATCAAATTGAAAATTGATTGCTTAACTGATTACTTAATTTAGTAATGATACCTAATGAAGCCATTTTCAGCTTATGATTTGCATTTGCATTCACATTTATTCTGGTACAACTGAGAATATTATAAGCAAAAGCAATTAATTCAATGGAGTTGCACAAGCATACTAAATTTTTATAAATGCTGAATGAAAACATCAGGGCAGCTGGTGAGTCAAATGTTCCCAGAAGTGTTGTGTCACGTAAAAATAGTGAATTTAATGACTGCTGTGGTCTCTTGTCACTATTCATTTGAGTCATAACCAAAGTAATTTTACGGGAAAAAACTGACTAAAATGTGTGGTGTGATTGTAATGACAGCAGCATTATTGGGGACACATGAAAAATACAAAGAGAACTAGAACAATCAAATGAAAAAAGGATGGTTTTCCAAAGTAAAGAACCATTTTTGTACGCTTTTTTTATAGAGTTGAAGTTGCAAAGTCTGTGTATGGGACAAGCCCAAAATACACTCTCAAAAATGAAAGGAGAAAAGGAGATGGTAAGTAAAACAACTATGACAAGAGTTAATTTCATAATGTCACAATGCATAACATACATCCTGCCATTAAATGGCTGTCATTCTGCCCGGCTCCTAAATAAGATTTATTATCCTCCTTGATGATGGTTTTTAAATTTCAATCAGTTCTGTTGGATAAGCAAAAAGCGAAAACATGTTTTGAAATCCAGTGCTCTTTAAGGAAATGAAAAGATGCTGGGAACCAGGATGACAAGTTGCCATGGATACAGAATTCTTCTTCAGCTCTATATGGAACAATGAGGAGCATCTTTTGAAATTACTTTTATTGAGTTATAGATGAATCCTTGAAATGCTTGAGGTACAATGAACATTAAATCGTCTTTCAGGGACATTTGATGCATCCTGTCGGATGATTGGTGCTTGTGGCACTTCTGCTACATACTGAAGTCCTCATGTTTGATGGGTTACTTGTGAAGAATTAAATAGTCTGCTAGGCTCTTAGGCTTTTAAAGGAATAATTCATCCAAAGTAAATCTTTAGCGTTTATTTAGCATTTATTCACCTTCATGTTTTTCTTCGCCCATATGATTTTTTTTCTTCAAAAAACAAAACTTGCAAAATGTTGATTTCATCAGGATGTTTTTAAATCCTGATAATTCAATTGAAAATATTTCTTTAACCCTCATAATGCATTTAAAATCTATATACTATTTTTACATTCCAGATCTGTTTGGACCACAAGAACAGTTATTTTATAAAACAGTCATAACTTTTTCAGAAAACTATATTGTATTTAATCAGAAACGAAAAATAGCATTTTTTATGTTACCATTTTATAAATGAATTTACCCCTTGTTGATTGTTTAAAAAATTGAGAAATGATTTGAAATGTTACAGTCAAAATGTTATAGTCAAAACTTTCAAAACCTACATAGTTATCTCTAACAAAAATGCATCAAAACAACAAATATGTGACCCTGGACCACAAAACCAGTCTTAAGTCGCTGGGGTACATTTGTAGCAAAAGCCAAAAATACATTGTATGGGTCAAAATTATTGATTTTTCTTTTATACCAAAAACCATTAGGAAATTAAGATCATGTTCCATGAAAATATTTTGTAAAATGCCTACTCTAAATATATCAAAACATATTTTATTAGTAATATGCATTATTAAGAACTTCATTTGGACAACTTTAAAGGTGAATTTCTCAATATTTTGATTTTTTTGCACCCTCAGATTCCAGATTTTCAAATAGTTGTTTTTCGGTCACATATTGTCTTATCCTAACAAACCATACATCAATGGAGAGCTTTTTTATTCAGCTTTCCATTCAGAAAAATTGACCCTTAAGACTGGTTTTGTGGTCCGGGGTCACATATTACTCTGAAATTTTTTAGTGTTTTTTTAAACATTTTTAGATGAAAAAAGTGATCTATTTTCAATGCCACAATGTTTAATAAATAGACAAGATTCTGTCTCAAAAGTGTGAGATCTGAGGTTAAATATATTACTAAAGTTTTTGGGCCCCACTTTATATTAGGTGGCCTTAACTATGTACTTATATCTTAATTAATCATTTGGTACAATGCACTTTTTGCGCACATACATGTTTTACATTTTAAAAAACACCTGCATGTAATTACATCTGTAATTAATTTTGGTAAGTACATTTAGAATTGCACTGCTGACCCATCCGTTACACTTTAACCTACCCTTAAACCTACCCATACCACCAAACCTATCTCTAACCTTACCCGTATCCCACCTTAATAGCAGCAAAAGTGTTTTGCAATACAATATGAACACAATAAGTACATTGTTCTTGTTTTTTATGTAAGTACATAGTATTTAATGCCCAGTGTTGGAGAAAGTTACTTTTAAAAGTAATGCATTACAATATTGAGTTACTCCCTAAAAAAGTAACTAATTACATTACTTAGTTACTTTTTATGGAAAGTAATGTGTTACTTTACTTTTGCATTCCTTTTTGTTCTGAGCAGGGCTTGCTTGTTTGTTTTTAATATAAAAGGTTCTATTTTTGGCAAATGTAAAAGCCTTTTCACACCAAAAGCCTCAGGCTTTGAGAAAAGTAAATTCTGCACAGTAGACCACAGAAGAAAAAAAAAGTCAACTCTTCAGCAATAAAAAAAAGGAAAACAAATGTTAGATTATCTTGAGTAATTTTTGAATTGGATCATCAAAGGTCGGCAGCAAAGATTATTATTTAACATATATTCGCAGTTGAATTTCACTGTTTTTATTCATTTTGAAGAATACTGAATCTGTTTTTTGTGAGTGAGATGAATTAATGCATGTTCACATTTATTCTAGAACTAACACTCCCGATTTCTCTCAGCATGGGGACAGGAGAGCTTTTAATCAATAAATGGGGGGGGGAGTAACTGGCATCACTTATTTGAAAAAATATATTTTCTTGTCAGTTAAAAAGTAATGCGTTACTTTACTAGTTACTTAGAAAAAGTACTAATATTACGTAACTCGGGTTACTTGTAATGCGTTTCCCCCAACACTGTTAATGCCACCTAATATAAACCCCTAACGGTGCTCTTTAGCTCTTTACATAATTGTGTCCAAAATGACCATTTAACCATTAATAAAATGTCACACATTTTGTGGTCGGGTCATTTTATATATGATGCTGAAATGCATTATGAGGGTTAAAAACAGTTTCTTGAGTCATATAATGTTGAGTTTTGTGTGTGTGAGTGTGTTCTACAGTCATGTCAGCTTGATTGGCGCTTGTGAAGTGTTTGAGTTAATGAAATGTGTTGCACTGTAACACACACACACTTTCAATCAATCTCTCTCACACACTCCACATTATTAATGAGTCATTACAGCAGTTCATAACAGATGAAATGCCAACATGCTTACACAGCAGCTCAGGTCACACACACACACACACACACAGCGCTGCACAATCGATGTAGATCAGTTGTATGCGCAGGTCTGGGTGAGTTTAGATTTACTAACTGTGTGTCTCTAAGCAGAACATCAGAACTAAACGAGCTCTTTAGGCTTTAATGGAATGTTGACTTTTATTTATTTATTTATTTATTTTCTTATGTGAAGATCACATTAAATCAGTCTTAGAAACTGATTAACTGAATATTTATTTGTGTGTAATGTCTTTATATGATGATTGTTTTATCCAGATCCAGACTTGCATTCTTAACCGTCCCGATGTTGTGAAAATCCAGGAACAACTTTTGTCTTCCTAATAGGTTTCCATGCAATTCACCAAAAAATGACACTATGTAGACAGAAAAAAACTAATTAAATGAAATTAAAGATTCATGGAGAAACAAAAAACCTCTATTACACTTTATCAGAGACTAAACAACAGAAAATATGAAAAATCACATACTCCTTTTAAAAATAGCTGCTCTCTTTGTGTTAATTTGACCAACATATTTTTGTTTATAATTAATTGCATAGACACAAAATAACTTTTACTGGATGTTTTTTAACAGCTTGTAGTGACTCTTTGCTCATTGAGGTGCAATTAACTACAACTAAGTATAAATAGTATCTAACATTATTTATGTTTGGTGTTAAAAGCCTCTACTGTTTTTGTTGTCTGGTTCTCAAACCCTTGTGAGGGTAAAATGTGTTTCTCACACTTTCCTTTTCAGACTAGTAATTGAGCTCCAGAAAACTAACAACCAAAAAACATTCGTTCACAAACTTTTGGTCTGTAAAACTCAAATAGACAAAAAAAAAAAAAGCAGCCAATTCTCCCTGGATGATTCAGAGGACGAGTCTAAATTTCGAGTGAACGTTGCGTCTTAAAGGAACAGTTCACCCAAAGATTTGCTGAAAATATGCTCATCCTTAGACCATCCAAGATGTAGATGAGTTTGTTTCTTCATCAGATTTGGAGAAATGTAGCATTGCATCACTTGCTCACCAATGGACCCTCTGCAGTGAATGGGTGCCGTCAGAATGAGAGTCCAAACAGCTGATAAAAACATCACAATAATCCACTCCAGTCCATCAATTAACATCTTGTGAAGTGAAAAATCTGCAAAAAGTGATGAAATGAAATGCTACATTTCTCTGAATCTGATGAAGAAACGAACTCAAGTAAATATTCAGCAAATGTTGATCTTTGGGTGAATGAGCTCTGGTCGTCTGTCTGTCACGGACGGCTGTATCTGTGTGTGGTCCGTTCCGGTCATCAGTGTGTGCTGCTAATGACAGCCCTGCTCTGACAGGCCCAGCCGCTCTGGACTCTCACTCGTTAGGACCCTGACGGACCTTCGCCGGCAGCCATCCAGAGAAACAAACGCCAGTAGAATAGCAATAGCAGAGAGTCAGTAAATGAGGCAGCGGTGTCAGTCTCACTGAGTGAGGGATCACATGACCACAGAAACGCTCCGCCCACTGAAACACAATCCTGCGTTCGGGTCTAATCTGCACGTGGGATATTTTGTAATTTCAGTATTATTTTTATACTATTATAGTATTTATTCATATTTTGACTTTATTTTTGTATTTTATGTTTTCTTTTTCTTTTAGTTTAAGTTTTAGTCATTTTTTTAATTTTAAATATTTTAAATATTTATCTTTTATTAATACCCTGAATTACCTTTTATTTTTAAATTTTCAGTTTCCATTTTAATTTTAGTTTAAATTTTAGTCATTTTGCTATGTCCCTTTGTTATTTTTTATTAATATTTGTTTTCTGTTCAGCTTTTATTATTGCATTAGCTTTTATTTTTATATTTTCAGTTTTCATTTTAATTTGGTTAATTTTGTTATTGTTATTACGTTTTGGTCTTTATATTACCATTTAGCTTTTAGTAAAATTTTGGATTAGCTTTTGTTTTTTGTTTGTTTGTTTATTATTGTTATTATTTTAATTTTAGTCTGTTAATGTTATAATATTTTTTTGTTTTGCTAATGCTTTAATAATTTTGCTATGTCATTTTTATTAGTATTTGTTTTTTTGTTTTTTTTAATTTTATTTTTTTATTTAATTAGTTGTTATTAAAATGTTCAGTTTTCATTTTCAGTTTCAGTAATTTTTGCTATATGCTTTTATTTTATTTTTATTAGTGTTTTTTATTTCTATTTATCTTTTATTAATATCCTGAATTAGCTTTTATTTCATTTTCAGTTTCCATTTTAATTTTAGTTTAAGTTTTAGTAATTTTGCTGTGCTTTTGTCATTTTTTTTAAAGGACAAAGTTTAAATAAAGAAGAAATCAAATTACAAAAATAAGAAAGAAAAGTTTTGAAAGTTTTGACTTTTTATTTAGTGTTTCATCTAACATTTTTTCAATGACCCAAAATGATTTTTAATGGTCTCAGTTTTATGTTTTAGTTTTAGTAAACAATAACAACAAGGCTTGAAATCTCAGACTTCGGCTATAAAAGTGATCCAATCCCTGATACTTGTAAGACGGCGTATCGAGTATCAAACTGGCAGCGCTGCTGTTATTAACTGTCAACAAAGGAAAGTCTCCTTACATCCAAAATAAATAATAAATGATGCTATGCAATACTGGTGTTTGTTCTGCAGGTGTGAGAGGATCATTTACTACGTTTACACACCTTCATCTGCAAATGTTTACCAAAAAGACTTTATTATTGAATAATGTAGAACTTGATGTATTTTATTTGCTCAAATTCATGCATCTTCATCTCACTTTTACAGGTAGGAAGTAAAAAAATCTGACAATTTGAGTTGAATGGAGTGTGAGTCACTGTTCAAAAGTTTTGGATCAGTAGGACTTTTTAATATGTTTTAAAGAAGACTTTTCTGCTCATCAAGGCTGCATTTATTTAATTGAAAATACAGTAAAAATCCATAAAATTGTGAAATATTATTACAATTTAAAAGAACTGTTTTTATATGAATATACTGTAAAATGTCATTTATTTCTGTGATCAAATCTGAATTTTCAGCATCAATACTGAAGTCTCCAGTGTCACATGATCCTTCAGAAATCATTTTAATATGCTGATTTGCTGCTCAAGAAACTTCTGAAAATTTCTGATTATTATCAATGTTGAAACAGCACAAATAAATAGAAATCTTTGTAACATTATAAATGTCTTTACTGTCACTTTTGATCAATTTAATGCATCCTTACTAAAAATTTATTTTAAAAAATATCTAATTATGGCTTGATAACAATAATGCACATATGTTGTTTGTTTTGTGTTCTCTAACTGGTATTTTATACTGTTTATGCCTCATGAAAGCACATTTTACACATTTAATTTACATTTATGACCATTTTTAGTGTACATATGAATTTAGTTTTCAAGCATCCCATGTTTTAGCATTCTCAAAGTTACCTGTTATTGTATTTCATTTGCACTGGAAATCACCACAATTAAAATGCCAAGTCGAGTGCATTGCATTGTGGGATAGGCACTCTTGAAAAATACCATGAATAACCTGGGAATTTGCACATACCTTAAAAAATTGCAGTACTAGTAAGAGCAGCATGTTAGCATCTCAGACATTTATGTCGTACATTCCAGCGATCAGCACAGAGGCACAGCTGTTCATCAGCGATGCTGTTCGTCTGATAGTTGCCATGGAAATGGAGCGGTCAGGTGACAGCGGGGTGTGTGTGTGTGTGTGCGTGTGTGTGTGACGGGTCATTTCACCGCATGTTCCTTTTCTCCACTCGCTCCATCTCAACATCCAGACGCCAATCACAGCAGATAATCTTTGAATTAGAGGGCAGAGAGGCGTCTGTGTTAGATAACTGGCCTTTCTACTGGCCGATGGCATTTTAATTAAATATATGAACACGACCTGAACTGCAGCTGAAGACCAAACACAGATAACATCATCTAATCATCACAGGAGCTCCTCAGAGCTGAAGGACAGACCCTTGTCTCTCTGTGTGTCGCTCAGCTTCAGCACTTACCCCACTCACACACTCACTGATTTAGCTTTCACGCTTAAAATAATTGAAATCTTTCAAAGCTCATTTAACCTGAATGCTGTGACGTTAAAAAAAAAACCTGTTAATTTCAAGTGTTAATTTCAAGCATTTTTAGTTGAATAGTGTTTTTAGTCAGTGTAATTTCATACATAGGCGTGTGGTTTTTATTTTTATTTCAGTTTTAGTTATTTTAGTACATCGTGTCAAACGAAATGAAAATGAGAAATGTGTGTATTTTCAGTTTATCAACATTTTCAACATATATTTTATTTACATTTTTTTACTTGTTTTTTTTTTTTTTTAATGGCTTTAATTTTCCTGAGGTTAAGGGTTAATATTTCACCTCGGGGGAAAAAAAAAAATCAAGAATCAATTATTATTATTATTATTATTATTATTATTATTATTATTATTATTTGCAACAAGGCTTTTTATTACATCATGTCAAACTAAATAAAAATAAGAAATGTGTGTGTATTTTCAGTTAACATTTATTTTATTTCCAAAAAAAAAACAATTTTTTTTTTAAGGCTTTAGTTTTCCTGAGGCTAAAGGTTAATATTTCACCTCAAAATCAAAGGAGAACATCAAGAATCTATTATTATTATTATTATTATTATTATTATTATTTGCATTGTGACTATATTCAAGTACATTTAACGCCCCAGTTCAAAAAATAACTAATTGTTTTATTATTATTATTATTATTATTATTATTATTATTATTATTATTATTATTATTATTATTTTATTATTATTATTATTATTTGCAACAAGGCTTTTTATTACATCATGTCAAACTAAACGAAAATGAGAAATGTGTGTGTATTTTCAGTTAACATTTATTTTATTTCCAAAAAAAAAACTTTTTTTTTTTTAAGGCTTTAGTTTTCCTGAGGCTAAAGGTTAATATTTCACCTCAAAATCAAAGGAGAACATCAAGAATCTATTATTATTATTATTATTATTATTATTATTATCCTTAGCATTTGCATTGTGACTATATTCAAGTACATTTAACATCACAGTTCTAAAAATAATTATTTTTTGTAATGGGATTTTAAATTATTATTACTATTATTATTATTGTTATTGTTATTATTATCATTATTATTGTTATTATTATTATTATTAGCACTAGCATTGTGGCTATATTAAAGTACCCCAGTTCTAAAATAATTAATTGTTTTATCATTATTATTATTATTATTATTATTATTATTATTATTATTATTATTATTATTATTATTTGCATTGTGACTATATTCAAGTACATTTAACGCCCCAGTTCTAAAAATAACTAATTGTTTTATTATTATTATTATTATTATTATTATTTTATTACTATTATTATTATTATTATTATTATTATTATTATTATTATTATTATTATTTGCAACAAGGCTTTTTATTACATCATGTCAAACTAAACGAAAATGAGAAATGTGTGTGTATTTTTAGTTAACATTTATTTTATTTCCAAAAAAAAAATTAATTGTTATTATTATTATTATTATTATTATTGTTATTATTATTATTATTACATATATATATATATATATATATATAGTAAATGTTATAATATATTTTTATTTTAAAATTTGTATACATTATTGTAGTAGCCTATTTATTGTAATGTCTTTAAATTATTCTTATTTAAATGACATTTTTATTATAGAATCTTTTACCATATTACAGTATTGACAATCTAACACTGACTATGAATTACAAAAAAAAAAAATAAAAAAAAATAACTACTAAATGAACTAAAAGCTAATTATGAATAAGATTAGAGAAAATGAACCTTGTTTCTATAGGTCATCACATTATTTAACACATTGACAATCTGATTTAGATATTTACTGTGTTGTTTCATAAATTTTAACAAAAAATTGTTGAAAAAACAACAGCCTGTGAGCCTCCATTGCTCTGTTTCCTTTGATGCGTCATCACTTCACCTGAAAATGACCCTCATGTTGTTGTTGTTGTTTTTCTTCTCAACATTAGAATTTTTCAAGGTCTATTTAAATATAAACTTAAGAAATCTACTGTTATATGGATTACTGTTTACTGCGCCGTACGTTTGGTCTTTTCTTGTATTGCCTTTACGTATATTAAAGTACATTTCTACTGTTTTATAGAGAGTATAATAAGAATGACTGTGAATTGCAAAAATAAAACAATGCAGCTAACTATGAATAAAACAAGGGAAATTATGTGACTTGTGAGGGCAGGTGTGTGAAAGTTTGTGCTGTTGTCTGTCGCTCTGCGCATCCGAGCCTTGAAAAATCTCAAGGTTATAAGTGAGCAGACACGTTTATTTTTAGCAGGATCGCTGATCATGTCAGTCTGATCAGTTTGAGCAGCTCATTTCAGCGCTGACGGCTTTATGAATCTCTCAGTGCAGTGCAGCTTCACAAAGAGACGCTTACTGAAACCTGGATTTCTGCTGCAGTTACTCATGAAGAGTCTGATCTTCATGACAATCATCATTACAAACACAATCTGACTAAACTAAAAGAAGACACAGAGTAATCATTCAGTGTTAATTCATCTCCAAATGCTAATTTAAGTGATGAGATTGCAGGTATCCTGCTCTTTAAATAAAGGCACACAAAGGCTAATTACTGACAAATCTTTTGCCTTCATCCCAGCAACTTTCACAGGATCGTAGCAATCCGTTTTATGCTTTTCAATGTGCTGAACTTTTACTGTAAATAAAGTACTAGAGCATTCAGTTATAATGCATTCAGTTCCTCTTTTAAAGAAAATATATGACTTAAAACGTTACAAAATAGTGCAGCAAAATACATCAATACGTTCTCAATTAATGACCATATTTGAGTCATTCCACCAAACCGGTACGATTTGAGTCCCTCTGACCTTTTTAAGTGTATTTTATTTATTGGGTGACCAAAATCTATTTTTAAAAGCTTTTTGTATTAATTGAAATGTCTCCCTTAATAAGGTTTAAAAACATGACATACATTTTATCTTTATATTAGAAATTATCTCGTTTTTTTTCCGTTGACACCACCTGTTTTCCTCATGGCCTTCTATTAAAGTGTACTTGGGATATGAATAATAAATTTAGAAAAAGGTCCATACATTTTGCCATTCTCACAAATATCTATCTGTGCTTTTTTGCTGGTAAGTAAATTCATGATTATTCATTAAAATCATATTATTTAGTTCCGTACCTCAGTAACCCCTCAACCCCGTTACACAAATCATTCTCCCCCCATAAAAATAATGAACTAATCCTTATGTGACATCCTTAACAAGAAAGTGACATCATAAAAGTCTTCTGAACAACATTGTGAGCAGACACAGGCAAGTTACCACCTTCTTTTATAACTATAACTTATTAATATTGTGATACTGTGATTGTCAAGCTTAACGACTCAACCCTGTTACATCAAATAAAGATAGAAAACTATTACTTGTGAAAATGATCTTTAATATTTTAACAATATACATGTTTTCTTAATATCATGCGTGTCATGTGCTCTCCTGTTATTCACTACATTTAGAGCTGTGGCCATTTAGAGAAAAAAAAAATTACAACACAATACTTATTTGATCATAACTGGGTTGTGAGTTGAAGTTATCCAGTAATTTAAATGAATTATTATATTTGATTAAGACTCTTATACCACATGCATACGTTGAATGTAGTAATGTCCATGTTAAAGCTGTAAAAAACAACTATTTATATGTCAAGATGTATTTGTCTCTTCAACCCCGTTACCATCTTCGACCCCATTACCCTAGTCTCAACCCCATCACACCTACATTTTTATTAATTATTTTTTAAGTTTATGAAAAAGTAATTTAAGGTTTGTTGAACTCTGTCTGAAATGTTTAGAGCGATCATTTTTTTTTTTTTCACAATACTGACTTTAGTTTAAATTCTGAAGTTAAGCCACTTCTTTGATCAAAAATGATGAGGTTGCTGTCACAAATAGTTCCATTTTAGGCTTTAGTATAGCAAAAGTGTGAGATTTTATGTAACTTTTATATTTGCAAATACTGAATTAGTGTGAGGGACATCTGATTAATAGAAAAATGTTGATTTCATTACAGATACATTTTCTAATCAAATTCAGAGAGCTCCTATAGTGTCCGTAACAGGGTTGAAGACTAATAATAATAGGGATTTGATGCCTGAGATGGGAATATGTTTTTCTGGAAGTTAAATATGTCATTAATGTTGTGGGGTGTTCAGAAAAGCAAAACATTTTGGTAAAAAATCTAAAAGTGCAAATCGTGCAAAACTACTAAATAAATAAATAAATTAATAATAATAATAATAATAAAACACTGTTCAATAAAACGTTCTATTTTTCTTCGTGAAGAATAATATCTCTTAACTGTAACTAACCAATTAAAATAAATATGATCGCTGAAAGCCGAACGGATGTTGAACATCAGCTTTAAATGCTCATAACAGACTAATTTCTGGTTGTGTGACAATCAAGACCCTTAATTTCAGCTTCACATTTTCTTTTCATTTAGAAATGCTTGTCTTAATAAGAGAGCTCAAGTCTGCAGGCAAACAAAACAGGAGGAATTTAATCAGGATAAACATTACAGTAATGAGAGTCGTGTTACCGAGTCCTACTTAAAAACACCAGTGTTTGATGTGAGTTTAATTTTGTTGAATGTGTTTTACATGCATGTGTCTGTCAGTATCATTAGCCTACAGTAAAACTAAGATGACAACTACTGCCTTACGTTCATCCAGTAATGAAAATGTGCTCACCCTCAGGCCATCCAAGATGTAGATGAGTTTGTTTCTCATCGGGTTTGGACAAATGTAGCATCACTTGCTCACCAATACATCCTCTGCAGTGAATGGGTGCCATCAGAAAGAGAGTCCAAACAGCTGATAAAAACATCACAATAATCCACTCCAGTCCAACAATTAACATCTTATGAAGTGAAAAATCTGCATGTTTGTAAGAAACAAAAAGTTGTGAAATGAAATGCTGCATTTCTCTAAATCTGATGAAGAAACGAACTCAAGTAAATATTCAGCAAACGTTGATCTTCGGGTGAATGAGCTCTGGTCGTCTGTCTGTCACGGACGGCTGTATTCGTGTGTGCGGTCTGTTCCGGTCCAAACAGCTGATAAAAACATCACAAGTCATCCACACCACATCAGTTAACGTCTTGAGAAGACAAAAGAAACAAATCCATTGTTAAGATGTTTTTAACTTAAAACTATTGCCTCCAGATAAAAATAAAGTCCATAATCCATAACAACGCTTCCTTCAGTCACCTCATGTAAATCAGGAGACAAATCTGCACGATATGAAACGATATGAAGAGTTCGATAAATGTTTGATATAATTTTTATGTGCCAAAAGCGGAACGAAACAGCGCGACTCATTTGAATCGCGCCATCGGACCGTTTATCCGCTCGGACCCAAGTTCAAACTGCCGCGCTGCGTGAGCTCAGTAGACAAGATGCGTTTATTATCTAAATGCGGCGCGGATGCGCCTGGAAAACTAGTTTAAAGCTGTGTGCAACGAGACAGTCAGAAGGCTTTTCAATCTACACATCGCCATCATTTACCATGGATTTACTGTAGTAACACTCACTGCACCATGGTATTGTGGCAGCAATGTGGGATATTCACATTTAAGTTTATTGCAGGAATAATGGTATATAATTATAGTATGTGTGTATTTGTGATTACGCTATCCACAAGTTTCCGGGGGGCGCTACTGTAAAAAAGAACGTGGGTATAACTTCCGGTGAGGTGGCGGACATAGTATACCAATGGTATTTTGTGTGCTAATTAGCGAAGAGGCTAAGTGTTTTTTGGACCATTGTTTACTTTGTAAAGATGCACACCTTTATGAGAGATGCCATTACCTTCTTATGGAAAACATATGCTCTTCGAATTTGTGTTCCCACAACATTAGCAAGTTTTGATCGCTAAATCTTGAATGACTGTCAACTAGTGAAATGACATTTGAACCGTGTTAAAGGGCATGCCAGATGAACGTAGAAATCCCTTTCGTAGAAGCCTCACTTTCTGTCCAGTCATGTGCGAGATATTCACTTTGCATGTCCTAATGTTCGACCCCCAGATCTTACTTTGCGACATTTTCATTGGGGCCTATTTAATAATTGCATTTTTAAATACCAAGTCATACAAGTAATATGAAGAATACAAATTATTTCAGGAAAATTAAATATTTGCAATATGCAGTTAATATATGTGTACACTATTCTTCTTACATCATATTGATATTCGTACTGGCATTTAATGGCACTGTTCAATGGGTAAATTAATTTATCAGAGTAAGAAATTCAACAAACAAACACACACACGGTTTGGCTTTTATTTGTGCAAATAATATGAATCAATCTATGAAAATCGTGGCGAATGCTTCTTCCGACGGAGCTTCACAGGCTTTTGGCTGCTTTATTTTTTACTAACCACCAGATCGCGCTGTTTTCGACTCTCTCGAAGCTTTGAATCTTTTCCTGAAACTGTCAGAGGAAAGTTTCGGTGCTTTACGAGGCTTCATTTGCACGTCACTCCTGTCAGCTGTTAAATGAATGAGTGTCAAGTCCCGCTTGTTTACTCTGAACCGGAAGACGCTCCCACTTTTGACGCAAGGCCTCATGGGGCGTAGGAAACTTGTGGATAGCATGTGTGCATTTATACTAAATGTTTTTAGACTACCGTTTTTCATACAAATAGGCTACCTATAAAACCATGTAGTTATATTTTTACCGTGGTATTGAGGTACCATTATATGAAGTTTTAACTGTTTATCATGATTTAAAATGTATGCTTTCTACTATGGGAACCAATGCTTAATTTAAAAAAAAAAAAAAAAAAAAAAACTGGGTCAGAATAAATGTAACCTTATAAAACTGAGGTTGCTACAATTTTTACAGATGTTACTGATTGATAATGAACTAATTCATCCTCAAGCTACTATCAAATGTGCATTTCTAAGAGACAAAAAAAAAGTGATATTATTATTATTATTATCATTATTTTCAGACAACCCAAACCTGTTTCTTGATTTGAAACTATTTAGATATTTATTTTGCTAAGGAAAATTAATGGTCTGGTTTCTACAACTTTCACTTTGGAGCAAAAATCTGATTTTAAACTTGAAATAAAGGTTTGACATTTATCGTGATTATCGATATCACTGATATGAAAATATATATATATATATATATATATATATATATATATATATATATATATATATATATATATATATATATATATATATATATTGTGATTTTTTGCCCATATCGCCCAGCCCTACCCTAACAAATATGTGTGTGGATTTTGATGCGAGAGACAAAAGGAAATGGACTTTTTTTCACTGGAGGAATATGAATATGAATTAAGGTCTCATATTTTAGCCAGAAGTAACAGTTTAAAGTTGTGCATGAAGTACATTTTCAGCAAATGTTGATTTTTGGCTGAACTATTCCTTTAAAAACTGAAAACAAAATAGAGCGAAATTTAAAAACAGAAACTTTGTTTCTGTTGTTTTCGTCTTGTTAACCGTCAGCTCTCCATCAATAAATAGCAGATCGTTGCGCTTATAAATAACTTGTTATGGTTGTGATTCCTGCATAAGGTACATTTCAACACATTCTACATAAAAAATCCGGTATACATCCTTCATTCACAGTTTATTTATAGAGTTCGCGGTAAGCGAGTCAATAAACAAGCAGCGCGATCGGCATAACAAAACGGAAAGCGCACAAGTGTTGGCTCGTATGAGGTACAGTGCAGCATAAGTTTAGGAACAGTCTGTCTAGTGCCCTAGCTAGAGATCCTGAGGCCACAGCATTAGCCAGCACTCCTGGGGATCGCTTCACAAACTCCGGCTCATCATTTATTTACCAAGGGAAACCTACAGAAGTTTCCACCGAGAAAGGTTTCTGAATAAGTCATGGATCTCATTCACTAATAACTATGTACAGTTTACAAATTCATGCGTGGAGAAGTTGTTCTCATGCTACATGGCCGCCGGATTCAGAGCAGGTGCGTAACGCACATTCAGTTTGTTCTTAGCTTGTTTTAATGCGATGAATCCAGATGATTATAAACGAGAGGGCTTAATTTACATAAAACACGCCCAATTAATTTCCATATAAGGGCACAATCTCTCCAGATTGCACTTGAGAGCCGGTGCAGCAAGATTTACAAGTAAAGTTTGCTATTCTCAAAACCCCACCTTTTTTTGTAATGTAAGAGCAGCGCGGCATTTGTAACCTGAATGTGCTTGGCTTCCTATCTCATTCGCTTCCAGTTACATGTTTGTCATGATGTGCATATTAATATAATATAATATAATATAATAATATAAATGTACGCAGATGACACTGTGATGTATGTACATGACGAAACAAAAGAACAGGTGGCACAAAAATGATCTATTGCAATGACGGAAATTTTAGATGTTCGAAATAAGTGCCAGGATGCATTTTAAAATTAAAAAGGAGGAGGAGGTCCAATCGGATATATTAGTTAATGGTGAAAAAAAATGTTTGAAAAATAGTCTGTAAAGTGACACCTTCACAGTCCACTTAGAAATTTTAAATTTATACGAAGTCAACTTTCAATAGAAGCTTCAAAAATCTTTTTGAATTCTCTGATATTTCCCCATTTTTCCTATAGTATTACTTCATGGTCACAAGCAGGAAAATCTACTCTTAGACCTTCATATACTTTGTATAAATGTGCTTTAAAAGTATTTGACAAGAAACCCAACAGACATCATCATTGTTTATTTTATATATATAAATAATTTTCAATAATGTTGAAAGATAGAGGTGATTGTGCAGCTAATTTTAGAGTTACTGATTTTGGTCGTTCAGCTTTTTCTGTAAGAGCTGTTAATCACTGGAATAATTTACCAATTAATATTAGGCAGTGTTCCACTTTAGCACAGTTTAAGTTACAATTGAAAATATGGTTAAAGATGAGTCAGGTTTGTGACCACTGAGTATTTCTGTATCTTGAATGGCTACATAACTTTGGTGAGTTGTAAATTTTTATACATTTTTGAAGGGTGATGCTTTGTAGTATTTATAGGGAATTACAGTAGAAATTTGGATTGTAGTTTCTATGTGGGGGATTACACTCTTTATTTTTTAAATTTTGGGGGGAATTTTATTGTACGTGGTATTATATCAATGTTTTTGTTTTATTGTTTTGGTACTCTCCTGCCCAGGGACAGCAGATCAAACTTAGCTTCATAGCTTATTCTGGGGCAGTTTTTGTTTTGTTTTTGTTATTTATTTATTAATTAATTAATTAATTTTTTTTTTTATTTTTTTTTTTTTTTTACTGTCTGTTGTCCCTGTAAAAAAATATTAGCTGGAAAATAGTTGAAAATATGTACTCTAGCCTGCATGTATTCCACAATTTCCACATCAAGCTATAGTTTGTTTTTAGTTCTCGTAAATGGGTAAAACATGTTGAAGGGCCACTTAGTTATTCAATTTCGAAGAATATAAATATGAATGAATAATTGTCTATACACATTGCATATCTCTAATGTCATCAGAGCTAGTTTGTGATTTTTACATGCAAACTAGCATGATCATATTGTTTATATATATATATGTATATATATATATAATGTGTGCCTAATGCTTTGTTCTTTTTTGTTTGTTTGTTTTGTTTTGTTATTTGTTTTGTTGTTGTTGTTGTTGTTGTTTGTCTTTTTTGTTTTATTATTTAAAATACATAAACTGAGCTATTTTTGATTTTGCAAATGAGGAAATAAATTAAGTTACTGCATATAAAAAAAGGACATTATTAAAAAGAAAAATTACTAATTGGTATAACTACTAAGCTACAACATTGCCACAACTTCACAATTACTATAAATGACAACATCACAAAGCAGTTTAATTTTTCCAGTTGTCACAATGTAATTAGTTTGGTTGACAGTGAACATCTGGTCATATTGTTTTGTTTTGCTGTATTTTTTATTTATTTATTTATTAATGCTTTTTTTTTTTTTTTTTTTTTTTTTTTTTTAACCCAAAATAAATAAAGTTAATTAATTTTGAGTTTGTATTCCTCAATCACAGCTGTTGAAATAGCCTTTGAATTAGTTCGGGCAAAAGAGAAAATGAATTACCTTAAACTATTGCATATCCACCCACAGAAAAATAAATAAAAAAAGACAAATTGCCAACTGATTACCAACACAATTACCAATACACAGATATTGATCCAAAACATGGCCACAACTGTTATCTTGTATCTTGGTGGCAAGTTTTGCATTGACAACATTGTCTTCAGAACATCAAACCATTGACCATTCATCTTTAATAATAGATTGAGGTTTGTATTGGCTTCTGATTGTTAGGGTGTTAAATTAAACAGCATAAATATTTTACCCGAGATCAAAAGATCTTTAGATCCTCCTGTTTTAAATGGTTGGACATGTTTGTTTTTGTACATCTGAGGTTTCTCCGTTTCATACTAATTTTCTTCACATCTCATGGCGTTCGTAGAAGCTCTGAAAGTTTCTCTTGATGAAGCAGCGACGTTTGACTGTCACGACTCAAAGACTCCAGCAGGATTTCAGTCTCCCCAAGAGACCACAGAAAGTTTGCATGCATATTTTGCAGCAACTTCTTTCTTACAAATTTCTGAAAATGTCTCGAGTTTTTTAGTTTTGCCTTTTCAGAGCGTCACAGATAAAAACAGTTTTAAGGTTTTTTTTTTTTTTTTTTTTTCTCAAAGATCTGTTCACACCTGTGAAAGGCTTCTCTGCAGGTCTAAAAATGCCTTGAGAAAAAGGTTTCAGAGCGACAGCAGCTCTTAAACGTCGGTCTTGACTGTATAAGAGTGTTTTGATGGTGCAGAGACTCACACACACTCTACACTACAGTACATGAACTGTCTAAAAATAAAGACCCACACACACATCACACATCTCTCTCTTGACTTTAAACGCGTACACACACACACACACACACACACCCCTCAGATTATGGAAACCTGCCCTGTGAGACTCTAAACTGGATAAATGTGTGAATGTCACAAGGAAAAATTGTCGGGGTTCATTTCCATCCCCAAAATTGAAAGAACAAGTAATATTTCTTTACATTTTAGATTTCAGATTATTAATTGTGTATGTTGCACACAATTAATCCTTATTGCCAGAATTAAAAAAATCTAATTCAAATTCTAATTCAAATTCAAAATTCAAATTCAAAATCATATTCCTATTCAAATTCAAAATTTAAATTATAGGAAAGTCTGATATTTACTCTTTGTTTTGTTTTGGAATTCTCAATATTCTCAATAATGAATAGTACATTATGCTACACTGATGTGATGAAAACTGTAATTAAAAACTGTCCGGGTTGGGGAAAATAAATGTCATTAATGTCATAATGGGAAAAAAACAACAACAACAACAACAAAAAAATCATTATGGTTTAAAAATAAACTCCAAAAAAAATACACTGCAGAACTACATAAAATAAAATAATAATGATTAAAAAATGGCATCTGTGGTGGCCAGAACTTTGTGCCATAATTTACTGACAGTCACCATAAAAACTAATGTGGTAAAGCTTTTTCACAAGCCTATATTTATTTATTTATGATTTAATGACATATCAGCAGCAATGACTATTCATGCCAAAATCAACAGTATTTAAGGCTATAAATTAATATAAAAGCTGCAAAGTGTTATAGGTACAAGTACAAAACACTATCCTATTAACAAATTTGACACTAAAATAATGCATATTAAAAACATTTATTTAATAATATATAAATTTAATAATATAAGATGTAACATAACAGCCCAATGTACATACTTAAAAAAAAAAAAAAAAAAGAAACAACTATTTAAATGAAAGACAATCAAGAGTGAAGTGTCCAATTTAGATTTTCACTGTAAATTATTATTGACTTATTTACACTTACAAAAACTGTACATTTAACAGCATTTTACTGTAAAATTGCATCAAATGTCCTGTCAGACCGTATATAGTAAGGGAACCAATGTTAACCAATTAACAGGTTTACTATGGAATTTTTACAGTATTTTACTGTTGATTTTCTAGGGTTTTGTTTTCTCAATGAAAACTTCTTATTTCTTCCTTCGTATTTTTTCTTTTTATTTTCTTGAAATATGAGCTGGACGAGTTCTTGACAGGTTCACCCGACACCCCATTGGTTTTCTTTGGCCTGTGTGAGTCTGGGGGGCGATTTATTCTCCTCTGCAAATGGGCCAGAAGGCAGTTATGGCTGAGCAGTAATATCGATATGCGGTCAGCACCGCCAACACAAGCAGACTGATAAATATGACAACATGTTAAAACGGACAAACTCCATTTAAATGAACACACACGGTCAATACTGAGATGAATAAAAAGCCAGACTCACACAAATATCATCACACTGTCGTCAATAAGACCATCCGGACGACGTGCTCAGTGGGATAATGCTGTCCTGGGTCTGTGAAAGGTTTTAAAGCTACTAAAACATGCTACAAATACAAATGTTAATAAGCTTTTTGTGTATATTTGTATTTTTTGTTTTGTTTTGGAATATCATCAAAATCATGTTTATTTTCATTATCATTATGTTTAATATTCCATAATAATAAAATATTTTGTTCTGCCCATTATCGGGTCATGTTATCGGCATTATTTTTAACGTAAGCGTGGGCGCGCCATTTTTAATTTGAACGTGCGAGACTTCCGGTGTCATTGCTTCCAGATAGCTGTACGAAAACAGTCTGTTATGCTGCTTGATTCTGCAAACTGGTATTTGTTATCATATGATTTTAATGTGTTGTCATAATCAAATCGTTTTCTGTTTACTAAATTTATTAGTCGTATAATTATTTCCCTACAGCGGCTAAACGAAAGCACATTCACAGAAAATAGCTTACTGTATCCACCTTATTTTTTAATGCGGAAGTAAGCTGTTTTCTGGTAATGTGTTAGACGTCCGGTTCATTATCTGCCATAGGGAAATAACGAGAAGAATATCGAAGGGCAGTAAACGGTAAAACAGTTTGCACTACAAGCCAGTGTGTTCATAATTGAGATAATACATTAAAATAATATGGGAAGACACACCAGTTTGCAATATCATGCAGCAGTTTTTTGTGCAGTTTAAAATAGCTCATCCTGGCAGTGGATGAGACCGGAAGCCAGACACAAAAAAATTACAAATGGCTGCACCCACTCTTATGGGAAAAATAAGGCGTATGTTGCCTCCTAGTGGTCATTTATTAGTATTACAGTTGTTTCGTTATTCTGCTACGCATGCGCAGTTTTGATTAAGCTGTAACGGATCTTTGCGTTGGTGAAAGATATGCCTGTAAGTTTGATTATTTGTTAGCGATTTAAAAGAGTATTGTGTGAAAGCACAATATTTCTTCTAGAAGATGTATTTTGCAAGACAATAGCAAGCAACAGCAAGGCAAACTAATGTAGGCTACACGTTGTAATTTCGTTTCTTGCTTTATTATCAACTTTTACAAATATGAGTGATCGCATAAGTAAACGCTGTTTTTATGCCATTTTTATGTGTGTTTGTTTCTCTTGCGATGGCAGCATAACCTTCAAATGTCATTTTTGAATAGTATCGAATGGGGGGATTTTCAATGAATAATGACTTCAATTTTATTTTGATTGTCACGTATTGTTACCTTGGCTTCAGAAGAATAGCCCGGGGGTTGTATAAACTGCTTTATGACATTTTATGGTGCTTAATTTTACCTTTTTGAAGTCTAAAAGCATGTACATCCTGCTAAAATCTCCTTTTGTGCTTCACAGAGAACAAAAAGTCATACGGGTTTGCAACGGCTTGAGGGTGAGTAAATGATGAATTTGCATTTGGGTGAATTATGTGAAGGTAAATAATTTTGGAATCTCTCAAAGGTTCCATTTTTGCTAGAACACTCACATATGTGATCCGTCAGCACCGTCAGATACACACATCACACGCCACTAAAATTACAGCCAAATTGAACTGTCAAGCTACTGTCTATGAAATAAGTGCTTTTTTAATAAAGATGATTTTATGTCTATTACAGCTTTGTACAAATGTCAGTCATTTGTCCAATTAGTGTTGGACTCGGGCTGTTTGGATGAGTTTAAAGTGTCAGTTCTTCAGGTCAACAGCTCTGAAAGCCAGTGTAAAATTAGACAGCAAAATGCATGTGTTTGTTTAGTAGGATTGGAGTTTTGATTTTGTTAGGTGTTAGTTTGTGATATAATGAGTGCTGTTGGTGGATCAATGGAGGATCCTGTTAGACAGCAGTTACTGTATGTTTTCAGCCTCAAGCTGTATCTGTTCTCCGTTTGATCACCAAATAAAATCTTTAAAAATGTCTCCATATACAGTACATCCACTGACATGCAGCTAAACCTCAAATAACTGACTATAACACTGTTTTAAAAAGTAGTACGGCTTCAGATAAATTTCTCAGTTGTCCATTACAGTGAACGTTGCAGTGTGATGTAGTGTCTTGTATATATAACCTATATAACCTAACCTAACCTAATAATTAATCCCTTGCAATATCAAATGTGTATTTGAATGTATTTCTTCTCATTTTAGTTCAGTTCAGTTATTCACCCAGCATTTCTGCATGACCAATGCAGGACAGCATCCTAGTGACCTCACTGTTGAAAAAATATGTATAAAAATCTGACCGTGACTTGAATAGACACCACATGAAGTCAAATTCTGAATTAAAATTCCTTTTGATATTTTTGCAGGGCATGAAGTCGAAAATGTGAGGGTGGCGTAACTGTCCTGAGATTTTAATGAAGAACAGCCATTAAAAAGACATTAAAAGACTTAGGAAGTTCTTGGGGAAAAATATATGAAATAGTTTTGAAGAAGTATGCACTAGTATTATTATTTCTTTGAAAACGAGCAATGATGTGTTTTTCCTTCTTTGCTTTTTTTTTTTTTTTTATGTTTTTGACCACAGGTTCAAGGTTTGGCTAGTTAGCATGGTCCATTTTGCTTCTTCTAGTATTAGTCTATTTTACATTCACTGATGCACTGTACTGTTGTTTTTGTTCATATTTTGAGTTAGATTGCACTGCTATATTTTCTGTTTTCATTAACATTTATTTAAATTTGGTTAAAGTTTTATTAATTTTGTTGAATGTTTTATTTAATGTCTTATTTATTTATTTATTGACATCCAAAAGGTTATAGAATATTTTAGCATGTTAAATATTTTTTTCAAACTCTTGATTATTATAGTATAGTAGATGCCTTACCAATGACAGATGTTTTGTTTTCATTAGCAGTTCCATTCATCTCAATGGCAGTTGCTTGGCTGGAGCATGTATCCTTTGACCTGGACAGCGTCATCTTTGCTTATGCACTTTTTTAAATATTTGATTTATTTATTTTAACACCAATCACCTGAGCTGCACATGTCATGTGATTAATCACTGCTGCATGAAAGTTATGTCTTGCACTTGATTGGCTGACCCTCTCTAGCAACTACCATCAATTGTAACAACTGCAGACAGTCTTTTAAGTCTTTTAAATCTGATTTGATAAGCTGGCGTGTGTCAGAGTTGAGATCCATAGAATTAAAGAAATCATAGTGGAAGCGAACTGATAATGGTTTCTATAAAGTTTTAATTAGTGCTGTAGGATATGAAGGAACAGTGTGATGTGTAATAAACCTGCTGGAGAATGCGATGACGATATGTGATGCAGTAAACCTAAGATTAATGTGCTAAATCAATTTCAATTATTTTCAAGAAGATTCAAAGCCAGAAAATAATGACATAGCCAATACGCGTGTCTCTTGTTCTTCCTGGGGTTCAGAAAACATCTGCTGAACAACAGATCTTATTATACAGTGACAAAATAAATAAATATATTGCACAGCAGGTAAACAATTGAATACCTTTCATTTATAATTTACATGTGCATGATATCTAGAGCAATGCGATAAAATAAAATGTCATAATTTTATTGACAAAACATGTTACTTCACTTGCTCTCCAATGGATCCTCACAGTAATCCTCAATTAATCCACACCACTGCAGTCCATCAGTTAACATCTTGAGAAAACAAAAGCTGCATGTTTGTAAGAAATAAAGCCATCATTAAGACAAGTCCATAATCCATATTAATGCTTCCTCCAGTTTAAAAAAAGTCATCTGATCTGAATCAGGAGAGAAATTTGCACAGATCAAGCACTGTTTACAAGGCAAAAAAAGTCCAAAACAGCTCTAGACAAATATGTGGGTGGATTTTGATGTGAGAGACGACAGGAGGAAGTGTTATTACGAATTATGAACCTGAATTTTAGTTTAAGAAAAAATGTCTTGATGGATTTGTTTCCTACAAAGAAACAGATTTTGTCTTCTCAAGATGTTAACTGATGGACTGGAGTGGTGTGGATTACTTGTGGATTATTGTGATGTTTTTATCAGCTGTTTGGAATCCCATTCTGATGGCACCCATCCACTGCTAAGTATCCACTGGTGAGCAAGTGATGCTACATTTATCCAAATCCAGATCAATTTTTGGGTGAATTATTCCTTTAACTGGTAGAAGGTTCTGCAAGGAAACAATTTCTAATTGTAGTTTTTCTCTGGATGGATGGATGAATGGGTTTTCAATATTGAACATCCGTTTTTGTCACAGTCAAAACACAAGCTCTTTGTTTACATACAGACAGAACAGTGTGTGTGTTTGTGTTCATTTTTATCACAGCAGCCCAATGGATGTTTCATCAGATCGACATGAGATGCAGTGAAACTTCACACTGATTATCTGAGTTGTTCTGTCGGTGAGCCAAATCAATACGAGCCGCTTCCCTCCGTTCTGCATCTAACTTCATTTGCTGATCTCCAGCGCGAGCACGTGCCTGCATTTAGCCGGTGCGGTCGGCTGCGTTATATAACCGCGCACGGGTCAGCCGAGAGCCCTGAAATGGAATTTCCTCTTTAATAAAACTCATTTGGGAGGCAGTCTGCAGTTTGGTTTATGTAACTCCATTGAAAAGCAAGTTAACCGTGCACTCGACCGGTGTCCCGTTGAGTATCGATGGCCTTGTTTTTCGGCCGTTAAATTTGAGTCGTTGCTTCTCGGCAGGTGAGCGGCCGCGTCGCTCTAAATGGAAGGTGAGATCACCTCCATCTATTATTCATGAATTTCCCCTGCAGGTGTCACAGGTGAGACGTCCTCTCGGTTTCCAATCACCGGAGAACAAATGAAGCCGCCTCACAGCCTCATAATTAACTGAGTCATGAGCGTGACAACAGGTTAAAGACTCTCATAACTACTGAGCGCACAATCCAGCGCGGCTCGCTCACATTTGACTGTATGAGAAAAGAAATCTAAATGGTTTATAAAATTACAATGCAAAACATCCTTATTTAACCAGTATTATTTCTTGTTTTCCGGTGAATGTGTCTTGATATTGGCAGAACAAAATAAGTTTGCTTGAGGCAAAATTGCATGAAGTGTAAGAGCACAAACCTTTTATTAGATTAGCTCGTAAAGGGATAGTTCACCCAGAACATGACAAATATGTCATCATTTACTGTACTGTACTCATAACCCGTATTAGTTTCTTTCTTCTGTTGAACACAAAAGAAGATATGTTGAGGAATGTTGGAACCAAACATTTGGTGGTAGCCATTGATTTCCGTGGTAGGCTATGGAAAAAACTGCATGGAAGCCAATGGATGCCGTCAACTGTTTATGTAAATTATGACAGAAATTGCATTTTTGGGGATCATGTAAAAGAAAGAAAGAAAGAAAGAAAACATATTCCATAAATAAATAAAAGTAAAATAAATAAATAAATATTTTTATTAAGGATCTTTTATTTTATTTTATTTTAATTTATTATTATTATTATTATTATTTCTTTATAAGTAACTTTTTAATAGTTTTGGTTAATTATAATAACCCTGGAAAAGAGACAATATTATGTATAATATATTATATATCTCTTTTAACTATAGTTAACTGAAACTACTATACTATAGTTAACTGACTTGATTAAAAATCAAGTCACTAATAAATAAAACTAAAATAAATAAATATTTCATTTAGGATTTTACTTTATTTTTCTTTGTTGTTTTCTTTCTTTATTAATAACTTTTTTAACAGTTTCAGTTAATTATAATAACCCTGAGAAAGACACAATATTGCGTATATTCTATTATATATTTTCTCTTTTTCAGGGTTACTATAGTTAACTAAATCTATTAAAAAACAAGTTACTAATAAATAAATAAATAAATAAAAAAAACCTGAAAGAAAATAGAATTATTTTTACATTTATTTCAGCTAGTTGCCAAGGACATTTTCATTGTTTAACCTGATGTAATAAAATATGACAAAACTAAAATACTAACACTTGTTGCTTTTCCTTTCTTGTTTACTTTCTTTATTTGTAACATTTTTAATAGTTTCAGTTAATTATAATAACCCTGAAAAAGTTATTATAACTTTAAATATTACATTAAATATTTTGTTTAATGTATGTATATTTTCTCTTTTTCTGGGTTATTATAGTTAACTGAAACTATTAAAAAAGACTTACTGATAAATAACAATAAATAAAATAACTGAAATATATGAATAATTTTTAACATTTATTACAGCTTTAGTTGCCAAGGACATTTGCTTTTTTTTTTTTAACTTGATTTAAAAAAAAATATGACAAAACTAAAATGCTAACACTAAAACATAACATTTAATTTAAATTAAAATGACAAAATAAATAAAAAATAATAATAACAAAATAATAAAATTACTAAAACCTAAGACATAAAAATAATTATTAAAAAAGCTATTAATATAGTCTTTATATTAATATGGCACTCTAAATGATGAAATCTTTTAAATCTGATCTTATTCATAATAAAAAAAAAATTGTTAGTTTTATGTCAACTTTATTTATTTATTTCTTTTTCGCTGTTTTTGACTATGAACTACAAACTACTTATATTTCAACTTCTTTATGGGAATGACCTTGATATGTATTGATTTAAGTGTGAAATTTGTGATTTTCTACACCAACCTAACTTCACATTCATCCCTACCGTATACTTTTTATCCTGACAAATAAATGTAGATATACTGAAAAATCATTACACTCTGAATAGATATGATTTCATAATTTTTTTTTAAAATGACAGTGCGGACTTTCAGTCTTTTACATTTGCTGTATACCTTTAGCAGATGCTTTTATCCAAAGCAAGTGACATAGCTGAGAAATAAGGTGTAAGTGATTCATCTTCAGTAGACATGACAGGGTTTCGGGGTTGTTCAGAGAATTAATACTTGATGTGTTAAAAACATTCAGTTACGCACTTGCGGTGAGGGCAAGCCTTGTTTTCCACAGTTCCATGTGTTTAGGCTGAAAAACACAGTCTGGATGTGTGTTTGTGTTCATCTTTAGCACAGAATGATGTAAGGCTGAAGTCATAACCTGATTTTACTGCATAACAACATGCTTGCTTATTAAATCATTTATGTCTCGCTCGGTGTGACGACCATGACAACTGGTGTTTTGCAGAATCAGGCTGAGTCAGTCAGAAATCTCCAGGCTGTCGGGTTCCCGTGAGTTCATGACTACCCATAATGCACTGAATGGCTGTCAGGTGAGGGTGCATTTGGGACGTGCCGTGGCTTTGGGAGTAAAAACTGCTCAAAGATCTGAGGAAGAGAAGAAAGGTCAAACCCAGGAGAACTGAACCTCGTGACGCCGGTATGTCATAATACTGGATTCATCAGGTGACTAACACAGCTAACGAGGAACGTTCTGGAAATGTTCTCTCAAAGTTATCAACATTTTCAAGTAACATTAATGTAACATTCATTCAGAGTGATGTTCTCAATGTTCTCAAAATGTCAGCACAAAAATGTTATTTATGCATCGTTCATGGAATGTTTTTCGGTTGGATGTTCATCTGACATTTTTTAAATGTTACTACTAGTTTTAGAACTTTCAGAGAACATTCAAAAGTAACTATTAGAAGGTTCCTTTGGAATGTAACATGATTAAATGGAATGTTCACTTAACATTCACATAAGCAACAAAAAAATAAAAAATAAATAAATAAAAACTGGATGTTTTGAATGCTCAGAAAAAGATTTCCCCAAAAAGTTGGTAAAAATAGGGACTCTGAATCAGGGGTGGTATATGTTAATAAAACAATTAAAAAGGTACTAATAAATACAATTTTAAATAGAAATAAAATGATGTTTAATAAATAAAATAAACTAAAATATCTTTTTTTTTTATTTTTTTTTTTATGTGTCTTAGATGCCGAGGACACATAATTTCAGTTAGGTTCACTTGATGAACATACAACTAAACTGAAATAAAAAATCATACAATTTATATAGACATTTTTAAAGATAATAATAAAATATTAACATATTTAATACAATTATTAAATCTTAAAATATAAAAATAAAAATGACTGTAACTCAAATTATTAAGTCCTGTCAAATCCTGAATGAGGATAAACTACTTTCAATCTGATCTCGTTCATATTCAGATGTTTTATGTGAACTTGGTTTTATTTATTCATTTATTTATTTCACTGTTCAGACTACAAACTACCAAACTTCTTTCAGAAACATTCATAAATATAGTTTAATGGGAACATTAGCAAAACACATTTAAAACACATTTTTGTTAGTTTATGAAAATATTTGCATAAATTAGTCATAAAAATGGGTCTGAGCTTCAAATCTGAGCTTGAGTCGCACAAAATATGCTAAGAGATTACTGCTAAACTGTGTGAATAGGACTGGTGCAAAAATCCTCCTGTTTGTTGTTCAAGTCTGAACTGCGATTAAAGGACATTTTTGGTGGCTTTTGCTCTTAAAGAAGAACAAACAAGTTATTAAATAGGGTTCACATCACCTTGCCATCCAGTGACTTTACATTATTATTATTATTATTATTATTATTATTTTACAAAAAAAAATATATATAATTTAAGCATTTTATAATTTGTGTTATTAAAGCAAACTGTCTATTATTGTGACATATTGCTCATTTATTTATTTATTTATTTGTTATTTGTTTATTTGTTTGTTTATTCAATTTATGCATAAATCCATAATCCATCAGGGGCTTGCTTATTTATTTATTTGTTTGTTATTTATTTCTTTATTGCTCCATTTGTATACGCCAAAAGTAACTGTGCATATTTGCTATAAATGTACAGTATAATGTGATCAATGATTATAATATTAGTATGTCAAAATGTCACAATTGTCAGTATAACTCATAATCATTTTATCTAATTTTATCTCAACTCACTTTATCTAAAAATAAATAAATAAATAACTGCTTCAATGAATTACTTTTTAAACATGTAAATCATTTTTCTTCAATTAATCTAGTAAAAAGATCAGTAATTTTACCTGTCAGGAGCAATATGTGTTTAAAGCATATTCTAAGTAGCCTAATTAAAGCTATTCAACAAGATCTTATGCTGTTCAAAACAGCTTGAGGAAGCAAACAGGATGCAGAATTGTTGTTAGTTAATCTAAAATATATTAAAAAAAAAAAAAAAAAATCTAATGTTTTTAAGCAGCAGAAGGACATTAAAAAATAGTAAACCAAAAATAGTTTTTGTTTAGTATAGTGCAATTTAATGCATTCCGTATTTATTTTATTTATTTATTTTTCTATAGACAGGAAGACAAAAA